>AP025075.1:15574554-15718125 GCA_036186865.1 Eustoma russellianum | reverse complement strand
CAATGAACAAAAAACCATGACAAGGATCGGACAAAAACTAGACTCGTCTCAGAACCTAAACAAAGGAGAAGAGCCTTTAAAGCCTCCACATGGAGTGATTCATCCAATTCCGAAAGTGAAGAAGCGGAAGAGGAAATGGCTCAAGTATGCTTTGCATCCAAAGCATCAAACGAGGTATCATCTGATTTTGATTCTGATTATGAGCCTTCTTATGATGATTTATTTTGTCAATATCTTGAGTTGCATAAGTTTTCTAAGGCTCTTGCAAAAGAAAATAAACGCTTAATTGAAGACAAGAAATTGTTAGAATCTTCTGATACAAATCTTGTATCTCAATTAAACGATTTAAAAGAAGAGTCGTCTTGCATGATAAATTCATTAAAATCTGAGATTTCCTCCTTAAAATCCGAGAACATTGAGATGAAAGTCGAGATTTCAAATTTGAAATCAAGAAACACAGATTTAGAAAAGACCGTAAAACAATTTGATTCGGGTACAAGCATGTTAGGTCGTCTCATTTCCTCCCAAAATCATGAAAGTGATAAAACTGGATTAGGATACGTTGAAGATAATATAGTACAAAACAAGTTGAAAAATTTTATTTTATCTTCATCTAAGAAACCGCATGCAACTACGCAGCCTAAGAACATGTCTAGTGCACAACACATTATATCTCATCGTACTTCTACTTTTTTATCTCATACGAAATGTAATCATGTGCCGTATAGATATGAAAGGAAACCATTGATGCATACACAACATTCATACAACACAAATGCATCTAGATCACGCACCATACACACTAACACAAAGGCATATCAAAAACAAAAAGTTTATCATGAGCATGATGGCATTCTCGGCCGTAGACCAAACGGATTTGCACCTAACATCTATTATATTGCTTCTTCATCTCTTTTCTCACCTTTTGTACAACCAAGGAAGGTCACCCAAGTTTGGGTAAAAGAAGGTACATTTGCAAAGGGTTGAATAGATAACCCTTAAGGATGCGCTAAAAATGCATGATTTCCACTGATATGTTATAAACTGCTATTTCCTTCCATTCTTACTTGCACTTTTGATGAAATTTACAAAATAAAGGGGCAGAGAAAAGCATGATTTAAGGGGAGAGAGAAGCATGATTTAAGGGGGAGCGCGACGATATGAAATTCAAAATTCAAATTTTAAATTTGCGCAGAATTGTAGGGGGAGCGATCACATTTAAATCATGAACCAATGTTATTTTGCAAATCATCAAAAGAGGGATATTGTTGACAAAAAAGAGTTTGAGTGATTTACAAATGCATGATTTAAATCCTACGTGCTTACGAAATGCATGAAAAAATTATTACTTGACACATTTATGTGATAAACATGCATTATATGCTTATATATATTGTTGCCGTACTAACAAGCCATGAAGCGTTAAAGATTATATCATATGGCACACACTTGTTGTATTTGTACTATTTTCAGGTGCCATAATTAATGAACTAAACTAGTTCATTAAGTGGAGTGCATAAGTTAATGAACAAACTAGTTCATTAAATGAAGACATATTTGGAGAGAGCTATATGGCAACAAATTTGAAAATGGAAAGTCTTCTCCTCATTTCATCTCACACGCCTAATATATATATATATATATATATATATATATATATATATATATATTATATCCATATTTTTTAAGAGGCACTATATACTTATATTCTGACGTACCACCGACACATCACATATATTATAAACGTATGTCGACGTCACACCACTATATACACCTCATATTTATGAGTATTTTCTGGTCTTATATCATATGATATAAGTCATGGTGACGTCAAAATTATAACGACATGTTACAAGGTCGTAAACCGAAAATTATCGTATCGGATGACTACCGAAACTTCACCGACATGTCATGTACTTGCCATATAAAGATGGCCAGCCTATATAAATCAAAAATACTTTAAAATTTTGTGGCTCACATGTTATAGTCAACCACTAAGTCATACCATATTGGCACACACAAATCACCCACAATTTAGCCTAGATTTGTGGAGAATTCAAACTCAATTTTATTTTTACAAATGCGACTTTTCATCAGCCACTATAGCTGAATATACACTTCATTTTATGTATATTATGTGTGACATATGTGTGAATATTGTGCATTATTTGACAAATTTTACCAAAAGAAAATTCAGCACAAGTGCAGGAATTTCACACACTATTTTCAGCTTTATTGGAGCCTAGGTGGAGCTTATTTGGCATTTTAATTGGTGAAAAATAAGCAACATATGATTGGTGACATTGAAGAGGGCAACACACAAGGAAACAATTCAAAATACGGCACGTGCTGAAATTTCAGCACATGTTGTTTGTTATGGACGAATTTTAGCATGTTTTTGTCTTCAATTGTCTTCCAAAATTGAAGGGGACTAATGTGTCATTGTATGGTAATTATTTGACTAGAATTTGAGCGCATGTTTTCAGATTTTTTTAGAATTCACAGCTCATTACAAGGGTGCCAAGGTGGACCAATCAACAAGTGACAACTAAGCAAGTTCAAGTTATCATTCCAATCATATTGCACCAAGTAAGCAAGATTTTGTCATCTGTTACACAAGGAAATCTTCCAAAGACATTAAAGACAATTCTTAAGGAAGGAAGAAAACCCTAGGTGTGGCCAAGGTGTGATATAAAGGAGAAGATAGTGCAAGACAAGGTCAAACTACAATTCACATTCTCTCAAGTGTAAAAAGCTAGACTACTCTCTTCTTCTTCCTTTATTTCTTCTTCTTCTTAGTCTCAAGCCTATTGTTTATACTACATATTGTATAGGATTTGAATATACCACACATACACGTTCATTCTTGTAAAAGGTTGATCATGGTGAGATCAAACCTTCATTCAATCGGTGGTGGTGTTCGTGATTGATTTGCTTGATTGTTTTGGTTGTAAAAAGATGGAGTTAGTTCTTAACTCCAGTCACCCTTGTGGTAAGGTGTTTGCTTGTTTAGTATAACCGAAGAAGATCTCCTCGAAGACTGGAGTAGGTTGATTTGATTGAACCAGTATAAAATTCTTGTTGTTCTTACTTTTTAGCACTTTACTTTCAGTTTCTAGTTTTGGCATCGTTTTCATTGCAACGGTAAAAATAGTAAACGATTTTCAAAAAACATAAAATTATTCAGAAATACAGCCACATGCCCTAGTTTTCATTTGGCGCAAGTTTCACCTCATTTGCGTATGTATAAGTCAATCAAACGTTAATAGTTCTGAGACTAGTGCAATCTGAATTTCAGACTTGCAAAGGTTGAGAACATCATCGTATTTGGCATACTTGCCAAAGGAATTTTGAAAACATGCTTCAACCCTTTCAAGTAAATATGCTAAGGGTCATATCATAAAATATTCAGATCATTTGGAGTTGTAAATTAATAGGAATAAATTTTTCATTTCGGATCACAGTTTCTGGCATATTGACGCAATCTGTTCAAAAACATTTTTTCAAGATCTTATACTTTGAATTTTGGATCTGAAATTTTTATGACACATACATAACATCTGAAAGTACTTTGTCACCAAATTTCATGATTTTTGGAGATCTACAACTTAATCATTTAGTTAATTAAAAACTGGGTCTGAAAACAGAATCTGTTTTTAGAAGTGGGTAGTTTGGTCCAATAGTTTTTAAAAACCAATTTTTCTGCACCCACTATTCAACCCCCACTCCTCCGATTCTAGTGGTGCTATACAGGTCCTACAAGTGGTATCAGAGCGCAGGCACACTCACTACAGGAAGATCCAACGATCTTTGCGAGATGACATCCACTAGTTACAAAACCGAGCCAGAAGGAATGTCAAGCATAAGGCTGACTTAAAATAGAACACTTTAATATGTCTTGAATATGTTAAAAGTGTCTAGATACATGTTACATGTCATGCCAAAAACGTTCCATGTGTTGTGTTCGTAGAAAACCAAATTTTCGACTTTCGTCGATTACGCGATTTTTCTCCGATTAAATTCAAAATTTTTGCACATGTTATATGTATTATTTCACACATAATATACATAAAATAAATTAAATAATCATATCATAAAGGCTGACTTAAAATAGGCGCCCCATGTGACAAAAAATTTGAATTTGAAATCTCCATAATTTGGCTTTAATTAGGGGTGATTTATGTGTGCCAACATGGAATGATTTCATGACTGAGTATACCATGTTATCCACAAAATTTGTGGCCATTTTTGAATTATAGGGGCTGACCGTCTATATATGGCAAGTACGTGACACGTTAGCGAAGTTTTGGTAGTCACCCGATACGACAATTTTAAGTTTATAACCTTGTAACGTGTCATAATAATTTTGTCATCACCCTGACTTATATCATATGATATAAGACCTGAATGTACTCATAAATACGAGGTAAGTATAGTGGTGTGACGTTGACGTACATTCGTAATATATATAACGTGTCGGTAGTACGTCGGAATATATGTGTATTGTGCCTTTTTATAAAAAATATGAATATATATAATATATATATATAGGCATTTTTAATAGATGAATAAGGAGACTTTCCATTCTTCAATTTGTTGCCATCATACCTTCTCCAAATATATCTCCGTTTAATGAACTACTCAGTTCATTTAACTAAGTACTTCACTTAATGAACTAGTTTAGTTCATTAATGGTAGCACCTGAAAATAGTTCAAACACAACAAATGTTTTCCATTTGATGTGAGCTTTAACGCTTCATGTCTTGTTAGTATGACAACATTATATGTAAAGTATATATAAGGCAAGTTTGTCACAAACACGTGTCAAGTAACGAATTTTGTCATGCATTTCTTAAGCACGTTGTATTTAAATCATGTATTCGTAAATCACTCAAAATCTTTTTCTCAAAAGTCTCCCCCTTTTGATGATTTACAAAATAACATTATTTCATGATTTAAATTTAATCGCTTCTTCTCCAATTATGCACAAATTCGAATTTTCAACTTTGAATTGTCTCCCCCTTGATTTGTGCAATCACGCTCTTTCTCCCCTTTAAATCACTCTCTCCCCCTTAAATCATGCACTTTCTCTCCCCCTTTATTTTGTAAATAATATCAAAAGTGCGTGTATGAAAGAAATAACAATTAGTATATCAACAAAAATTCATGCATTTCAAGCGCGTTCTTAAGGATTATTTATTCAACCCTTTGTAAATGTACCTTTTGGTACCCAAACTTGGGTGACCTTCCTAGGTCTTCCAAAAGGTGAGAAAAGAGATGAAGAAGAAATGTAGTAGATGTTCGGTGCAAATCCGTTTGGCCTTTGGCTGAGAATCCCATCATGCACATGGTATGGTTTTTGTTTTTTAAATGCATTTCGGTTTGAATGCACAGGGTGTGATCTAGATGCATTTTTATGATATGAATGTCGCATATACATCAATGGCTTTCTTTCACATCTATGTGGCAACATTAGTGCGATGTTATGATATGATATGAATGTCGCAGATGCATTAATGCATTTTTATGATATGATATGAATGTCGCATATACATCATTAGTGTGATGAGATGCAACGTGAGGCTCGCTAGATTGTATTGTCACTTTCTTATGCTTTACGATCGTTTTAAATACATATTGTTGCTTGGATGAAGATAAAACAAAATTTCTCGACTTGCTTTGTACTTTATTATCTTTAACGTATCCTAATCCGGTTTTATCGCTTTATGCTTTTGCAAAGAAATGAGACGATCTAACATGCAAGTTCCTCTATTGAATTGTTTTACCGTCTTTTCTAGATCTTCATCTCTTGTTCTCAAATCTGAGACCTCGGCTTTCATCACCATATTTTTTGGATTTCAAGGATTGAATTTAAGATCTCAATGAAACAATCAAATTAGATGACTCATCTTTTGAATCGTTTAATTGAGATACAAGATTTGTGTCAGAAGATTCTAACAATTTCTTGTCTTCAATTAACTGTTTCTTTTGTTTGCAAGAGTCCTAGCAAACTTATGCAATTCAAGATATTCAACATACAAATAATTATAAGATAGTTCAGAATCCGAATCAGAATCAGAATTTACCTCATTTTCAAAATGTGGAGGCATTTGGCTTGACATACCTTTTTGCTCGGTTGTGTCGCTAGTGGTTATCATCTCACTAAGATCGTTGGATCTCCTTGCCGTGAGTGAACCTGCGCTCTGATACCATTTGTAGGATCTATATAGCACCACTAGAAGGGAGGGTTGAATAGTAGGAGCGGAAAATTTGGTTTTTAAAATATTTTGACCCAAAAACCTAACTTCTAAAAACAGCTTCTGTTTTCAGATCCTGATTTGAAATGTTTGAAAGACCTGGCTAAAGACCTTCAGAAATTCTGAAATTCGGAGAGATTCTACTCTCAGATGTTTTGAGTATCTCCTAAAAATTTCAGACTAAAATTCAACTCCTAACCCTTTGAAAATATGTTTGTGGTCAGATTGCGCAAATCTGTTAGAAACAGTATTCTGATTTGAAAACTTTATTCCGATTAATTCGTGACTCCAAATGGTCTGAAAATATAATGACAAACCCCTTAAGATGTGTATTGTACTGGGTTGAAACAGTTTTGAATAATTCCTTTGGAAAGTATGTCAGATACGTTGATGTTCTCAACCTTCGTAAGTCTGAAAATCAGATTGCACTAGTCTCAGAACTATTAAAGTTTGATTGACTTATAATTGTCCAAATGGATTGAAACTTGCGCCAAATAAAACTTAAGAGGTGTGGCTATGTTTCTGCAAAGTTTTGTAATTTTTAAAAGTCGTTTACTATTTTTACGATTGCAATGAAATCAACACAGAAAGTAAAGTGCTGAAAGTAAAGTGCTGAAAGTAACGACACCAATGATTTTATACTGGTTTGGTTAACACAACCTACTCCAGTCTTCGAGGACACCTCCCTCGATTATCATTAATCACAAAAAAAATATTACCACAACAGTTTCTGGAGTTACACACCAACTCCACCCTTTCACAAAATATACAATCAAACACACTGATTACGAACACCACCACCGAACGGATGAAGGTTTGATCACACCTTGATCAATCCTTTTACAACAATTTGAACGTGTATGGTGGTCTAATCAAAGCATATTCAATATGTTGAATATAAGAACAATAGGCTTGAGAGAAGAAGAAGAACAAGAAAGAAATGTAGAAGAAGAAAGTAGAAGATCTTTTTTCACTTGAGAGAATATGAGAGTTGTCTTGAATTGCTTTGCACCACTTTTCTTCTTTTTAATCAGCCTTGGCCGCCCCCTAGGGCTTTTCTTCACCTTGAATCTCTTTTATGTCCCTGGAAGAATGTCTTGTATAGATGTGACACCATCTTGCTTACTTCGTACAACTTGATTGGATGAATGTCTTGGCTTTGCTTACTTGGAACTTCATGATTGGTCCAACCTTGTCACTATTTAGTAGCTTTAAAAATCTGAGATTAACATCTAAAACATGTGACAAATAAGGTTTAAAACATTGCCAAATAATCAACAATTAATCCCTACAAATTTGGAAGCAAATTTGATCACCATTCAAGACCAAACTTCGGCCGCCACATTGTCTCACATGCTGAATTTTCAGCATATGTTACATTTGCTACAAAGTTTGAATTGTTACCTTTTGTAGCTCCCTCCATTACGTCACTAATCTTGTGTGGCTTATTTTCCACCAATCAAAATGCCAACTAAGCTCCACATAAGCTCCACCAAGGCTGAGATAGGCGTGTAACATGTCATGAACATGTGCTGAATTTCACTTTTGTAAACTTTGTCAAATATTGCACAATAATTACACATATATGGTAAATTCCAATCAGTCCTAATTTGAATTTTCTAGTAAACTTTAATATGTCTTGAATATGTTAAAAGTGTCTAAATACACGTTACATGTCATGCCAAAAATGTTCCATGTGTTGTGTTCGTAGAAAACCGAATTTTCGACTTCTGTCGATTACGCGATTTTTCTCCGATTAAATTCAAACTTTTTGCACATGTTATATATATTATGTCACACATAATATACATAAAATAAATTAAATAATTGGCTCATAAAGTCTGACTTAAAATAGGCGCCCCATGTGACAGAAAAACTGAAATTGAAATCTCCACAATTTGGCCTAAATTGGGGGTGATTTGTGTGTGCCAACATAGAATGATTTCATGACTGAGTATACCATGTTAGCCACAAAATTTGTGGTCATTTTTGAAGTATAGGAGCTGGCCCTCTATATATGGCAAGTACGTGACACGTTGGCGAAGTTTCGGTAGTCACCCGATACGACAATTTTCAGTTTATAACCTTGTAATGTGTCGAAATAATTTTGTCATCACCATGACTCATATCATATGACATAAGACCTGAATGTACTCATATATATGAGGTAAATATAGCAGTGTGATGTTGACGTACGTTCGTAATATATGTAACGTGTCGGTAGTACGTCAGAATATATGTGTATTGTGCCTTTTATAAAAAATCTAAATATATATAATATATATAGGCTTTCTAATAGATGAATAAAGAGACTTTCTATTCTTCAATTTGTTGCCATCATGCCTTCTCCAAATATATCTCCATTTAATGAACTTCTTAGTTCATTTAACTAAGTACTTCACTTAATGAACTAGTTTAGTTCATTAATGGTGGCACCTGAAAATAGTTCAAACACAACACATGTTTTCCATTTGATGTAAGCTTTAACGCTTCATGGCTTGTTAGTACGGCAACATTATACATAAAGTATATATAAGGCAAGTTTGTCACAAACACGTGTCAAGTAACGAATTTTATCATGCATTTCTTACACATGTATTTAAATCATGTATTCGTAAATCACTCAAACTCTTTTTCTCAACAGGGGAGCGATCACATTTAACTCATGAACCAATGTTATTTTGTAAATTATCAAAAGGGAGAGATTGTTGAGAAAAAGGGTTTGAGTGATTTACAAATGCATGATTTAAATGCTACGTACTTACGAAATACATGAATAAATTATTACTTGACACGTTTATGTGATAAACATGCTTTATATGCTTATATATATTGTTGTCGTACTAACAAGCCATGAAGCATTAAAGCCTACACCATATGGCAAACATTTGTTGTCTTTGTACTATTTTCAGGTGCCATAATTAATGAACTAAACTAGTTCATTAAGTAGAGTGCTTAAGTTAATGAACTAACTAGTTCATTAAATGAAGACATATTTGGAGAGAGCTATATGGCAACAAATTTCAAAATAGAAAGTCTACTCCTCATTTCATCTCACACGCCTAATATATATATATATATATATATATATATATATATATATATATATATTTATATATATTATATATATCCATATTTTTTTAAAAAAAAGGGCACTATATACTTATACTCTGACGTACCACCGAAGCATCACATATATTATATTATAAACGTGCGTCGATGTCGCACCATTGTATACATCTCTAATTATGAGTATATTCAGGTCTTATATAATATGATATAAGTCATGGTGACGTCAAAATTATAACGACATGTTACAAGGTTATAAACTGAAAAATTGTCGTATCGGGTGACTACCTAAACTTCACGTACTTGCCATATAAAGATGGCCAGCTCATATACATCAAAAATGCTAAAACATTTCGTGGCTCACATGTTACAAACAGCCACTAAGTCATGCCATGTTGCCACACACAAATCACCCCCAATTTAGCCCTAGATTTGTGAAGAATTCAAACTCAATTTTTTTTGCACATGGGCGTTTTCTACTCAGATATTGGAGCTGAATATACACCTCATTTTATGTATACTATGTGTGGCATAATATATATTACATGTGTAAGAAGTTTAAAATTAATCAGAGAAAAATCGCGTAATCGACGAAAGTCGAAAATTCAGTTTTCTACGAACATACACATATGGAACGTTTCTGGCATAGGTGTAACATGTATCTAGACACTTTTAACACATTCAAGACATGTTAAAGTGTTTTAGAAAATTCAAAATAGGGCTGATTATTATTTACCATATATGTGTAAATATTGTGCATTATTTTGCAAAGCTTGCCAAAATAAAACTTCAACACATGTGTAACCTCTCTTACATGTCTACTACATCCATGTTGGAGCCAAGATGGAGCTTATTTGGCACTTCAATTGGTGGAGGTTATGCCACATAAGATTGGTGACATTGAAGAGGACACAACACAAGGAAAAAATTCAAAAGAGACACATGCTGAAATTTCAGCACGTGTCTACTAATGGCCGATTTTTTTCTCCTTTATTGCCTTCAATTTGTCTTGCAAAATTGAATGGGGATTAATGTGTGATTTTATGGTAATGATTTGACTAGAATTTGAGCACATGTTTTCAGTTTTTATTTAGAATTTACAGCTCATTACAAGGGTGCCAATGTTGACCAATCAACAAGTGACAACTAAGCAAGGTCAAGTCATCCTTCCAATCATATTGCACTAAGTAAGCAAGATTGTGTCATCTTCTACACAAGGCCGTCTTTCAGGGACATTAAAGACAATTCTCAAGGAAGGAAGAAAGCCCTAGGGGCGGCAAAGGTGTGATAAAAAAGAGAAGATAGTGCAAGACAAGGTCAAGCCACAATTCACATTAACTCACGTGCAAAAAGCTAGACTACTCTCTTCTTCTTCCTTCCTTTCTTCTTCTTCTTAGTCTCAAGCCTATTGTTCATATATTCTACATATTATATAGGCTTTGAATATACCACCCATACACGTTCATTGTTTGTAAAAGGTTGATCAAGGTGTGATCAAACCTTCATTCGATCGGTGGTATTGTTCGTGATTGATTTGCTTGATTATTTTGATTGTAAAAGGGTGTAGTTAGTGTTTAACTCCATTCACCCTTGTGGTAAGGTGTTTGTTGTGTGTAGTGATAACAGAAGAAGGTGTCCTCGAAGACTGGAGTAGGTTGATTTAATTGAACCAATATAAAATTCTTGGTGTTCTTACAACAAGTGACAACTAAGCAAGGTCAAGTCATCCTTCCAATCATATTGCACCAAGATTGTGTCATCTTCTACACAAAGAAATCTTCCAGGGACATTAAAGAAAATTCTCAAGGAAGGAATAAAGCCCTAGTGGGCGGCAAAGGTGTGACAAAAAGGAGAAGATAGTGGAAGACAATGTCAAGCCACAATTCACATTCTCTCACGTGCAAAAAGCTAGACTACTCTCTTCTTCTTCCTTCCTTTCTTCTTTTTCTTAGTCTCAAGCCTATTGTTCATATATTCTACATATTATATAGGCTTTGAATATACCATCCATACACGTTCATTGCTTGTAAAAGGTTGATCAAGGTGTGATCAAACCTTCATTCGATCGGTGGTATTGTTCGTGATTGATTTGCTTGATTATTTTGATTGTAAAAGGGTGGAGTTAGTGTTTAACTCCATTCACCCTTGTGGTAAGGTGTTTGTTGTGTTTAGTGATAACAGAAGAAGGTGTCCTCAAAGACTGGAGTAGGTTGATTTAATTGAACCAATATAAAATTCTTGGTGTTCTTACTTTTCGTCACTTTACTTCAGTTTTCAGTTTTTTGCATCGTTTTCATTAGCACGGTAAAAATAGAAACAGATTTTCAAAAATCATAAAATTTTTCAGAAACATAGCCACACGTCCTAGTTTTCATTCGGCGCAAGTTTCATATCATTTGGATAAGTATAAGTCAATCAAATGTTAATAGTTCTGAGACTAGTGCAATCTGATTTTCAGATTTGCAAAGGTTGAGAACATCAACGTGGTTGACATACTTCTCAAAGAAATTTTCAAAAACTATTTCTACCCATTAAAGAACACATCTTGAGGGTCTTATCATAAAATTTTCAGACCATTTAGAGTTACCATTTAATAGGAATAAATTGTTTAAATCGGAGTATAGTTTTTGGTAGATTTGCGCAATCTGACCAAAATTGTATTTTCAAGGGGTTTGGATTGGAGTTTTAATTTGAAATTTTTGTGGTTCACTTATAACATTTGAGAGTACATTCTAACCAAATTTCATAATGTTTGGAGGTCTACAACTAGGTCATTTAAATAATTCAAATAAGGATCTGAAAACAGAAACTGTTTTCGGAAGTGAGTAATTTGGGTCAAAAACTTTTAAAAACAAAATTTCCCGCACTCACTATTCGACCCCCTTCTAGTGGTACTACACAGGTCCTACAGCAAAAAATGGCAAAGGCACCAGTTCCTTCTATAGAAAGGAATACTAAACCTTTGGATTTAATTCATATTGATGTGTGTGATTTAAAGTTTGTTAAAATGAGAGGTGGTAAAAAGTACTTTGTCACTTTTATCGACGATTGCACAAGATACTGTTATGTTTATTTGCTAAGTAGCAAAGATGAGGCCGTTAATGCTTTAAAAGACTATAAAAATAAAGTTTAGAATCAACTTATCAAACGATCTAAAGCAATTCGTAATGATAAAGGTGATGAATATGATACGCCGTTTAATGAATTATGTTCAACACATGACATTATTCATCAAACGACTGCACCATATTCACCGCAATCGAATGGTATTACAGAACGCAAAAATTGTACTCTAAAAGAGATGAGGATTGCTATGTTGATAAGTTCGGGCTTACCTCAGAACTTGTGGGGGAAGCAATTCTCTCAGCTAAAATCATTTTGAATAAAGTTCCATCTAAAAAGATGAATGAAACCCCATACGAGCTTTGGAAAGTCCATAAGCCTAGCTACAAATACTTGAAAGTGTGGGGCTGTCTGGCAAAGGTTGTTGTACTTAAACCGAGACAAGTAAAAATTGTGCCTAAAACGATTGACTGCATATTCATAGGATATGCGACGAACAGTAGTGCATAACGTTTCTTAGTGTACAAATCCGACATTCCTAACATACATGAAAACGTTGTCATAGAGTTGAGGAATGCAATGTTCTTCGAAGATGTCTTTCCAAAGAAAAACAAAAACAAAAAAGAGACAAGTACTGGTAAGCGAATGCATGAGACGACCCCTCAAGAAAATGAGGAACTTCGTCAAAGCAAGCGAGTCAAAATACCAACTTTGTTTAGACCGAATTTTTTAACCTAAATGGTAGAAAATGAGCCGGGGACTTTTTCTGAGACAATGTCAACTCCAGAAGCTCCCTTCTAGAAAGAGACAATTAACAGCGAGATAGACTCGATTCTTTTGAATCACACTTGGGAGTTGGTTGACCTTCCACCGGGAAGTAAACCACTCGGGTGCAAGTAAATTTTCAAGAAGAAGATGAAAGAGGATGGATTTATCGAAAAGTATAAGGCCAGGTTGATAGCTAAAGATTATGGACAGAATGAAGGCTTTGACTTTTTTGACACCTACTCACCAGTAACTCAAATCACTTCTATAAGGGTGCTAGTTGCTATTGATGCGATCTACAACTTGAAAATCCATCAGATGGATGTGAAGACTGCTTTTCTGAATGATGAGTTGAAAGAAGAAATTTATATGGAACAAAATGAAGGGTTGATATTCCGACACAAGAATCAAAATTTTGTAGACTTGCTAAGTCTTTGTACGGACTTAAGCAAGCGCTTAAACAATGGCACTTGAAATTTGATCAAGCGATGCTATTTCAAAATCAACGAGCGTAACAAGTGTGTCTATATTAAGAACACACAGAATTTCTTTGTAATAGTATGTCTCTAAGTAGACGATATGCTAATCATAGGCAGTACTCGTGATATAATCTTAAATACAAAGAAGATGTTGACGAGAAACTTCGATATGAATGATATGGGAGTTACCAACGTTATTCTAGGAATTAAAATTTCTAGGATAGTCGAAGGACTTGTGTTGTCACAAACTCACTATATTGAATCTGTTCTAAAATTGTTATAACCCATGCTTAGTAGAGGAAAGAAGATATATCTATGTATTAAATAAGTAAAATAAATAAATGGGATAAGTAAAAATAAATAGGAGTAGTCATAAAATAAAGAGGATTAGGAGAGGTGAAGATAGAATTGAAATAATAGATTGACCTCAAATATAATTCCCACACCAATTTAGAAATTACTTAGGCATAATTATCTATATATACATATGTAACCATCAACCCCACCCCTCAGCAATTAACCCAGCCGAATCATCCCTCCCACCACACCTGAAGAATCAACGGCGGCACCCCCGAGACAGGCATGGTTGCCTTTCTTTGGGATGGGATCAGGGCAGGCCAGATGTGAGGCAACTTCTGAGGCCGCGAATCAGATCCGGACACATGGCACATGCTGCCTAAATTAAAAAAAAAACATTTTTAACACCCCTTTTCTTCCCCTGCGAGAAACTCCAATGCCGCCGCCGCTCTTTCGTCTCCCGGGGAAGAAGCGTCTTCTCCGCCTCCTCCTACACAAACTACTATGATGCTTCTCCCTCATCTCCTCTCAAAAAGTAGATCTGCTATTATTTAAAATTTGTTTTCTTGAATTTTTTTACTGCATTAATGGCTTTGAACAACCATGCGCTGAATTTAAAGTTTCAGAAATTATATTCCGGCTTGTGAGAGGTTATTTTCATTAAAGAGAAGTTGTTGCCGCCGCTCTTTCGTCTCCCCGGAAAGAAGCGTCTTCTCTGCCTCCTTCTGCACAAACTAATATGATGCTTCTCCCTCATCTCCTCTCAAAAAGTAAATCTGCTATTATTTCAAATTTGTTTTCTAAAATTTTTTTTGCTGCATTTGAACAACGATGCGCTAAATTCAAAGTTTGAGAAATTATATTCCGCCTTGTGAGAGCAGCACTGGAGTTTCTCGCAGGAGAAGAAAAGGGGTGTTAAAAAATGTTTTTTTTTAAAAAAATTTAAGCAGCATGTGCCACGTGTCTGGATCTGATTCGCGGCCTCAGAAGTTGCCTCACATGTGGCCTGCCCTGATCCTATCCGTTGGGATGGGATCAGGGCAGGCCAGATGTGAGGCAACTTCTGAGGCCGCGAATCAGATCCGGACACATGGCACATGCTGCCTAAATTAAAAAAAAAACATTTTTAACACCCCTTTTCTTCCCCTACGAGAAACTCTAATGCCGCCGCCGCCGCTCTTTCGTCTCCCCGGGAAGAAGCGTCTTCTCCGCCTCCTCCTACACAAACTACTATGATGCTTCTCCCTCATCTCCTCTCAAAAAGTAGATCTGCTATTATTTAAAATTTATTTTCTTAAATTTTTTTTACTGCATTAATGGCTTTGAACAACCATGCGCTGAATTTAATGTTTCAAAAATTATATTCCGGCTTGTGAGAGGTTATTTTCATTAAAGAGAAGTTGTTGCCGCCGCTCTTTCGTCTCCCCGGAAAGAAGCGTCTTCTCTGCCTCCTTCTGCACAAACTAATATGATGCTTCTCCCTCATCTCCTCTCAAAAAGTAAATCTGCTATTATTTCAAATTTGTTTTCTAAAATTTTTTTTGCTGCATTTGAACAACGATGCGCTGAATTCAAAGTTTGAGAAATTATACTCTGCCTTGTGAGAGCAACACTGGAGTTTCTCGCAGGGGAAGAAAAGGGGTGTTAAAAAATGTTTTTTTAAATTTAAGCAGCATGTGCCACGTGTCCGGATCTGATTCACGGCCTCAGAAGTTGCCTTACATGTGGCCTGCCCTGATCCTATCCGTCTTTCTTTTCCCCACAAAAAGAAAGTCATGGCAACCAAAGGGGAAGTTTAGGGTTGTTATATATGTTTATGGTTATATAGATATACATACATAGCCCACAAATTCCATCCTTATTCTTCATCATAAAAACCAACGGCAGCCTACTCCTTTATTGTCAACTTTCGGCAGCCATCTTCAAGGTGGCAAAAGAGGCCAATTCTAGTCCGTTTCAACCTGATTTTTCGTACGTTATCGTATAATCGAGATTAAAGGCAAGTATTTTTGCTATATTTGTTATGTTTTTATAAAGTTAACATGTTATTTTCGTATCAAATCGGATCATACATATGTATTTGTGATTTGCATAGTTTGATGTATATATGTATGTAATTGTTGTATTTATGTACCGATTATGTGCATATGTATAAGAAAATTGTATGATCTTGGTGTTAAAGGCCATGATTGGCCGCGGGTTAGTCACACCTAATCTCACATCTTGTGATGTAGTGTTATTGTACGCATCTAGATTATATTAATAACAAAAAAGAGTAGTGTATACCAACAGAATTCAACAAACTCATATTCTCCTCATTCTTGAACAGTTCATTGTGAAATTGATTACTACTCTGAAATATATATATATTCATATGTTTAAAGAATCAGAAGTGCTAAAAAGTGATTTGCGCAGAAATGCTTAAAATATATATATGTGGTGGATAACAATTTGAATAGTCTCCTTTACAGCACTTTCGTGGGTAAATTGCGTTGAAAGTGCATGCATGATTTAAGCAAAGGTAATATTACTTTTATTTTGGTTTATAATGTTTCGTGGGTGACTGTCGAAATGGACAGTGGCCTTTTATTTTTCAAACATAAATTTGGAAATCTTTCTCAGATAATTTCCTTGTAGAGTATGATCTTGAGAGTTCGAAGCTTCCTTCTTGCCAACTGATTGCAGCAGGGTTAATTAGGATTAGCCAAGTTGATTTCGATGATTAAAAAAAGTGTAATTTCGTTTTCTTGGAATTGTCTTGCTGATATTATTTTCGGTTTTGTCAGTTTGATATCAATTGAAAGTTTAGTTATTTTTCTTTATTTTATGTTATTATCTCCTTATTTGAAACAAATAGACTTGTCATATGAAAAATAAATAAATGGAATCATGTATGCCGAAGAAATGGATTTGTACATGTTTTTCGTGGGCTATTCGTAATTTATATGATTTTAAAAGATAATATCATGTATTTTTTTGGGCCGCCACCACTGGTCGTATACTACTTATATATATATAATCTGAAAATACAAAACGTGTAGTTGCTTTACATGCCGCAAATGTGTGTGTCTATATATATATATATATATATGTGTGTAATTATAATTTGAAATGTGCTTGACGTATACAAATGAACCGAGACCAAGAAACTATATTTGTGAGAAAAGTGAGCTCGAGTGAAACGTGTAAGCACGTGTACGGGCGCGGGCATATACGTGGGTATACTTATACTTACGCATAAGTATAAGCACGTATATGCACGTGTATGAGCGCGGGCCTATACGTGGGTATACTTACACGTGGATGATAAATTGAAATTGAAATGGAATCAAAATGGTAAACGGAAAAGTGTACCAGTAATTATAAACATCGTTTACGAAATTCATGTTTTCGGAAAAGTCACCCTTACAAAGGAAATATATTGTATAGTTGGGTTTACTTCCAAACAAACATGGCAGAGACTGGTTTCTATTGCAGCACGAGGTGGCTGAGCCGTGGCGAATATAAGCAATATACAGGGCTTGTCGTCAGGTAAATGGTCTATATGTGCCCGTTATACTGTCATGCATTAGAGGTAAGTGGTCTATCTATGCTTGTTATGTTTATCATACATCAATGTGTTATTCATTGTATATTTGTATTTGTGTATGTGCGATTTATGTGTATTATGTGAGATGTATGATTACATATGTAAATTAGATATATGTATGTACATGTGAATGATGTGTATGTATGAGCGTGGATGTACAGGATTAAAGAAAAGTTGCGATGAACAGAAACGAAAATGAAAATGGAAATGAGATGAAAGAGAAGAGAGCCACGCCAGGTAGGCCGCTGAGGCCAGCGTGGATGGCCAGCGGGCCAGTTGAGGTGGCACGCCTCGGTTCAGAACATAATAAAGTGAAATTCGCATTGGATTCACAGAACGAGCATTGCATTTATGGTGGGTTGTAGCGTACGGGCTATAGATATCCAGTCAGGTGGCCGGTGGTGAGTAGTATCCACAGCCACATATGGTGGATTGTGACGCACGGGTCACAGACACTCGGGTATGGTGGATTGTAGCGCACGGGCTACAGACACCTAGGTTCAGGTGGCTGGTGGTGGGGGATCCAACAGCCACAACCCTCGGGGATCATGTATTGCACGAAAAAGATATAGACATATTGCTTGGCATGACTTTTGTTGCGTGTGACACGTAGAGGAAGGCATGCATCATGAAGTTGCGCATTATTATGTGGAATGACTTGCTTTCCGCAGTTTATTTGCTCCATTGGCATGTATTGTTCTCTTCTTTGTTTATGTGATTATTTGTTTGTTGTGTATATCATATTTGAGAATAGCATGCATCACGATAATGTAGATTGAGCTGATGAATTATTTATTTTGTGTTTATTTTTGAAGTGTTAACTGTTAAAGATAATCAGGTGAAATTATTTGTGGACCAAGGACATGTATGTTAACTATAAGGATTATTTGTATTTGCTTCTGCATGTATAATTTCTATAGCAGGTATATGTAGGTTGCTTATTGAGCCCGTTGATTTTAGCTCACACCACCACTCACCAGTTTTGCAGGCATGAGAAGTTAGGGTATTCTTGCATGGAGAATGTTGCCGTGTGACGATGTTGATGGACTTATAAGACTTCTGCTGGAGGACGTTGATTGAGGCTATCGAATTACCAACGAGGTGGTTGGGATAATATGTATATTTTAGTGACTTGTAGTTTGGGATTAATTGTTCCTATATTTGGTGTATCTTATTGGGAATATATTTATTTAAAAGTTTTAATTATGATGTTTCCGCGACTGATTTCTGCGTCACATGCTAAAGTGTAAGAAATTTGTATCGACACCTTGTAGTTCTCTTAGTAGACTACGGCGGGTGCACTGTTCCCGATGTTAGGGCTCAGGAGCGGGGTGCTATAAAAACGGTTCAATATGTTTGATGTGAAAGTAGTAAAGACTCCACTCGACTTAATTATACATTTAAAGAAGAATCGAGGCGAGCCAGTAGCTCAATTGGAGTACTCGCAAGTAATTAGAAGTCTGATATACATAACTAACTATATAAGACCAGACTTAGTATGTTCAGTGAACAAACTGAGCGGGTTTACCAGTAGTCCAAGCGATGATCATTGGAAAGCTCTAAATAGAGTAATGAGATACTTAAATTGTACAATGAACCTTAGATTACATTAGACAAGATATCCAACACTATTGGAAGGCTAAGCCAACTGGATATCTAATAGTAAAGATTCTAAGTCCACCAGTGTATATTCATTCACAGTTGGTGGAGGTGCTGTGTCGTGGAAATCCACAAAGCAAACGTGCATAGCTCGTTCCACTATGGAAGCTAGTTTATAGCACTCGATAAAGACAGGAATAGGCTGAAAAGATTCATAATTTCCTGAAAGATGTGTCATGCTGGCCTAAGCAAATTGCTCCTATCAGCATACACTATGATAGTCAGTCAGCTATAGGACGAGTTCAAAGCAGCATCTATAATGTTAAGTCTCGACACATACGTCGGAGACATAATACCATTAAACAGTTGATCTCTAATGGCGTGATTTCCATTGATTATATAAAATCAAAGGATGCGGATCCACTTACAAAAGGATTGCCTAGAGATTAGATGTCAAATTTGACAAACAGAATGGGATGAAAGCTATGATGCAAGAACCTTTGTAACGGAAACCTACCCTTGTTGACTGAAGATCCCAGAATCTTGGTTCAATGGGACAACTAAGTTATGAATTTTTAGTGAGGACTTACTCATTCTGTTAAATAAAAGTGTTGTCTACAGAAAAAGGTAGGGTAAGCTAAGGCTTTTAATGTTTCCTATATCTTGGTTATCAACTGGAGTATGGCAGAATACTCTTCATAGGAAATACCTGTGTAAGTGTGAAATGGGGCCGCTTCTATGAGAGTTCTGTGAGGCAAGAATTCTCTAAAATACTTTCTGAAACCAGGTTGTTCGTGGCCAAAATAAACACAATCATGAGAACCAAAAAGGTGTTAAAGGAAATGTTGTGTGAGTACTGTTGTCTAGGGTCACAATAAAGGTCGACTAGTTCAAGACATCAAGTCACTAACTAGCCGAGTGGATCTGACAGTATATCACTAGGAAAGATTCAAAGCCAGAAGCTACCTCTTCTGATGCAACATTTTCTTGTCTGACTTCTCGATAGAGTCTGCATATGCATTTGCATTAATTCACATTTATGTGGGAGATTGTTAGAGAAAATTGAAAGTAATGGGTCAAGTTGCAAACCGTGGTTAGCAACGTATTTTGAGCTTAATTATGATTGGTTTCATTAACGATAAGTGGAAACTAATGAGTCCTTAATTATATGCGTAACGAGTAGATAATTTTAGGCTTTTGAATCATTCAATTACGATAGCAGATGAATGAGAAATTAATGCTCAAACTAGGGTAAAATAGGTGGAAATCAGCTCAGCTCAGCTCAGCAGCACAGATCGTGGCGTGGACTGCGGGCCTGATGGGCTCATGCTCAGGCTCGGGTTATGGGCTGCGGACTTGATGGGCTCATGCGAGGCTGCAGGCCGGATCCTGCAGGCAGCAGGTCGGATCCTATCAGCTGGGAAGAAATTTTGTTTAAATTTAAATTTCTCCACGTTGTTGGGATCCGCTAAGGTTTAAGTTTGAAAAGCTGTTTAACTTTAATCATTCTGAGCTGACCTGAAGTTGTTATGATCTGAAGGCTTAGATTGAATAGTTATTTGATCCAACAGTTGTGGGGCAGACTTGATGCGGTTATCTGATCCAAAGGTTCAGGCTGAGCAGGTTTCTGATCCTACGCTGTGGTTGAACTGACTGTCACAACCTGACCTCAGTTTTTTCCTATAAATATGAGGTCGAGCTGACCTCTGTGGTCATTCAGAAATCGAGTTTCTTCTCTTCTTTCTATACAATCTCTCTGCATAAATCACTCTCAGCTAATCACTTCCTCTCTGCATACATTTGCATTTCTAGTCATCCGAGGAGTCAGTAGCACTTTACAGATTCGTTGAGTTTATACAATGCAGTGCCACTTATCTGAACTGATTCTGTTTATCATGTGAGATGATTGCTTCCTTTGTTACGCACAGCATACCGGAGCAATACGTCTTAAGGACAGAGTCCTGGACTCGACTCGGATTTCTGCTCAGTTGAACTGCTGAGTTGCTATTAGCCTAGCAATGTCGTGCTGAGCTGAACTATGTGCTGATCTCAGCTGATCGGTTGATAAGCAGCACTGTTATTTTGCAGTGTTGCTGAGCTGAGCTCTGCTGTGTGTTGAGCTCGGTCGGTTGGCTGAGAGCATTTGTTGTTCTGCAACGCTGCCGTGCTGAGCTCTGCTGCTGTGCTGAGCTCGACTAGACAGCTGATAGCACAAAACTGTTCTGCAGTGCTGCTGTCCTGAGGTTGAAAGGTCGACTGACTGTGCAGAACGCAAATCCAATTTGTTGCTTGGACTGATCGTACCTGGCTGATTGACCCGACCCGTCCTGAGCTCGTCAAGTCAGCTGTTGCTTTGTTTCACGATCACACAATGTTGTACCCCAATGATCAGGTACGTAAAAACTATGAATATGAGATGGAATGAAAGCGACAATTTCTTTTAGAGTGTGTTACTTAAGTCCACGTAACTCTTTTTACTTAAATACTCTTGAGATAGTCCATGAAATATAGAGTGATATAAACCATACCAATATATATATGTATGTGCGTATATATGATATATGTAGGGAATGTATAAATACATGGTACACCTTGGCGTGTACGTATTTGTATACATACATATGCTAATCTTGGAATACAATAAAATATAGGCAACAATATGGTATATGAATCAAAATTACAAGGAATATCAAGATGCCTAAGAGGCCCAAAATTTCGGCCTATACATGGAGATGTTCTAGAAATCTCTAGCCAATTTTATTAGTTAAAATAATAAGACAAGAAGTTATTATGTAAAGAATAAATAGAAAATAAAATAGACATGCATTTAAGGAACAAGTTAAGACAACTCATTAAAGAAGGAAGTAGTATGGTTGAGGTCATAAAGACCCCAACCAAAACCGCCCCCCCTTAGTGTCTAGACATGGAGGATTTTTAAATCCTACCATGGTTACTTTTCTCTAAACCAAGGTTAATGTAACCATGATTTAATAAAGTAACTTGGGTTAGCACAAAAGTAACTATAGTTTGAATAAAGTAACCAAGGTTATACTAACTTAACCTTGATTAACACTCAAGAAAGCCCTAACCCTCAAAATCTCCCTCCAAAACCGCCCCCTAGCATGTGTTAAACCTTTCTAAAAACATCTACCTTCTTGTCATCTTGAGACTCCTCTCAAGACACATTCAAGCAAGAGCAACACTTAGCAAAAGTTCCCTCATCTCCCTCACCAAGGTTTCGCCCCAACATCTTGAAGGATGGGAGTTTAACTTCAACTTCAAGACTCAAGAAGACATCTAGGTAAGTCTTATTCCAAGTTCCCTTAAGAGAATTCTCATTTTGGTAAAGAATGAAGCTCACATGAACTCTCCTTCTCCATGCTAAAACCGTGGGTTTCATGGTTGAAATAGGGAAAAGCCTTCAACTTTTCTAGGTGGTGTTATATTGAGGTGCTTGAACCTCCATTCCAAGCTCGTTTTGGTAAGATGCTCTAGCCCTCAAACCTATCCTATTTCCTCTATTGAATAAAGAACTAATCTTTTCATTTCACTCCCTTAAAACCGTATGCTTAAGGTGAAGAAGGTGAAGGATTTCATCACATCTCACTTCATAACCAAGCAAAGACAAGAGCTTTAGCTTGAAGAGGCAAGTATACTTTAACCCCTTACAATATATGTGATTATGTGCATACTTGAATGTCTAGAAGCCTAAGACATGACTTTAGTGAAAATATGCCTAAGTTGTTACCTTTTCTTATGTTTTGAAATTGTTGGACTAGGGGACTGTTTTGTTTGGAAGAATGAACAGCCCATATGAACGACTTTTGCATGCTAAAAAGAGACTTGAATTAGTATAGGGAAGCCTTATTATGTCTATTGAATGACCATTAACTTGGATTATAGGCTAAAGAACAAAATTAGGAAGGAAATGATATTTCTATGCATGTTGGCTGAAAACAGAATTCTGGACAGATTTTATGCCAAATTGATGGACTTAGTTAAGGACCTTCTGAACGTTGGATTGAGCTTATTTTTGGTGTGGTCGTAGCTTATTATGTCTAGTTTATTGTGGCATTAGAATTTCTGGAAAATCATTTGTGGATTGGTCAGAAATGAATTTTTAGTATCAAGGGGTCAAAACAGTTTCTGGTCGTACCACCTTAGGGAGGAAAATTATTTAAGTACCTTAAACGTCTTGGATTGACCTGAAATTTTTACAGGAGGTACTTAAGACATAGATTTAAGTATCCATGTAAAGAAATTGATTTTGTCTATTGATCTTGGTGGTAAACCATTGAGGTAAAGTTGGTGTAACATTCTGGAAAACAGGATAGATTGACCCTTTGTGCTTGTATGAATTGTATCATATTTATTTTGACTTGTTTTGGTGAATGGGCATTTGAATATTGTTCATAAAGGAAATAGGAAAGATTTCCAGGTGCTAAGTGAGCCCCATAATGAGTTTATGGATGGAAACAAGGTAAGGAATGGAGTTGAGAGTGCAGCAGAATTTCTATTGTACCCTTGTTGGGAATTATTTTTATTGAGGCACCTACGCTTGTCGAAATCGCATGAAATTTGTACAGAATGTAGTTAAGATCATGTGGTGCATGTCCATATTTTTAGTTTCTGGAAAATAGGCTCAAAAGGTTGATTTTAAGGCCGGACAATACAGGACATGCTGCTGGATCGTTTTCTAGCCCATGAAGAAAGTTGTTTATGATGTTATAAGTGCATTTTACTATGTTGCATCTCATGCACTTGCATTGACATGCTCATATGTTCCATGATCATGATTTTATCGATGTTTTATACGAAGTTTCTGTTTTGAAAGAATTTCGTCCCTTCTGGCCAGCTTAACCCGCTACAGATCCGGGGTTAATTGATCTGACGAAGTATAAGAACCGATCCAGGCCCGGTATAATAGGTCTGATGAAATGTAAGAACCAATCCAGGCCCGGTATAATAGGTCTGAAGAGTATAAGAACCGAGCCAGGTCCGGTATAATAGACCTGAAGGTGATCAGGTTATAAGAACCGAGTCATGCCCGGTATAATAGGCTGACACACTCTCTTGTTTTATGATGAGCATGATTTAAAAGAAAGAAAGAAAGTTCAAGTATTTTTATGAGCATGTCTAAATGAAAGAAAGAATGTTTTCCCGTTGCATTTGCATCGCATTCACCTTTTCATACACATTATGCATGATACCTATTTATAGAAGTACGGGTTGACTATAGCATGTAAAACCTAACTAAGCGATGACATTTAGATCTCAGCTAAGTGTTGATATGACTTTAAGTATGATGCTTCAGAAAGGTATTGGCAGGTATGTTTTAACCTAAGGAATTGGGGTTTGATTCTTGTATGCCGTTTTCTCTTTATTGTACGGTGTTATTGTATACTTGCTGACGACTTTGTCGCTCACCCATTTATTTTTCCCCAAAGCCAGGTAATGAAGTCGAGTGGATTGATGATGAGCCAAGGATGCCATACCCATAGGTTATTGAAGTCGTTGTTGAGAGAATGATGATGAAAGCTTTTAATGAGCCTATGGGACATTTTGGGACTTAGCTACTTTCGGACTCTGCCCTGATAATGTTTGTATAATTTCGCGGTGTAGTTTGCTATCGGTTCAGTTTGTATAATTTTGCTATGTATTCGCGATTTGACGCTTTCGGATTAAAGTTCAAATTCTGCCGTATTTTTCTTATCTACCTGTTAAGATCGTGACTTTGTAATCCATGTTTATTCATGGGTTTTACGAGTTAAGTATCGACGCTTTGTACTTTTCTGAAAGGGAAGGTACGGCGGGTGCACCGTACGAGGGGTAGCCGAGTACGGGGCGCTACAGGTGGTATCAGAGCCCAGGTTCTAGATTCGGGCAGAACGTAGGAACTAAGTTATGATCTTAGAAAACTAAGAATTGATCTTAGACTTAAGTCATGATCTTAGAAGAGAGATGGCCTTAGCTTAGACAACTTAGATTGGAAATAGGGTCCCCTTGGTTGACCTGCTAGCCTGATATGTCGCGTATTAACTCTTTTTCCTCCCTTAAATTCCTTTTTTCCAAACATGTCTAAATTCAGTCAGTCATTTCGATCCATATATACATATATATATCTCTCTGCTCTGTATACAGATGGTTCGGACTCGTGGTAGACCTCGTAGAGATGCTGCCCATACACCCGAACCAAACCCTCCACAACCTCAAGAACAAGTCCCTCCACCTCCTCCTCAGAATCAGAATCCACCGCCTCCTCCTCCACCGCAGAATGAAAATCCCCCACCAGCTCAAGGAAACCCTCTTCCGCAAATGCCACTTCTTATTCTGGATTTCCAAGCATTCTGTCAGACCGTAACTCAGATTGGCCAAGGAATGATTCAGCAAGTTGCCCCTCCTCCCCCTTATTAACCAATAAGAGATGCGCAGTACTACTTTGAGAAGCTCAAGCGAGCGAATGTGCCGCCTTTTGAAGGCAAGTCTGACCCCGATATGGCTGAAAAATGGCTAGATGAAGTGGAGAACTGTTTTGAACTGAATAGAGCCCCTGACAATATGAAAACCCAAGCTGTGAGGCCTTTCCTCCTTGGAGAGGCGAACCAGTGGTGGAAGGCTAAGCTGCAACCTTTGCCCCGACCTATTCCATGGGAGAAATTCATCCAAGAGTTCAACAAGTTTTATTTTCCCCCGTCAGTAAAGATGCAAAAGAGGCATGATTTTGAAATGTTGAAGCAAGAACCTGGTATGACTGTGTCTGAATATGTGAGCAAGTTTCTGGCTTTGGGTAGATTTTCTCCGGCTACGATGAATGATGAGGAATCTAAGATGGTGAAGTTTGAGAGTGGGCTGAACCCAAGGATTCGCACTTGGTTGGTAAATGTTATCTCTGCTGATTTTGAGGCGCTCGTTGATGCATGTTATCGGATCGAGAAGGATATCATTCGTCGCGATGCGACGGTGGGCCAGAAAAGAGGAAGGGACACTTCTGGTGATAAAGGAGCAAGGAAAATGACTAGACAGAATTTTCATGGGAGGCAAGGTAGACAGCAGAATCAGAACCAAAGAGGAAATCAGAATCGTGGACAGCGCCGTGGGCAGAATCAGAATAATCAAAGAAATAATCAAGGAAATCAAGGACAGCAGCAGCAGGCCATTCCCATGTGTCCCCATTGTCAGAAGAATTATTTGGGCGAGTGCTATGTACAAGCTGGTAAGTGCTTTGGTTGCGGCAAGACTGGTCATATAATTAGGGATTGTCCTGATAAGGGAGCTGCTTGTGCTGGATGTGGAAAGACTGGGCATATTCTGAGAGATTGTCGAGAGCGTGGTGGTCAGCAGCAGAGGAACCAACGTCAGCGCTCGAATGCGCGTGTGCATGTGATGACCGATGCTGCAGTTGAGGAAGCTGGAGACGTCGTGGCTGGTATGATTTAAAATTATGCTAACTCAATAAATATTATATTGCTGCGTAGTTAAATCTTTGCATAATTCAGGCGCTATTCTTGTATGTTGTATGCCCGCAAACGTGTTGTTTGATAGTGGCGCCAGCCACTCCTTTATATCTGAGAAATTTGCAAAGGGATTAGACCATGATCCCATCCGGCTGAAATCACCCTATCGAATCCAAGCCGCTGGTGGTCAAGTGCTTATGTCTCATCATCTGTATAAGAATTGCGCAGTCGAGCTCGATGACCATCGGTTCGCGGCTGATCTGATCCCGATTGCTATGAATGACTTTGACATTATTCTTGGTATGGACTGGTTGTCTAAGAACCATGCCCATATTGACTGCAATCAAAATAAAGTCACTTTCAGAGCCCCGGAGCAAGAGGAAGTATCATTTCAAGGAGGTCCCAAGTTAAAGAAGTCAAAGAATATTTTTGTGAATACAGCACGTGCCCGTCGAGCGTTGCGAAAGGGATGTCAAGGCTATCTTGTTTATGCTCTTAGTGTCGAGCAGGCAGCAGTGGACATTTCGCAAGTTCCAGTAGTTCAAGAGTTTCTTGATATCTTTCCAGAGGAACTACCAGGACTCCCCCTGATCGAGAAATTTCCTTCGAGATAAATCTCCTCCCCGGAGCTGAGCCCATTTCTAAAGCTCCTTACCGCATGGCACCCGCTGAGCTGAAGGAACTAAAAGAGCAATTGCATGAGTTATTGGAAAAGAAGTTGATACGTCCAAGTGTGTCACCATGGGGTGCCCCAGTTTTATTTGTAAAGAAGAAGGATGGAGGTATGCGGCTGTGTATTGATTATCGGGAACTCAACAAGATCACCGTAAAGAATAAATATCTGTTGCCTCGGATCGACGATCTGTTCGACCAGCTTCGGGTCAGTAATTACCAAGTCTTATTTCAATATATAATAATCATGAATAATATCTAAAGTATCCTAATGCAGGGAGCTCAGGTGTTTAGCAAAGTGGACCTAAGATCTGGATATTTTCAATTGAAGATAAGAGCTGAGGATATTTCTAAGACAGCATTCAGGACGAGATATGGACATTATGAATTTCTCGTAATGCCTTTTGGGCTGACCAACGCCCCTGCAGCGTTTATGGATCTTATGAATCGGGTGTTTCGGGACCAATTGGATAAGTATGTGGTAGTCTTTATTGACGATATCCTGATTTATTCGCCTGATGAGGAAACTCATACAGCTCATCTGAGGACAATACTTGGTATTCTAAGAAAGCATCAGCTCTATGCGAAATTCAGTAAATGTGAGTTTTGGTTGCATAGTGTGTCATTTCTGGGCCATATTATTACTGAAAATGGGATTTCGGTTGATCCCCGAAAGATTGAGGCAATTACTGAGTGGCCGAGACCGACCAATGTCACTGAAGTAAGGAGTTTTCTCGGACTGGCCGGTTACTACCGCAAGTTTGTTGAAGGATTTTCAAGGATAGCTATGCCACTCACTAGATTGACTCAGAAGAAGACAAAATTTGTATGGAATGAGGATTGTGAAAGTAGCTTTTCTGAGCTGAAGGCAAGGTTGACGTCTGCACCAGTTTTGGCTCAACCTGTTTCAGGAGAACAGTTTGTGATCTACAGTGATGCTTCCAAGAATGGATTGGGTTGTGTTCTTATGCAGAATGGACGGGTGATCGCGTATGCGTCTCGCCAGCTTAAGCCGTTTGAGCAGAATTATCCAGTACATGACCTTGAGCTTGCAGCAGTTGTATTTGCTCTGAAGATTTGGCGTCATTATCTGTATGGAGAGAAGTGTGAAATCTTCACGGATCATAAGAGTTTGAAATACCTTTTCACTCAAAAGGAGCTGAATATGCGCCAAAGGCGATGGCTTGAGTTGATCAAGGATTATGACATCTCTATTCAGTACCATCCAGGTAAAGCTAATAGAGTTGCTGACGCTTTGAGTCGTAAGACGAGTCATCCCCGTCAACCACCTCTACAGCGTGATATGGAAGAGTTTGGTCTGGAAGAAGTGAATTCGATTTCCGACGTACTTGCAAAGTTAGTAGCGGTTCCTTCTTTGATCAGTAGGATTAAGGAGACTCAAGATAAGGATGATGCATTGATGAAAGTTAAGAGCAAGCTGAAGGAGAAGCCATCTGACGATTTTGAAGTCCGTAGTGACGGCAGTTTGTGGTTTAGAGGTCGATTGTGTGTGCCTAATGACGATGCGATAAAGAGTGAAGTGTTTCAGGAAGCCCATAATTCACGCTTATCTATTCACCCAGGAGCAAATAAGATGTATCATGACTTGAAGCAAAAGTTTTGGTGGCCAAGAATGAAGAATCAGATAGCAGACTTTGTTGAGAAATGTCTTGTATGCCAGAAAGTCAAAGCAGAACATCAAAGGCCAGCTGGATTATTGCAACCACTTGAGGTGCCTGAGTGGAAGTGGGATCACATCGCTATGGATTTTGTGACCGATTTACCTAAGACAAGAAGTGGATATGACACTATTTGGGTTGTCGTGGATCGTTTGACAAAGAGTGCTCATTTCACGGCGATGTCGATTAAAGCACCCATGGAAAAGTTGGCTTCTATGTATGTTGATCAGATTGTATGTTTGCATGGAGTTCCTATGAGCATAGTTTGTGACCGAGACCCCCGCTTCACATCAAGGTTTTGGACGGCATTTCAGAAAGCGATGGGTACGGAAGTTCGCATGTATTCAGCTTTTCATCCCCAGACTGACGGTCAATCAGAGAGAACAATTCAAACATTGGAGGACATGTTGCGTGCTTGTGTGTTGGACTTTGGAGGTAGCTGGGATAAGAGTTTGAAGTTGGTTGAGTTTTCATACAATAACAGCTATCACAGATCTATTGGAATGGCTCCTTATGAAGCTCTTTATGGAAGAAAATGTCGATCGCCATTGTATTGGGATGAGATTGGAGATAAGATTTTCACAGGACCTGACTTAGTGGAGCAAACCAAGGAAAAGGTTATGCTTGCAAGACAAAGATTGAAGGCTGCTCAGGATAGAAGCAAGGCGTGGGCCGACGTGAGGCGTCGACCACTTGAGTTTCAAGTAGGAGATAAGGTATTCTTGAAGGTATCCCCATCGAAAGGAGTAAAGCGGTTCGGAATTAAAGGGAAGCTTAGTCCTAGATTCATTGGACCATTTGAGATCTTGGAAAGAATTGGAGAAGTTGCTTATAGGCTTGCACTACCACCATCGTTGTCTCAATTACACAATGTGTTTCATATATCTCAATTGCGTAAGTATGTGCATGACTCGAGCCATATTATGGATGAGCAACCTTTGAGGATTGAAGCTGATATATCATATGTTGAGGAACCCGAGAGGATAATTGATAGGGAAGTGAAAGCATTGAGGAATAAATCTATTCCTATGGTCAAGGTGCAATGGAAGAACCATTCAGTTGATGAAGCCACTTGGGAGTTAGAGGAAGGCATGAAGCAAAAGTACCCATATCTCTTTGACAATTCATAAGTTTCGAGGACGAAACTTTATTGAAGGAGGGAAGGATGTTGTACCCCAATGATCATGTACGTAAAAACTATGAATATGAGATGGAATGAAAACGACAATTTCTTTTAGAGCGTGTTACTTAAGTCCACGTAACTCTTTTTACTTAAATACTCTTGAGATAGTCCATGAAATATAGAGTGATATAAACCATACCAATATATATATGTATGTGCGTATATATGATATATGTAGGGAATGTATAAATACATGGTACACCTTGGCGTGTACGTATTTGTATACATACATATGCTAATCTTGGAATACAATAAAATATAGGCAACAATATGATATATGAATCAAAATTACAAGGAATATCAAGATGCCTAAGAGGCCCAAAATTTCGGCCTATACATGGAGATGTTCTAGAAATCTCTAGCCAATTTTATTAGTTAAAATAATAAGACAAGAAGTTATTATGCAAAGAATAAATAGAAAATAAAATAGACATGCATTTAAGGAACAAGTTAAGACAACTCATTAAAGAAGGAAGTAGTATGGTTGAGGTTATAAAGACCCCAACCAAAACCGCCCCCCCTTAGTGTCTAGACATGGAGGATTTTTAAATCCTACCATGGTTACTTTTCTCTAAACCAAGGTTAATGTAACCATGATTTAATAAAGTAACTTGGGTTAGCACAAAAGTAACTATAGTTTGAATAAAGTAACCAAGGTTATACTAACTTAACCTTGATTAACACTCAAGAAAGCCCTAACCCTCAAAATCTCCCTCCAAAACCGCCCCCTAGCATGTGTTAAACCTTTCTAGAAACATCTACCTTCTTGTCATCTTGAGACTCCTCTCAAGACACATTCAAGCAAGAGCAACACTTAGCAAAAGTTCCCTCATCTCCCTCACCAAGGTTTCGCCCCAACATCTTGAAGGATGGGAGTTTAACTTCAACTTCAAGACTCAAGAAGACATCTAGGTAAGTCTTATTCCAAGTTCCCTTAAGAGAATTCTCATTTTGGTAAAGAATGAAGCTCACATGAACTCTCCTTCTCCATGCTAAAACCGTGGGTTTCATGGTTGAAATAGGGGAAAGCCTTCAACTTTTCTAGGTGGTGTTATATTGAGGTGCTTGAACCTCCATTCCAAGCTCGTTTTGGTAAGATGATCTAGCCCTCAAACCTATCCTATTTCCTCTATTGAATAAAGAACTAATCTTTTCATTTCACTCCCTTAAAACCGTATGCTTAAGGTGAAGAAGGTGAAGGATTTCATCACATCTCACTTCATAACCAAGCAAAGACAAGAGCTTTAGCTTGAAGAGGCAAGTATACTTTAACCCCTTACAATATATGTGATTATGTGCATACTTGAATGTCTAGAAGCCTAAGACATGACTTTAGTGAAAATATGCCTAAGTTGTTACCTTTTCTTATGTTTTGAAATTGTTGGACTAGGGGACTGTTTTGTTTGGAAGAATGAACAGCCCATATGAACGACTTTTGCATGCTAAAAAGAGATTTGAATTAGTATAGGGAAGCCTTATTATGTCTATTGAATGACCATTAACTTGGATTATAGGCTAAAGAACAAAATTAGGAAGGAAATGATATTTCTATGCATGTTGGCTGAAAACAGAATTCTGGACAGATTTTATGCCAAATTGATGGACTTAGTTAAGGACCTTCTGAACGTTGGATTGAGCTTATTTTTGGTGTGGTCGTAGCTTATTATGTCTAGTTTATTGTGGCGTTGGAATTTCTGGAAAATCATTTGTGGATTGGTCAGAAATGAATTTTTAGTATCAAGGGGTCAAAACAGTTTCTGGTCGTACCACCTTAGGGAGGAAAATTATTTAAGTACCTTAAACGTCTTGGATTGACCTGAAATTTTTACAGGAGGTACTTAAGACATAGAGTTAAGCATCCATGTAAAGAAATTGATTTTGTCTATTGATCTTGGTGGTAAACCATTGAGGTAAAGTTGGTGTAACATTCTGGAAAACAGGACAGATTGACCCTTTGTGCTTGTATGAATTGTATCGTATTTATTTTGACTTGTTTTGGTGAATGGGCATTTGAATATTGTTCATAAAGGAAATAGGAAAGATTTCCAGGTGCTAAGTGAGCCCCATAATGAGTTTATGGATGGAGACAAGGTAAGGAATGGAGTTGAGAGTGCAGCAGAATTTCTGTTGTACCCTTGTTGGGAATTATTTTTATTGAGGCACCTACGCTTGTCGAAATCGCATGAAATTTGTACAGAATGTAGTTAAGATCATGTGGTGCATGTCCATATTTTTAGTTTCTAGAAAATAGGCTCAAAAGGTTGATTTTAAGGCCGGACAATACAGGACATGCTGCTGGATCGTTTTCTAGCCCATGAAGAAAGTTGTTTATGATGTTATAAGTGCATTTTACTATGTTGCATCTCATGCACTTGCATTGACATGCTCATATGTTCCATGATCATGATTTTATCGATGTTTTATACAAAGTTTCTGTTTTGAAAGAATTTCGTCCCTTCTGGCCAGCTTAACCCGCTACAGATCCGGGGTTAATTGATCTGACGAAGTATAAGAACCGATCCAGGCCCGGTATAATAGGTCTGATGAAATGTAAGAACCGATCCAGGCCCGGTATAATAGGTCTGAAGTGTATAAGAACCGAGCCAGGTCCGGTATAATAGACCTGAAGGTGATCATGTTATAAGAACCGAGTCATGCCTGGTATAATAGGCTGACACACTCTCTTGTTTTATGATGAGCATGATTTAAAAGAAAGAAAGAAAGTTCAAGTATTTTTATGAGCATGTCTAAATGAAAGAAAGAATGTTTTCCCGTTGCATTTGCATCGCATTCACCTTTTCATACACATTATGCATGATACCTATTTATAGAAGTACGGGTTGACCATAGCATGTAAAACCTAACTAAGCGATGACATTTAGATCTCAGCTAAGTGTTGATATGACTTTAAGTATGATGCTTCAGAAAGGTATTGGCAGGTATGTTTTAACCTAAGGAATTGGGGTTTGATTCTTGTATGCCGTTTTCTCTTTATTGTACGGTGTTATTGTATACTTGCTGGCGACTTTGTCGCTCACCCATTTATTTTTCCCCAGAGCCAGGTAATGAAGTCGAGTGGATTGATGATGAGCCAAGGATGCCATACCCATATGTTATTGAAGTCGTTGTTGAGAGAATGATGATGAAAGCTTTTAATGAGCCTATGGGACATTTTGGGACTTAGCTACTTTCGGACTCTGCCCTGATAATGTTTGTATAATTTCGCGGTGTAGTTTGCTATCGGTTCAGTTTGTATAATTTTGCTATGTATTCGCGATTTGACGCTTTCGGATTAAAGTTCAAATTCTGCCGTATTTTTCTTATCTACCTGTTAAGATCGTGACTTTGTAATCCATGTTTATTCATGGGTTTTACGATTTAAGTATCGACGCTTTGTACTTTTCCGAAAGGGAAGGTACGGCGGGTGCACCGTACGAGGGGTAGCCGAGTACGGGGCGCTACACACAATGTACATAATTCAATTTTGTTTTAACTTGAAGTTTTCCCAGCATAGATTGCCTCTTTTTCAGAAAGGGGTTTACACTGCATGAGTTCGTTTCCACCTCCGCTGGACGTAAGAGCTGCCGGATCCGAACTCATCCCAAAAAAAATTGCCTTTAATTAATTAACTCCTTTGGAGAAGTTTGTTATGCAAAGGAAAAAAGCCCTAAATTGTCCTTTCGCCGTCGTAATTGAATTGGATTTTACGATGCTAGTTGAAGAGAAAAGGGAAAGAGGAGGAGGAAGCAGAAGACATTCTGGTGGTGAATCCAATGACATGGAAATTTAGCAGGCAGCAAAAAGGCGAAGAATTTGGAATAACTGCTTGTTATATAGTTTGTCATTTCAGGAGAATCTGTTAATTTAATCCTTAACTATTTTACACATTTCATTTACCATAAAACTAAAATTAGCCTGATTTATGATCCTTTTTTTTAATTATAGAACTTTGTGATATGTGTAGAAAATGCAATAAGATCAATATATAAACTATAAATATTTAATGTTATATTTATTCTAATGTTTGTAGTATGCTTTTAATATAATGTAATTGATTCTTATAATTAATATAACTATAATTTAACATTAAAATTATTTCCTTTATATGATAAAAGAGAAATATATGTGACGGAAAAAATAAACTAATTTATTTTTCTGAAAAATATATTTTAGTGTATATGGGTATATCACAGTACAACTTTCATGCCTATACTATGTTTCATTTGCCACGAAATTATGTAATTTCTTTTTTTGTTTTAGGGAAATATGTTGCATAATGATTACCAGATCATGAAAACTTTTATATGCACGCTAAACTAAATAGAGAAGAGTTTTTTTTTACTATATTGCCTAAAAATTTTATTGAAAGCCTAACATGATGGGGTTGGGATCTCCTCACCTTCAATCTTCTCACCCCCTCATGACCACGCGACACATGGAAGCAGAGTGGGGTGGATTGAGATCTCCTCACTACCCTTCTTACTGCCACTTATCGTGCGGTGACGCATGGGGTGATAGAATTTGAGTGGGGAGATCCTATCCCAACCTGATGAGGTAGGTTACAAAAGGACTTCCACTTTCTATTTTCCTCTTTTCTTTATATTTCTTCAACTATAATCTTCTATATTTTTATTTTCCTTTTTTTCTCTATGCACGCACACATACAGCGATTCAAACTTAGATTCTCATTTAAAAAACAGATTTGGATTTTCATAAAAAAATAGCAATGATATTTACAAAGACGTTCCCGATAAATTAGGTTCCTACGTTTGCGCAGGGTCTGAAGAGGAATCTGATATTTTGCAATATGATTTACGCAGTCTTATCTTACACTTTGTGCAAGAGCCTGTTCCGTGTCTTGAACACGTAACTTCAAGGTACAAAATAAAAATCTTATTAGTTGTTTCAAGGTTCGATCTCATATTTACTATTAGTGTAAGTTTTGTAATTAATCTCAAGAGCTGTCTAGTGGTCTTGAGAGAGTATTTAAAAATAGTCTCTCAAATTTGGTCGGTGTTTTAAATCTCATGTGCTGCTTTATGGAAATTCTTTTTTTGTTTCTTGTTTCTTTTACTCTTTTTTGGTGACAAAAGGTTTAGGTGAAGGAGGTTTCCTCTAGGTTTAGAATAAAATTATAAATTATTTATTACGGCCGAAGTCATAAATTTTACTAGCTGAACCAACCAAACGTGTTGTCATATTTTCTTTATCCAATGGATCATATGCAAATAATAATTTAAAGGGAAAAAATATAAGACTCTAGTTTGTAGAATTTGTCATATGCAAATAATAATTTAAAGAAAAATAGAAATGGACGACAAATAATTTATCGGCCCAAACCCATTTTCTCATCGTCTTCTCCCTCTAACAATCACAGCTTCACCTCTCCTGATTCTGCTTGTCAGTGGTAAATTCCCTCTTCACACAGAAGAGATTTTCAACATATCTGTTAATCTTAACTTGTTTGAAGCTAATTTTATTTTTGTTGTTGAAATTCTAACATAGTGAAATGGCGTCATTTCTGCTGCGGAACATAAAGGTGCCGCCGAACTCAGTTACCCTGGATGAGGCGCGTCACCGGACGTTGGATTTCTTCAGGCTGGCTTGTAGATCGATCCCTAGTATTATGGAAATCTACAATCTCTACGACGTCGTTACGCCCGCCCAACTCCGTTCCGCCGTCGCTTCCGAGATCCGTGAGAACTCCCAGGTCACTAATCCCAAGGTTGGTAAAGTATATAGCTATTAGAATCGATTTTTTATTTTTATTTTTTCGCCTTTCGACATTCTCATGCCTGTTTTCCCCCCTTTTATCTGCCGAAATTTGTGGATTGGAGAGTGAGGTTAGTTTGACGGATGATTTGTTGGTGATGGTCAATTAGAGGAAAATATGAATTGGGCAATTGGGATAAGAATGCTTAAAGCTCAGAACTTTAGCTGCTTCAAGATAACTTGTATGTGACGAGACCGGAATTGCTCGTCGGGTGGATCGGAGACGATCCGGGTAGAGTGCCATTAATCTTCCGTCTAACTCCGTCGAAGAGAAACGTTAGAGGTCCCAGGGCGCTGCCCTGGAGAAACCCTCCGACGCTTAAGTCAGTTATGGGTGTTGTAGCATATAGCTAATGCTGGAATAAAGGCTGTATAAAACCTATTTGGTGGGTCAGCCGAGGTGTAGATCGAGCTGAGATGAAGTCTGCTGATGACTCACCAGAGACTTGGCATTCGATCGTTGATGAAGCCCCTTTTTAGAATTGTTGAAGTTGAGAGCTGAGAATGACATGACGACACCTGGCCGTCTGGGTGTCACTTCTGATTTGCATGATAGCCGCGTGGCACCCGTGTCAGGCTGAGGTGTCAAGCTTGCGGTGCATCGTGGCCGAGCAGGACTGCTTGCTTCGATCCAGTTGGCCGAGAATCATGGCCGAAATGTCAAATTGGCCGAGATGCCATAGTGTGGCCGAGATGATATACTAGCCGAGATCTAGGCTAGGAGCAATTTAATAATGTTAAACAATTGTATGTTAAGGCCTTATGTTTGAGGCCTTTTTAACAATTTGATGCAAATAAAATAATGAGGCTGGGGCCGAAATATTAAAGTGGCCGAGAATGAGGTGCACAGCTTCTTTGTCAGATGCTTTGTCAATTGTTGTGCACTTTGTTATTTAGTCCAGCTGAATTTGCGGAGGACTTTTCTCTTGGCCGAGACTGATGAGGCCGAGCTGAGGCCTGGCTTCAGCCCCACTGCAGTTGGGCTGAGGCCTGGCCGAGCTGCACTGTGGCAGGGCTGTGGCCTGGCCGACAATTACGGGGACCGAGGCTGACTAGTCAACTGTCTGAGGTGGCTTACGTTGACCGCTATTGACCAACTTGAGTCTTGTCTTTATCCAGGCAGGTGGATTTGGGTCTCACCAGTATGCCTTGGTGGATTTTGGATGTTGAGATAAGATGATCATAAATTGGGAAGGAAGTCTAGCATTGAAGAAAGTGGAATATAAGATTCTTCGTTTTTATCTTTGGAACATATTGGTTATTGATATGTCCATTGAAGTTATTGAACTTTTAAAAGGGAGCGTAGTCATTTTTTCAAGTGTCATGTCTAATATGCTTCTCGTGCTTCTGTTATTCTTGTGCCGCTCCACTCTTTGGTTACATTTCATGTGTATGCTTCACGTGCTTCTGTTGCTTGTATGTATTCTCTTTTAGAGAAGTGCTGCTATCTATTTGGTTATCATCTTGACATTATTTTATCTTATTGTTTACCTGCATTGCATTTCTGGGGTAGTGGTTCCTTTCTTCTGATCGGCAAGGTAAGGGTTAGTTCTGGTTCTAAATTCAATCCTAAACTGCGTATGTGTGGTTATGTGATTGATGAAAGAATGGCTTGGATATTTGTCCTCTGTAATACAGGGGTAATAGAAGTTTGAAAACAAAAAGTTCCTGGGGGCAATTGTTTCTTTTCACTTTTCTTTTAAACTGCTCGGCTTTGGCATTTATCTGATCAGTTTTTTAGTCTTCGTACAGCTAGCTTCATTAATCAAGTCTAATGTAAGTTTGTTGCTAACTCATAGAAAATACTCATAAAAGTATATTAAGCTCTCTGGCTTTTGATGATTAATAACAACTTTGCAACTGGTGTCATAGAGTAGTCAAACGTCCTTCTTCTTGGGCTCTGTTTGATACATCAGGCTGTCTTAAGAATTTGAAGATGCTGGTTACAGCTGGAATTGCCTTGCCCTTTTGGGCATCAGCACTTGTTGGTGAAGGTGGTATTCTTCTTATGGAATGTGATACTAAATGAATATGAGCTAGTAAACATTGATGTGTATCAGAAAGGAACTCGACTAAGGTTTTGAAAAATCAACAGTAGATTGAACCCCAAGGGTTCCTCTGGTGCTCAATTTGCTCATTAATGATGTAAGGTTTAAATCTGATCAATGTAACTGCTAACGAGTCATCGGTTTGCTGAGTCAACCAGTTCATCCCGTTTCATGGATTTTGGAACCTTTTGAGAAGCTAATGTTCGCTGATTATTGATCTGATCCTCTGGGTTGTTCTGGATTGCAAGACCTTTGCATTTGATGGAATGATGTGTGACAGCTCTCGGTGTCGGCAGGTAATCACTAAGATTAAAAAGATGGAATTTTGTCCGTGTGATGATGTAGTCGCTAGTAAATGGCATAGTCCACATATATAAATTATGAAACTTCAAACACGAAAAGATGGTACACGTAGAATGTTTGGCGGGATATAGATAACGAGTTACTCGCGTTTTTCCCCATAAAATATGTAAAACTAATTTTATCATAAGTTTTATTCAGAACTTCTAAGAATGCTAAAAAAATCCACTTACGGAGAGATGGCATGTGATTGTAGGTTTTCATTGTTTATGTGCCAAAAAAGTTTACATTAGTCAAAATCCAGCTATTCAAACCAACAACTAATAAATTTTTCTTCGCCCTATTTCTTTCCTCCATGCCTCACATATCTCTTCCTCTGATTATGGAAAAAGTTGCATGCTCACTTGCAGGAAGAAAAGAGCAATTACATCAGATTTTGAGTGAATGAGTGCCGGGCTCATCTCAAGTTCAGTTCATCCTCATAGAGATACAGAAAGATGCCATTGGCAATATCCAAATGAGAAAATTTCTGATAAGAAGCCATGTCATTTCTACATCAACAATTGCGTGTATGATAAAATTTTATATCTTTTTTTTGGTTCAACGCAATATTTGGACTAGATACTGATGCTCTAAAAATTTCTTCTCTGCCTTCTCGGTAGAGGCTTAGGACAAAGAATACATATCCCAGCCTTTACTTTTTCTTTCTCCTTATCTCCACCACTTCTTTCCTCCTTCAACAGTATTATTTGGCTGATAATGTATCTTTTCTACCCTTTTCTTTCTCTCTCCACCCTCTCCTCTCTTTCTCCGCCACTCTCCTCCCTCGCCTCTTTGATTTCTCCCCCAAATCCTTCAAATCCCATATTTTAAATTGTGAAATCGACAAAGCTCACACTTTCGCTCCCTTTCCAGGCCTTAAGGCCATTCTGGCCACCGCTACAAGCGGTCGGAGTATAACATCCACCTCTTTTCCACTTTGAAATGGCTGGCTTATGCTAATCCAGCCTTGGTCTACAACATCCTAAGAAGGATACAACAACATTACCCCATTGCCTTAGAAGCTCCCGCCTATGGCGGGGTATGGGGGGTCGGATGTACGCAACCATACCCATGTGTTAGAAACACATAGAGGTTGTTTCCTGATGACCCATAATAAAAATTGCGTGTCGATCAACTTGTACTTCATAATATAAGAAGCGCAGCCAATTTAGAGAGTCATTTTGCTTTATTCCATCATATTCCAAAGAGAAGGATAACCCGATCAAAATGAGTGAACTTAGGCCTATATCTTGCTGTAATGTCACTTGCAAAGTCATATCCAAGATTCTAGTGACAAGACAAGAGCCACTGGTTCCCTTCCTTGTAGATTAAAACCAATCAGCATTTGTTAAGAGCCGAATTATTCAAAACGATATCCTACTCATGTATGGCTAGTGAAAAACTACAAAAGAATTGGAGGTCCTAAATGTTGTGCTTTGAAGGTGGATAAAATAAAGGCCATTGATGCAGTTAGCTGATCCTGCCTCATGATGATTTTGAGAGCTATTGATTTTCTTGAAGCGTACTTGAAATAAATTTGGTTTGCATATTTACTGCTCCATTAACATGAATGGTGTTTTACAGGAAATTTCAACGCCACTAGAGGTCTTAGGTAGGGAGGTCTTACCCGACTTTTGAAAAGGAAAATTGAGAATTCTAGCTATAGCTTTCATCCTAAATGTGAGCTAATCAACATGTTTTCTCTAGCTTTTGCTGATGATTTGTTCATTCTATCCAATGCAGATACACAATCCATTATAGCTGTCAAAGAAACCTTTTTGGAGTTTTAGAAGCTGTCAAGTCTTAGACCCAGTCTAAGGAAGTTTGAATTATTCACTTTAGGTATCTCTAGCCAAGAAAAGCTCAAACTGTCTGACATTCTAGGTATTCCACTGGGTAACTTCCAATTAGATACTTAGGATTGCCACTTGTTTCTGGTAAGCTCTCATTTTTTGACTGTGGAAGTTTATTATATATATATTAGCAAATAGAGTGCAGAACTGGACTACTAACAACGTTTCATATGGAGGAAAAGAAAGTGCTGAAAGAGTTTTCGTGGGGGAGGGACAACGAAGGCTAAAGTGAAATGATCCACTATTTATCAGCCAAAGGATAGGGACGATTAGGCATTCCTATTTTGGTGCTGATAAATGATGCATATATACTGAAGAATCTGTGGAATGTTGAGTGCTTAAAAGTGTTACGGGTTAAGTGTGTACCTTTCATCATATTAAACGAGAAATCTTTATGGGAAGCCAAATCCAGGCCGTCAGATTCCTGGCTTTAGAAGAAGGTACTAAGGATCAGAGATAAATATGCAAACTTCTTTAGAAAGGCCACTGTGAATGGTGAAACCACTTTTTTCTGGCATGATATTTAGCCCCATGGGGTGTGTTAAGCTATACATATCCGGGATTGAAAAGAAAGTTAGCCATTTCTGAAAATGCCAGAGTTTCCAGTGAGGATTCCATATGGACGAGGATAGGACAAACAAATAGTGCAGTTTAACCAAGTATGCAGAACAGTTCAAACAATGCAGGGAGAAGACCACCGAATTTGAAGACCTAGTACAACTTTTTCTATTAAAAGTGCCACAATAGCCATTCTGGCACCTCTACTGCTAGTAGGATGGAAGAGTATTGTATGATATAAATATTTTCTTTTTTGATATGCGATCATTCTATGGCTTACGTGTTGGAAGAGAATGAGTATACAAGACAAGCTTTTAAACTGGGACATGATTTTTACTAACTTTTGTGTCTTATGTAACAGGTTCTTGGTGGATCACGAACATCTATTATTCCATTGTCCTTATTCAGCCCCAGTGTGGGATGGCGATTCTCAGGAAGTTGAAGTCCAAACACAGAACCAGTGCATGGCCGGGTACAATTAATTGGTTGAAATCCTATTGTTGGGCCTAGAACTTTCAAAAAGACATTACACTTCTTGGTTTCTCAGCAGTAATATACCAGATATAGAGAAAAAGGAATGTAAGACTCTTCCAGCAAGTTAGCCAAAATCATGAAGTGATCATTAAGGATATCCTGGAGAACGTCAGCTACTATGTTAATGAATGGAGAGGATACAAATGCAACAAGCTCAATTGAGAGATTACTTTGGAATTGGCATATCTGCTAGAGTCTTTGCAAAACCTGTACACGGTACTTAATTGGTTGGTCATACTGGACCTTTGGAATGCACCAGTTTGCACGCTGCTAATCATCAAGTATGCATACTTGCATATCACTTACAGTCCTGCTTCTAATCGTCAAGTATGCATACTTGCATATCACTTATAGTCCTGTTCTGGGCTTTATAGTTGAGATGGTCTCTTATAGAGTTTTAGACTATTAAGAGGGTCACTATGGAGTTGTTCCCATTTGGTGCCACTGTCTCCACTGTTTCCCCCTCTTAGATTTCTTCTCTAGTAGTTTTATTTTATGCATCCTGGATAGTTTGATTGTTGAACAATGGTTGTTACTAGAATTAGATGACTCTGTTTTAAGCCATCTAGCTTTTGTTGTTGCTCTGGGCAACCTTTTTGTACAGGCTGACAATAGTCGTCGTTTCAATGTTTGGTTCTCTTAGCTTATGTTGCCACTCCATGGAAACCTTTTGTAAAGGTTGGCATTAGATTTGGAAAACTGATTGTAAGTTACTTAGATTTTGCTCAAGCTAAGCTAGTTGTTGCTTCCTACAAGCGACACCTTTTGTAAATTGTCATTATTGTCCTATGCATGAAATTGACTTACAAAAAAGTCTAGATACTGCTAGACATGAAAATGTTCACACTGCTTCTTTTCCTTTGCATTTTTCTCAGTGAATTACAGAGAATAGCAATACTTGAAAAACAATCAAAACTACATTGAGCTTCCAGCTTTCTGATTTGATGGAAGAAGAAAGTTTCTTAGTGGAAGCTATAAATACCATATAAACAAACAATTTGATTAGTGGAGGAAGATAAATTTAGCCAACGGATAATCGTTCATAATCATATTCTCTGATTTTATGTTCATAGAGGAGCACAATCAGATGAATGACGCCTTTTTGAATGGTAAATCAGGGCCTTACTGTTTTTCTCCTACTTCTTGTAGGTTATCGACATGCTGCTCTTCAAGGGAATGGAAGAACTGAAGAATTTTGTGGAGATGTCAAAGCAGAGACACCACGTGATAGGACAATATGTTGTAGGTCGCCAAGGACTTGTGCAGGATCTGGGACCTAAGGACGAAGGCATTTCCAATTTCCTGAAGAACTTCTACAATTCCAACTACTTCTAAAGATGTGTTCCCTTGTGTCGTGGAATTTGTTTCTGTTTGAACATTTTCATGAACAATCAATAATTGCAACTCTTGACTTGATCTTGGCCGATTCCTTTTAGGATTAAACTTATGCTGCCAATGAACTGATATTGGCCTTATCAAACTGATAATTCCAGGAACCCTTTTCTGTAAGTTAATGTTTCTACGTGATCGTTTAGTGCATAAATAGTTCATGCTGTTCGAGCTTCACTTGCTAGTTGCTTTTGGCCTCTTGTTTTGTGGACTAACAGCTGCTTTAGGAAAAAGATTCTGACCACGTCACCTAATGAGACTGCCATGGCCAGTAACGTACCTGTCTACCAAGAAACACTTGATCTGTTATTGAGTTCTTTTGTTTTAATTCATGTTTGAGGAATATCAGTCCATTTTTTTCTTCTCAAAAGTGGGGTTAGAACTTCATTGAGAAGAGATATCCGCCATGATTATTGGAGGGTTTGCAGGCCAACAAGTAATCTAACGTTTGCATTGGAAAGATTAATTAGGAAAGAGAAGGCAGCAAAATAGTTGTATGTTTGAATTGCATTTGTATTTCGAACTTATTGTATTCAGAACTTCACCAGGGTTAGGATACATACTATAAACTAGTGAGGGGGGCAGGTCACATACTGTTGTGGAATATTGCCCCTATTGGAGAAAATTAATGACTGAATATGTTAGTGCATCAGTAAATGTGCAGCTTTGAACTTTTGAGGATAAAATGTGTGTTATTTCTAAAGAAAAATAACCTTTATCTTGGGCGTTGTAGCAATTACACCCGATACCTTCTGTGGTTTTTTCCCTTTTCTTTTTCGGCCTTTTTCTGTCGTATGTTTTCTACAAACAGGCTACAATAATTTTTCGTCAAGGTCAACGATGGAACAGGCAGAAAGCTACTTTTGATCCCACGTAGTTTTGATAATCATCCCCAATACTCCCCCTCCCCCTTCTAACGGAGGTTTTAAAAGGTAACTTACCATTAACTCGGACAGAAAATCATATTTATCTTTCCAAAAACATAAATGAATTAAATGTCAAAAAAAAAAAAAGAAACTAGAAAGAGTTTCGACTGCATTTCCATAAAACACAAGTTCGAAGGTAATTATTCCTATTTCTAACAGTGTCGAGGTAGGATACGTCAACGTTACTGACATTAGACTAGACACGATACATGCTATTTAATGTATTATTATATAAAGGTTAAAAGATAAACAGTAACACGCCCTGATACCGTTTCATAAGGGAACACAGTGCATGCTTAGAAAAACTTGTGCGACTTAGAACTAGGCTAATATTGACGTTGTTATGTTGGTTTGTTTTTAACTTGAAAAAAAAAAACCACAGCAACTGACCCCTGAACACCTTGAAACACTTTGTTCAACATGGTTCGAGATTTGTAACGTTTCAAAACTTAAGCATGATAATGCTATATATCCCTTGGGATATATATAAACATTATCTATTTTGCAGAGGTGTTGAAACTAACCCGTCTCTTGCAGTTACTAGCGGTTATTGGTTAGCTACGTATTAGCATTGACTTTTCCAATTTGACCCCTTCATTTAATGCTTTTGTTTGGCATTGTTTTTCTCTATGTAACCATAATTTTATCTCATGTTTTTAGGGTCGGTCACCTGTATGGGATCAATAGATTATGATAAAATGAATTGTGCGGTATTCCAAGACAAGAATACTAAGGAGAGAGATTGAGTGGGATGATCCCCAAAGGGAAGTTATGTATGTGTGTATATTTATATTTATATTTATATATACACATATTCATACACACACACGCACATTTATACACACATATATTTATGCACAGATAGACATGTATGTACGCAAACATACAAACATATATGTATATATATGTATATGTGTGTGGATGTGGGTGTATATGTGTGTGTATTCTATATATATACAAATGTACAAATGTTCTGACACACAGATATATATATATATATATTCTTTAAAATGGCTGCCGCAACGCGCTCTGGCGAAAACGCACGCTGGCGGCTGTGGCCGCCACCGCCGCAATCTCCCTCACCACCGCATCCCTTCTGCTTCGCTTCTTCTTCTTTCGTCTATGGTTCGTTTCTTCTCCTTTTTGCCTGCGATCGCACGTCATGCCTCCGACATTGCCGCCGCCATCATTTGCGGCTGTGGTAGCTAATGATTCCAATACTACTCCCATCGCTATCTCCCCCAAAACAGTCTCCAGACATAAAGGTATTTCGATGATAACTTTATCTGATGAAGAAATAGACGTGTTAGCCGTTCCGTTTTGGTTCTCGTTGGTGGGTACCTTTTGGCACGGACGACCACCATTGAAAGTAATTCGTGATGACTTTGAGAAGATTGGCTTCCGCAATGATTTACGTATTACATTGATTGATCAAACACATACCCTATTGAATTTTCGTCATGAGCCGGATTATGTCAGATATTTATATCGTCGATCATGGAGTATATCTGGATGTCATATGCGTGTTACTAAATGGACAGTAGATTTTGATCCTTCAGCCGATGTTCCCATCGTTCCGGTGTGGATCTTGTTTCCGAGATTGCCCATACAACTTCATCACAAGGCTGCCCTTTTTGAGATAGTCCGCCCCATTGGGACTCCAATAAAATTGGATATCGCTACGTCGGATGGTTTGCATCCTTCGGTGCCTCGTGTGTGTATCGAGGTGGATGTTTCACAAGATCTGCCAAAGAAGATCTATTTGCAGGAAAAATAAAAGCTCTTTTACAGCAAGTTGTTTATGAAGATTTGCCAATGTTTTGCATAACCTGTCGCCGACTTGGTCATGCGGCAGGCACATGTGAGGAGTCTCATCCACCAGCAGTTACGATTCATAAGCCAGCAACCCGGTGGACTTTGAAGAAATAGGTCCCTTCACGTAATTCGGACATCTCCAGCGGCCCAATTATCATATTGTCTCGATCATCTGATGAGGCTCGGATGTCTGATGCTCCACCACCTCTTGATGTGAATCTGCCACCTCCCAGTCATGCGCAGGATATTTCCCAACTAGGTCCAGATGCAGAATATCCTCCTCCGTAGGAATCTAATGACATGGGAGACCTTGGTCATTCTTTGGATACTGAGATACACACAGAGGATCTCCCCCTGAATCTCCCACTTGTTTCAGATGATATTATATGTAAAATAAAATCGCTGCCATAGTCACCTTCAGAAGAGATTCTGTTATCGAGGCTTGAGGTGCCATCGCCAGATGAGGGTTCATAATAGTTGTTCCTCGCCGGCGACGGAGAACTCGTAAGGAACTGCCAACCTTTGCCACCCTCCACTATTCTTACTCGTAGTGCTGTGCGTTCGTCTCACGGGAGTGACATTACACGTTCTTAATGAATATTATGGTTTGTAATATTAGGGGTATTAGACCCTCTTTCTCTCGTTTACATAATTTAGTTCACTTGCATAACCTTAATCTGCTTGCAATCATTGAGCCAAAGCATCCATCTGGCCGCATCACACGTTATGGTATGGACCTAGGTTTCACAAACTCTTATTCATCATCATCAGGTAAGATCTGGGTGTTTTTGGGGAGATACGATCTTTCGACTCGTGGACACGCATGACGACAATCAAGTAATACATCTTCACCTTCGTTATGTGCCATTAAATTTCCTATTCACCTGCTCGATTGTTTATGCGCGACACTTAGTTACACTTTGGAGATCGCTTTGGCAATCTTTAAGAGATCGTTCACAGCAGACAACAAGTCTGTGGTTGGTGAGTGGTGATTTTAACACTTTTCGTACATTGGATGATCATCGAGGACGATCTCATCCCACATTATCGGCGTTACATGATTTTAACGATTGTGTAGAGGATTACTCTTTGATGGATCCACCGTTTCATAGCTCACGATATACTTGGGCAGATGGTCGTGGCCCAGGCCAAGTGCAGCGCCAGCTTGATTGGGTATTCATCAATTCTTTATTTCAAGATGCTTTTGATGGCCAGTGTCTTACACATTTACCTCGTATCTCATCTGACCACACACCTCTCTTATTTATTTGTGGTATGTCACGAGCTACCGGCCGTCGCTCTTTTCGATTTTTAGATGCTTGATTATCTCATTCGGATTTCCATACTTATGTTAAGGAAGCTTGGTTGTCTTACCACACAACTGGCGCCATGTATGGTTTTTATAATAAATTGTCACGTCTTAAACATGACATATAACGCTGGAATAAGAATATTTTTGGCAATATCTTTAATCGGGTGGAGCGGGCTGAGGCCCATGCCCAACATGCTGAGGTTACATGGGACCAAGCACCGACAGAGGCTAATCACAGCTTATATCATCAAGCAAAAGCTGAATACATCCAAGCGTCTAAGTATGAATTACATTTCTGGAAGCAAAAAGCTCGTGTCCGATGCTTCAGGACGGGGATGCCAATACACACTATTTTCATTCTGTTGTCAAGGGCCGTCATGCTTAGCTTCATATTCAATAAATCTACACCTCTACTGATGTGCTATGCGACAGCCAGGATACAATTCAGAATGAAGCAGTTTCTTTTTATACAACCTTATTTGCAAAGGAACAAACTGGTGATTATGATCATATCCTGCAGCACATTCCTCAGCTGGTAATAGCAGATGATTATCTGTTTCTTACTCGACTTAGGCTTCTGAGGTCAAGGAGGCTATTTGGCATTTAGATCCATAAAGTGCAGCAGGACAAGATGGATTTCATGGTAATTTCTTTCGCTCATGTTGGCATATCATACATATGGATGTTATATTAGAGGTGCAAGAATTTTTCCTTGGTATTCCACAACCTTCTGTTATGGCTAGTGCTTTAATCACTTTAATACCAAAGGTCTCGGCGCCTCGCACTTTCAGTGATTGTAGGCCGATATGTTTGACCAACTTTCTGAGTAAGATCTATACTCGTATAATAGCGACACGACTGAGCACCTTTCTCCCAAAATTGATATCGCCAGAACAAACAAGATTTTTAAAAGGCTATGACATTTCTTTTCAAGTTCTGTTAGCTCGTGAGATGATACACATGATTGATAAGGGTGCGAGTCAAAAATGTCTACAATTGGATATGATGAAAGCTTTTGATCGGGTAATTTGGGAGTACTTGGAGTTATTACTGGCGAGATTTGGTTTTTCGGCATTTTTTGTTTGAGTTATTATAAATCATTTACGCAGTACTCGTCTATCGGTTCTGCTAAATGGAGTTCCATCTGGTTTCTTTTGGCTTTATCGAGGGGTCAAACAAGGAGATCCTTTATCCCTTTTATTATTTATACTTTCATCGGAGGGATTTAGTAGGGGATTAAAGGCTCATGTGGAGGCAGGCAGATTACAACCTATTCGGTTGGGCTGCATGCTATTACACATTACACACCTTGCGTATGCTGATGATTTATTGGTGTTCCTGCATGGCACTATTCGTATATTATATTGGTTTAAAGAATTTCTGACTTGTTATGAAACATTCTATGATCAAAAAGTTAATTATAGTAAAAGCAGATATATCCCTTCCTCAAACACATCATTGATGCGCCGGCAGCGATTTGAGGACATCCTACGTATGCCTTCAACAGGTTTGCCATTTCGTTATCTTGTATCTATCTTGCATAAAGGTATCAACTGAGCTTGCTACTATACATCTCTTTTGGAGCATATTGACACACGGTTGAACGACTGGCATAACAAACTGCTTTCACAGGCAGGTAGATTGGTATTATTGCGATATGTTATATCTTCCCTCCCATTACATATTATTGAAGCTGGTGGACTGCCGCAATCAGTCATTAAAATCATAAAATACAAGATGGCTAATTTTTACTGGGGGCAAAAGCGACATTGGGTAGCCTGGTCAACTGTTTGGAACCCTTGCTCCGAAGGTGGATTGGGCCTTTGCGATCTTCATGTGCTGTAGGAGGCGTATTTTTGTTGTATTTGGTGGCATTATCAACAGAATATTACTCCCTGGAGTAACTATATTCATGCCAAGTATGGTCTCCAGGGGGATTATCGTCTGCGTCTACCTGTCTCTCCCATTTGGTAACTTATTTGTCGGTACCATGAGTTTTGTCAAACACATAGTCAGCAGGATGATTCGCATTTGATCTGGACACCTACTTCGTCGGATGCTTTTACATTGAGCTCTGTTGGACCGTGCATCTGCAATAAACACCACTAGAGGGAAAAGGGGTGAATAGTAGTTAGCGGGAATTACACTACTACCCTCGATAAAAATCCCCTTTGAAAACAGAATCTGAGACTACCTCAGATTCAGAACCCGTTTTTGAAAAATTCAAAAATCCTTGTACACAACTCCAAAAATAATAAAAATTTCCAGAACTTAACTTCAATGTGTAAAAAGACTCTGTCCAAAAATCATACAAAAATAAGATCGTTTGACCCTTCAAACAAATAAAAAGATTCAAATGGTCAATCTGGACAGAATTGGACAGAATGATGCTGAAATTGAAAAACGTGTTTCTCTTTGAATACTTAACCAAAAAGGTTAAACTTTATGTCAAAACACTGGTTAGAATGTCTAGTTGATGTTTCCAAAAGGCCCTGACCTTAAACAAGTCTTGATTAAAACATAATTCAAGTTTTCTAAAAACTGGTAAGGTTGCAGCCATATTGTAGCAGTTATCTTGCAAAAACTGAAAGACTAACTTTCCCTTGCTCAAATCAAGTGATTCTTGTTGCAAATGAAAGCTAACAGTCTGAAGTATAACTCCACCAAAAATCACAAATTGTGAAAGTGTTTAGCTATTGTTTCAAAACCTGAGAAGTTGTGTGAAAACTGCAGCAAACGGGCAGAATGCAGAAATGTAGAAACAAGATAAAGACACCGAGAATTTATCCTGGTTCAGTCAATGTGACCTACTCCAGTCCCAAGGAACACCTTTTCTTGGATTTCACTATGGTATGAATCAACTTACAACAAGAACCAAGCTTGATCCTTGGGTTATACACCAACTCTATTCAAGACTTGGATGAACACCTTCTATGCAACACTTAGTTGCAACACCTCTACCACCTATTGATGTAGCCTTATAGAATTGGCTAATCAATCTTACAAATGAAGCTCAAGAGGCTTGTTTCACTCCAAAAAATACAACAAGAACACCTTGGCTACAAAGAATGGAACAAGAACAACAAGAAGAAGATAGCTAGACAAATCAACAAATGCTTTCAAGTGAGCTCCAAGTGTGTTTCATCTTCTTCACCATTGCCTCCTGTTTATAGTGTGAAGTGAGCGTTATAGATAAGAATGCACATGTGTCACCATCTTCACCATCAATGCTTAAGTGCCTTCACATCATTGGTTGGCCTTGTACACTTGGCAAAATAAGACAACAAATTGGTCCACCTTGAACACACATGTTGGCCGAAATTTTCCACATGGACTAGTCTTGATTATCCTTTGCAAAATGAAGATAATAAGAGAATATAATACCACCAAGATACCCTAAAATCCTTGCAAAAGAATAGGCATGCGAGGCTTTGACAAATTCAAATAAAAACTCATCTCCAAGGCTAGCATACTAGTCATTGGTTTCAAAAGTGAGAATTCCAAGTTGGCAATTTTTGCCAACTAGCTCTTTTTTGGTTGGTCCACTTGTCATAACCTCATAAAATAGATAAACCACCTTTGGCACCTGTATATGCACGTTTTGCAACCCATATATATGTATATCAACTCAGATTTTTGAAGAAGAATTCACCAAATAATAATTGACAAGATTATGTCAACATGTAACACCAAAATTCCCATAATCTCTTCTTGTATGTTGTGATCATTTCCACACCTTTAACACCATTAAATTCTCTGAAATATGATGATAAATATACTCCAATAACATATAAAAGAAGGTCTTCAAGAAAGAAATAGAATGTGACATCACAACTCATCACATATCCCGCTATAGTCAATAATATCATCATGTGAGAGAAATAATATAAAGCCACCACATAATCTTCAAAATAATCACAACTCAACTCCAGAATGAAGATATGAATATACTCAAGATATTCCTTGAGTGAAAATACCAAAAATACCCTCAGGGGTGAAATGACCGAAATGCCCCTGGTATGTGAAAACTCCACAAATGACCCGGATGGTCAGAAATAGATATAGTGACACCTTTGTCATGATAAATAGCATAAGAATAAGTCCTTGAAATATTTCCACCATATCATGTTCCTACAAAACTCAAAATACCAATTTTGCCTTTTTTGGTAAGTTGTAGAAACTTCTAAGGCACATTAGTCACAAGACATTTATATTTATCAAAATCACATAATAATCACATAATGAACATATATAAAACATGTACAAATGAAAACAATTACTTTATCACATTTTAGAAAAATATTTCTAAAAACTCTAGACATCAATCGAAGTGCCTCAGCTTCAGAGGTCAATGTCTCACAGTGAGTTTCAGAATTTGTCTCTGACCTACATCGATCGATCGAAGTGAGGGTTCGATGTATACATCGATCGATCAATGTGTTTCAGGTTTAGAGATCGATGTCTCACAGTAAGGTCTTGAACTTTCACTGCCTTACATAGATCGATCGATGTGAGGGATCGAAGTACATCGATCGATCGAAGTGCGACAACCTGAGAGATTGATGTCAAATTTTTCAACTTTTTCAACTTTTAATCACATTTAACACCATGTATGATATTTTTATGCATTCACCACTTAAAATCATGACTTTGAAAATTATCCAAACATATTTCTCAACATTCTTCCCCTTTTGGATGATTCTCAAAATAACCTAACATGATTTTAATGTCACTAACTCTTTACCAATTGTTTATCATAAATCTACCAATTTTAAACCAATTGAATTGTTTTTGAAAACCTCACCATTTTACCAATTGTTTCACCAAATCTGTACCGATCATTTTAGAAACCAATTACCAACCAATTAGTCTCAACTCTCATGTCTTTAACATATGTGTTCATGTGCTCCCTCTCAAATTATACTCTCCCTCTCAACCTATGCTCCAAAACGTATACCAATTGAATCTTCGCATATTATTCAACCAAATCATGACTTACAAACTAAAATCATGTTCTTATTCTATCTCCCCCTTTATTTTACAAATCATATAAAAGATAGAACTATACAATTGTATCGTAATTCATCATACCTAACTTGGCTCGTAAGTTTTCAAAATTAGCTTGATTAAGGGGTTGGTAAAGATATCAGCTATTTTGTGATCAGTTCTTACATGGTTTATAACTATATCCTCATTTTGAACATGATCTCAAAGAAAATAGTATCTTACCTCAATGTGTTTGGCCTTAGAATGAAGCACCAGATTCTGAGAAAGATTGATCGTAGTTGTGCTATCACAGAAAATTGGAATCTTATTCATTTTAATGCCAAAATCACTAAGTTGTTGTTTAAGCCAAAGTATTTGGGTAGTGCATAAACTCAAAGCTATATACTCGGCTTCAGTGGTAGAAAGAGCTACAATAGCTTGCTTCTTAGAAAACCAAGAGATCAAGTTGGTTCCTATGAATTGACACGTACCACTAGTGGATTTTCTATCTAATTTGCAACCACCATAATCAGCATCACTATATGCGTATAATTCCAACTTAGCATTTCTATCATACCAAAGTCCTAAGTGAGGTGTGTGTTTAAGATATCTAAAGATCTTTTTCACTGCATTGTAATGAGATACCTTAGGACAAGATTGAAACCTATCACACACACACTAAACATGATGCCAGGTCTTGATGCAGTTCAATATAACAATGAGCCAATCATAGACCTATATAGTGTGTCATCAACAGATTTACCATTTTCATCCTTATCTAGTTTGGTGCTAACACTCATGGGTGTAGGTGTTGGTTTCAAATCTTCAAAGCCAAACTTCTTAATCATATCATTAACATACTTAAGTTGGTTAATGTGAATTCCTGGAGGGGTTTGTTTAATTTGAAGTCCTAAGAAGTAGTTCAATTCTTCTACCATTGACATTTCAAATTTTGACTTCATACATTCTTCGAAGTCTTTTACTAAGATAGGGTTGGTTGAACCAAAGATTATATCGTCTACATATATTTGAACTATTAATAAATCATTATCTTTTCTTCTTAGGAATAATGTGTTGTCTATGGTTCCCCTTTGATAATTATTTGCAATAAAAAAGTTTGCAAATCTATCATACCAAGCTCTTGGAGCTTGTTTCAAACCATATAGAGCTTTCTTAAGCTTGTAAACATGGTTAGGATTCTTTGGATCTTCAAATCCAGGGGGTTGTTTGAGAAACACCTCTTCTTGGATGTGTCCATTCAAGAATGCACTCTTAACATCCATTTGGAAGAGTTTGATGTTGCTTAGACTTGCAATCGCAAGTAACAATCTAATTGCTTCTAGTCGTGCAACGGGAGTAAAGGTTTCTTCATAATCTATTCATTCTTGTTGATTATAACCTTGTGCGACTAGTCTAGCCTTATTTCGTGGGATGTTTCCTTGTTCATCTATTTTATTCCTAAGACCCATTTGGTTCTTATTATAGACTTGTCTTCAGGTTTAGGTACTAAGTCCCACACGTTGTTTCTTGTAAATTATTCAATTCCTCATGCATGGCATCTATCCAAGATATATCACCTAAGGCTTCTTTTACATTCTTACGTTCTAAGTGTGAGATTAAACTATGTCCTTCAAGTTGACTTAAGTTTCTACGCGTTCTAACCCCAACACTTGGATCTCCAATGATTAATTCTTTAGGGTGTCACCAATTCCTAGATTGACTAGGTTCACCCTCATCTTGTTCAAATGTTTCATTTGTATGAACATTATCGTATGTAATTGGATCATTAGTTGTATTATCTTCCAATTGCAAAGTTTCTTTATTTATTTCATCTAAGATTCATGCATGTCTTGTTCAGGGGGAGTTGGTTCTAGATGATCAAGTATAGGCTCAAGTAATACATCATCATCATCAAACATATTTTCAACATTATTCTTATGTTTATGTTGAGTTTTATCACTAACTTCAAAGCGTGCATTTTCATTGAATTTCACATGTATAGATTCAATTATTTTCTAGATGCAGGATTATAACACATATATGCTCTTGAATTAGTTGAATAACCAACAAATATGCATTCAATAGACTTTTGTTCAAACTTGTCTAGATTATCCTTAGTGTTCAACATAAAACACTTACATCTAAATATTCTAAGATAATCTATCTTAGGTTGTCTATTGTTTAACAACCCATAAGATGTTTTATTTAATTTCTTTCTAATAGAAAGCCTATTTATTATATAACAAGCACAACCTACAACTTCAACCCATAAATATCTTGGTAGTTTATTTTCACATAACATTGTTCTAGCAGCTTCTTGAATTGTTCTATTTTTACGTTCAACAAAGCCATTGAGTTGTGGTGTTTTAGGTGGTGAGAATTCGTGTTTAATTCCATGTAATTCACAAAACCTGATTACATCTTTGTTTTTAAATTCTTCACCTCTATCACTTCTATTTCTTTTAACATTTTCTTCGTATATATTTTCAAGTTGCTTAATAAGAGTTTTGATTGCTAATGGAGCACCATCTTTGTGTGTTAAGAACAATGTCCATGTGTAGCGTGAGTAATCATCTACTATAACACACACATAGTAGTGTCCACCTAGACTTCTTGTCTTACTTGGACCAAATAAGTCTAAGTGAAGCAATTCTAGTACATGACTAGTACTCACTTTATGTTTCAGTTTTAATGTTTCTTTAATGTGTTTTCCTTTAATACATGTTTCACACATTTGAAAATTATTTAAGTCTAACTTAGGCATTCCTCTAACATGTTATCTAAGGTAAGAGTATAAATGTTACCATCACTATTTCCTTTTAAAACAATTTCTCCTTTTTCATTTATTATATCATAAGAATTGGGAAGAAAAGAAACATTATATCCGCAATCTATAAGTTGAGAAATACTTAATAAATTATTAGAAAGATTACTTACTAACAACACATTTCGTATTTGACATGTGTTAGGGTCCCCAATTGTTCCTTTTCTAACAACTTGTCCTTTGTTGTTGACACCGAATGTTACCTTTCCTCCATTCTTTATATGTTCTAACTCGGTGAATAGTTTAGGGTTGCCCGTCATATGCCGTGAAAATCCACTATCTAAAAACCATTTAGTTTTTAGATTCTTTGACTTTGTCTCTGTAGGACCTGTAAGGCACCACTAGAAGGGGGGTTGAATAGTGGGTGCAAAAATTTTGGTTTTAAAATGTTTTATCCAAAAACCCGACTTCTGAAAACAGTTTCTGTTTTCAGGACCTGTTTTGCAACGTTTGAAAAACTAGGTTACAGGCCTTCAAAATTTCTGAAATTTGGAGATATTTTCGTCTCAAATGTTCTGAGTATCTCCTAAAAATTTCACATCAAAATTCAACCTTTAACCCTTTGAAAAATAGTTTGTGGTGAGATTGCACAACTCTGCCAGAAACGGTAGTCTGACTTGAAAAATTTATTCTGATTAAACTGTTGCTCCAAATGGTCTGCAAATTTAATGAAAAACCCCTTAGTATATGTATTTAATTGGGTTGAAACAGTTTTGAAATATTCTTTTGGGAAGTATGTTAAATACGTTCAAGTTCTCAACCTTTGCAAGTCTGAAAATCAGATTGCACTAGTCTCAGAACTATTAATGTTTGAATGACTTATACTTGTCCAAAAGGGTTGAAATTGTGCCAAATGAAACTTAAGAGCCGTGTCTATGTTTCTGCAAAGTTTTGTGATTTTTAAAATTTGTTGGTATTTTTACTACTGCAATGAAAATGATGCATAGTGCTGGAAACTGAAAGTAAAATGCTGAAAGTAATAACACCGAGAATTTTATACTGGTTCGGTTAACACAACCTACTCCAGTCTTCGAGGACACCTTCCTCGGTTATCACTAATCGCAAAAAAATACCTTACCACAAAGAGTTGCTGGAGTTACACACCAACTCTAACCCTTTACAAATGATACAAATAATCACACCTTTCACGAACACCACCACCGAACGAATGAAGGATTGATCACACCTTGATCAACCTTTTACAACAATGAGCATGTATGGTGGTCTATACAAAGCCTATTCAATATATTTGAATATAAGAACAATAGGCTTGAGAGAGAAGAAGAAAGAAAGGTAGAAGAAGAAAGTGGAAGACACTTTTTGCACTTGAGAGAATATGAGAATTGTCTTGTCTTTGAATGACTCTTTTCTCTTCCTTATATTTGCTCTCGGCCACCCCCCTTAGGGAATTTCTCCATCTTGAAAATTCTCTTTTAAGTCCTTGGAAGGATGCATTGCATAATTGTGACATCAACTTGCTTACTTGGCAACACTTCATTGGATGATTATCTTGGCCTTGCTTACTTGGCACTCCTTGATTGAATAAGATTTGTCATCATTTGATGGCTGTAAAAATATGAAAATTTCACTTAAACATGTGCCAAATTAATCATAAAAACATTGCCAAAAATCACATAATCTTCCCACTTAATTTGCAAGATAAATTGTCTTCATTTACTTCAAAAAAATTGGCCAACTCGTTGCTTCACATGCTGAAATTTTCAGCATGTGCAATATTCAAGACATATTCAAAATATTACCATATTAGTATTATATCAATCCCTTGAAAATAAAGAGGCAATTTATTATCATTTAGCACACAAAATTCGGCCACCTTGATTAACACATGCTGAATTTTCAGCATGTGATACATTTGTAACAAAGTTTAAAACATTACCTTGTGTAGCTTCCTCCATTATGTCACTAACCTTGTGTAGTCCATTCTTAACCAATCAAGATGCCACCTAAGCTCCACATAGACTCCATCAAGGCTGAGTAGGCGTGTGAATGAGCTTGAACATGTGCTGAATTTATTTTTGTAAATTTTGTAAAATAGTGCACAATAATTATACACATATAGTATATTCCAATCACCCCTAATTTGAATATTCTAGAACACTTTAATATGTATTGAATATGTAAAAAGTGTCTAGATACATGTTACATGTCATGCAAAAAACGTTCCATGTGATGTGTTCGTAGAAATCCGAATTTTCGACTTTTGTCGATTACGCGATTTTTCTCCAATTAAATTCAAACTTTTTGCACATGTTATATATATTATGTAACGCATAATATACATATAATAACTTGAGTATTCAGCTCTAAAGGCTGAGTAAAGTGGCGCCCCATGTGACAAAAAAATTGAATTTGAAATCTCCACAATTTGGCCTTAATTGGGGGTGATTTGTGTGTGCGCCAACATGGAATGATTTTATGGCTGAATATAACATTTAAGCCATGAAATTTGTGTCCATTTTTGAAGTGTAGGGCTGGACATCTATATATGGCAAGTACGTGACACGTTAGCGAAGTTTTGGTAGTCACCCGATACGACAATTTTTGGTTTAGAACCTTGTAACTTGTCATAATAATTTTGTCATCACCATGACTTATATCATATGATATAAGACCTGAATATACTCATAAATATGAGGTAAATATAGGGATGTGACGTTGACGTACGCTCGTAATATATATAACGTGTCGGTAGTACGTTAGAATATATGTGTATAGTGCCTTTAAAAAAATATGAATATATATATATATAAAAATATATATATGGTGTGTGACTTAAAGAAGGCGAGGAGACTTTCCATTTCCATGTTTGTTGCTTTTGTGCCTTCTCCAAATATTTCTCCATTTAATGAACTACTTAGTTCATTTAACTAAGTACTTCACTTAATGGACTAGTTTAGTTCATTAATGGTGGCACCTAAAAATATTTCAAACACAACAAATGTTTGACATTTGATGTAAGCTTTAAAGCTTCATGGCTTGTTAGTACGACAACATTATATATAAATTATATAAGGCAAGTTTGTCACAAAAACGTGTCTACTCATAAAATGTGTCATGCATTTCTTTAGCACACGTTATTTAAATCATGCATTTTGTGAATCACTCAAACTCCTTTTTCTCAAAAGTCTCCTTCTTGCATTCCTTGCAATTTTCCTACAATGGAAACAACGTTTTAGGTTCTGTTTACCTGGGTCCTTGAATGTTAGGGGCACCATCCTTGTTTATATACCCTTTGGGTATCCAAACTTAGATGTACCTTTTTGGCACATTTTTAGCATAGTTATAATTGGAAAAATAAGGAGAATTAGCATATACATTCCATGAAGATGCATTGTTATACATGTTGTACCTTGGTTTATATGTACTTTGTTGATGCCGATTTTGATAGCTTATGTAAGGCATATGATTTTGTCTCTTATATGGTGCTATGTATGTGTGTTCATAGGCATTTCTATAAGACTTATATGAGCGTTGCCTATACTTGGGTTCATAATAAGGTGGATGCATTTTATTATGTCTAGTTGCATTTGTATACATATAGGCATAATTTCTTGGTTTTCTAGATGCAAAGTTTTGCCTAGTTGCATGTTCATACGTGTGTACATTTGTGGGTGCATGTTGTATTTTTATCTTTGAATAAGGAGTAGAAGAAGATTTAGCAGACAAAGTTATTTTTATGGCTTTATAAGGTTGTTTAGTAGTTGATGATACAAGCTTAGTCTTTTTATCTATTTTGTCATCTTCTTCTTTATATCCTAATCCAAGTTTTATTATTTCCATATTTTTGTGTTGATATCAATGTATCTAGCATGTTGGTTCCAGACTTGAATTGTTCTAACATTTTTTCTAAGTTTAGTTTAGTAGATTTAAGATGTACTATCTCATTTTCACAACTTTCTAACTTAGTCTTCGATATTTGTTCATTTTTCCTATATGATTCAATTTTAATCTCTAAAGAATCAAGAGTATTAGTAGACTCTTGTTAAAAATTCTAATTGATCGGAAAACTCCAAGTTGGACGTCTTCAACTAGTTTTTTCTTTTCTTTAGATAGCCTCTTACAGTGAGCATGCATTCTTAAAAATTCTTCATACATTTCATCAAATGTCATTTCACTATCAGAATCATTATCAGAAGAACTTACCTCGTTGCATACAAAACAGACTTGAGTTTCCTCAGTGTCAGATTCTGAGTCGGATGAGTCGCTCCATGTGCTCACCTTCATTGCTTGTTTGCCTTTTCTTGGCTTGGTCTCTTTTGCCTTTGATATTTGCGTCTCCTTTTCTTGTTTATTATTATTATTATTGTTGGTATTTTTCTTTGTCAGATAATCATAAGAGATGTGTCCTCTTATACCACATTCATAACATTTTAACTCTTTATTATACCATTTGTTGTTATCAGAGTTATTTTCCTAGGTTGAGAAGAAGAAGAAGAAGAAGATCGTTGTCTATTTTTATTAGGACGTTTAAAAAACTTTCTAAGTTTTCTAGCTATCAATATCAAGTCATCGTCTAATTCATTATCACTATTACTATCATTATTATTTGTATGTGATTCAGTTGATTTGAAAGCTATTGACTTACCGGATGATTTAGATGACTCGGACTTTCGTTGGTTTAGTTTTACCTCGTATACTCTTAGTGAGCCTATCAATTCGTCTATTTTTGTGATCGATTTCGTTTCTTCAATTGCCGTGACCTTTGGATCCCATTCAGCAGGAAGGATTCGCAGCACCTTTTGAACATTTTCATTGTTCGTGAATGATTTGCCTAAAGCTTCAAGGGCATTGAAAATGTTAGTAATCCTCAAATCCATAGATGTTATGGATCGTTTGGCAACATTTTGAAAGATTCAAGCTCAGACACAAGCATGTTTATTTTTGACTCTTTTACCCTGCTAGTACCTTCATGCTTTCATTCTAATGATTTCCACATGTCATATGCGCTAGTGCAATTTGACACATGTCATGCTTCAGAAGTTGTAAGTCCATTCAAAAGTAATTGCATAGCTTTAGCATTCATGGATATTTTCTTTTTATCTTCCGATGACTATTCACTTTTATATTTTTCAACCTCTTGTGTGACTCCACTAACTTGTACAATTTTCATTGGAATGTACGGCCCATCTTCAACTATAGACCATAAATCGATGTCTATAGCCATTAAGAATAGCCTCATTCTTAGTTTCCAATGAACAAAATTATTACCATAAAAAAGAAGAGGACGTTGTGTGGATATATCTTCCAACTCACTTTTGTGAGAAACTATGGCCATTGTATGTACCTTTGTTTTGAGATTAGCATGCTACTTTGAAATATTGTTTCTTGGCCTTTTGTTGTTTGTACGGTGTTGAATCTTGCTTCTTTGAGCGGTGTAGACCTGGCTCTGATACCAATTATTGGACCATGCACCTGCAATAAACACCACTAGAGGGAGGGTGAATAGTGGCTAGCGGAAATTACACTACTACCCTTGATAAAAATCCCCTTTGAAAACAAAATCTGAGACTACCTCAGATTCATAACCCGTTTTGAAAAATTCAAAAATCCTTGTACACAAATCCAAAAATTATGAACATTTCTAGAATTTAACTTCAATGTGTTAACAAGACTCTGTCCAAAAATCAAACAAAAATAAGATTTTTTGACCCTTCAGGAAAATAAAAAGATTCAGATGGTCAATCTAGACAGAATTTGACAGAATGTTGCTGAAATTGAAAAACGTGTTTTTATTTGAATATTTAACCAAAAAGGTTAAACTTTATGTCAAAACACTCCTTAGGATGCCTAGCTAATTTTTCCAAAAGGCCCTAAGCTTAAAAATTCTTGATTAAAACAGAATTTAAGTTTTCTAAATACTGGTCAGATTGCAGCCAGATTGGAGCAGTTATCTTGCAAATACTAAAAGAGTAACTTTCCCTTGCTCAAATCAAGTGATTCTTGTTGCAAATGAAAGCTAACAGTCTGAAGTATAACTCCATCAAAAATCACGAATTTGGAAAGTGTTTAGCTATTTTTTCAAAACGTGAGAAGTTGTATGAAAACTGCAGTAAAAACGGGCAGAATGCAGAAATGTAGAAACAAGATAAAGACACCGAGAATTTATCCTGGTTCGGTCAATGTGACCTACTCCAGTCCCAAGGAACACCTTTCCTTGGATTTCACTATGGTATGAATCAACTTACAACAAGAACCAATCTTGATCCTTGGGTTATACACCAACCCTATTCAAGAATTGGATGAACACCTTCTATGCAACACTTAGTTGCAACACCTCTATCACCTATTGATGTAACCTTATAGAATTGGCTAATCAATCTTAAAAATGAAGCTCAAGGGGCTTGTTGCTCTCCAACAAATATAACAAGAACACCTTGTCTACAAAGAATGGAACAAGAACAACAAGAAGAAGATAGCTAGACAAATCAACAAATGCTTTAAAGTGAGCTCCAAGTGTGTTTCATCTTCTTCAACATTGCCTCCTATTTATAGTGTGAAGTGAGCTTGGTAGATAAGAATGCACATGTGTCACCATCTTCGTCATCAATTCTTAAGTGTCTTCACATCATTGGTTGGCCTTCTACACTTGGCAAAATGAGACAACATAATTGGTCCACCTTGAACACACATGTTGGCCGAAATTTTCCACATGGACTAGTCTTGATTATCCTTTGCAAAATGAAGATAATAAGAGAGGATAATACCACCAAGATACCCTCAACTCCTTGCAAAAGAATAGGAATGTGAGGCTTTGATAAATTCAAATCAAAACTCATCCCCAAGTCTATCATACTAGCCGTTGGTTTCAAAAGTGAGAATTCCAAGTTGGCAATACTGAAGAACTGCTATCCTAGTTGTCATAGAAAGGATGCCATTTTCTGTCTAACCAAATCAATCTGCTGGACTGATAGATCTGTAATATCAGGTTTGCTTTTTTCTTGTTCTTCCAAAAAAAAATAGGATCTGGAAAAATACATGTTTTAGAGCCTACCTAATGGTAATCTCAAGGGTGGCAATGTCATCACACGTTTTCCTGGAGAAACAATGAACAAAATGGCAATCACACACCAGAAAATTAAAGTTGAATTAAATAAATTTCTGAAATACCTATAAAGATCCACCACATAATCTTCAAAATAATCACAACTCAACTCCAGAATGAAGATATGAATATACTCAAGAGATTCCTTGAGTGAAAATACCAAAAATACCCTCATGGGTGAAATGACCAAAATGCCCCTGGTATGTGAAAACTCCACAAATGACCCGCCTATGAAATTTGTTGAATTACATGTCCTACTATTATGTCAGCTCAGTTTATTTGGCACAAGCATCACCGTTCAGTTATCAGCAATTTTCTTTAGCGCATATATCACCGAGCGATTCCGATGGATGATTACATATGCAAGTTCACAGTAGCTATGCCCACTCAATGTCCTTTTTGTAAACAGGCATCAGCAGAGGTGGATCACATATTTTTGCACCGCCCATGTATTTGACCTATACAGGTCTTTTTTCCGTTTGCGTTAGATGGCCTCTCCCTCATCTCCATGCGATTATGGCCTTAATTACCATCTTGGTGGTTCCGTGCTTCGTCAAATACTCTATTAGAAGTTTTGCTGATTGTGATTCCAGGTATTATTATCTTTCATGTATGGCGTACTTATGCATCTCTAGTCTATGGTGATTACTCGATCTGCACCATAGAGTCAATCATGGCAGTTATACGTTCTGATATTTACTTGTGGGCCAAAACAATTGATGTTACAAAAATTGCATCTGGATTTAGATCGGTGCAGCATTTGGGCATTTAGCCTCCTCTTCATATCAAGCGAACTCAAGTAGTAAGATGTTTAGTTCCTCCTACTGGTCGTTTGAAGCTTAATACTGATGCCGCAGTAGCACGGACCTTTGCAGATGGAGGTGCTATTCTACGGGATAATACAGGAACATGTTTTGGGGCAATTTCTTTTTGTATACCATTATGCACACCATTTATTGCAGAAACACAAGCAGCTTTATTTGTCCTGCTCTATTTTTTGTCGATATATCGGGACATTATTTTGGAGACTGATTGTCAGCAGTTGACTCGTGATCTATGTCAGCACACCAATGTCGCAGGAAAATTTCATTTTCGGATGTTACATTTCCTACAAATTATATTCCCTACAAATGCAGACACACATAGTAATTCAGCATACCGTTCGCGAGGCAAACATGGCGGCTCATTATTTAGCGCAACACGGATTACAGACTCCTAAGACGAGTTATTATACACAGTACACTCTCTCCGGCTTTGTCCGAAGTTGCGTCAGGCTTGATGTTACTATGGGATACCTTCGACATGCATGACCATATTACCGTTATTCACATTCCCATTGTCTTCCATATGGATTGGCCATGCTACACATGTACTGCCTGCATTCTGAGGGATGCAGGTAGGCTGGGTACGTATACTGCTTGATTTGCTTATGTTTTTGCTTTTGTTGGTACATACTGATGTTTATTGTATTCATGTTTGATTTTGCACGGACTGTCATAGACGCGACTGTTGGTTCTCGAGACCCTCATCAACGATTGGTTGTACTTGGGCTGCACTTTCAATGTATAATGTATGTTCCAAATGGGGTAAATATGTACTCTTTTTTCCTTCGTACAAGATTTTATCCACAAGGGTGGTTTTGCTTGCTAAGGTTTTAATGAGGCATATCATATCCCATTTGAACAATACCCTCCCCTCTATGGACCACTATGGATCTTCACTTTTCGGCCCTCAAGTAGTTATATTTTGTTATGCTTTGACTTGATTTGTATGAAAGGTATTCTTCCTCCATAAGCGAGGGCAAAATAATAAATTTGGAAACTTTGCGCTCCTTTATTGAAAAAAAATTATATTCTTTTAAGGATGGCGGTGGCGCCTTTGGCGACAGCGCTTCAAGCATGAGGATTCATCGATTTCAACGTTTCTCCATTGATTTCTGTTTAAATTTCTGTCTGCTATCATTCGATTTTCAACCACTGACTCATCTGCGAATTTCGTTCTTCTCCGATATTGCTACGTCTCATCTACGATTCATATGGACCCGATTTTTTCAGGTCATGATCCACCTCTGGAGGATCATGTAACTTTGAAAAAAATCATTTTCTAAGGTTGTAGCACCAAAAATCCTGGAAACGCCATCAAATTCATTGCATCTGGTACAGAGGCACAAAGGCTTACTGTCCATACGTTTTTTGGCTGAAGAGGTTGACAGGTACTCTCTTCCATATCAATATACTCTCATTGGTACGTTCTGGAATGACCGTCCTAATATGAAACAATTGTCACACTGTATGGAGAGTATTGGTTTCAGAAATACACAGAAACTAGGGCTGTTGGATGATAATCATATGTTGCTCACTTTCTCAACCCCGGACGATTACCACCGTTGTTTCTTGAGAAGATCATGGACAGTGAATGGCTACATTATGCGAGTCACAAAATGGACTCATGATTTTGATCCTAAAGTAGATAAACTGATTGTCCCAGTGTGGACTCTATTAGTGGTTCGCCTCTATTTCTCCAGAATAAATCAACATTATGGGATATTGCTCGAATGATTGGATTTCCTCTTAAAATGGATTCGGCGACTTCAAATAGACTTCGACCATCAGTGGTTCGTCTCTGTATTGAATTGGATATATCAAAATCCCTACCATCACAATTGCATATTCAGGGAGGAGAGCTTGAATTTTATCCTTCGGTGGAATATGAAAATGTTCCACTATTTTGTGCTTCTTGTAGTATTTTGGGGCATCATCAGAAAGACTGTTCTTTGGATGTTAAACCACAAACTAAGACTACTAAGGTGGATCTTCTCCCTACTCGGATATTTAAGGAGAATGAAAAACGATGGACCCCCAAGAAGAATATTGCCTCTCAGAAGGTCTCTCACATGGTGGCGAAGGATAGTCATTTGGATGGCTGTGTCGACCCAAATGAAGGGGTGCAAATCTATGGCACCAAAAACATCTCTACCTCAACATTAGTAGCCCCCCAGCAAGAAACTGCGTCTAGGGACAACTCAGCTCCAGCTGAAATAATTTCTGAGGAGATGTCGCAACAAGATTTAAAACGTTTGGGTGTTTCTCTAGAGGATGTTATGGAGGAAGCCTGATGATTTATTGTGTGCAACTGTATCTGACTCTGAAATTTGCATGCATGAGCGAAATTGCATGGATATTACGTCGGTTGATTTGGATATATTAGATGAGATTTCAAAGGACGTTTTCACAACTGTTTCTACTAAGTGGAAGATGGATATGCAAGATTCATCTGAGGAGTTCAGTGACGAATGGTTCTTTGGATTCATATGCACAAACGACAGATCAGCTCATAACAGAATTGGAGGACCCTCATCTGACCCCACGACGGCGTCGTACTAAGCAGGAGATGCTTAGTTTATATCCACCTTTGATGGGTCAAGTGACCAGATCTTCACACTCTAAATCTTCTTTATCTCAATGAATTGTTTAGTATGGAATGTGAGAGGTGTATCCACGTCTCTTGTTAGATTAAACGTTTGATAATGTCTCACAAAAGTCAGCTGTTGGTGATTATTGAACCAAAAAAGACAAGTTCACATCTTTCACAATTTCAATTGGAACTTAAATTTTCACATGCCGAGGCTACATGTGAAGGTATGGTATGGATTTTTTGGAATAGCTCCGATCTTCGACTTTTGTCTTTAACACATGGAGAGCAATGTTCTCATTTTCATTATCATCTGGTTGGTTCTGACATAGTTGCATGGTTTACTCTCGTCTATGGATTACGTTCGATTACAGTGAGGAGACGATTATAGGTAGATTTGAAACGACATTACGATACAAAAACGGATCCTTGGATAATTGGGGGAGATTTTAATACATACTTATCCATAGATGAGCACGTATGTTTATCTACTCCTGTGATTTCATTGTTGGAGGAGTTTAATGATTGTTTCACTTATTGTTCTCCCATTAATATACCATACGATGACCCTATGCACAACTCGAAAAGTGAGCAAGGTTTAGGTACTGTTAAGAGATGGTTGGATTGCCTACTGTGTTCTGAGTCCTTTAATCAACTTTTTCCAAACATGCGAGTTCGTCATTTGCCACGTCTGACGTCGGATCATGCACCACTATTATTGAGATGTGTTCAACAACAGTTTCAAGGTTCTAAATCTTTTCGAATTCAGAACATACAGACAAAGCATGTGGATTTTATTGATTTCGTCAGAGCATCATGGAATTCTTATCCAACCATAGGTGGTATGCGAGGTTTGTATGATAAATTACAATCTTTAAAGAAGGATTTGTGGATTTGGAACAAATCCATCTTCGGTAATATATTTGATAAGCTAAAACTCACGAAACAAGAAATTTTGAGATGGGAGCAGCAGTTTGACTGGAATCCAACTCCAATTAATCACGTGGAGTATCATGCAGTGCAAGCTCAATACAAACTCGCGTCATGAAATCAAATCTTGTACCGGGAACAAAAAGCACGCGTCAAATGGATAAAGGTTGGTGAAGCTAATACTTTATATTTTCACAATATTATGAAGGACCGCCACCGTCGACGAAGTATTACAACTATTCAAACAATGGATGGTATGCTATGCGATTAACTGGAACTATACAACAGGCTGCGATTTCCTATTATACTCATATTTTTACGGCTGATCAAATAGTTGATGCAGGTGAGCTTCTAGACTTTATTCCTTCAGCTGTTACGGAAATAGATAATTAGATATTGGTGGCATTACCATCGTTGTTAGAGGTTAAAGAGGCTGTTTGGGCTTTGGATCCTAACAGTGCTCTAGGGCCGGATGGTTATAATGGCCACATTTATCGTTCCTGTTGGAGTATCATTCAGCTAGATGTTCTCAAGGCTATGCAAGATTTTTTTATGGGTTTCCCACTACCACGTGCCATGAGCAGTGCTTTAATTATGGTCATCCCAAATATTTCTAGCCCACGAACCTTATCAGATTTTTGGCCTATAAGTCTGGCTTTTATTTCTAAAGTTGCTACCCGCATTCTTGCTTCGCGATTACAACCATTGTTATCTGAGATTACCTCAGCTGAACAAGCAGGATTTCTGAAAGGTAGAGATATTTCAAATCATATTGTCATGGCTCGGGATATGGTTCATTTGCTTGATAAGAAAGTCAGGGTTCAAACGTTATGATTAAATTAGATATGATGAAAGCGTTTGATCGGGTGAGTTGGAATTTTCTTTCTCAGCGCCTTACTCGTTTCGGATTTGATAATCACTTTATCAATTTAATCTTTAATCATTTGAAAGGCACATATTTATCTATCTTTGTAAATGGAGTTCCCACAGGTTATCTTCATCCAACTAGGGAGTTAAGCAAGGGGATCCATTATCTCCACTTCTATTCATACTTGCATCCGAGGCATTCTCAAGGGGTTTGAATTATTTGATTTTAGCTGGCAATCTACACTCTTTTAATGTAGGTCGGTCTCGTCCGTGCATTACATATCTCTCTTTTGCTGATGATTTTTTTTTCTAAATGGTAGTCTAACGAATTTGAAGGGATTTAGGAATTTTCTATAGTTGTATCAGAGAGCATCTGGCCAAGCAGTCAATTTTCAGAAGAGTCAATTTGTGGTAGCTTCATATCTTTCAACTTCGAGGGTATGGCAAATGGAGCAGGCGATACAAATGACCTCAGTTTCTTTGCCTCTCAAATATTTGGGGACGAGGAGCAGGCATCTCATTTTTATCATTAGTGTCTTCCTTTCAGGCGAAGCTTCATATGTGGCAAAACAAGTTTCTTAATTATGCAGGGAGATTGGTTTTAATAAAGCATGTTCTAGGTGCTATCCCTTTGCATATGATGGCTGCCTGCTCTTTACCAAAAAGCACAATTCAGACTTTGCATTGATTAATTTGTAAGTTCTTTTGGGGAGGTACTGATGATGGGGTGCGCCATTCATGGGTATCGTGGGAGAAACTTTTTTGACCTATTGGAGAGGGAGGATTATGACTTCGGTGTTTAGAGGACATTCAGATTTCTTACTCTTGCCGGTTATAGTGGAGGTATCATAACCAGACTTCATTATAGAGCACATTTTCTCGATCAAGGTATGACGATAGTCCTGCAATAGGCTGGCGGATTACAGATTCATCTGTTTGGAAGCGTATTGGTCTAGTTTATTCTATATGGATGGCCCGTTCTACTATCATTGAGGGCATTGTGAGATGGATAGGGATGTCGGATGGGTTATTTTCCCTGCAAACAGTATATGAACAAATTCTTTGGTGGGGATTCACGCTTATCACTTCAATTTGTCTGGCATAAGCTTCTTAGACCCACTATTCGTCGTTTTCTTTGGCGTCTATATCATGCTGCCTTACAACTTCCTGAATCTCTGTCTAGATTTGTTATTGTTGGTCTCACACGCTGTCCATTCTGTCTATCTACGTTGGTGACACGAGATCATATATTCTTGGATTGTCTTGAAGTATATTACACTTGGCAGTATTTTAGTTCTTGTCTTGATAAGCCTGCAGAGCCGACAGTAACTCTATTTCCCTATTTATTACAATGGTGGACTTCCACTCAAGCTTGCTCATTCAAAACTCGACTATGTATCGTTACACCGGGTATAATTACATGGGAGCTTTGGAAGGCTTATTCATCAATCATGTTTGGTAAGGGAGTCTGGTCTCGTCGTACTGTTGTGGAGATGATTAGACGATCCATTTATGATTGGTCGTCAGCCCAACATGATAAGAAATATTCGATTTCTGATTCATATTTAGTTCATTGAGGACTCTCACCGATTTTGCGAGCTCTAAGATGCTGGTTTGTTTCTTGGCTACAACCTCCTTCTGGTAGATTTAAGTTGAACATTGATGCGGCACATGGGAGTAAATCTGCAACTGCAGGAGCAATTTTAAGAGATGCTAGTGGACATTTTGTGGGAGCAATCTCGTTTCATTTACCTCTCTCTACTCCGGCTGAGGCGGAACTACAGGAAGCTTTCTTTGCATTCTTATTTTATGCACGGTTCTATACACCTATTGATGTAGAAGTGGATGCACAAGCAGTTTTAAGACAAGTCCAGCAGCGGTACTCACGTACAGCCATTGTCTTTCATGACCTTTTGCATAATCTGTCTTTATCCCTGACTTACACACCAAGGGAAGCGAATAAACCAGCACACTTTCTAGCTCAGTATAGACATATACAGAATCTACTCTCAATATTTCACAGTACTTCAGATTTACCTCCATTAGTTCGAGCTAGCATTCAGACAGATGCAATTCCAAATTTGTGGCACGGATAATACTTCTTTTCATAAGTGTTGCTCGTATCATGATATGATATGGGCAAACTGGATAATCTTAATTTCATTTTATGGTTCTGATTTCCGTTTGATTTCTTTACAATGGTGGTTTTTGGCACATTCCTGCTTTTGTTGCCTGTGTCTGCGAATGCAGGCAACACGGATAATTTCTTATCAGACGCTGGACTTTCTTTGTATGTGGTCATCACCCTATTGTTGTTGCTCACTTCCTTGTTATGTCTTTCTTGCATGGATTCATGGCATCCGAGAAATCGGAGATCATATGGATTGGCTACTTGCATCAAGACGTTGCCTCATCATACTTGCCTTCTTCAAACAAACAGAATTATCGGATTCACTAACGACGACATCTATTGGGGGCTTCTGTTGACATAGCTAGTCTCTCTTTCCCCATCTGTTTCTAGCTGTGCTTTATATTATGTTCACACTCCAATTGTATAAATATGTACGCTTTTTCCTTCGCAAAGGTTTTATTCACAAGGGTGGTTTTACTTGGCAAGGTTTTAATGCGGCATATCGTATATGATTGTAGATTGGCTATCATTAGTTCTTTACATTCACTTTTTTCATATGATGATCTTTTGTACTATGGTATTCCTCCGCCATAAGTGAGGCATCATTAAAATAAGATTCCCTTTGCATAAAAAATATATATATATACACACATATATATATCTATGTGCACAACATTTTTGAATTATGATGTTGTTGCTCTGACGTAAGATTTGGTTTTATCAAATCTTGGGGGGGGGGGGGGGGGTAATATCTTGACTAAATATTAGCACAAGTTGGTTTAGGTAAGTCACACGAACCGATTTTGGGAAAATGTCCCTCTGGAAGGTTTACAAGAATCATGGGATTCTTGATTGTGATTATTGTATATTGTAAGCTAGATGTATAGTTCTTATTTATATTTGGTAGGTTTCTATTCATTTTGTATATATCACTTCGGTAAATACTTTAAGTATAGGAATCGACAGTTACACATACTATTTATATTTGCCGCTTGCGTCATAGGATAATTTTTTTAGTTCGGTGTCATGTGAGATGGTATCAGAACGATGTCATGTTTAAAAACCTATCCTTCTTGACGAAGTCGAATCTTCGTCATGATCAGAGATGATCCGAATGGTAATGTCGTTATCACTTTGTGGATACATAGTTGGTCACCAGAGATAACGTTCTTAGAAACTTGCGTGAGACAAACGATGTTAGAGGTCTCGGAGCTACTGCTCCGGAGAAAACCTTTCGACGCTCAAATCAGTTGCAGGTATAGACATTGTAGTTGATTAAATATATAGAGCAGAATAACACGTCTCAAGATTTTTATCCTGCTAGATTGGTGGCTCTTGTTGGAGTTTGTAGTTGTGAGCTTGGTGTTTTTTATTGACTGACTTCTTCCTTTTCTCGTCAAGAGGTTGCTTCTCTTTTATATATTCGGGGTGACTACTGCATGTTGAGAAGCTGTGGAGCATAATATGTATTGCCCCACTAGCTGGCCTCGTCTGCATGGTCGACACATGGTGCCTATTTCACAATGCATGGCTAAGGCTGCTCATTGGCAGGTGTCTGCTCTTGCGTCTAGGGCGAGCTGAATTGAGGCTTGTCACCTTGGCAACGTGGCTGGACAATGAAGTTGGGGTGGCACAGTCCGAGCTGACTTGTAGTGGGGAATTGAGCCAAGCAAGAGGCCTGAGAGCTCGAACTTCGAGGTGGGGATGCTGCAACACTGCCTGTAGTTAGAGTCACAGCTTTTGCCGAGCTGGTGTAGAGGTTGGTTAGCGTTATAGCTGGTGTAGATGCTAAGTCTTTGCCTTGATGGTCTGATGTGATCGAGCGAAGGTGATTGGTACCCATGCCGACACCTGCTTGCCGAGTCGAGCTGAATCAGTGTTGTATTGACCTGCGTCTTATAAGTTGCGTGACTAGAAACTTGCCAGGATTGACTAGCTGACCTACGCTAGTGGTGGGACCCAATAACATTGACTGTTACTGGCCGAGGTAAGAACACTTGTCGTTATTACCAATACAATTTTTTTGCTTTATCAAGATGCTTCCAGATTAGGCTTGCCGAGCAGGATAAGGAAGACTAATCTTTAAATTAATGTCGATTAACTGCTAGTATGCTCTATTTACAAACACGCCTCTGATGTATCAAACAGCAAGTTGGCTGCATTTAAAGAGCGGTCTGGTCGTTATTTTGAAGCAGTTTGAGGCTGGAACATGGCTTTAGTGGGAGTTATTGCGGGTACCCTTATTTTCCATGTCTGTTTCCTTTTGACAGTATATAAATAGGTCCGAACTCGCATGTGATTTCCCATTTCTTGCGGTAAAGCTCTGGCAAAGATTTCTTTCGATGTCTTCTTCCTAGATTTGTGCTGCAAAGCCTTCGACTTCCTTCATTTTCTTCCAATTCCTTAACCCTTCATCCTTACCAAGTAAATCCCTTCTCTCATTTATTTTGTTTACCATTATGTCGACTGACTCCCAAATCATGAGGTCGCCTCCTACACCGGTTAGTGCGGGAGAGAGCTCTGTGTCGTGGTCGTTAGAGAGTGATATTGACAATACAGCAGGGGCTAGTGAAATTGCTGGCCCTAGTGGTGCGATTCTAACGGCGATGGCGTTGGCGCACCCTAATATGAACTGTAAACCCAAAGATGTTTATATTAGCACCTTGAATTTTGGGCCAGTAAGCCGAGATGAGTATGCTGGTCTGGTAGAGCGGCATTTCTGCACCCTGTCATAGGCTGGGTTGGCTGACCTCTATCAGCTCTGTCAGATCGACTGTGATAGGTTTTACCCTATCCTTCCTCCTCCTGCCTGAACTGTCCATGACCCCCTTATAGATTATGAGGCTGTATATGAGGAATATTTCAAAACTGGCTTCTCCTTACCTGTTTCCAACCCCTTGACACTGATTCTTCTTTTGATCAGCTTAGGTTGCCTCAGGTCGGACCATACGACCTTAGGAAGTTAGCATGTTATTTCTTTTTCCTCAAAGCTATTCAGGTCAGTTTTGATGTTGAAAATTTTAGAGCCTTCTTTACGTGTAAGACCTCAAAAAGTTGGTTTTATTTAAGCAAGCATGCGCTAAATAAGGCGTTTTCCTTTGCTATCAACCTCCTCTCCTCAACCAAAAATTAGAAAGGGAGGTTTTTCTATGTGATGAAGTTCGGCGCAACTAGCTAGGACGTCTGTATAACGTCTAAGGCTAATAATAAGTTGCCAACTGAGCAGCACCAGGAGGTGGCTAGAAGCTTGCAAAGTTTTGAGGCCACCGTTAATTGGTTTAAGGTCAGCGGCTATGCATTGGAAAATGCTGACCTGGATCACTTGGTTTGTGGTCCTGGCTTCAACATCCTTGGGGAAAGAGACTTAGAAGTCATCCAGGGTAAGGAGCGAGCCTATGCTTTTTACATTTTCTCCCCTTGTTTTCTGCTAAGCTGAGGCGTGATCTGTTGCAGGAACTATGACAACCATGTCTGCTAACCTAGTGGCCACGATGAAGGCCCTGAGAAGAGGAAAGCAGGTAGCCACCGCGGCAAGTAAGGCAGAGGCGGCCGCCGGGGGCCATTTTGAGGGGGCCAAGTGATTTAGCATCAAGGGTATCTAAAGGTAGCAAATTTAGCGAGCTGTGAGAAAAAAGGGTGCATCTCGAACCATGTCAGTTCTGATCTTAGTTTATCCTTCGTTTTTCTTTTCTGTTCTCTTATTGACTCAACCCTGCTTTTGGTGCACAGAATTGCTGCAAAAGACGGGGTTACGCCCTCGTTAGCAGGAGAAGGGTCGACCCTTTGTGTTGAACCTATCAGCACAGTGGCCATAGTGAAGATTGGCTCCTCTGCAAAAGAGGATGATGATGAGGCCGCATGGCCACGAAGAAGAGAAGGGGCCACGGGCTTAGCCCTTCCTTGCAGCCACACTTCAGCTGGAAAGAATGGATCAGCACAATTGAGCCACCAACAGCTGAGGTGCCACCGTCTGTTGAATCTGGGGCGATGGAGGAGTAAGGAGAGTCTCAAGCAGGAGAGCGAAGTGCCGAAGAGACGTAGAGAGCACACCGTCTTAACATGGATTCGGTGTTACCAACCGTCCTGGAAAGAATCAAGCCTTTATCACTCGGAGAGTCAGCGGATAAGCTATATTGGGACATTGCACTTGTACGTTTCTACCTTTCAATTTTACACCTGTTATATTCTTGGCTGATCGTGTGATCCATTTGCAGTTCAGAACCACCCCGTTTGAATTTGCCAGCAAATCTTAGGGCATCAGTGAGCTTCTTGAGAAAGATGAATAAGCGTATCACTTTCTCCAGGGTTTCCCAAAAGAAGGCCCAACGAGACACCGAACTTGAGGCCAAGCTGGAGAAAGTCAAAAAGGGGAGGGAGGAGGTTGAAGCTACCCTAAAGACTTCTTCTTCCACAATTGTGGCCATGCAGAGCCTGGTTGCTGAACTGGAGCAGACTATGAAGGAGGTAGAATCGGACCATGAAGTCCTGAGGGCGACTTGGATGAGATTGAGAAGGGCAGAGATGAGGCGGAACGCAAAGTGGCTGAGCTGAGAGACGAAGCCGCATTGTTTCTACAACGACTGTTGGAGGCCAAGGATCAGGCCATAGCCGATTTCAAGAAGTCCAATTTTTTGGCTGAGAACTTGGACCTTCTTAAGAGTTACGCCATAGAGATGCGGGTAAACTGAGGCCATCGATGTCTGCGATGTAATGGACCCTTCACTGAACAGGGACGACCCTTGCATTGCTGAGCTGTATAATCCAAAACAAATGATGAATTTGTCAAAAAGTCTAGGCTTTTCAGTGAGGGTGCTGACCTTAGGATGGATCTAGTTTAAGCGTAGATACTTGTACTGCCTCCTGATATTATCTTCTTTGGAATGAACTTTCTTGTTGTAGTTGTTTACCATTCAAATGATAAGCCTTGTGTTCAGCAACTTCGTTCCTTTTTACACAATCTTTTAAGTTGATTGCAACTGAACAGTCTTCATTCTGAATAGGATAACCGTGCTATAAACGAATCCGTCTATGAGAACGCAAACATTTACGACTTTCAAAGCTAGGATACATGATGAAATATGGGCAAGAGCTTTGGTCTTAATAGACTTAAGTTGGAATCCTAGCGTAGCATTTGCCCTTGCTTGATCGATGTTTAAATAAGTCAGAGCTGAGCTTAGTGATATAGCTTTGCCCGTCTTGTTCTGAATCTTGAAGAGGCTTGAACCAGGTTTCAGGATTTATAATTGTAGTTTTCGTATGTCAAAGAAGCCCTCTATGAACAAAATGACTAGAAGAGATTACGCCGAGGTCAAGGATAGTAGAGCAGCGCAGCACATGGATGCTGACTTTAACCCCTTTAGCTGGGTAATGTGTGCTTCCAAGTGTTAGGCACACATATAGTGACTTAAAATCACACCCATAATTAGTACGTGTTTCAGACGAGGTAGAAATTTGCAATTGAGTCCCACTACGTGGTTGTGTTGGGGTTGATAGATATCTACCATATTATCTCAAGCACACCACCGTTGTGAAGCCACCACAGGGTTGCACATAGAATCTGTTGAAATCTCCCTTAAAATCATAAGTATGGATTATGTATTGTATTGCATAAAAGAGCAGACCACATGGGTATCCGCATCGTTGAGACATCTTTTCATTAGTTGACTTGTGCTCCAGCTGGGACCTTGTTGGCCCAGCCGAGCTGAGCTCTTTAGCTATGAGCCTAGGTGATCTCTAGCAATTCTTTCGGATACAACAAGTCCTTTGTGTCAGAGGCTTTAGGCCGAGCCATTGAGGCTGTACTTTGGCCAGCTCGCGCCCTCCGACGTGGTGACTTGCCTTGTGAACCATGAGGTAGAGGTCACACGCAGAGGTGGGTAAAAGGAGAATTTGATTCCCCAGATTATGCCTTCTTATTGCCATGCATGCAGTGAATCCCCATAGAACCATGAGGCAGAGGATATGCAGTTGGCTACGCAATAGGAGAGGTTAATCTCACAATTTGCGTCTTTGTATTGGCATTGATCGCAGTGGATCTGTTTAGAACCATAAGATAGAGGAAGCATGGTGAAGCGCACAAAAGGAGATGTTAATCCCACAGTTTGCATCTTCATATTGTTGTCGGCCTAGGTGAATCCTCTTAAGAACCATAAGGCAGAAGAAACATAGTGAAGCGCACAAAAGAAAGAGTTAATCCCATAGTTTACGTCTTCATATTGTGCTCGGCCAAGATGAATCCCCTTAAGAACCATAAGCCAGATTGTGCATAATGAAACATGCAAAAAGAGAAGTTAATCCCACAGTTTGCACGTTTGATTTGTCTTCTCCTAAGCAGGAGGTTCGCCAATGATCTTCTCCTAAGCAAGAGGTCCTCCAAGGATGTGCAGCAAGGGGAAGTTTCTCCCACAAACTACATCTTTATCACCAGAACACTTGTCGTGCACCTTGCATCGGGGTCGAATAAAGTTGCTCGGGTCTGACCCCAGATAACTGAGACTCGCATCCCTAGGTTTGCCTATTAGGGAATCTAGGGAAACCTACTTCGTATCTAATGCGCGTGCATTTTGAAACAGTATAAATAACAAAGAGCCCATGCTAGTTTTCTTTTGAAGAGTTTACATGCATTATATATGAAATTTGAAGGTAGGATACACGTCAAATATTTGGCAAACTCCAAGCTATTAGCTCAGCATGTCAGCTCGGATAAGTTCTTAGTTTCTTTGGCAGGACTGAATAAAGTCGCGCTAGGAGCAAAGTTAATCACCTCAAGCGATGGCCGAGGTGGTTCAAATCTCCATCACCTAGAAGCCTCTTTAGTTTCGACCGGCATGGGTCAGCCTTGTACGAGCAGTGTGGAGCTGTGGCGCTGAGCTGTGCCTGGGTCTGTATCCTCATCAGTTGTCCCCCGACGATAATCTGGTTGTCACTTCACATTGGAGGCGGTAGTTTGAACAACCTGTTATGCAGCCTGGATCGCGGGTTATATAATTTTTGCAACTAACCTGGGCCGATAAGGACCGGCAGTACATATTATGGTCTTTTTTCGCCTTTGGCCTTGCCAAGGGTGGGGGGTTCCTTCCTGATCCGTCTTCCTTCGTAACTGCCAAAATATGGACTTTGGAAGCTAACAAGGGCATCCCCTCTTTGTCGTGGTCTCCTAGCCGCTTCAAGACAGCACATCTCTCCTGCGATTCACCCCTGACACTATTGTCAACTTCCTTTGATGTCAAAGTAGCTACAACGCCTTTCGTGTGCGTTTTAGGTGGTGTGCCAAGGCCTCTAATGGTTCCATCGAGGACTGACTAGCTAACTTGTGTTAGTGATGGGGTCCAACAACGTTGACTGTTACTGATCGAGGTAAGAACATTAGTCGTCATTACCAATAAAGTTTTTGGCTTCATCACATCTCTTTTCATCATCTTCCACCACCTCTCAAAACCGGCGACATCATTCGAGAAACTAAACCTTCTCCATATGAATTAAAGTCTCATCTTGTCGTCGTCATTATCCGTGTTCAACTCACTGGAAATAATTATGATGATGAATGGGCTAAGGCCATTCGTTTTTCTCTGACTGCCAAATGCAAGTTAGGGTTTTTGATTGGTTCTTTCAAGAAATCCGATGAAAAGCACTGATGATTTGGAAGATTGGCACACACTCAACTCGATGTTGGTTTCGTGGGTTTTCAATACGACTGAACCTCGTATTCGTTCAAATATTTCTTATAACGAAAGCATCGCTGCTTTATGGCAGGACATTTAGGAGACTTTCATGTTCTAAATGGATTGCGCATTCGGCAACTCAAATCCGACTTGTCTGAATGTTAACGCGGGTTCTCTTTTACTGAATACTCTGGACGTTTGAAAAAGATTTGGAAGGATCTTGCAGATTGTGATTCTCCACCTTCTCCTTGTGGTAAGTGTTTGTGTGATCTTGCCACCGCCTTTGATCGCCAGGTTGAGGATTAAAAAGTCCATCAATTTCTTTTGGCCTCGATGAGACGTCGTATGAAACTGTTCAATCTCAATTTCTAGCTTTTGATCCCCTACTCATTATCATCATCCACATCCAGTATGTCAATAAATTCTATTTTATGATAATTCATGAAGAAAACATGTGTTATACCCCAAAAATTTCGAGTTAGCCTTTATGTAGTAATTTAAAACTAGAGCAGCCGTTGAGCGTATCGAACCCTCGAAATTAAATTAATCGTAGCGAGTTGTGTGTACTCAAGTGATTTATGATCTTAAATGGAGTATTAAAAAATATAAATAAAATAAATATATATATATATATATATATATAAGTGATAAATATGGATGGATAGATAAAACAAAATAATAACCATAAATAAAATATATAGAAACTCAAAAGGTACTATAGGATAAGGATAAAGTAATTGAAAAGAAAATAAATAATGAAAAAAGTGCATAACGCCGAAAAAAAGGATACTGGGGGATACAGATAATTAAAAAATATATATAAAATATAAATAATATAACAGAAATGGCATGTAATTGAAATATTAGGGATAAGGATAAATTAAATTCAAAAAAAAAAAAAAAAAAAAAAAAGGGGAAGTGCCGTGATCATTGAGGGATAACAAACCCCTCATATTTCTCTTTCTCTTTCCTAGATTCTAAATCCAATATATGCTTTCTCCCTAGAAGCCAATGACGGCAGTATATAGACAAAAAAAAAAAGAAAAATATATAGAGAAAGAGAGGGCAGATGGGACGACGACAGTAAGGAAAAAGAAGGAGAAGGGGAAAAAGAAAGGGAAGCCAACAGGGATTTAGTTTAATTGTGAATTGGTCTACAATCAGGTAGGTTCTCTTTTCTCCCTCCAATTGGTACAAATTCAAGCATGCTCTAGTGGTTTTATGGTTTTAGTTGTTTTAGTTGTTGAATTTCATAGCATGTTGTTCAATCTGTAAAAAGCATGAGTTTTGATGACTGTGGTATTTTGATTGCTGTAGAATGCGTACTGTTTTGCGTGCTGCATTGGATTTGATGTTAGGGAAAAATTTGATAATCAAAATACTAAAACTGTTGCATTATTAGGATTTTCCATTCTTGTTTTGGCCTTAGAATAGGTTCCCATAGACTGAAAATAGGCAAAAATATACATCGAGGTCAAAAACGGAGGCCGGAGGCTGACGGTGTGCCTCACGCCGCCGGAAATGGCCGCGCATGGGCTACACGCACCTTCTGGTTTCCCCTGCGATGGAATTCTGAATTTTTTTAAAAAATTAATATAAAAGAAAAACGGGCCCAAGCCCGGAGTCAGCAGACAGGCCAACCCTTAACGGGCCACCTGCACCTGCGCCAGGGCTTTACCCATTAACAATATATTATAAAAAAACTGAGAATTGGGCGGAGCTGGCAGCGAACCGGGCCGAATGGCCAAACGGCCCTTAACTCTATACGAAAAAAGGGTGTGATGGATCGCGGGTCGGACCGAGGCGGACCAGTTGCCGCTGGCGATTTGGGGCAAGCAGGCTGTGGCCTGCCAGATTATATATATATATTAAAAAAATTTCTGAATTTCTGAAATTGTGGTAATGTTATCTAATTGTTTAAAAAATAGCAATAATTACAATAAAAATATAAATAAATATCAGAAAATTATAAATAAATTTCAGAAATTATAAAATGCTGAAGTTAAATTATTTCCATCGAATTTCAGTAATTGTGATAATTTTTTAATTTGGATAATTAGGTAATAAATAGAAATATACAGGAGAAAAATGAGGAAAAATATGAAAAGGTCCAATAAATGTATACGAGCCATGGGAGAAATGGATTTGACGTCGAGCAATGCTGAATCAGTACTCGGATAATAAGTGAACCTAGAATTGAGTGCCAGAGGATGGTGAGGATGGGCCAGGGGCCTCAGGCGTTTATGTTTTGCATTCATGGAACGTGCATTGCATTATGGCGGGTCGTGACGTACGGTTCACGGACGCTCAGGATGGTGTACTGTGGCGGGGCCACGCACACTCATGATGGTATACGGTGGTACGGCCACGCACACTCAGTATGGTGACTGTGGGTGGGTACGACCCACAGCCATTCAGTAGGACCCAGGTTCATGCATTGCACGGTAGAGATATCGGCATTCTGAGTGACATGACTTTGTTGCGTGTGACATGCATAGTATAACATGCATCATGAAGTTGCGCATTCTTTATCTGGAGTGAATTACTTTCCGCATTCTTTCATATGCTTATGTGATATCATGTTATGTGCTGCGTGTTATATCATTTTTGTATGCTTGTCTTGTACTAGTTGGAGGCAGGTGCCTACTGGGTGATTTCCGTCACTCACCCCTACTTCCGCCCCACCAGGTGAGTACGCAAGAGAGTACGATTATGTCTTTGCTGAGGACAGGGCTGATACGGTAGTATAGGCAGACTGACAGTCGCACCTAGGATATGAAGAGACCTTGCGGCGGTCCGTCGTTATTTTATTGGGGTTTCATCATACACTACCCTATTTAGACTGATAGCACTTATAGGTTGGCTCAGTGACTTCACTGCCATTACTGATTTAGTATTTATTGAGAATTTCTTTATTCGTGTAATTTAATGTTATGGAAATTCGTTTCCGCAAGAAAAATTTCTACGTCTTTTCGGACATGTCGTAAATTGATTCCATGCTTTTTCTCCTCGGCGAGATACGGCGGGCGCACTGCTTCCCATGCTAGGGTTCGGGAGCGGGGCGCTACAACATGCATTCAACTTCTAGGTGTAAAGAGGATAAATGTGAGTCTTAAAGTTTTGCCGTCACTGCTCCTCCATCTCGCTTGTTGTTGGATGTTTTGAAAACAAAAGCATGCATGCTATTGCTCGCATTGTAAATAAGTGACCATGAAGTTGATGTTATGTATATGTTTGAATGATTTTAAAAACATGACTTTATTAAGTGATAAAATGTTAATGAAATGTAAAAAGATATTAAAAGCTACTTTATACTATAAAAATAACAAATGCTTTAAACAAATAAGACATCGTCTCTCAGCCTAAAACACATAAACCGATTGATAACAAACTGATTGAAATTGACATGATACTGTAAGACATGGATCTCTCAATCTGAGCAACATGGATCGATCGAAATACACATCAGTCTTTAAATTTGAAACATAGATCGATCGATGTTAATTTAATTTGAAATAATCTCCCTAATATGTGATAAATATGTTATGTATTTTTGTTACATATATAATTTCATTTATATATATAAGTTGTCATATATGTTTAAAATAATTATGTGCTTAAACTTGATATATTGTTGTGTAACTAACTTGCCATGGAATGTTTCAAACTTACCACTCGGGCAAAAGGATACTGTTGAGTTTTTGTAGGGCCATCTTTCAAGAAACATATATAAGGATAAAAGGATACAATGATGGTGTACTATTGCATGGTTATTTGACATAATTGGGTTAAAGGGTACTTTCATCATTTTTAACTACAAGGGCATTCCGGTCATTTACGCAAGCTTATTTTTTGTGTAATGCTAAAAAGTTTAATATATGGTCTCCTTATATATGGCATTAATGGTCTTCATGATATTCATAGTCTTCATATATTTATAAACCATATCTTATATGGACTTCGTTTCTTCTTAAAATTCAATTTATTAAAATGTGACATTTATTTTGTCATACTATATAGTCTTCATGGTATTCTTATATATATTATCTTTGGCTTCTCTACTTTTACTTTTGACAGATTATTGGTCATATTTTTAGGAAAAGTTGGCCACATTTGAAGGAGAGAAAAGAGGAATTAGTTTGGATCAAATGGTGATATTTACCATGCAATATATCCTCGCTATTATCCATTTACTGATGTTCATAAAATTTGAATTCTTTTCATTTTCAAACATCAAAAATGTTGATATATGAATATGTGAGGTGGAAAAATCAATTTATGACATACACGCAATACTACACTACATGGACCGATCGAAACAATTCAAATTGACTTTTGGCAAAAAGTTGCACACTTGGCATATTATGAGGCATCAAATTTTGGTTTTTTTGATGCAAAAAAGGAGCTGGAATGGTCAGATCATATCCTAACTAAGTGGTTAAGAAGTTGGAGAAGAATATGGGATAAGGGTGGAAAAAAGAAGGAGGATAGTATCTTTTTTGAAGAAGACATGTTCCACTTCGTTTTTGCTGAAAATGTTAGCCAATAAAGTGATGAAATTTTGTGTTCCAATCAAGTGTCTCGGAGGTGCCAAATATGCAAAGTGGTGATATGTTCATCTAATCAAATGAAGACAAGTAAGATTGATGACACTGAAGGTGACATGTAGGCATCCTAATCATCCTATTGTTAAGACACAAAACATTTTGATGATGTAAAGATGCTTAAATAAGTTAAATTTACACTTGAGATTTGATGCGAAATGAAAAAATACAATATGTCAAAAATGGTTGAGATTGGAACTCTACTGTCTAACATCGATCTCTCAGACTGAGGACATCGATCGATCGATGTCGCTACAGTCTCTCCAAGAGAGACTTCGATTGATCTATGTCAGGCTAGAAAGTTTTTTTCCAACATCGATCTCTCAGTCAGGGGCATCGATTGATCGATGTCACTTCAGTCTCTCCAAGAGAGTTCGATCGATCGATGTCAGGCAGAAAAGTTTCTGTCCATCATCGATCTCTCAGTCCAGGAGACATCGATCGATGTCACATCAGTCTCTCCAGGAGAGACTTCGATCGATCGATGTCAAGAAGGTTTAAAACTGGAAATTTTCTGGAGGACATCGATCTCTCAGCCAGGCACTTCGATCGTTCAATATCCCCCAGAATCCAATTTTTGTGAACGTTGGAACAAAATCCAAGGGAAATTCATGGTGTTTTCAGTTTCCAATCTTGCTCAAATTTCTTGTGGACTTTACTCTAACCTCACACATGCTTCCTTGACTATTATATCCATGTCTAAGTCATTTTAGGTTGTCTATTGAGCAATCACTCCATAGGGTGGCTAAAGACTATTTGGACATTATCTTGACATTTGACGTAGTTGAAGACATGGTGGAGGCTACCAAAACGTGGTGAACATCTCCTATAAATGGACGAAGCTTGGATGAGGCAAATACACTTTCACACACCATCATCAAGCTTCATTATTTATTGTTGTATATTTCTCTCATATGTGTAAAAGTGCTTAAAGCTTGTTAAGCCTTCTTTGTTCTTTATTGTTGTATATTGAGAGATAGTGAGTCTAAGATAAGAGGAACCATAAATATTTGATCTCTTGCTTGTGTTTAGACTAGTGAGAAAGTGTGAACCCCACTACTTCTTTTAAACCCACTGTGAGAAAGTTCTTGAAGAGAACTTTGTTGAAGTTGTGAGGTAGCAAGAAATTGTTCTTGCTTAGAGCTGTAGTTGCTGTAGTTGCACAAAGGTATTTTGTTCAGAGAGTTGTTGTTGTGGTTGCTTACACTAAGGTGTTAGTGTAAGTATTGCTGTGGTTGTTCTTATTAGCTTTAATAAAAGAGTAATTGTTGAAAATCCACTTTGGAAACAAAGCAGTAGTGGAGTAGAATCAGTTACGATTCAAACCACTCTATGTCTGGTGTACTCATTCATTGTTTCTCATCTCCCATTGTTGCTTTGATGTTGAATTCCATTTGAGTTGAGCCACACAATGGCAAAGCATTTGATATTCTTTTAAGTGTTGTTACCACCACCGGCTCATAAGAATTCAAGGTCTTGAAACAGCCTATAAAGCATGGAAAAGGTTGGAAATGATACATGAAGGGATTGAGCAAGTAAGAATGGCCAAAAGACTAATGCTCATGAAGGAATATGAAATGTTCGGGATGAAGAGTGGTGAAAAGATTGAGGAGACAATCGACCTATTCACTTGAATAATGAATCAACTTTCCATGGTGGACAAGAAAATCTCAAATGAAGACCTTGTCTCGAAACTCCTCATCTCTTTGCCAAGAGAATGGACACCTAAAGTCACCGCCATCACTGAATCAAAGAATCTCAAGACTCTTACACTTGATGAGCTATCCGGTAATCTTCTTACTCATGAAATTCTTATTGATGAACAAAATAGGATGAACCCTATCAAGCCTGCACAAACATCACACAAAGGATTGGTGGTAGAGTCTGATGAATCGGATGATGAAGTTGCTCTTCTAGTGAGAAAATTTAGAAGAATGCCCACAAGAAATAATGCCCAAACAAGGAAGTTTTTCAAAAGACCACCCAAGGACAAAGAAGCAAGTGAAAATTGCTATAGGTGTGGTCGACACTGTCACTTCATTTCCGATTGCCACGTCAAGGAGTGTAAAAGCAAGAAAAGAAGGTCTTTCCTTCAAAGAAAGAAAGCCCTTAATGCGGAGGTAACCACGTGGGATGATCTCCTCTCTGAATCAGAAGGAGAAGAAAGTGAAGACAATGATGTGGGACTTGTTGCAATATTTAAGATTCCAAAAGCACAACATACTTGTCTCATAGAAATCAAAAATGACATTGAGGTAAACTCTAACTCTTCTAATTTTCAAGATTAAATAGGAGATTTGTAAGATGATTTTTAAAAACTAAATTTACAATATAAACACTTGAACAAAGAATTTAAAAATGCATATTAGAAAACAAGAGCTTGCATGATGAATATTTTGATGTTTCATGATCATGACATCATACTCACCATGCATAAAACCGTAGCTCTTGAGAATGTGAAAATTAGGTTAGAATGTGAGACATTTAGCTTAGACTTACAAAGACTAACCGATGGTAAAAATAATCTAGACAAATTACTTGGAAACCAAAGAATTGGAAATGATAAATCTGGTTCAGGATTTAATTCATCACATTCTTTCATTAAGCTTAAGTCATTAAAGAAAAAGGCAAACAAGGGAAAAACACAACATGACTCATCATCTTATAAATCAAGGCATGTACCCACTTGTTTTCATTGTAACAAAGTAGGAGATGTGAAGAGTGCATATAAAGCTAGATTTGGTAGTATGTATGTTTGGAAGCCTAAGGGTCGACAAGCTAACCCTAAATGACCCAACTATTAAAGGGTACCAATGCATAAATCTCTTGGTTTTGTAGGCTCTCAAGATAAATAGAGTAGCCAAAGAAGAAGGAACCAAGTGGCTTATGGACAGCGGATGTTCAACACACATGACCGGAGACAAAACTTTGTTCACCAAGCTCAAGCTCCAAGATGGTAGAACGATGCATTTTGGCAATGGGAGAGCTAAAATCTTTGGACATGGAGAAAATGGTAACTCTTCTTTCACTATTAATAATGTATTCTTTGTAGAAGGGCTTAAGTATAACTTGATAAGTGTTAGCAAACTATGTGATGCTAATTTTCAAGTTGAATTTTTGAAAAAAAATGTATTGCTAAAAAGAATGATGCATGCCAAGAGTTTATAAAACTTTGTAGGAGATTAGAAAATCAAAAAGAGGACACAATTAAGGAAATTAAAAGTGATAGAAGTGGTGAGTTTAATTGTGAGTTTTAAGAATTTTGTGTATCGAAAGGGTATGGACACAATTTCTCGGCTCCAAGAACTCCTCAACAAAATGGTGTTACGGAAAGGAAAAATAGAACACTTCAAGAAATGAGTAGAGTCATACTAGAAGAATTTGAGCTACCCAAATATTTTTGAGCCGAAGCGGTAAACACCGTTTGTCATGTAATCAATAGAGTTTACTTGAGACCATCTCTCAAAAGACTCCTTATGAGATTTGGAAAGGTAGAGTACCAAATATTGGTTATTTCAAGGTATTTGGTTGTAAGCGTTTTATACTTAACACAAAAGATAACTTGGATAAACTTGGTTTCAAAGCAGATGAAAGAATCTTCATGGGATATGCTCAAAATAGCAAGCCATTTAGAGTATATAACAAAAGGAGTATGAAAGTTGAAGAATCAATTCATGTCAAGTTTAGTGAACTCCTTGAGGATGAACCATGCATAAATGATGATGATGATGAGGAAATAATTGAAGTAAGTCACCTAGAAAAATTTAAGAATCCAAAAGGAATATTGTCATTGACCTTAGGATTGATCCACTTGTACCTAAGGTTGAAGATGAAGAAGTAGGAGGAGATGCTTCAAATTTACCGGATTCATATAAGTATAAGAAAGATCATCCAAAAAATTAATACTAGGTGAAACAAGTCAAGGCATAGTGACAAGAAGAAAATTTAATGAAAACGCATTCATTTCACAATTGAGCCTAAAATATAAAACAGGCAATAAATGATAAGATTGAGTATTAGCATGCAAGAAGAGCTAAATCAATTTGAAAGAAGTGATGTTTGAGAATTAGGGCTAAACCTAGTGATCACTATAATTGGCACTAAATGGGTATTTAGAAACAAAATGGATGATAAAGGAAACATCACTAGAAACAAAGATAGGTTAGTAGCTCAAGGATATAGACAAGAAGAAGACATAGACTATGATGAGACCTTTGCCCCCGTAGCTAGGTTAGAAGCTATTAGGATGCTATTAGCATATGTGCTATAAGGATTTCAAACTATATCAAATGGATGTGATCCACATTTTGAATGGAATAATTCAAGAAGAGGTGTATGTAGCTCAACCACTGGGGTTTAAAATCATGATTATCCAAATCATGTATTTAAACTCAAAAAGGCCCTTTATGGACTTAAATAAGCTCCTAGGACATGGTATGAAAGATTAAAGTAACTTTCTACTTGAAAATGAGTTTTCAAGAGGAAAAGTCGACACTACTACTCTTTTTATTAAAGAACAAGGAAACCATCAATTACTTGTTCAAATTTACGTGGATGATATTATATCTGGTGCTATTAATGATTCTCTTTGTGAGCATTTTGCAAAATTGATGGAAGGAGATTTTGAGATGAGCATGATGGGTGAACTCAATTACTTCTTTGGCCTTCAAATCAAGCAAACTCAAGATGGAGTATACATATCTCAACAAAGTACACAAAGGATTTAATCAAGAAATACAAGTTTGAGGATGGAAGAAGTGTGAGCATACCAATGAGCACAAGTACAAAGCTTGACAAAGATGAAAAAGGAAAGCCGGTTGAGGTAACCAAATATAGGGGTATGATTGGTAGTTTTCTTTATTTAACCGCTAGCAGACCGGATGTTGTGCATGCTGTGTGATTATGTGCTTCATTTCAAAGTATGCCTAAAGAATCGTATCTAGTTTCTATTAAACGTATCTTTAGGTATTTGAAAGGAACATTGAACTTTAGGTTGTTTTATCCTAAAAATGGTTGTTTTGATTTAAGAGGTTAGAGTGACTCCGACTACGCCTAGTCGATAGAAAAATCACCTCCGGAACATGTCGATTCCTAGGAGATTGCCTAGTTTTTTGGTTTTCCAAGAAACAAAATAGTGTGTTACTTTCAACGGCGGAATCCGAATATGTATCGGCCGCTTCATATTGTGCCCAACTACTTTGGATGATAAACACCTTAAATGATTACAATATTAAGTTTGACAAAGTCCCGATCTTATGCGATAACGCTTCAACCATAAGTATAGCACAAAACCCGGTACACCATAGTAGGACCAAACATATTGAAGTGAGGCATCAGTTAATAAGGGATTGCATTCAAAAAGGATTAGTATGCGTTGAATTTGTTTCAACCAATGACCAACTAGTGGATATCTTTGCCAAATCCCTTACAAATGAGACATTCGAATCAATTAGAACAAGATTTGGGATGACAAACAATGGTTAGAGGGTCAAAATTTTCAAAAAGATAGATTTCAGCATACATCGATCGATCTATGTAGCTATTTCAGAGACTGATGTAAAACCCATGTCGATCGATCGAATTTTAGGACATTGATCGATCGAAGTCCTAGATATCGATCGAGTCATCGGGAGTAGGACAATTAAAAGCTGCAAAAATCAAACATTTCCCATTTCCTTTTTCTCTAACCGCAACCCTAACCCTCAAATTCAGTCAGATTTCCTTAAATCTTACAAGCACACTCTATTTCGTACATCAATCTTCATCTCTCTTAAATTCAATCACTTCCTACATAAATTCCATCACTTTTATAATCATTCTTTGAAAAATTTCGTACCCTACCTCTCCAAATGGCCCCAAAAGTGAAAACTTCTTCCAAAAGGCAGAGAACATTTCATGAGGAAGAGAATGTGCCTCAACAATCTCATCCTCAAGTCTCAACTGGGTCTAGGACACAAGGGTTAAGGAAGAAGGCAACCCGCTCTCAAGATAGCATGTTAGCTGAGGCAAGGGGAAGGCTTACACTGAACAACTTTCCTTGGCCCAAATCCGGAGAATATGAGGATCCCTTAAAAGAGCCAACAGGTACATGTAAATTCACCTACATTTCACTTAGAGCTCAAGTGTTATTTAGTGAATGGGTAGACCATAAGAGGTCCACTATTCCATTGAAATTGCTCAAAATTGGAGATATTTTGAGCAATGAGGAATTGAGACCAATCATCAATTGGTTTGATGATAAAAAATAAAGATCGGTTTGGGATGTATCGGAAATGAGTTACATGTCCACTAGATACACAAGAATGTTTTATGCTAATATGTGGGTAGAGTACCTAAATGGCATTCCTTTTTCGTTAAATTCAGTCATAGAATGTCAGCTTGTTTCATTTGATTCGAAAACCATAAATGAACTTCTTGGTGTTTCGGATAAGGGTGTTGATGATTTTGATCTATGGAAGTGGGATAACTATAAGTACAAAGTGTCCGAAGATGAAGTTAAATCCTTCCTTGGTTTCCACCCCACTAAAAACACTAATGACATGCCTTTAGTGTATCCAGTCTTACTTGCCATTATCACCTTTTGTGTCAATGGTAAATCAGCCAAACTTCCAAGTAATTTAAACTTTTACATTGCTTATCGTATAGCCATAAGGGAGCAACTAAATTTTGGGGAGATTGTGTTTACAAATATGTGGGAGGCGGTAACTAAGAAATCCAAAGCCCTTCCTTATAGCAATCTCATTTATAGATTGCTAAGAAAGTCAAATGTGGAGTTGAATGAAGAATATGATGAGAAAATAGCCTCTCGAGACTGTTATACAAAAGCAAACATTCAACAAATTCATAAATCCCGAAAGGAAGCACAGAGACGTGGAGGTCAAAATGACCCAGAGAAAGAAGAAGCTGAAAGTATTCCGGTCGAAGAACAAATCCCTCCAACACATCCCATCGAGCCTCCACTGAACCTCCATCTCAACCCCAAACACAACCACCAGCACACACCAAGTCCTACCTCTCAAGTGGACAAGGGAAAAGCTCCAATGGAGGAAGGTAGTGATTCAGAGTTGCATTTGATACATAGGCAGAGATTAACGATTTACACACCGTTACCTTGGTCAATGGGGAGAAGACCTAACAAAGGAAGCAGTTCACATTGTTGATCTTGAGAAGGACCACAAAAAACTCCAGGAGAGAATCAAGACATTAGAAACAAAGGTCGACTCAAGTCACGACGCTGCAAACAGAGCTTAATAATCAAAAGTCCAAGTATCAAAAACTGAAGACGAAACATAAAGCAGCTCTATCTGTACTGTGCTTCTCTTTCGATGAAGAATAGAGTTCTTAGTTCTCCCTATTCCCCTCGTAGAATAGGATTGGCTTAGAATTTGAGTTTACTTATGTATCTCAAAACTTCGTATTTTCTTAATGATTTTTCCCCTTCATTCTCTATCTATTGCTAATTTTTTTGATGTTTTCAAAAAGAGGGAGAAATTGGCAGGCATGAGTTGTGGCAGGCATGAGTTGATGAAGCATGGGCATGAGTAAATAGGTATGAGTTGCTTGGTATTGACATTGCATGCATGCTGGCCTTGAGTTAATTGGTATGAGTTGCTTGGTATTGACATTGCATGTTTGGCATTTGTATGGTATATGCTTGCTTGAATGGAAAGATATGGGTATGTGAGTAAAAAAATTTTGCTTGTTAACGTCTAAAATGATTGGCATTGATATGAGTATTTTGGTATGCTTGTTGATAGCACACATGTTGAAAATAAAAAATTTGGTGCATGGTTTGAGGGAGAGTATTTTGATATCTTCATCATAATCATTGATTTTGGGAAGATTACATATTGAGGGGGAGTTTTTGATATGTTCATATGATGAGGATGCATGGACTAAGGAGAGTTTAGCTAGCTCAAATGTAAATTTTTCAAGTAAAAACATCTTTTGAATTATGATTTTGAAATCATCAAAAAAAGAGAGATTGTTAAGATACAAAATGTTTTGATGATGTAAAGATGTTTTAAATAAGTTAAATTTACACTTGAGATTTGATGCAAAATGAGAAAAATACACTATGTCAAAAATGGTTGAGATTGGAACTCTACTGTCTAACATCGATCTCTCAGACTGAGGACATCGATCGTTCGATGTCACTTCAGTCTCTCCAACAGAGACTTCGATCAATCGATGTTAGGCCAGAAAAGTTTCTGTCCAACATCAATTTCTCAATCAGGGGACATCGATCGATCGATGTCACTTCAGTCTCTCCAAGAGAGACTTCGATTGATCGATGTTAGGCAAAAAAGTTTCTGTCCAACATCAATCTCTCAGTCCAAGAGACATAGATCGATCAATGTCACATCAGTCTCTCCAGAGGAGACTTCGATTTATCAATGTCAAGAAGGTTCAAAACTGGAAAGTTTCTGGAGGACATTGATCTCTCATCCAGGCACTTCGATCGATCGATGTCCCCCAGAATTCAAATTTTTATGAACGTTGGAACAAAATCCAAGGGAGATTCATGGTGTTTTCGCTTTCCAATCTTGCTCAAATTTCTTTTGGACTTTATTCTAAACTCACACATGCTTCTTTGACTATTATATCCATGTCTAAGTCATTCTAGGTTGTCTATTGAGGATCAAATCACTCTATAGGGTGATTAAAGACTATTTGGACATTATCTTGACATTTGATGTAGTTGAAAACATGGTGGAGGCTGCCAAAACATGGTGAACATCTCCTATAAATGGATGAAGCTTGGATGCGGCAAATATACACTTTCACTATCATCAAGCTTCATTATTCATTGTTATATATTTCTCTCATATGTGTAAAAGTGCTTAAAGCTTGTTAAGCCTTTCTTTGTTCTTCATTGTTGTATATTGAGAGATAGAGAGTCTAACACATGAGGAACCATAAATATTTGATCTTTTGTTTGTGTTTAGACTAGTGAGAAAGTGTGAACCCCCTACTTCTTTTAAACCCACTGTGAGAAAGTTCTTGAAGAGAACTTTGTTGAAGTTGTGAGGTAGCAAGAAATTGTTCTTGCTTAGAGCTGTAGTTGTTGTAGTTGCACAAAGGTATTTTGTGCAAGAAGTTGTTGTTGTGGTTGCTTACACTAAGGTGTTAGTGTAAGTATTGCTGTGGTTGTTCTTATTAGCTTTAATAAGAAGAATAGTTATTGAAAATCCACTTTGGAAACAAAGTGGTAGTGGAGTAGAATCATTTACGATTCGAACCACTCTATATCCAGTACATTGTTTCTCAACTTCCATTCTTGCTTTGATTTTGAATTCCATTTGAGTTGAGCCACACAAGAAAATTCCACAAAATTGCCAAACACTCTATTCACCCCCTCTAGAGTGTGTTACGGACCTAACACCTAAGGGGTTGCTCACACCTATAAATTGGAGTGGAATTAAAGAAGAAGATGTACTACCTTGAACTATTTTCTTTCTCACTTCTTCTTCCTCTCCATTCTTGTTCTTCATTCTTATAGTTGTTTTGAATTTTTTCGGGCTCTTATTTTGCTTCAATTGCACCTCTTTTATTCTTAAAAGTTCTAATTAATTAGCCATTTTATAAAGTTACATCAATAGGTGGTGATGCATTTGCTTGATTGTTGATGTTCAGATACTTGTTTAAGTCTTGATTGAGGTTGGTGTGTAAACCCAAGAATCAAGTACTTTGTAAGGTGAAAGGTGATAATTTGACAGTGAAAATCCAAAGAAATGTATTTTTTCGAACTAGAGTAGGTCACATTGACCAAAACGGGATAAATCTTCAGTGTTCTTATCTTCTTCTTTACTTTTTTGTTTTTTTTTACAGTTGCAATACTTAAATTTTCAATTCAGTTTGAACAAGTAAAACAACTTTAAAATCTTTGCTTTTTAGTGAAAATCACTAACTTTCCAAGAAAGTGTTTACAACTTGCCACAAGAGCAAGAGTATTTTTGAGCTTTTGCAGGGTCATATCTTATAATAGATACACATAAGTATGAAAATCCAAAGATGGAGTACCACTATACCCTTATTTGACATATTTGGTATCTAAGGGTATTTTGGTCATTTTGTAGACAATGGCATTTTGGTCATTCACACAAGTTTATTTTTTTATAATGCTAAAATGTTTGCTACATGGATTTCTTATATGGTACTCATGGTCTTCATATCTACATCAACTATATATTAAGGATTTCGGTTATCTCAGGTTTTTATCTTGTGACATTTATTTTGTCACACTATATGGTCAATATGGTATTCTTATATGCATCATTTTGGACTCTCCATTGTTATTTTTAGCAAAATATTTCCAAATGGTTGAAGAAAAACTGGCCACTCTTGAAGGAGAGGAAAAGGAAAGTAGTTAGGATCAAATGGTGATGATCACAAGGCAAGTTATTCTCACTATTATCCAACCTTGGTCATCTGATTTGTCACTTATTTTTGACTCCAAAAAATGTCCGCATATGTATGTGTGAGGTGGACAAATCAGATTTTCACATATATGCAAGACTACACCACATGGACCAAACAAAACACTCTAAGATGACATGTTGGCAAGGAATTACACACTTGGCAACTAAGGTGGCATGGAATCCGATTTTGGAAGCTAAAATCCTACAGATTAGGTCAGCTCTTATCCAACCCAAGTTGTTGTGATGGTTGAGCAAAAGGTGGAGATGGGAAGTGGCTATCCAAGCCACTTGATTTTCAAAAATTTCTGTAGAGAATGTCAACGTAGAAGATAGGAGTTGAAGTGTTCCAATCATATCTCTTGAAGGTGTCAACTATCCTAGGTAGTGAGGTGGTAATCTAATGAAGCAAAGACAAGTAAGATTATGAAATTGGAGGTGACATGTGGGCATCCTATTCACATAAGGGACTGCTCACACCTATAAATAGGAATAGAGTTGAAGAAGGAAGAAACACACATTGGGCTCTCTTCTTCTTGCTTCTTCTTCTTCTTCATTCTTCATACTTGCAGCTGAAGCTATAGTGTTTTGGAGTTGTTATTTTGCTGCATTTACATATCTTGTATTTATAAAAGTTGTAATTGATTAACCATTCTATAAGGCTACATTAATAGGTGGGTGAAGTGATTACATTCTTGTGTTGTAAAGATGTCGTGATCAAGTCTTGATTAGGGCTGACGTATAGCCCAAGAATCAAGTACTTTGAAAGTTGTAAGGTGTTCTTTACATAGGGAAAATCCAAGAGAAGGTGTTCCTTGGAACTGGAGTATATCACATTGACCAAAACAGGATAATTCTTGGTGTCTTTTTCTTCTTTACATTTCTGACCTTGTTCACAGTTTCCGCACTCGAATTTACACGGTAGGTTAACATATTAAAACGCTTTCAAAATCTTTGAATTTTCGTGACAATAAACTTCAAACTGTTAGCTTTCATTTGCAATAATAATCATCAAATTTGAGCAAAGGAAAGTTAGTTTTTTAGTCTTTGAAAGATTATTACTCCATTTAGGCAATATATTGACCAGTCTTTAAGGAACGTACACTTCCAGTCATATTAAGCACAGTTTCTGGGCAAGATCTTTTGGAGACATAAACTAGACATCTTAAGGGTTATTTTAACACAAGAATCAACCTTTTTGACTGAGTATATAAAAATCTATAGTCGTTCAAAATTTCCTAACTTTCTGTCCAATTCATTTCGACTGACCATCTGAAGTTTTTACATTTGTTTGGAAGGCCAATGTTTTCATTTTTTGCTCATTTTTGGACCGAGTGAATTAAACTCTTTGAAGTTTATTTTTGAAAAGTTTCACAATTTCCGGAGCTGTGTATTGATATATTTAAATTTACAAAAATGGGTACTGATTCTAAAGATATTCAGAATCAGTCATTAGAAGATTTTTCAAAGGGTTTAAAATAGTGCAATTTCTGCTGACCACTATTCATCCCCCTTTTAGTGGTGTTTATGCAGACGTTACGGTCTACCATTTATTACCAAACCTTGCGGAGGAAAACCAAGCAACATTTTGTAAAAAGTAAAAATATTCAAAGTAACATTTTAATAAGTTCTAGGAGGTACATTCATCGTTTTTGGTAAAAAAAATAAAATTTAAATAATGAATGAGATAGTAAAGAATTATCACATGTCAGGAGGCCAAGTAGAAGTGTTATCAAAGTTGATATTATGAAGTCATTTGATACTGTAAATTGGAAGGAACCAATATAAATTATTAAACATAAAAACTTTCCTAATCACATCTGGGAATGGATATAATTGTGCATTTCTATTTCCTCCTTATCTGTAAATTTGAATGGATGTCTAATTAGAAATTTTAGGAAATTTAAGGGTCTGAAACAAGGATTCCTTATCTTCTTGTCTTTTCATCTTGATCATAGAGTGCTTCAATCAATTGCTCTAGGAAAAGATAACAAACTTCTCATTCCAATTTCATCCAAGTTGCTAGCAAATGGCCTTAACTTCTTAGTTTTTTGTTGATGACATTTTTATCCCCTTTTAGAGCTAAAAATAAATCTATAGAAATGGTTAAGAATGCACTTTCTGAATGATGAGTCATCATGGAGCCATGAAGATGATCCAAAAACTGAATCAGACCCAACCAAGTTGGCTGATGAGGAGCACAATTTTGATGATAGAGATAGGTCACAAGCTGATGAGGAGCACAATTTTGATGATGGGTGTGGGTCACAAATCATTTTTGTATAATGGCCTAATTACACGTGCAAGAGCCAACAAGATCCAAGCATCTTTTGGGCTATTTTTAGCAGAATTCAAGGTGAAATTGACTGAAGTTTTGTAAGATCATGAAGGCTCATATTGGATTAATATTATGCAAGTCCAAGAAGCCTAAATAACATGGGAGGTGGGTGTGGTGGACATGATGTACACATACTGCTTGATAGGTCAGATTCGTTGAGTTGAGCTTAATGTTGAATTTGGTCTTCATTTGTTTAGGCCCAATAGCCTTGTAATTATTTTAGAACATTTCTTAGACATATTTTATTTGTTTTAGGCGTGTCCTAGACGATTAGGTGGATTGGAGAAAGTTCAAGTCTTGCTGATTAAGTTATAAGAGACCTAGGTGGATTAAGTTTTCGTTTTCCTTTCTAGTTTATATTTTATCTTTGTGCCTATATAAAGGCTATTTGCTGAACATTTTTACACACCTTTTGATTACTTGCCCACCACATCGTTTGTGTAAGAATTAGGAGCCTGAGGAATCAAGTTTCTTCTTATTGGATTTAATCAATTTTCTGAGTAAGAATTATGTTCTGAATTTATTTTTAGACGTATTCAAGAAGTTTTTTCCAGGTTCTTCCGAGGTTATTGGATCGATGAATATTGAGCAAATACAGAGGTTTCTCAACGTATATCAATTAAAGGTCTAACAAGATTCTTCCTGCAGCTACTTTCTTCAAATGATCTAACAAGGATATTTGATTATATGTTTAATGTTCTAGTTGTGTCTTCTTTGTCTCTTTATGTTTTCATGTCTTCGTGTCATCAAAAGATCTTGTGTAGCATGTGTCTTATTATGCACACATTGGTTTGGTATCAGAGTGTATCTTGAAACAAAAAACCGTTATTTCTTTCTCTATTTTTTTTTTGTGAATCCTAAATGTACAAAAAAGGGTCAGTTGCATCTTCATCATTGTGTGGGTCGACTACTACTTACAGAGGTCGATTTTTCATTATCTTTGGTAGTTGTGTTGTATAATAGTCCTCCCTTTTTTTGATTTTCAGCTTGAGTAACAAATGTTTTCGTATAGTTCTTGAATTGTCTGAAAATAGGGTTCTTGATGTTCGTGAATTTGAATTTGTGTTAATTGTTGAAAGTTCTAATTTTGATTGAATTTGGTGCTAAAAATCAATCCTGAACATGTGTAATTCAATGTTTCAACTTCTTTTGGTTTATTTGCACGCAATTTCGACTCGTATAAACTAGGGTTTGTTCTTCAGCCTTATAAATGTGCAGCTTGTGTTCTTCAAGAAAAAAGGCCCGCCTTTATCTTGGTCTTGTTGCACTTAAGTTGTAGCGACCGTGCCGAGCCCTAGAACTCGAAATGACTCACCTACCGTATTTCGCTAAGGAAGATACAAGGCGTCAAAATCAAAGCGTATACACGTCAGCGGAAGTCAAAATTTAAAACCTCGAAATAATCATCATCATAGATATCAATGTCTAGACAAAACTAATCCGATAAAAATGTCAAACGTAGATATAACTAATTCTCTAAAGTACATAAACCTCGAGTATCAAAAATCACTGTCTAAACTAAGCCGTCGAATGTCATATCGGAAAATCATCGACCTCAATATCTCCACTCTTGATCATCCTCGGTATGCTAACACAATTGCTAGTCTATCTGCAAAATATGTTAAAGCGTGGTTTGAGTGACAAGTCGCTCAGCAAGTAATCCCACTATACTTACCATGGGATCATACACGGAGAAGCAAGTGTGGTAAAGATATATAACAACATAAAATAGTAGCATGCTTCTCTTGGCAAGTACATTTGCAATTCTGCCCCTAAAATCCAAAAGCAAATAGACCAAACAAAGTACATAACAAAGTCCAACAAAGCATGTAATGAAGTCCAATCAAGTACGTAACAAAGTCCAATTAAGGTTAGTCCAAACCAAAGTCGATGATGCAATTTTCCAAATATGCAATGTCAAAATGTCCAAAGTCAAAGGCCCAAAATTTCCAAAGTCCAAAAGTCCAAAGCTCCAAATCCGATTTAGCCAGTCCAATGTCCAAAATCCAAGTCCGAGTACAACTCGGTCCAAATCCAAATATCAATGTGTCAAAATCCAAAACCCGGCTAAAACGGTCAAAAATAATGCAATGGTTATAGCACTTTCCCTACAAATAACTTATACCGTAAGATTTACGAATTGGTCCTCCAATAGTCAATATGCCATAGACTCCCTGAACATTCTAGGTAGTTTCGTCTATGGCGCCCTAATGGCGGCCAATATGTCTGTGCTCCCTGAACATTCTAGGTAGTTACGCCCGAACGCTCCGTTTGTTTGGAACCAATTCGGCTTAACAATACATTTCAAGTGTAGTGGTGAATTTTTAAAAATATGCAATGCGACTTTTCAAAACCATTTCCAAGTACCAAAGTTAGTCCAATTTACCAAAATGAGCCAAAATGCCAAATTTGTCAAAATTACCAAATTGCCCTACAAATACTAAACAAGTCCAAACAAATAATCCAAATAGGGCAAAATATCCAAAATACCAAAATCATCACAATCTCAGCCATGTATGTATACACGTATATATGCTCACGCCCATACATGCACATATACACGTATACACGTATACGTGACTCCCTCGGTCCACTTTTCCCCCCCAAAATCGATAACGATTTCCATAATCCAATTCGCATAACATCATAACTTATAATTTATTTACTTATCAAATTATACCATCAAAGATACCCCAAAACTGTCTCATTCGGAACCCTCATTTACCTTATGCTATTCATATACTACACAAAATTGCTTTTCATAAATATGTGTATATACATATCTATATACGGTCCCACCTTAAAGTGTTATATCTTATAGTTATATATTATTTTAATAACACTCAAAGTCTTGGAAACTTACATCAGTGGCCGAAAGAAAAGATTCTCATAAAATAGAAATATTTCGGCCTACACCATTTAACTTTACATAAATCCATCCTTTTTCCTTCTTTAGTATATACATATAGTATCCCATAATACAATCAGGGGCATGTGGAAATCAGCCTACAACTTTCACAAATGTACATATGTATATATATAAATTTCAGCGAGGCAGACATGCAAAAATATACCCCATGTCTTATACTATATTAATTTAACATCTTTGAAATTTGCTAACCAAAATCTGCCCGAATTCCAACAATTGTTTGCAACCAAATTTCGGCCAGTACATTTTTTAAAAAAAAAAAAATTTCGGCCATACACAAGGAAATCTAATAACTTCATATATTTATAAAATATACATTGATTGCTTCAAACCTTAGTCTTGGCCAAAGATTAATCTTGATCAAACAAAGTTTTCACACACACATACGATATAAAACATATCTTCACTTCTTTGCCTTTTTGGTGTATACATAAAATATCACACAAAATGCAATTTTAGAAACCCAGCGCTCAATATGGCGCAACACATACAATTATGTGTATGTAAATATGTATATATATAATAAAGTACATGCAATTAGCCTAAGAAAAGAATGCAAAAATATTATAAAGATAGCCCAGTTGGCCCCAATTCTTATTGTCTTAAATTCCACCATTCCGTTGGCCCACATCCCACAAAATTACAAATTTTCCAATATATACTTGCACAAACTCACGGCTATATATTAGTTCATGTTTAATTCTTCAAATTACATGTTTATATATACAACGCCTCATGCTGATGGCCACTGGCCTTTTTCTTTGCAATCCCAATATTCTATTTTACATACCATACATAAATACTACGGTAGATCATAAACATATACATATGTACAAAAATATTCATACAACTATGCATTCAAGAATACTCATGCATGATCCAACTTTAATATGGACATACGTATAGAGATTTTTGCAAAACATAGTAAGTATAAGGAGATTACTTACATCGATCGCTATACTATATTGTAAGATTGAATTTGGCTTGGTGTTGGACAAGAATTATTTTTTTTCTCCTAAAATACCCCTCGGCTAGAATAGCGACAAAGTGCATCAATCTTCTATTTTTTCTTCTTTGCTTTCAGATGGGGTGGGACGAAAGTTTGAAAACAAACAAATAAAAGTATTTGTTGTTATTGATGGGTGATTGTGGGCAAGTTTGAGAGAGGGGATTGTGGCTACAAAATTCTTCTATTCCCTCTTCAGCAGGGGCGGCCGAATGGAGAAATTAGGGGTAAGGTTGATTTCTTTGGCTTTGCATAATAATATATAGATGGTGTGAAGTCTATGGATATAAATAATTAAGGTTTTAGTTTAGGAAAAATTCCTATTATGTATAGGTTTCCACTATGTAAAACTCTATCTATATTGCCTAATTGTATTTAGTTTAGGACTTATCTTAATTTTCAAATTTTAAATAGACTAGGATTTTATCATCTTTATTTTATTTATTTTCTTTTTATTTTCTTTTCTGTTTCTACGGGCAGGGACTTAATAGACCTCCTACCTTACAAAAAGTTTCATCCTCGAAACTTGCGTATTAGGTAATTTACAACTTAGTATAGTTCTACTTAGTTCTTTCACCTAGTATATGTCCCGTATATCATCATATCAATCTCACTTTTGGGTTGTTAAACCTTCATATTCTACTCGTACCATATAATCGTGTATCATTCAACTTGTATAATGGTAATCTACAATTCCGAATTCTTAAATTTATCATATATGATCCATCTCTTAGATACATAACCAAGCTAAATATCCATCAAGCACTCTCATATATTACTCATTACACTTCTTCGGTATAGGACCAAGTTCTCCAAAATCAATTCTTATATACTTACGAACTAACTCTATGATCGTATCCTTACTCCTTTGCGTATATCATCAATAGCCTAATTGTAACTGGTTGAAAGTATATCTTTTCTATTTTAACAATACGAAAATCAAAATATTATATACTTGTTTTCATAAAAGCAGAGTTTCAAGTGACCTCGTGTAAAGATAATGGTATAACTTGTTTTTGCAAAACAGTGTCTCAAGTGACCTCTTATAAAACAATGACATACCTTCTTCACAAAAGAATGTCACGGTAAAATCGCATTAAGATGTTGAAACTCAACAATATTACGTTTTATAAAATGAGTTGAATACGATATATCTCTTGTTCTAAAAGAAGTATGTATATTTTGAAACAACTTATAAAAATAATGATATACTTGTTTGTAAAAGTATTTCGAGTAAACCAATGGTATAAATTTCTTTCTATAAAATTATTTGAACACAGTGTCTTTATCTTTTCAAAAGAAATATATATTTTGAAAGCTACTTTTATTTCGTAGAAATAAGTAATTTCATCGCAAGCGGATAAATAGCTTTAAAACATTTAATGGATAAAAATGCTTGCAATATCGATAGTCGACCAATCAAATTATTTCGGCAAAAATTGTTGTAACGAAAAATGGAAGTTTAAAATATTGTGTAGGAAATATGTAAACATATCGCTCTTCAAAACATCAACATTATAAAATGTATCTATTTTTCTTTCAAAGTTGTCAAGGGTAGTTGAAATTCCATCTGGTCGATATACAAATCCGGAAAGTAAATATAGCCTTATGAAGCTAGTAGACAAAATAAACGAACTAGTTGAAATACTTAGAAGCAAAATCTTTGGAAAACCTTTAAAATATAGAATATATCTTGGTATACGTTCTTATACGAAAACAGTTAGCTACTAGAAATTTTTTTTGTTTATACTTTCTATAATCCATCTTTATTTTCAAATGAAAATCCGTCTATGTATCATTTCTTATAAGTCTAACATTCGCCTATTATGATTAAATTCCTTAACTTAAATTGTCTAATACTAGCGTGACACACTAAATATTGATCAACTTATGGTATTCTAATTCGCCATGCTTCCGCGTGCCACACCAACTCATCGTCCTTCTTCACTTGGTTATTTCAACTGCTAACTTTACCTTGGTTAAATCTCATGTGAAAAGCAACCGCTACTTGTTCATGTTTACTCTATTTTAATTCAAGCCTACTAGATTCAAACCAAGTAACTCAATGTTTCTTGAAATCAACACTTAACTAAAGATTCTATTGCAATTTATCATTCCAATGTACATGCTACAGTAGAGCTCGCTTATTGCTATCAATCAATATCTCTAATAAGCCTAATATCTTCGACCTATTTTTGATAATTCTAAATTCAACAAATTAATCATAACTATAAATCCCTTTGTACGATATTCGTTGCTAAACTCTACTGATCATAATACTTATAAATCGTTACTTAGTTTCTATCATTCTACTATAATCATTTCTTAGTAGCCATGATCTCAACTTAGAACTAGTCGCGTTCCGACACTACTTTCAAAGTATAGGCATGAGCCCGCTTCAGTTACCCTAATAGTACTGGGTCTCACGTTGCTGCTACGGGGAAGTAGCCCTAGTAATTGATGGGCCCATCTGAATTTATGCATCAACCAGCGCCTGCGGTAGGCATTCTGGTTAACATTGCACTTATATATTTTTAAATATATACTATCCAATTAGGGTTACTATTCTCGCGGTTAAGAGAATGTGCAGAGGGGTTATGATCAAAACTTAAATAAGACAAGTAAGTGAACTCATATAGTATACCTTAGGTATATGCGTCTCTTAACTAATCATCCTCTTAAGTATGAGGTCATAGCTTATTTCTAGGATCATTCTCAATATCATCATTCCAAAACGTCTAAAATCATTACCTATTTCTAAGTTCAATTCTTAGAATATAATCTCAGCTTATGACTAAGATCAGTGCTTATGTTCAAATCATCACCTCACATTCAGGCCACCACTTAATTTTCAGAGCTGATATTTCATATCATTATTACTTAAGTCTAAAATCGTAACTTACGGGCAATGTTATCACTTAACTTCCAAAATCACGAGTTAATTCCAAATCATACTTAGTATATAATCAGCACTTATGTCTATAATTGATACTTAAGTCGAAGATCAGATCTTAATCAAGATCGTCGCTTAGTCTAAAATCGTGACTTACGAGTATGATCATCACTTAATTTCTAAGGTCACGTTTTATTTCTAATAACATGCCTAGCATATAATCATTGCTTACGACAAAAAAAATCGGTACTCATGCCTAAGATCGTGACTTAGGGGCAAAATCGCAACTTAATTTCTAAAATCATGGCCTAAATCTACGTTTTCGCCGTGAATCTAGAGCCATGCTCTGATACCACCTGTAGTGACCTGTCCCGAGCCCTAAACTCAAAACGACTCACCTGCCGTATTTCGCTAAGGAAGATACAAGGCGTCAAAATCAAAGCGTATACACGTCAGCGGAAGTCAAAATTTAAAACCTCGAAATAATCATCATCATAGATATCAATGTCTAGACAAATTTAATCCGATAAAAATGTCAAACGTAGATATAACTAATTCTCTAAAGTACATAAACCTCGAGTATCGAAAATCACTGTCTCAACTAAGCCGTCGAATGTCCTATCGGAAAATCATCGACCTCAATATCTCCACTCTTGGTCATCCTCGGTATGCTAACCCAATTGCCTGTCTATCTGCAAAATATGTTAAAACGTGGTTTGAGCGACAAGTTGCTCATCAAGTAATCCCACTATACTTACCATAGGATCATACACGGAGAAGCAAGTGTGGTAAAGATATATAACAACATAAAATAATAGCATGTTTCTCTTGGCAAGTACATTTGCAATTCTGCCCCTAAAATCCAAAAGCAAATAGACCAAACAAAGTACATAACAAAGTCCAATCAAGTACGTAACAAAGTCCAATTAAGGTTAGTCCAAACCAAAGTCGATGATGCAATTTTCCAAATATGCAATGACAAAATGTCCAAAGTCAAAGGCCCAAAATTTCCAAAGTCCAAAAGTCCAAAGCTCCAGATCCGATTTAGCCAGTCCAATGTCCAAAATCCAAGTCCGAGTACAACTCGGTCCAAATCCAAATATCAATGTGTCAAAATCCAAAACCCGGCTAAAACGGTCAAAAATAATGCAATGACTATAACACTTTCCCTACAAATGACTTATACCGTAAGACTTATGAATTGATCATCCAATAATCAATATGCAATAGACTCCCTGAACATTTTAGGTAGTTACATCTATGGCGCCCTAATGGCGGCCAATATGTCCATGCTACCTGAACATTCTAGGTAGTTACGCTCGGACGCTCTGTTTGTTTGGAACCAATTCGGCTTAACAAATATCTTTCAAGTGTAGGGGTGAATTTTCAAAAATATGCAATGCAACTTTTCGAAACCATTTCCAAGTACCAAAGTTAGTCCAATTTACCAAAATTGGCCAAAATGTTAAATTTGTCAAAATTACCAAATTGCCCTACAAATACTAAATAAGTCCAAACAAATAATCCAAATAGGGCAAAATATCCAAAATACCAAAATCATCACCATCTCAGCCATGTATGTATACACGTATATGTGGTCACGTCCATACATGCACATATACACGTATACACGTACATGTGACTCCCTTGGTCCACTTTTTTTCCCCCAAATTCGATAACAATTTCCAAAATCCAATTCGCATAACATCATAACTTATAATTTATTTACTTATCAAATTATACCATCAAAAATACCCCAAAACTGTCTCACTAGGAACCCCCATTTACCTTATGCTATTCATATACTACACAAAATTGCTTTTCATAAATATGTGTATATACATATCTATATACAGTCCCACCTTAAAGTGTTATATCTTATAGTTATATATTATTTTAATAACACTCAAAGTCTTGGAAACTTACATCAATGGCCGAAAGAAAAGATTCTCATAAAATAGAAATATTTCGGCCTACACCATTTAACTTTACATAAATCCATCCTTTTTTCCTACACCATTTAACTTTACATAAATCCATCCTTTTTTCTTCTTTAGTATATACATATAGTATCCCATAATACAATCAGGGGCCTGTGGAAATCAGCCTACAACTTTCACAAATGTACATGTGTATATATATAAATTTCAGTGAGGCAGACATGCAAAAATATACCCCATGTCTTATACTATATTAATTTAACAAGGAATTGAACCAATTCACAAGGAACAATGTGTGGGACTTAGTACCTAAACCTGAAGATAAGTCTATCATAGGAACTAAATGGGTGTTTAAGAATAAGATGGACGAACAAGGAAACATTACAAGAAATAAGGCTAGACTAGTCGCACAAGGTTATAATCAACAAGAAGGTATAGATTATGAAGAAACCTTTGCACCCGTTGCACGACTAGAAGCAATTAGATTGTTACTTGCAATTGCAAGTCTAAGCAATATTAAGCTCTTCCAAATGGATGTCAAGAGTGCATTCTTGAATGGATACATCCAAGAAGAGGTGTTTGTCAAACAACCTCCTGGATTTGAAGATCCAAAGAATCCTAACCATGTGTACAAGCTTAAGAAGGCTTTATATGGTTTGAAACAAGCTCCAAGAGCTTGGTATGATAGATTTGCAAACTTTCTTATTGCAAATAATTATCAAAGGGGAAGTATAGACAACACATTATTCCTAAAAAGAAAAGGCAATGATTTGTTAATAGTTCAAATATATGTAGACGATATTATCTTTGGTTCAACTAAGCCTACCTTAGTAAAAGACTTCGAAGAATGTATGAAGTCAGAGTTTGAAATGTCAATGGTAGGAGAGTTGAATTATTTCTTAGGACTTCAAATCAAACAAACCCCTCAAGGAATTCACATTAGCCAACTTAAGTATGTCAATGATATGATTAAGAAGTTTGGTTTTGAAGAATTGAAGCCTACAACTACCCCCCATGAGTATTAGTACCAAACTTGATAAGGATGAAAATGGTAAACCTTTTGATGACACACTCTATAGGTCTATGATTGGCTCATTGTTATACTTAACTGCATCAAGACCTGATATTATGTTTAGTGTGTGTATGTGTGCTAGGTTTCAATCTTGTCCTAAGGTATCACATTATAATGCAGTGAAAAAGATCTTTAGATATCTTAAGCATACACCTCACTTAGGACTGTGGTATGATAGAAACGCTAAGTTGGAATTACACGCATATAGTGATGCTGATTATGGTGGTTGCAAATTAGATAGAAAATCCACTAGCGGTACATGTCAATTCATAGGAACCAACTTGATTTCTTGGTTTTCTAAAAAGCAAGCTAGTGTAGCTCTTTCTACCACTGAAGCCGAGTATATTGCTTTGAGTTTATGTACTACCCAAATACTTTGGCTTAAACAGCAACTTAGTGATTTTGGCATTAAAATGAAAAAGATTCCAATTTTCTGCGATAGCACAAGTGCAATCAATCTTTTCCGGAATCCGGTGCTTAATTCTAAGGCTAAACACATTGAGGTGCGATACCACTTTCTTCGTGATCATGTTCAAAATGAGGACATAGTGATAAACCATATAAGAACTGATCACCAAATCGCTGATATCTTTACCAAACCCCTTAATCAAGCCACGTTTGAAAACTTGCGTGCCAAGTTAGGAATGATAACTTACGATACCATTGTATAGTTCTATCTTTTGCATGATTTGCAAAATAAAGGGGGAGATAGAATAAGCACATGATTTTAGATTTTAGTTGGTAAGTCATCATTTGGTATGAAATGATAAGTTTCAATTGGTTATGAGTTGAGTATAGGTTAAGGGGGAGAGTATGAGTTGAGGGGGAGCAACATACTATTTAAAAGTTGAAAACATTTGGTGAAACTTTTGGTTAAGAGTTGTGACATTAAAATCATGTAAGGTTATTTTGAAAATCATCCAAAAGGGGGAGAATGTTGAGAAATATGTTTGGATAATTTTCAAAGTCATGATTTTAAGTGTTTAATACTTAAAAATGTCATACATGGTGTTATATGTGATTAAAAGTTAAAAAAGTTGACATCGGTCTCTCAGGTTGTTGTACATCGATCGATGTCTAGAGTTTTTAGAAATAATTTTCTAAAATGTGATAAAATGGTTGTTTTCATTTGTACATGATTTATACATGTTCATTATGTGCTTATTTTGTGTTTTTGGTGACTATTATTGTCTTGTGACTAACATGCCTTGGAAGTTTCTACAACTTACCAAAACGGCAAAATTGGTATTTTGAGTTTTGTAGGAACATGATATGGTGGAAATATTTCAAGAGCACATTCTTATACTATTTATCATGACTAAGTTGGTATCATGATTATTTCTGACCATCGGGGTCATTTCTGGAGTTTTCTCACACCAGGGGTATTTTGGTCATTTTACCCCCAAGGGTATTTTTGGTATTTTCACTCAAGGAATCTCTTGAGCATATTATTATCTTCATTTTGGAGCTATGTTATTGTTAGTTTGAAGATTATATGGTGACCTTATATCTTATTCTCTCAACCGATGATATTATTGACTATAGCTGGATATGTGACGATTTGAGATGTCACATTCTATTTTTTCTTGAAGACACTCTTATATATGTTATAAGAGAACATTTATCATTATTATTCAGAGATATTAAAGGCGTCAAAGGTGTGGAAATGTTCTTCACATATAAGAAGAAATATTGGGGAATTTCGGTGTTACACATTGGCATAATCTTGTCAATTGTTATTTATTTATTTCTTCTTCAAAAATCTGAGTTGCTACACTTATATATATGTGGAAAAACATGATTGATAAGGTGGATATGATGTGGAGTTTATTTTATGAGTTGGAGACAAGTGGACCAACCAAAAAGGAGCTAGTTGGCAAAATTGCCAACTTGGAGTTTACTAAAAATAGCCAACGGCTATATTGTTTTTCTTGGGTATTTTCAGCAGATTTTTAAAGTCAAATGGAGCTCTCACATGTCCTATTATGATGCTTGAATTTGGGGATAATTTGGTGGTATTATCCTTCCTTATTTTAATTAAGGAAAAACAAAATTATTTTTTCAAAAATGCATGTTAGCCAACGGCTACATTCAAAGTTGGAGCTGAATTTTTGTTTTGAAATGGTCTTCTCCCACATGCCTATTCTCAAGATAGAAGTTGAGGTATTTTGGTGCATTATATTCTTCTTATTATCTACATGTTGCAAAAGATAATTATGATAAATCCAAGGTGGAAAAATCGGCCAACATCATTTTGCCAAGGTGGACCAATCATGGTGTTTTATTTTGCCAAGTGTACAAAGCCAACCAATGATGAGAAGACATTTGGAGTTGATGATGAAGATGATGACACATTGGCATTTTTATCTTCAAGGCTCAAATCACACTATAAATAGAGGCATTGGTGAAGAAGATGAAACACACTTGAAGCTCACAAGCATTCTATAGCTTTCATATTCATCTTCTTGTTCTTGTTGTTGTATTTTGTTGTAGCAAAGGTGTTCTTGATATTTTTGTTGTGCTACAAGCCTCTTGAGCTTCATTTGTAAGATTGATTAGCCATCTTTATAAGGCTACATCAATAGGTGTTAGAGGAGTTGCAACTAAGTGTTGCTTAGAAGGTGATTGTCCAAGTCTTGAGTAGGGTTGGTGTATAACCCAAGGATCAAGCTTGGCTCTTGTTTTAAGGTGCTCATTTCATAGTGAAATCCAAGGAAAGGTGTTCCTTGGGACTGGAGTAGGTCACATTGACCGAACCAGGATAAATCCTCGGTGTTCTTCTCTTGTTTCTTTATTTCTGTTTTCTGCCCGTTTTTGACTGCAGTTTTCACTCAACTTCACGCAATTTGAAAAAATAGCTAAACATTTTCAAAATTCGTGATTTTTGGTGGAGTTATACTTCAGACTGTTAGCTTTCATTTGCAACAAGAATCACTTGATTTGAGCAAGGGAAAGTTAGTCTTCCAGTCTTTGCAAGATAACTGCTCCAATCTGGCTGCAATCTGACCAGTTTTGAGAAAACTTAAATTCTGTATTTTTCAAAAATTGTTTAAGGTCAGGGCCTTTTGGAAACTTCATCTACACATCCTAAGGAGTGTTTTGATATAAGGATCAACCTTTTTGGTTGAGTATACAAAGAGAAACACGTTTTGCAAAATCAGCAACATTCTGTCCAATTCTGTCCAGATTGACCATCTGAATCGTTTTATTTGTTTTAAGGGACAAACGATCTTATTTTTGTCTGATTTTTGGACAGAGTCTTGTTAACTCATTGAAGTTCAATTCTGGAAAGTTTCATAATTTTTGGATTTGTGTACAATTATTTGTGAATTTGTTAAAAACGGGTTCTGAATCTGAGGTGGTCTCAGATTCTGTTTTCAAAGGGTTTTTAACAAAGGGTTGTAGTGTAATTTCCGCTAACCACTATTCACCCCCCTCTAGTGGTGTTTATTGCAGGTGCACGGTCCAACATTTGGTATCAGAGCCAGACCAACACCACTCAAAAGAAGCAAGATTCAACACCGTACGTACAATACAAGGCCAAGAAACAACAATTCTTTATATACTGCTTGTCTCAAATCCAAGGTACATACTATGACTATTGTTTCTCACAAAGGTGAGTTGGAAGGTATGTCTACACAACGCCCTCCTCTTTTTGATGGCAATAATTTTGTTCATTGGAAACTAAGAATGAGGCTATTCTTAATGGCTATAGACATCGATTTATGGTCTATATTTGAAGATGGGCCGTACATTCCAACGAAAGTTATACAAGTTAGTGGAGTAACTCAAGAGGTTGAAAAATATAAAAGTGAATGGTCATCGGATGATAAAAAGAAAATGTCCATGAATGCTAAAGCTATGCAATTACTTTTAAATGGACTTACAACTTCTGAAGCAGGATATGTGTCGAATTGCACAAGCGCACACGACATGTGGAAATCACTTGTATTAAAGCATGAAGGTACTAGTGGTGTTAAAGAGTCAAAAATAAACATGCTTATGACTGAATTAGAGACTTTCAATATGTTGCCAAACGAATCCATAACATCTATGGATTTGAGGATTACTAATATTTTCAATGCCCTTGAAGCTTTAGGGAAGTCATTTTCGAACAGTGAAAAGGTTCAAAAGGTGCTACGAAGTCTCCCTGCTGAATGGGATCCAAAGGTGACGGCAATCGAGGAGACAAAGTCAATCACCAAGATGGATGAATTGATCGGGTCTCTTAAAGTCTATGAGGTAAAACTGAACCAACAAAAGTCTGAATCTTCTAAGTCATCTGGTAAGTCAATAGCTTTCAAAATAACCGAAACACATGCCTAGTAACGATGATAGCAATAGTGATACTGAATTAGACGATGACTTGATATTGATCGCTAGAAAACTTAGAAAGTTTTTCAAACGTCCAAACAGGAATAGACAACGTAATTCTTCTTCTTCTTCTCAACCTAGGAAGAATAACACAAACAAATGGTATAATAAAGAATTAAAGTGTTATGAATGCGGTCAAAAAGGACATATTTCATACGACTGTCCCACGAAGAAAAATAATAATAACCACAACAATAATAAACAAGCCAAGGACAAGGAGGCTCAAACGAGAAAGACAAAGGAGTCTAAGGCAAGAAAAGAGAAACAAGCAATGAAGGTGAGCACATGGAGCGACTCATCCGACTCAGAATCCGAAACTGAGGAAGCTCAAGTCTGCTTCGTATCCAACGAGGTATGTTCTTCTTCTGATAGTGATTCTGATAGTGACATGACATTTGATGAAATGTATGAAGAATTCCTAAGAATGCATGCTCACTGTAAGAGGCTCTCTAAAGAAAAGAAGAAACTAGTTGAAGAAAATGACAAGTTGAAGACGTCCAACTTGGAATTTTCCGATCAACTAGAATCTCTTAAACAAGAGTCTTCTAATACTCTTGATTCTTTAGAGAATAAAATTGAATCATATAGGAAAGATGAACAAAAGTTACAAATGGAAAATAAAATGTTAAAATCCAAGTTAGAAAGTTGTGAAAATGAAATAGTGCAACTTAAGTCTTCTAAATTTACCTTAGAAAAAATGATAGAACAATTTAAATCTGGTGCAAACATGTTAGACACACTCATCTCTTCACAAAAGTATGAAAATGATAAAACCGGCTTAGGCTATAAAGAAGAAAATGAAAAAGTGAATAAAAAGACTAAGTTTGTTTCATCTAGTACAAAGTTGCCATATAGTACAATAAAATCAACTTTGCCTGCTATATCTTCTTCTACACCTTCTTCTACTAATATCAAGGCAAAAATGCAACATACACCCATAATAGCACACACGCATAATCATACATCTAGGCCAAATTTTGCATCTAGACAACCTAGAAACTATGCCTATATGTATACAAATGCAACTAGACATAATAAAAAGCATCCAACTTATTATGAACCTAAGTATAGGCAACACTCGTATAAGTCTTATAGAAATGCCTATGATCACACTTATACTGTGCCTTTCAAGAAACAAAATCGCATGCCTTATACACATTATAAAATTCGGCCATCCTATAATGATTATCAACCATGGCACAACATGTATAACAATGCATCTTCACTTATGTGGAATAATCATGTATATGCTTATCCTTCTTATTTTAACCATGCTAAAAATGTGCCTAAAAGGTATGTTCAAGTTTGGATACCTAAGGGTTATCTAAACAAGAACAATGCCCCTAACATTCAAGGACCCAAATAAAGGGTACCTAAAACTTTGTCTCCATTGTAGGATAAACGCAAGGAATGCAAGAAGGAGACAAAGTCAAAGAATCTGAAAACCAAATGGTTTTTAGATAGTGGATGTTCGAGGCATATGACGGGCAACCCCAAACTATTCACGGAACTTGAACATATTGATGGTGGAAAGGTGACATTCGGTGACAACAACAAAGGAAAAGTTGTTGGAAGAGGAACAATCGGGGACCCTAACACATTTCAAATACGAAATGTGTTATTAGTAAGCAATCTATCCTATAATTTACTTAGTATTTCTCAACTTATAGATTGTGGTTATAATGTCTCCTTTCTTCCCAATTCTTGTGATATAATAAATAAAAAGGGAGAAATAGTATTAAAAGGAAATAGAGATAGTAATATTTATACTCTTACCTTAGATAACATGTTAGATGCTAAGGTTAAGTGTCTAATATCACATGACTTAGATGTGAATTTATGGCATAGAAGATTAGGCCATATAGGAATTTCAACCATTAGGAAATTATCTAAAAAGAATTTAATTAGAGGTATGCCTAAGTTAGACTTAGATAATTTTCAAATGTGTGAAACATGTATTAAGAGAAAACACATTAAAGAAACCTTAAAACCGAAACATGAAGTGAGTACTAGTCATGTACTAGAATTGCTTCACTTAGACTTATTTGGTCCAAGTAGGACAAGAAGTCTAGGTGGACACTACTATGTGTATGTCATAGTAGATGATTACTCACGCTACACATGGACATTGTTCTTAACACACAAAGACGATGCTCCATTAGCAATCGAAACCCTTATCAAGCAACTTGAAAACATTTATGAAGAAAATGTCATAAGAATTAGAAGTGATAGAGGTGGAGAATTTAAAAACAAAGATGTAATCAAATTTTGTGAATTATATGGAATTAAACATGAATTCTCACCACCTAGAACACCACAACTCAATGGAGTTGTTGAACGTAAAAATAGAACGATTCAAGAAGTTGCTAGGACAATGCTTTGTGAAAATAAACTACCTAAATATTTATGGGCTGAAGCTGTTAGTTGTGCATGCTATATTATAAATAGGCTAACTATTAGAAAGAAATTAAATAAAACGCCTTATGAATTGCTAAACAATAGACAACCTAAAATAGATTATCTTAAAGTATTTGGATGTAAATGTTTTGTGCTAAACACTAAGGATAATCTAGATAAATTTGAACAAAAGTCTATTGAATGCATATTTGTTGGGTATTCAACTAACTCAAGAGCATATAGGTGTTATAATCCTGCATCTAGAAAAATAATTGAATCTATACAAATTCAATGAAAATGCATGCTTCGAAGTTAGTGATAAACATCAACATAAACAAGAAACAAATGTTGAAAATATGTTTGATGATGATGTAATACTTGAGCCTGTACTTGATCATCTAGAACCAACTCCCCCTGAACAAGACATGCATGAACCCTTAGGTGATATAAATGAAGAAACTTTGCAATTGGAAGATAATGTAACTAATGATCCAGTTACATATGATAATGTTCACACTAATGAAACATTTGAACAAGATGAGGGTGAACCTAGTCGATCTAGGAATTGGTGGCACCCTAGAGAATTAATCATTGGGGATCCAAGTGTTGGGGTTAGAACATGCAGAAATATAAGTCAACTTGAAGGACATAGCTTAATCTCACAATTAGAACCTAAGAATGTAAAGGAAGCCTTAGGTGACATAACATGGATAGAAGCTATGCATGAGGAATTGAACCAATTCACAAGGAACAATGTGTGGGACTTAGTACCTAAACTTGAAGATAAGTCTATCATAGGAACTAAATGGGTGTTTAGGAATAAGATGGACGAACAAGGAAACATTACAAGAAATAAGGCTAGACTAGTCGCACAAGGTTATAATCAACAAGAAGGTATAGATTATGAAGAAACCTTTGCACCCGTTGCACGACTAGAAGCAATTAGATTATTACTTGCAATTGCAAGTCTAAGCAATATTAAGCTCTTCCAAATGGATGTCAAGAGTGCATTCTTGAATGGATACATCCAAGAAGAGGTGTTTGTCAAACAACCCCCTGGATTCGAAGATCCAAAGAATCCTAACCATGTGTACAAGCTTAAGAAAGCTTTATATGGTTTGAAACAAGCTCCAAGAGCTTGGTATGATAGATTTGCAAACTTTCTTATTGCAAATAATTATCAAAGGGGAACTATAGACAACACATTATTCCTAAAAAGAAAAGGCAATGATTTGTTAATAGTTCAAATATATGTAGACGATATTATCTTTGGTTCAACTAAGCCTACCTTAGTAAAAGACTTCGAAGAATGTATGAAGTCAGAGTTTGAAATGTCAATGGTAGGAGAGTTGAATTATTTCTTAGGACTTCAAATCAAACAAACCCCTCAAGGAATTCACATTAGCCAACTTAAGTATGTCAATGATATGATTAAGAAGTTTGGTTTTGAAGAATTGAAACCTACAACTACCCCCATGAGTATTAGTACCAAACTTGATAAGGATGAAAATGGTAAACCTTTTGATGACACACTCTATAGGTCTATGATTGGCTCATTGTTATACTTAACTGCATCAAGACCTGATATTATGTTTAGTGTGTGTATGTGTGCTAGGTTTCAATCTTGTCCTAAGGTATCACATTATAATGCAGTGAAAAAGATCTTTAGATATCTTAAGCATACACCTCACTTAGGACTGTGGTATGATAGAAACGCTAAGTTGGAATTACACGCATATAGTGATGCTGATTATGGTGGTTGCAAATTAGATAGAAAATCCACTAGCGGTACATGTCAATTCATAGGAACCAACTTGATTTCTTGGTTTTCTAAAAAGCAAGCTAGTGTAGCTCTTTCTACCACTGAAGCCGAGTATATTGCTTTGAGTTTATGTACTACCCAAATACTTTGGCTTAAACAGCAACTTAGTGATTTTGGCATTAAAATGAAAAAGATTCCAATTTTCTGCGATAGCACAAGTGCAATCAATCTTTCCCGGAATTCGGTGCTTCATTCTAAGGCCAAACACATTGAGGTGCGATACCACTTTCTTCGTGATCATGTTCAAAATGAGGACATAGTGATAAACCATATAAGAACTGATTACCAAATCGCTGATATCTTTACCAAACCCCTTAATCAAGCCACGTTTGAAAACTTGCGTGCCAAGTTAGGAATGATGACTTACGATACCATTGTATAGTTCTATCTTTTGCATGATTTGCAAAATAAAGGGGGAGATAGAATAAGCACATGATTTTAGATTTTAGTTGGTAAGTCATCATTTGGTATGAAATGATAAGTTTCAATTGGTTATGAGTTGAGTATAGGTTAAGGGGGAGAGTATGAGTTGAGGGGGAGCAACATACTATTTAAAAGTTGAAAACATTTGGTGAAACTTTTGGTTAAGAGTTGTGACATTAAAATCATGTAAGGTTATTTTGAAAATCATCCAAAAGGGGGAGAATGTTGAGAAATATGTTTGGATAATTTTCAAAGTCATGATTTTAAGTGTTTAATACTTAAAAATGTCATACATGGTGTTATATGTGATTAAAAGTTAAAAAGTTGACATCGGTCTCTCAGGTTGTTGTACATCGATCGATGTCTAGAGTTTTTAGAAATAATTTTCTAAAATGTGATAAAATGGTTGTTTTCATTTGTACATGATTTATACATGTTCATTATGTGCTTATTTTGTGTTTTTGGTGACTATTATTGTCTTGTGACTAACATGCCTTGGAAGTTTCTACAACTTACCAAAAAGGGCAAAATTGGTATTTTGAGTTTTGTAGGAACATGATATGGTGGAAATATTTCAAGAGCACATTCTTATACTATTTATCATGACTAAGTTGGTATCATGATTATTTCTGACCATCGGGGTCATTTCTGGAGTTTTCTCACACCAGGGGTATTTTGGTCATTTTACCCCCAAGGATATTTTTGGTATTTTCACTCAAGGAATCTCTTGAGCATATTATTATCTTCATTCTGGAGCTATGTTATTGTTAGTTTGAAGGTTATATGGTGATCTTATATCTTATTCTCTCAACCGATGATATTATTGACTATAGCTGGATATATGACGATTTGAGATGTCACATTCTATTTTTTCTTGAAGACACTCTTATATATGTTATAAGAGAATATTTATCATTATTATTCAGAGATATTAAAGGTGTCAAAGGTGTGGAAATGTTCTTCACATATAAGAAGAAATATTGGGGAATTTCGGTGTTACACATTGGCATAATCTTGTCAATTGTTATTTATTTATTTCTTCTTCAAAAATCTGAGTTGCTACACTTATATATATGTGGAAAAACGTGATTGATAAGGTGGATATGATGTGGAGTTCATTTTATGAGTTGGAGACAAGTGGACCAACCAAAAGGAGCTAGTTGGCAAAATTGCCAACTTGGAGTTTACTAAAAATAGCCAACGGCTATAATGTTTTTCTTGGGTATTTTCAGCAGATTTTTAAATTCAAATGGAGCTCTCACATGTCCTATTATGATGCTTGAAGTTGGGGATAATTTGGTGGTATTATCCTTCCTTATTTTAATTAAGGAAAAACAAAATTATTTTTTCAAAAATGCATGTTAGCCAACGGCTACATTCAAAGTTGGAGCTGAATTTTTGTTTTGAAATGGTCTTCTCCCACATGCCTATTCTCAAGATAGAAGTTGAGGTATTTTGGTGCATTATCTTCTTCTTATTATCTACATGTTGCAAAAGATAATTATGATAAATCCAAGGTGGAAAAATCGGCCAACATCATTTTGCCCAGGTGGACCAATCATGGTGTTTTATTTTGCCAAGTGTACAAAGCCAACCAATGATGAGAAGACATTTGGAGTTGATGATGAAGATGATGACACATTGGCATTCTTATCTTCAAGGCTCAAATCACACTATAAATAGAGGCATTGGTGAAGAAGATGAAACACACTTGAAGCTCACAAGCATTCTATAGCTTTCATATTCATCTTCTTGTTCTTGTTGTTGTATTTTGTTGTAGCAAAGGTGTTCTTGATATTTTTGTTGTGCTACAAGCCTCTTGAGCTTCATTTGTAAGATTGATTAGCCATCTTTATAAGGCTACATCAATAGGTGTTAGAGGAGTTGCAACTAAGTGTTGCTTAGAAGGTGATTGTCCAATTCTTGAGTAGGGTTGGTGTATAACCCAAGGATCAAGCTTGGCTCTTGTTTTAAGGTGCTCATTTCATAGTGAAATCCAAGGAAAGGTGTTCCTTGGGACTGGAGTAGGTCACATTGACCGAACCAGGATAAATCCTCGGTGTTCTTCTCTTGTTTCTTTATTTCTGTTTTCTGCCCGTTTTTGACTGCAGTTTTCACTCAACTTCACGCAATTTGAAAAAATAGCTAAACATTTTCAAAATTCGTGATTTTTGGTGGAGTTATACTTCAGACTGTTAGCTTTCATTTGCAACAAGAATCACTTGATTTGAGCAAGGGAAAGTTAGTCTTCCAGTCTTTGCAAGATAACTGCTCCAATCTGGATGCAATCTGACCAGTTTTGAGAAAACTTAAATTCTGTATTTTTCAAGAATTGTTTAAGGTCAGGGCCTTTTGGAAACTTCATCTACACATCCTAAGGAGTGTTTTGATATAAGGATCAACCTTTTTGGTTGAGTATACAAAGAGAAACACGTTTTGCAAAATCAACAATATTCTGTCCAATTCTGTCCAGATTGACCATCTGAATCTTTTTATTTGTTTGAACGGTCAAACGATCTTATTTTTGTCTGATTTTTGGACAAAGTCTTGTTAACTCATTGACGTTCAATTCTGGAAAGTTTCATAATTTTTGGAGTTGTGTACAATTATTTGTGAATTTGTTAAAAACGGGTTCTGAATCTGAGGTGGTCTCAGATTCTGTTTTCAAAGGGTTTTTAACAAAGGGTTGTAGTGTAATTTCCGCTAACCACTATTCACCCCCCTCTAGTGGTGTTTATTGCAGGTGCACGGTCCAACATATACTTGTTTGTAAAAGTATTTCGAGTAAACCAATCGTAAAAATTTCTTTCTATAAAATGATTTGAACACGGTGTCTTTATCTTTTCAAAAGAAATATATATTTTGAAAGCTACTTTTATTTCGTAGAAATAAGTAATTTCATCGCAAGTGGATAAATAGCTTTAAAACATTTAATGGATAAAAATGCTTGCAATACCGATAGTCGACCAATCAAATTATTTCGACAAAATATTTTGTAACGAAAAATGAAAGTTTAAAATATTGTGTAGGAAATATGTAAACATATCGCTCTTCAAAACATCAACATTATAAAATGTATCTATTTTTCTTTCAAAGTTGTCCAGGGTAGTTGAAATTCTATCTGGTTGATATACAAATCCGGAAAGTAAATATAGCCTTATGAAGCTAGTAAACAAAATAAACGAACTAGTTGAAATACTTAGAAGCAAAATCTTTGAAAAACCTTTAAAATATAGAATATATCTTGGTATACGTGCTTATACGAAAACAGTTAGCTACTAGAAATTTTTTTTGTCCATTCTTTCTGTAATCCATCTTTATTTTTCAAATGAAAATCCGTCTATGTATCATTTCTTATAAGTCTAATATTCGCCTATTATGATTAAATTCCTTAACTTAAATTGTCCAATACTAGCGTGACACACTAAATATTGATCAACTTATGGTATTCTAATTCACCATGCTTCCGCGTGCCACACTAACTCATCGTCCTTCTTTACTTGGTCATTTCAACTGCTAACTTTACCTTGGTTAAACCTTATAAGAAAAGCAACCGCTACTTGTTCATGCTTACTCTATTTTAATTCAAGCCTACTAGATTCAAACCAAGTAACTCAATGTTTCTGGAAATCAACACTTAACTAAAGATTTTGTTGCAATTTATCATTCCAATGTACATGCAATAGTAGAGCTCGCTTATTACTATCAATCAATATCTCTAATAAGCCTAATATCTTCGACCTATTTTTGATAATTATAAATTCAACAAATTAATCATAACTATAAATCCCTTTGTACGATATTCTTTGCTAAACTCTACTGATCATAATACTTATAAATCGTTACTTAGTTTCTATCATTCTATTATAAATTATTTCTTAGTAGCCATGATCTCAACTTAGAACTAGTCGCGTTCCGACATTACTTTCAAAGTATAGGCATGAGTCCGCTTCAGTTACCCTAATAGTACTGGGTCTCACGTTGCTGCTACGGGGAAGTAGCCTTAGTAATTGACGGGCCCATCTGAATTTATGCATCAACCAGAGCCTGCGGTAGGCATTCTGGTTAACATTGCACTTATATATTTTTAAATATATACTATCCAATTAGGGTTACTATTCTCGTGGTTAAGGGAATGTGCAGAGGGGTTATGATCAAAACTTAAATAAGACAAGTAAGTGAACTCGTATGGTATACCCTAGGTATACGCGTCTCTTAACCAATCATCCTCTTAAGTATGAGGTCATAGCTTATTTCTAGGATCATTCTCAATATCATCATTCCATACGTCTAAAATCATTACCTATTTCTAAGTTCAATTCCTAGAATATATCTCAGCTTATGACTAAGATCAGTGCTTATGTTCAAATCATCACCTGATATTCAGGTCACCACTTAATTTTTAGAGCCGATATTTCATATCGTTATTACTTAAGTCTAAAATCGTAACTTATGGGCAATGTTATCACTTATCTTCCAAAATCATGACTTAATTCCAAATCATACTTAGTATATAATCAGCACTTATGTCTATAATTAATACTTAAGTCGAAGATCAGATCTTAATCAATATCGTCGCTTACGTCTAAAATCGTGACTTACGAGTATGACCATCACTTAATTTCTAAGGTCACGTTTTATTTCTAATGACATGCCTAGCATATAATCATTGCTTACGACAAAAAAAATCGGTACTCATGCCTAAGATCGTGACTTAGGGTCAAAATCGCAACTTAATTTCTAAAATCATGGCCTAAATCTACGTTTCTGCCGTGGATCTAGAGCCATGCTCTGATACCACCTGTAGTGACCCGTCCCGAGCCCTAGAACTCAAAACGACTCACCCGCCGTATTTCGCTAAGGAAGATACAAGGCGTCAAAATCAAAGCGTATACACGTTAGCGGAAGTCAAAATTTAAAACCTCAAAATAATCATCATCATAGATATCAATGTCTAGACAAATCTAATCCGATAAAAATGTCAAACGTAGATATAACTAATTCTCTAAAGTACATAAACCTCGAGTATCGAAAATAACTGTCTCAACTAAGCCGTCGATGTCCTATCGGAAAATCATCGACCTCAATATCTCCACTCTTGGTCATCCTCGGTATGCTAACCCAATTGCATGTCTATCTGCAAAATATGTTAAAGCATGGTTTGAGCGACAAGTTGCTCAGCAAGTAATCCCATTATACTTACCATGGGATCATACACAGAGAAGCAAGTGTGATAAAGATATATATAACAACATAAAATAATAGCATACTTCTCTTGGCAAGTACATTTGCAATTCTGCCCCTAAAATCCAAAAGCAAATAGACCAAACAAAGTACATAACAAAGTCTAACAAAGTATGTAATGAAGTCCAATCAAGTACGTAACAAAGTCCAATTAAGGTTAGTCCAAACCAAAGTCGATGATGCAATTTTCCAAATATGCAATGTCAAAATGCCAAAATCAAAGGCCCAAAATTGCCAAAGTCCAAAGCTCCAAACCCGATTTAGCCAGTCCAATGTCCAAAATCTAAATCCGAGTACAACTCGGTCCAAATCCAAATATCAATGTGTCAAAATCCAAAACCTAGCTAAAATGGTCAAAAATAATGCAATGGCTATAGCACTTTCCCTACAAATGACTTATACCGTAAGACTTACGAATTGGTCCTCCAATAATCAATATGCCATAGACTCCCTGAACATTTTAGGTAGTTACATCTATGGCGCCCTAATGGCGGCCAATATGTCCGTGCTACCTGAACATTCTAGGTAGTTACGCTCGGACGCTCCGTTGGTTTGGAACCGATTCGGCTTAACAATATCTTTCAAGTGTACGGGTGAATTTTCAAAAATATGCAATGCAACTTTTTGAAACCATTTCCAAGTACCAAAGTTAGTCCAATTTTACCAAAATGAGCCAAAATGTTAAATTTGTCAAAATTACCAAATTGCCCTACAAATACTAAACAAGTCCAAACAAATAATCCAAATAGGGCAAAATATCCAAAATACCAAAATCATCACCATCTCAGCCATGTATGTATACACGTATATATGCTCACGCCCATACATGCACACATACACGTATAGACGTACATGTGACTCCCCCGGTCCACTTTTTTTCCCCGAATTCGATAACAATTTCCAAAATCCAATTCGCATAACATCATAACTTGTAATTTATTTACTTATCAAATTATACCATCAAAAATACCCCAAAACTGTCTCACTCGGAACCCCCATTTACCTTATGCTATTCATATACTACACAAAATTGCTTTTCATAAATATGTGTATATACATATCTATATACGGTCCCACCTTAAAGTGTTATATCTTATAGTTATATATTATTTTAATAGCACTCAAAGTCTTGGAAACTTACATCAGTGGCCGAAAGAAAAGATTCTCATAAAATAGAAATATTTCGGCCTACACCATTTAACTTTACATGAATCCATCCTTTTTCCTACACCATTTAACTTTACATAAATACATCCTTTTTTCTTCTTTAGTATATACATATAGTATCCCATAATACAATCAGGGGCCTGTGGAAATCAGCCTACAACTTTCACAAATGTACATGTGTATAGATATAAATTTCAGCGAGGCAGACATGCAAAAATATACCACATGTCTTATACTATATTAATTTAACATCTTTGAAATTTGCTAACCAAAATCTGCCCGAATTCCAACAAATGTTTGCAACCAAATTTCGGCCACTACATTTTTTTTAAAAAAAAAACTTTTGGCCATACACAGTGAAATCTCATAACTTCATATATTTATAAAATATACATTGATTGCTTCAAACCTTAGTCTTGGCCAAAGATTAATCTTGATCAAACAAAGTTTTCACAAACACATACGATATGAAACATATCTTCACTTCTTTGCCTTTTTGGTGTATACATAAAATATCACACAAAATGCAATTTTAGAAACCCAGTGCTCAATATGGCGCAACACATACATTTACGTGTATGTAAATATGTATATATATGATAAAATACATGCAATTAGCCTAAGAAAAGAATGCACAAATATTATGAAGATAGCCCAGTTGGCCCCAATTCTTATTGTCTTAATTTCCACCATTCCGTTGGCCCACATCCCACAAAAATACAAATTTTCCAATATATTCTTGCACAAACTCACGGCTATATATTAGTTCATGTGAAATTCTTCAAATTACATGTTTATATATACAACGCCTCATGCTGATGGCCACTGGCCTTTTTCTTTGCAATCCCAATATTCTATTTTACATACCATACATATATACTACGGTAGATCATAAACATATACATATGTACAAAAATATTCATACAACTATGCATTCAAGAATACTCATGCATGATCCATCTTTAATATGGACATACGTATAGAGATTTTTGCAAAACATAGTAAGTATAAGGAGATTACTTACATCGATCGCTATACTATATTGTAATATTGAATTTGGCTTGGTGTTGGACAAGAATTATTTTTTTTCTCCTAAAATACCCCTCGGCTAAAATAGCGACAAAGTGCAGCAATCTTCTATTTTTCTTCTTTGCTTTCAGATGGGGTGGGACGAAAGTTTGAAAACAAACAAATAAAAGTATTTGTTATTATTGATGGCTGATTGTGGGCAAGTTTGAGAGGGGGATTGTGGCTGCAAAATTCTTCTATTCCCTCTGCGGCAGGGGCGGTCGAATGGAGAAATTAGGGGTAGGGTTGATTTCTTTGGCTTTGCATAATAATATATTGATGGTGTGAAGTCTATGGATATAAATAACAAGGTTTTAGTTTAGGTAAAATTCCTATTATGTATAGGTTTCCCCTATGTAAAGCTCTATCTATATTGCCTAATTGTATTTAGTTTAAGACTTATCTTAATTTTCAAATTTTAAATAGACTAGGATTTTATCATCTTTATTTTATTTATTTCCTTTTTATTTTCTTTTCTGTTTCTATGGGCAGGGACGTAACGTAACATAAGTACCCTAAGTTAATTGGTTCTTGTTCTTTGTTGATTATTGTTGAATTTTCTTGAGGACTTGTGTTGAAAACGTTAAACACCCTTGCTGCTCCTTCTTGGCCGAATCTGTTAGAATATGAGAATATTTGCTTTACCATAATTGTAGCAATCAAGAGTAATTGTACGTTACCATAGAAGTAGGAATGCCTTAATCTCAGCATTAATCCCGGCAATTAGAATAGCTGTAATTATGTTCAATTTATTTTCTTTACCTTGTATAGATTGCAAAATAAGCTACAAATATGTGTACAAAGAAGAAAGTAATACACACGAAATTTTCCCAAAAGGGTTTCTGTTCTTGTGCTCGATTTTCCATTGTAACATGGTATCAGAGCATGACAAGTTCCTCTCTGTTTGGTTATTGTGATTTTTTGGCTCAGAATCAAGTATCATCACAGCCAGTTACCTTTCCCTGCCAATTGGCTTACCCAATGCGTATACCTGTTCTTACCCGGATCAACTGGTGACCAGTGATCCAACTGCCCACCTCCTTGCCGTATTTTTCCTCCTGCAAAATTTTACCAGAAACATGTCAAATACACCAGAAATGCCAGAAACCTCAGAAAAATTGCCTAAACTCCCTGAAAATTTTGACATCGCTGCAGAATTCGCCAAATTTCTACAGAATCAGATAACCCCAGCACCACAGATTCCTCTACCCTCTCCGACGGTATCAGACAATCTGGTACTGAAAGTCAAGTTAAATTCTGGAAATTACCCATTGTGGTGCAATCTAATGCGAAGGGCTCTTATGGGCAAGGGGAGGAGCGCCCACATCACAGGGGTTCCTCCACCCCCTGCCAACAGATGCAGCACATGCTAAGTGGGAGCAAGAAGATCGACTCGTTTTCACTTGGCTAATTGATAATATGGATGAGAGTCCAGTCAATAATGCCTCTAGCTACCCAACTGCAAAGGCTCTTTGGGATGGGTTAGCCATTACTTACGGATCAGGGGTTGACCCCTTACAGACATTCGACCTTCACAAACAAGTGTATATTATGAAGCAAGGGACCAACATGCTGGATGCGTGCTGGAACCAACTCCAAAGTATTTGGAGAGCAATTGACAACAAGAGCCCAAATCCCATGGAATGTCCAAAGGATATACAAAGGTTCAATCAATATATACAAGCGCGGCGTTTATACCAATTGTTAATGGCTGTTGATGACAGGTTTGCAGCCACAAAAAAGGAGATGCTAAAAGGGACCCACGGCCCACGGCTGAGGCGGCGTACAGTGAGCTACGCCGGTCAGACACAGAAAACAGACTGGTGAAGATTACTCTTACCCCCTCAGAATCTTCATCGGGGGTAGGATTAGGCCAGGGGCTAACTGTAAAGACCACGGGCAGAGGCACTGCAGACACCCCATGCAGAGGTGGAGGAAATCACCCCCGCTCAGGGCCACCATCACGGCGGGGGGATGAAAAGAACAACCTAGAATGCACACATTGCAAAAGGAAGGGACACAGTAGAGACAAGTGCTTTAAACTCCATGGCTATCTCGAGTGGTGGGAGGAGTTTAAGAAGAAACCAACGGCCACTGCTGCACAAGTCACCACAGAGGGTGAAGGCAGCAAGTAGGAAGATGATACCACAGGAGGAAGGTCAGAAAGGTACCAACTCAAACTCCAGACGGGGAACAGATTCAAAGGAGAAGGAGCAGCAGCATACGGTGCCGAAGGGACAGGTATCAGTGTTAGGGTTTCCAACCCTAACCCGTCCGTCTTTTATACTCCAGAAAAAATTGAATTTACCCCAAAAACCCCTGTTGTTTCTGTTAATATTAGTGCATACCATGGAGTTTCCAAGATTGCGCATTGTGCCCTCCAGATTTTAAACCAATACACCGCAACCCCTGGACTCTCAAAATTATCACCCGCTACCCCTAAATCCCAGAAAAATTCGCATATCACCCCTGAATTTTCACCTCAGACCACCAGCAACCCCCAAACTCTAAAAATTCACTCTACTAACCCAAATCTGTCCACTAATCACCAAATTGACTATTCCCAATGCCACAATACCAAAAGTACGTCTCCATGGATCTTCGACTGTGGCGCTACCGACTCCATGTCCTATGATCCCCACGATTTCCTCACACATACCCTGCCTACGAAAAACAGTGTCGAAACAGCTGACTGTACATCTGTCCCGGTTTTTGATAGTGGTACAGTTTCCATTACACCTAACATCACCTTAAAAAATTGTCTCTATGTACCTGCTCTATCCACTAAACTACTATCGGTTAGTCAGTTAACTAAGGAACTAGATTGCGTGGTTATGATGTATCCCTCTTTCTGTATTTTGCAGGACATTCGTACACAGGAGATCATTGGGCGTGGTACTAAAAACCATGGGTTGTACTTTGTCGATGCGGTGGCGCAACAGGGACAGTCTAATCTTGCCACCGGGACAGTTACCAGGCAGTTATGGTTGTGGCATCGTCGGTTAGGTCATCCATCATTTGCATATTTAAAACACTTATTTCCATCTTTATTTATTGCCAAACCTGAACTCTTGCAGTGTGATACTTGCCTCTGTGCTAAACAAACACGGGCATCTTACCCTTCTAATAATACTCGTGTTGGTAAAATGTTTTCTTTAGTACATTCTGATGTATGGGACCATCCTCTTACAACACCCCACTTGGTTACCGGTATTATGTGATTTTTGTTGACGACTTTTCTCGTATGACATGGCTCTATATTCTGAAAAATAAATCCAAAGTATCCAGTAAATTCCTCAGTTTTTACAATATGATCAAAACTCAGTTTCACACCTCCATCCAAATTCTAAGATCGGATAATGGGGGTGAATATTTTGATGGGCCATTGGGTAAATTCTTTACTGATAATGGGATTATCCACCAAACAACATGTTCACACACCCCAGAACAAAACGGGGTGGCTGAAAGAAAGAATCGGGTCCTGTTAGAAATGGCCCGAGCCATGATGTTCGAGTCTCATGTCCCGATGAGTTTTTGGCCAGAGGCTGTATCCACTGCTGCCTATCTCACAAATCGCCTCCCTACCAAGATTCTCAACCATCACACCCCTCTACACACTCTTTCCACCTAACACACCATCCCGTCTATCTGCACCCTTCCCCCCAAAGTGTTTGGCTATACCGTTTTCATTCACACCCCAAAGAATGACCGTACCAAACTTGATCCGTGTGCCAACAAATATATTTTCGTTGGCTATGCTACCACCCAAAAAGGCTGTCGATGTTATAATCCCAAAACACACCGTGTCCACGTCACCATGAATTGTGTCTTTGTTGAAACCGAGTTCTATTACACCACCCCATCTCGTGTTCAGGGGGAGCCCTATGCTAATGATGGAACCCTAGATTGGCTGTCACACCATAGCTGCCAGGCGACCATTCTAACACGACAAGTAGATGGCGCCGACTTGCTATAGCTCCCGACACTGTACCACTTGCTGGCCACGTACCACCTGATGATCCACCAGTAATGAATGCCCTAACCGAGGTAAAAGATGATACTAATAACGAACATTCTATTCCTTTGTTTTCTAACAACAATGATAGTATTCCCCATGATACCCGTGATATTGTTCCCTGTGATATTGTTCCCCATGATACCCTTACAGTATCTCCATCAGATGCCCCAGAACCTCCCGTGTGTCCAACTAATATGTTACAGGAATAACAGCAGGGTCGGATCCTACCTCCTAGAATCAACCGAGGGGTACCTCCAGAACGGTACTCTCCTGAAAAGCTTTCGCGCACTTCTCAATACCCCCTGAGAGGTTCTAGATATGGGATAAGTGATGTTGCCAAAGGGTTCTTTGTAACACTATGCTCTGAGGAGATACCCAAAGATGTGAACAAGGCCTTAAAACAAAAAAAATGGAAGGATGCCATGCTAAGTGAAATGAACGCTCTTCAAAAGAATGAAACGTGGATAAAATGTACCTTGCTTCTGGGCAAGAGACCGGTAGGGTGTAAATGGGTGTTCATTGTAAAGTACAAAGCAAATGGAAGTGTTGAAAGATACAAGGCCCGACTTGTAGCTAAGGGCTACACTCAAACATATGGCATTGACTACTCTAAGACATTCTCGCCTGTAGCCCGCATTGATACCATTCGAGTCTTGTTCTCAGTTGCCGTTGTTAAGCACTGGCCTTTACACCAGTTTGATGTGAAAAATGCTTTCCTCCATGGCGATCTCACAGAGGAGGTCTACTGGAACCCCCTCCTGGTTTCTCGACAGGGTTTGGGAGAGGAGAAGTGTGCCGCCTAAAGAAGTCTCTCTACAGGCTAAAACAGTCACCGTGGGCCTGGTTTGGTAGATTCACAAAGGTTATGAAACAGGTGGATATTCACAAAGCAATGCAGATCATACCCTGTTTATTAAAAGACGATGAGACCTGGTAACGTGCCTAATTATCTATGTTGACGATATGATTATCACTGGTGATGATTTAAAGGAAATGACTCGACTCCAACAGTATTTGTTCACGAGGTTTGAAATGAAGTATCTTGGGGGTCTCAAATACTTTCTTGGTATGGAAGTTCTACGGTCAAAAGCTGGTATTTATATTTCTCAACGGAAATACATATTGGACCTTCTCGCTGAAGTAGGAATGATTGATTGTAAACCCTGTGACACTCCTATGACAGTGAATGACAAATTACAGATTACTGATGGAGCGCTACCTGCAGACAATGGACAGTACCAACGCTTGGTTGGCAAACTAATCTACTTATCACACACTCATCCTGACATTGCATTTGCCGTAAGCCTGGTTAGTCAATTCATGCATAGTCCTCAAGAACATCATATGAATGTTGTTATGCGTATTATACGATATCTTAAACACACTCCGGGTAAAGGGATCTTGTTTAAGGATAGTGGGTATCTTGATATCCAGTCATACACTGATGTGGACTGGGCAGAGAATCTGGTAGACAAGAAGTCTACATCTGGATATTTTACCCTTGTAGGAGGAAACCTGGTTACATGGAGAAGCAAAAAGCAGAAAGTCATGGCCCTCTCTAGTGCAGAAGCAGAATTCCGAGGGATCGTAAAGGGCATCACTGAAGTATTATGGCTACAAAAATTGTTCAAGGACTTGGGCCTACCTGCAAACCTTCCTACACCACTGTTATGTGATAATAAGGCATCTATCTGCATATCTGAGAATCCTGTGCAACATGACCGTACTAAGCATGTGGAAATTGACCGACATTTCATTAAGGAAAAACTGGATACCGGGCTTATCTCGTTACCATTTGTTCGATATGAAGATCAGCTAGCAGATATATTGACCAAGGCCATCAATGGAAGGTCCTTTACTGTAATACTATCCAAGTTGAACGTCGTTGACCCCACGGTTCAACTTGAGGGGGAGTGTTAGAATATGAGAATATTTGCCTTATCATAATTGTAGCAATCAAGAGTAATTGTACGTTACCATAGAAGTAGGAATGCCTTAATCTCAGCATTAATCCCGGCAATTAAAATAGCTGTAATTATGTTCAATTTATTTTCTTTACCTTGTATAGATTGCAAAAAAGGCTACAAATATGTGTACAAAGAAGAAAGTAATACACACGAAATTTTCCCAAAAGGGTTTCTGTTCTTGTGCTCGATTTTCCATTGTAACATAATCATCACCCAAAATAAAGGAAATCCTTGTGCAAAAAGGAAAAGTTAGTTCACCCATACAGAATTTTCCAAACCGAATCTCTTTCTTAGAAGGAAATTTTCAAATCCTTTGGAAACCATGTAGAAACGTGTGGGCTACTATTCACACTTGCTTTGCTTGAAAGCAAAGTTATATCCTTTCTGAAAAGTCCCACAAAAACCGCCAGCAACATCAAAAAGAAACCCTAGCCGTTTGAATTGCTTTGACCATAAGAAACAAATCCTTTAAGCCCTAATCGGTCCAAAAATGTCAAGCACACGTACACAAGCTCTAAACGTGTTCTTGAGACCCAACAATGTCCAGTTCAAGAAATTTCAACTTAAGTCTTGACATTTTTGAGAAACTTCAAGAAATGCAAGAAAGCTCAAGAAAATAAAAAAAATGCGTTTTGTGTCAATTTTAGAATTGTGCTTTGTGCAAGAAAAGCCAAAAAAACATTATAAAAAGCTCATCCTTGATGTTTGGAGATCAAGAAACCTCAAAAGAAGTTCGTTCTTGAAGAAAAGTTGAAACCAAGAAAATCAAGACGCGAACCAATTGTATTCTAAATTAATCCCCAAGCCCAATATACACCCTAAAACTTTTTAATTGAGTTCTTCAACATATTTCATAGTGATTAGATTAACACATGGATTTTCAATCTAGGAGTTGTCTATCAACCCCTTGGTATCGAATTCACCCATGCTACATCTTATTGGTTTCTTGTTTCCTTAAATCTATTTTTTGCATATACTTGTGCCTAATTCTTGTTGCAACTTGCTACCCATTCAAAAGGAGAAGAAGAAGACATCTACAAGCCTTGGGAAAAATCAGAATTAAATTCTAGATTGGAATTAATTATTTCAAATGTTTGAATACTTGTAAAGCAAGTTGAGAGGTAAAAAGTGATGAGTGATGAGATTAATACGAGGGGTAAAAGCCCATTGGTTGAGTGAATCCAAATACGAGTTGGAAAAACATAAATTTTAGATAGGTTTATGCTAACATAATCCTTTCTTTGATCTTTGTGTTAGCTTTTCTTTCTTTGTTTGTGAGATTAATTTCAGGTGGTTGAACAGAAGATGGGAAACCAACAGATCCCAACCTCGAATCCGAAGGGACGACTTCTCAAACTCAAAGGGACATGAGACACCCTCTAACTTACAGAATGTTTCCTAAATGGTCGCCACTATCAAGTTTTGACTAGAACAATTCCAAAGCCATTTGGTGGACAGAGAAAGCACAAAGATCCCAAAGCTTCATAAAAGGTAGGCTGCCCAATTTGAGCAAATGGGTGGTGGAGTGCAAAGGGGATCATGTAGAGGAGGTGGGCCAGAAAGAGCAATTAAGATGCAACCTTTGGTGGTAAAACAAGAGGAGGAAGAGGATGACAATGAGAATGACTTGGAACAAGAGGTAGACTACCAACCATGCCAAAATTGAAGAAACAATAAGAATAATGATGAGTATGAGTTTGGTACGATACCTCTGTTTTATGATAAGAGTAATCCTGAAGCTTATTTAGAGTGAAAACAAAAGGTAAAACTCATCTATTCTTGCAATTGTTTTTCCAAAAAAATGTACATTTTGGTGCCATTGGATTTGTAGATTATGTCTTGGTTTGGTAGGATCAAATTCAAAATGTTAGACTTAGAACAGGGGAGGGTGGAATTAATACATGGGAAGAGACGAAACATGTTATGTGTAAAAGATTCATTCCAGCTTATTATAATAGATATTTGTCATAAAAATCGCAAACCTTAACTCAAGAAAACAAATATGTTAGTGAGTACTTTAAAAATTGGAAATAACCATTGTTACAACCCACATTTCTAGTTCGGTAGAAAAAGAAATAAGATAATAAAAAGAAAATAAAAATGCTATATAGATAAAATTTCGGTAGAATTAAAATCTTGAATAAGGATTTAATAGGACATCGGTAGTATATATCGGGGTTAGAAACGCTCGGAAAAACAACCGAACGATACGGTTACAGATATATCGATATACGATGAAACTAGGTAACAAACGTTTTCGAACATGCAATAGGATTTAAATAAATTTTGTTGTAACAATTTAAGTATTAGACTAAATTAAATCAAGTAGAAAATACATGATACAATAATTACCACCGCTTAAAATAAAAGAAAAAGAATGTAGGACATCATGAATATCTTGGAAAAGAAGAAAAGGAAAAATGAATATATATATATATATATATATATATGTATGTATGTATATGTGTGTGTGTACACACACACAGAGTATAGGTGGTGCCAAGTAGGAGAAAAAGGAAGAAGAAATTGTGGTTAGGAAAATACCCCAACAAAATACCAAGTGTAAAAAATTGTGTAGAAACCAAATGATGGTATTTTGTCCTATTCTATCCACTCAAAAACCCCTTGGCCGCCCCCACCCATGTAAGTGGAAGAAATATTTCCTTCTTTTTTATCTTTGACTGACAACAAACCCCTACACTCTTTTATTCGAATCATCACATTTCTTCCCACTTTCTTACACAACAAAAGACAAGCCACCTTTTCTTCCCTCCCTACACTTAGGCCGGCCACCACCCTCCCAAAGGAAGACAAAGTCTTCTTTTCTTACACTTCCAATTCATCATAACCTACACTATAATTTCCACCAAAAAGCTTTTACTCCCTTATCTCTCTTCTTACACACTTCCTACCATTTCAACCAACCCAAACCACCCCCTCTTCCCTCCCCATAACTTGCCAAGAAAGCGCAAGACAAATGAGAAGATTTTTCTTCTCTTTTCACCTTTCTTCACTTCATCATCTTACAACTTGTCAAGATCACTATTCCACCTTCTCTCATCCATCTTTCAAAATTCCATGATGAAATTCTCATCCCCAATCAAGCTCCAACAGGCCACACCCTATAGGAAGAGAAAACTTCTCTATTTCATCTCATTTTCTACACTTCAACAATTTCTCTTCCAACCAAATTCTCTCTTTTATTTCTAGAAAGAAGCAAGTCCTCCATACTCTTCCTTTTCCTTCCATGGCCGAGATTTCTAAGAAGAATAGAACCAAGAAAAACATTCTTCTTCTTCTCTTTTCACATTTAGCAAATCTTCATCTCTAAGACACTTTTCTTTCCTCTTCAAGAAAAGAAAAACAAAGTCTTCAAACCTCCATTTTCTCTATATAGCCGAAAGTTTCCCAAGCAAGAACAAGGAGGAAAATTTCTTCTCCTCATCTCATACACATGTCCAAAATAGTAGCTACAACATCCTCCTTCATTTTAAGTCAAATGGATGAATTTTTAGGAGTAGAGAACCAAGGTGTAGCAAGGTAATAACTTCATGTAAGATAAGTTATATTCTTCCATTTATCAATTTTGATAGTTTCTCATTAACTTCTCTATTTTGGGCGTGCAAACCGTGGCCTTGAGCGAGGATGAAGGAGAAGGATTTCTTCAAGACAAGTGAAGAAATCTTCACTTTCATACTAAGGTTAAGTGATAAAAGCAAGTACTCTTCCTAGATCCTTCTTGGATTTTCAAAGATCTATGTATAATGTTCATATAGAGTGGGATCATTCATGATATATGTTCAAGGTTTTTGTATCAAGAATATGTAAATGCTATGTTCATAAGTGATGAAAATATGATGAGGTATGTATATATATGTATACACGGCCAAGTGTATAAAAATGGGACTAAATGTATAAATGAAATAAGATGACCAAGTGTATAAAAATGAGACTAAGTGTATAAATGAAATAAGAAGATTTCAAGAACACCCTTATGTGATATATAAAAGTTAAGGAAAGAAAATGAAGACTTATGACATATTAGAAAAAATGTACTAAGGAGACATTTTTATGCATATGTTCATATGTTTTTTATGAAGATCATCACTTATATGTTTTATTTATGATTTTGATATGTTTCTCGATGATCTTTATGTTTATTCACATATATATATATATATTTAGAAGAAAATTTTTTATTAATGATAAGCCTCACTTTTGGCGGAGGAAAACCATATTACAATCATCAGATTATGCGAATAAATGAAATAACGAACTAATAATAACATATCTCCAGTCGTATATGATATGCCGCATTAAAACCTTGCCAAGTAAAACCACCCTTGTGGATAAAACCTTGGCGAAGGAAAAAGCGTACATATTTATACGGCGGTCATTGATATGAATTGAATCTAAGATTGAGTACAAATGTGTGCTTGCTGTAGATTGTGGTGTGGACCAAGTTCTCCAGAATAAGCAGTGGAATTCGTTGCTTGAGCTTGACTTGTCCGGGAAATGCCGTACCTCGGAAGAATCCCAGGGAGAAGTTATACTAATGATAGAGAGAATACAAAGAAAATAAAAGAGAGATGTTAAACACATACCGATGTCGCCTTGGCAAAGTTTGTGCCAAGGCGACGATTTTATGTAAGGACGCGCCAGTGGAGTCTTTGCCGCTGAGTCCGCCGGTGCAGGATACAAAAATCTCGCCATCAAGATATATAGTCCAAGCCATGCGAAGGCAAGCATAAAGAGCCAGTGATTAATCAGTAGGAAACAGTATAAAATCCAGGCCAAAAGATAGCAACACATACCTAGCCTACCTGGATCCTGTAGGATACAGGCAGTGAGATTATTGAAATGCCAATCCATGTGGAAGACTGTTGTTTGTCAAGGGAGACGCAATTGAACAGAAGAAAGTTCTAACGAGATAGCAGCACGCACCAACGAAGGAAGAGTATGCGATGAATAATAATGTGTGATGGGGTCCATCATTGTGTGTTGAGCCAAGTAATGAGCTGCCATATTAGCCTCCCGATAGATGTGAAGATAATCAAGCCGGTGGAGATGAATAAGTGTGTGAAGTAGCCGGAGATAATAGTTGCCATGAACCATCTGTGGGCGGGCCAACCGAGATATCATTTGGGCACAATCCGATTCCAAGGTGATGTTACGATTTAGGGGAAGAAAATATAAAAGACCAAATAATGCTGCTTGAATCTCCGCGTTTAGTGGCGTAGTTGGGGGCAGCCTGAATGAGATTGCGCCCACACAAGATCCCATATGATCGCGCAATATAGCACCCCCTGCTGCATACTGTCTGCCAACTGCCTCATCTGTATTCAATTTCAACCGGCCTGGCAGTGGATATAGCCAGCGAATCAGAGAAGGCCGTGAGAGTGTCAGCGATAGAAGCCAAGAGAAATATTGTCTAGGATCAACAGCAAGTTTAGTTCCTGCTATTTTTTTGCACCAAATGGTAATGTCATATCGAATTGAAGCCTGAAGGGATGTTAATGTAATGTTCGTTTGCTCTGCATAGATTAAAGATGTATATCCACGCCATATATTCTACAATATAATCGCTGGAATGATAATTTTGAAAACCCCAAGAAGAGACGAAAATGATGAATGATACCACCAAGCAAGTATATACTGGCGCAGTTGCAAGGACGATGGCAGAGGAAAGTGTAATTCTCCAGCATAATAAAGCCATATTGGGCGCACATGTGAGTAATGCAAGAAAACATGATCTACTGTAGCTGACTCTCTCTTACAGAATGGACATTGCGTTGGTTGAGAAGTAATGTACCTGCCAATATAATCCTCTAATGGGATCGCAGAATGGAAAAGGCGCCATAAGAAGATCTGAATAACTGGGGAATGCTGTTTAAACTAAATGAACCTTGCCGAAAGGAGGCGCGGATGAGGCGTGCGGCAAGTATCATAAGCACTGCGCAAAGTAAACTCTCCTGTTGGCGTGTGTAACCATGTGAGATGTACACCTTGGCCAGCAGACTGCGACAGACAGAAAGGATGTATACGGCAACTAATTTTCCAGATTGGAGAATCTGGTAAACGAGGCAAGTAATCTCCACGATGACCATATTTAGTGTGCATATATTTGCTCCAAAGTGTGGAATGCTGTTGATATGACCACCAAATACGGCAATGATAAGCTTGTTGCAACTTGTTGAGGTCTCGAATCCCCAAGCCTCCTTCCTCCTGAGGTGCGCATATAGCACTCCAAGAGACCCAGTGATGTCTACGACCCCAATAAAATGATGCCATTTTCCGATTTATGATCTTAATAACCGATTTAGGCAGCCCACCAGATGCTAGGATGTGTAACGGTAATGCCGCTATAACAGAACATAACAAAACTAAACGACCAGCAGAGGAAAGTAATCGAGAGTGCCATCCATGAAGCCTGTCATCAATATGCTGCAATAAAGGAACACAGTATCTGGTGCGGGAAATACCTTTATGTAAGTAGGAGCCGAGGTATCTGAAAGGTAAAGAAGTACATTTCATGTTGATGATATCCTCTAAATTCCGTCGCTGCCGGGAAGATATATGAGTAGATGGAATCATACTGCTTTTTTGAAAATTGACTTTTTGCCCAGAAGCAGTTTCATATTGAGTCAGGAAGGCATGAAACCGCCGAAGATTGTGCTGTGTACCTCGTAAAAATATCAACAAGTCATCCGCATAGGCCAAATGTGTTATGGTAAATGGTATTCGGCCTAAGCGAAAAGGTTGCAATTGCCCAGCTGCTGTTAATGCCTTTAATCCTCTGCTGAATCCCTCTGAAGATAAAACAAACAGTAATGGAGATAAAGGATCTCCCTGTTTTACGCCTCTATATGGCCGAAAAGTTGAGGAAGGCTGACCGTTTATTAGGACTGCTAATGTGGTAGCCCGCAAGTGGTTAAGTATAATGCGAATGAAAAAGTCAGAGAAGCCAAAAGTGCGCAATAATTTCTCCAAGTATTTCCAACTGACTCTATCAAATGCTTTCATCATATCCAGCTTTAAACATACCTGTGAACCACCCTTATCCATCATACGTATCATTTCCCGAGCCATAAGAACCTGTGATGAAATGTCAGAGCCTGGTATAAAACCTGTTTGCTCCGGAGATATTAAGAGTGGAAGCAAAGTACTCAAGCGACTATCAATAATATGTGTGCACACTTTGCTCAGAAAATTAGTTAAACATATGGGACGAAAGTCACTGAATGTAGCAGGCGACTGTTTCTTAGGAATCAATGTAATTAGCGCAGAAGCCATCACCGCAGGCTGTGGGATGCCAAGGAAAAATTCTTGAACCGCTTTTACCACATCAGTATGAATGATAGACCAACAGGATCGATAAAACTGACCATTAAAACCATCAGGGCCGGCTGCACTAGTAAGAACTAAATGCCAAACTGCATCTTTAATTTCCGGCTCCATGGGTATTTGCGTGAGTAGGGTATTATCATCCGAAGAAATGACCCGCGGAATATGGCAGAGAATGTCATCATAATTATGCGTTTGCTCACAAGCAAACAAGGATGTGTAAAATGATACTGCTTCAGCCATAATCTCATTAGGTGTGGAGCACAAGTTGCCGTTAGGGGTGTGTATTTGTTGAATGCGTAACTGCAACCGTTTTCCTTTGACAATAGAATGGAAATATCGGGTATTGGCGTCACCCTCTTTTAACCACCGGACGCAAGATTTTTGCTTCCAAAATTGTAGTTCATAGGAGGATGCTTGAAGATAATCGGCTTTTGCTTTATGATACAGGATCCTGTTTGCTTCAGTAGGAGATGCATCCCAGGCACTCTCCGCATGTGAGAGTGCCGATTCAGCCTGCTAGACATTTGAAAATATATTACCAAAGATTTCCTTGTTCCAATGCTGGATGTCTTTCTTTAAACTGAATAATTCCAAGCATTCTTTGCATAAGTATGAAAATCCGGATGTAGTAACCATGAGTCCAGAAATCGAAAGGAACGACGAACCGTGACTGATTTATACGGCAAAGAAATAACAATGGCGTATGATCAGATGTAATGCGCGGAAGATGAGAGAGCTGTAAATCCTCAAATTTATCCTGAAAAGCAGAGTTAATAAATAACCAGTCTAATCTCCGACGTACCCTGCCAAGTCCTCTACCATCTGTCCAAGTAAACTTTGGCCCATGAAATTGCGGTGACATCAAGAAGAAAGACTCAATACAGTCATTAAAATCCAGTAAAGCAGAAAGAGATGGATGTGAACGGCCTTCATGATCAGACAAGGACCGAAATGTATTGAAATCTCCCCCAACAATCCAAGGAAATGTAGATGTTTCTGAGAATGTACATAAAGAGTGCCATAATGCGCGGCGTAGCAAGAGCGTATGCTTGCCATAAACTACAGACAGCACAAACGAATACTGCATTGGCCAAAAAAGTAGAGTAAAGTGTATCACTTGGTCGTCATCCTGCGCCGACATCAACTGAAAATCTGAGTCATGCCAGAAAAACCAAATGCGTTCGGACAGCGAAGAAAAAGAATTGGAAAAACCAAAATCTAAAGCATAACGAGTAATATTGGCAGACGAGTGTTTTGGCTCTATCAAAGCAAGTAAATTTAAACGATGATCACGAATTAGCTGATGCATTCTAGGGAGAGAGGCATGCATGCCCCTTATATTCCATATCATAATATTCATTGAGAAAGAGTAGTGTCACTTTCCTGAATCGCATGAGACGCACTGCGTGTAAGCATAGTAGATGGCGGCAACGGAGGAAGATCCTTTCTAGACCGACGCTTTCGACGTGGAACAACAGGAATAAATTATGCTGAGTCTGTCGTTTCCTGTAATCGTGAAATAAGAATATCTGTGTCCGGTGTTGGAGGCATGAGATGTATACGACGGACAACCTCATCCGGGACTGTCGGAATGTCTGAGGGAGGTTCTTCGGTGGGAAGATCATTATCCGAAGAATGGCCTATATCACAAGTATCCGAAATATCCTGCAAAGTATTGGTGACATGCTCATCAGGTAAATCTGCCAGGATATTAGCTGGGGAGGCCGATGGGTCACTGTGAGGTTGTGACACTTGAGCGGTCATTGGATGATCCACAGGAGATGTGGCAGGCGTCGTTGGTGGTTTATTTTTTACGGGGGTCCAACGCTGCAAAGGACGTTGTGGCGGTGGGGGAGGCGGAGGAGGAGGCACCGTGGTTGATTTTTGCGGCGGGCATGAGGCTTCTGCATAGCCTAAACGTCTGCATGATGTACAAAATAACGGCAAGTCTTCATATTCAACAGTCTGCAGTATAAAACGATTCTTTGCCTGCAGATAAATTTTTTTGGGTAACTCTTGGGAAACATCAACTTCCACACAAACCCTAGCGGCTGAAGGTCTTAATCCATCGGACGTGGCAACATCAAGTTTTACGGGGGATTCAATCGGCCAAACTATCTCAAACAGTGCCTCTTGACGATGAAGATGAATAGGTAAACCAGGCAGTGCTATCCAGACAGGGACAACAGGAACATCAGTGGTTGGATCAAAGTCCACTGTCCATTTTGTAATACGCATGTGGCAGCCTGAGATATGCCATGATCGACGATAAAAGCAACGCAAATAATCAGCCTCATTCTGGAATTTTAGCAGTATGTGAGTTTGATCAATTAGGGTAATCCGGAGATCCTGATGAAATCCGATTTTCTCAAAAACTTCTCTTATGACCTTCAAAGGAGGTCTCCCATACCAGAATGTACCCACCAAAGAATACTTGAAAGGTGCAGCTAGGGCATCGATTTCCGAATCCAAAAAGGAGATTAAGGAGATACCTTTGTATCGCGAGACTATCTTTGGCGAAATGTTTATCTTTTCTGCGGAGGAGGCGTCAGCGACAACAGCTGCAAAGGATGGCGGCGTGGTGTCCATATGCGGGAACAATCTGAATGGAGATCGAGTGAGCGTAGGTATGCGGAATCGATGAAAGCAAAGGCAATGCCGGAGGCAGCGATCAGTTCAGCGGCGCGAACTGGCAGCAGAAGCGTGTGCGGCGGCGGCTAAAGCCACCGGAGTGCGTGATAGCCGGAATTTCCGTTTTCGCCGGAGCCGTTTTTGTGTCTTTATTTATATGTTTATATATATTTATTCACATATATATATATATATATATATTCGGCCATCATAGGGTTGTGTAGGTGTTTATTTTATTTTCATGATTTCCATCATTTGGCATGTGTATATGTTTTATGATGATTTTGCAAGTCATTATGTTGATGAACTCTAGTATGTATATAGTTGGAATAAATATCAAAACAAGATATAAGTAAAAGATGTGACAAAGAGAAGATTGATGGGACTTATACCATATATATGTTATTCGGTCAGAAGAGCAAAAATGAAGAAAAGATTAAATATTATGACATGTTATGTAGCACCTCGCCCGGGACCAGAGTCTCGGCTCAGTGCACCCGCCGTACTCTACTACGGGAAGTACAAGACATTGATAACATTCATGTGCGTGTCGACATAATGCGTATCGTAATCGCGGAAGCAATATAAAATGTACAACGCATAACCGACATGCATAAAACAGAATAACTAGATCCGAGTAAAATTGAAGTGTCACCAGTACAATATCAAAATACAAGTCTGAAATAACATAAGGAAAATAGATAATCCAGTCATAAGTCCATCACTGATGCTCTCTTTGGCTCATCTCTTCCGGTGTCTAAACTGGCTTCTGGCCATAGGATGTGGTAAATGATGGGGTGAGCGATAACAAATCACTCAGCAAGTATTTCCGTCTAGGTTCGTCATGTGGACTATGCATGGTAAAAAAAATATGCAACATGAACAGTAACATATTATGTACTATAGATGAACTAAAGTAACAACGATGCATAAAATAGGCAAATTGTAGAAAGAATATCAAAGATTGAGGTATTCATTAGCTGTTCATATTTCCTTATTATTACGTAATGGTACAGTCTTTTACATATACTTCAGAGACAATTTCTTTTCCAACGTCTATATCAAGCCCTACACTGTAAAATCATTCCTGATCCACTAAGGGTCTAAACTTGTATTTGGTAGGGTGACAGAGGTATTCATGTGTACGCATATGCAATAAAATGTCTTACATCTTTTTCAGAGAAATCATGCGAGTCATAAAGTGTCAAAAATCCTTGTATCAAAGCCGTTCATAATGGTGTTTAGAACATGTCTTAATTTATACAAACATACACAAGACCCACCGACTGAACTTCCCCAAGTAGTCGTGTACCGTCTATGCATCCTGCTGGTCCAACTATGGTGTTACATCATACGTACCTAGACTAATGGTGACTCTCCGAGTAGTCATCTACCGTCTATGAATTCCCAGGTCCAACCTCGGTATTACATCATACGTATAACACTAACAGAAACACGTTGGTAAAGATCCCGGGTCTCAGACATGGTGTTACACTCAGCCAGAACATAAACATAAACTCATCACACGACGCAGCCTCTCACCTAGATTCCAGCGTCATGAGGCGCCAGATAGAAAAACACCCAACGAGGGGTGTAACAGAACAGATTTTGCCCCTAACAACATCAATTCTATTTTCTCTCCTATTTTTTACATCCGACGTCAGGCGGCCTCCAATCATGCATATGAGCTGTCAAAACAGCATACTATGTCTCATACGGAGTCATTCGCCGCAAGATACGGTTTGTTGAAATCATTTTAAAACCTTTCACAAGAGAAGGTCATCTCGGAAAGCATGTCGCATAAAACTCATTTTAAAAATGTTGCGTGATAGTCATTTCGTAAATATGCATCGGATGATAAAATATGTCGCTTTTTAAAATCACTTTGTCGCATGCATGAGATTAGACTTGGTATAAGATGGTTTTATTCCTCTGATGATTCTGTAACTTAAGACTGATAATTGGCTCATGTATAAAATCATTTCCCTAGGAAGAATTTACCATTTTGACCCTTTGTGGGGTTTCAGCTTACTCATTAAACATATGCTCTCCTTAGACTTTAATTATTACCATCTTGTCCTAAATGGTCCTTTCCATATTTTACTATTTAGTTTGTATGAAAACATCCCTATTTTCTTGACTTTGATAAGATGTTGAATTTTCCATTTTGTCCTCTCTAATTACTTTAATTTAAATGGCTAAAACAGCCCACTATTCCATTTCGGCCACCCATTTTAGTTATTAGTTTGTACATTTGAATTTTACAATGAGTATCTTGTACTTTATCCAACTCTTTACATAGGTTCATACATGTAATCACTAACAAAGTGTTAATCATCATTCATGGTCATCAAAAAGGCCATTTGGCCGAAAGCTGAAAAACACACACATACACTTTTACAACTTGTTAATTTCATACATGACATATATATATATATATATATATATATATATATATATCTAGTCATTATGCAATTTACACATAGTGACACACACAATTCATCATCATAATACACTTCATGGCCACTTGGCCGAATCTCACATGCACACGCACATAATTGTTGCCTTTTGTTAACTTGTATTCTCTTGCAAAGTGATTATACCATTTACACTTAGTCACTTACATTCACGAGTGGAATAAATAGTCATTATAATGGTATACAAAGTCTTCCTTTGTTGTGATTGTATTCCAACAACAATCAAGTCATGCATGTTGACAATTAACATAGCAATGAAGATAAAGACTATGCTAAAGATTATGACCATGAGAACGTTACATGCAAGCACATATGAGACCTACATCCTTCTTATATTTGACATGCAAGTCCTTTTCATATATCATCATCTTCATAGGTGTGCATATAATGAAATTACACCAAAATCATCACATAATGAACATGCAAGTACATTTTCTTTAAGTTCATAATGAAGACGTTATTCAATCTTATGCATGCATGATCCATCTTATAATTTATACATCAAAGTTTACATTTTTAAGATGCATGAAGAAACTAGGAAGAATACTTGCCTTTTCCTTTGATTCTCACATTCAAGAGGGAAAAGATGTCTTCTTTCCCCTATTTAACCACTCTCCGCCGTTGAAATTCTTCATGTGCACATTGTTCTTACACTTGAAGATTGAAGAATTTCTTCCTTCTTCTAACTTGGAGCTCACGGTTGAATGGTTGAAATGGAGAGAGAAAATCTTGTTTCAAGTGAGATAAATAGGATGTAGAGATGAAAAGAATTTGTTGATTGAGATGAGGGAAGGGAAATAAAGTTAAAATGGAATCACCTCCTTTCTCCTTGGTGAAGTCACGGTTGGAGCCTTAAAGTCATTTGAGTTGCAAAGCTTGTTTCCTTCTTAAAGAGTGGAATAATTCTTCTTCTTTGTGCTAGGGTGTTCTCGGGTAGAAGAGGATGGAGAATGAAGAATTTTAATTTCTAGAGAGAGGAAAGAGTGGGGTGGAAGGAAGTGAAGTGAGAGAAGGAGAAATGAATGGAATGAAATGATCCTGTGATGGAGCTAAAATGTCAACTCTTGCATCCTTGGTTAGCCAAAAAATTTACTAGTGGTGGAGTGGAAGGAATCTTCTTGGTGGGTCCATGGAAGAAAGAAAATGAAAGATTGTAGGGAGAGTTGCATGTAAGATGAGTGGTTGAAAGGTGTGGCATAAGAAGACAAAATAACATGGGAATGACTTGGATGAACAAATGGTTTTCTTTCTTCCTTGGGGTCTTGACCGTAATGTCCTAGTGGGATAGGAAAGAGAAAAATCCTTTGTCCTTTGTGTTGGTTGGGAGGAGGGAAAAATGGTAGTGTAAGGAAAGTGTAAAATGGTGTAAGAAATAGCATAGGAGGCGGAGTGTTGGGGAAGAAGAAATATTATTTCCTACTCCTTTCCCTTTCGCTGAGATTAGTGAAAAGGTGGAGAGAAGTGTTTGGCTTGTAGTGTGAAAAGGATGGTGAGGTGGCATGAAAATGAGTGGTAGAAAATAAAATGAGTAAAAAAATGCAACGATGGATACTAGAAAATGATGGAAGGAAAGGGGTAAAGGTAAGAGGCTTGACCGTGTGGGGGGGGGGGGGGTTGGGGAGAGGAAAGAGAAGGAGTTTTGGTCTTATGGCATGGTTGGGAAAAAAGACAACATAAGGTGTAAGAAAGGTACAAAAGAGTGTAAAAATGATGTGATAGATGAGAGATGAGCGTAAGACAAAATCTTGTCTTGCATGTGAGGGTGGGGGACGGTTTTTGAGGGTGGTAGTGGGGTGGGATTTACCATTTTATCCTTCTTTTGTTTTCTTATGTGGTGTTTCCTTTCTCCTTTAATTTAATTCCTAATAAAAGTTGTTCAATTCCTTAAGTGCACTATTAAATATTCTTACACCTACTAAGGTAATTTAATAGTTCTTAAATTTTATTTAGCGTACCCTTACACACATATTATACTAAGTGCGATGCAACAATCGCATCTTAATTCCATAGTTATACCTTCTTTTCTCTTTTCCATTAGCCTGGGGGTGCGGATCGTAACATGTTATAGATATAAAGATGTATGTCATGAAAAGATATTGTCATAATATTAATATATGAAATAAAGAAGTATTCTACATGGAAAGAAAATAATAGATAAATATATATATACACACACACATACATACATACATACATACATACATACATTTTTTTTATGAAACTAAATATTATTAATAAATTGCCTCACTTATGGCGGAGGAATACCATAGTACATCATAAGAACTGTCATCATATGAAAAACGATAATGTAGAGCAGTAATAATGACCAATCTCCAAATGTATATGATATGCCGCATTAAAACCTTGTCAAGTAAAACCACCCTTGTGGATAAAACCTTGGCGAAAGAAAAAACATACATATTTATACAATTGAAGAATTGGGAAAAGTCAAATCGGAAAGTATTACATAGTTGATAAGGAAAATCATCGAGGGCGAAATGAGTCTCTACTTGATCCAATGGCAAAGTCATTTGATTAGGCAATGGAATTCCCAGTCGTACAAATTTGACGCTGTGATGGATGGCCGCCACGTTGCCTTGGACTCGATGAGGCCAAGACAACCTAAAAGGACATTTTTTGGGTATATATATACATTCGGCTTATATACATATTGTGACATGGAATAAATCACTTTGTACATATTTATGGATATAAAGAGGTATAAAATAAAGTATGATAGAAAATATGATAATTGTGTATAGAAAAGAAGGTTAAAATTAGGGTTTTAGGCCCTTTTTATTAAGTATAAGTTAGATATTTTAATAATTTTGATGGTCAAATTATGCCAAAAAGAAGGCAGTTGGCCGTGAATATAGTGAAGAGAAAAGAATGTGGAATTTTCATAAGTTAAGACATGGATTATGTACATATATGGTGGGTTTTAGGTACAGGATGATATAAGGATATTTGATTATTTATATATGCTGAGTAGAATAGAAATGGAGGCATTTGCGTACATGTTTACATCACACAAAATTTTTTAAAAGTTTTCATACGTTACGAACATAACGACGAGACGATTGATTCCATCGACACACGTTTATATGATATGATATGTTTTGGAGGCTGTCATGACACCGACCGATGATTGTGGTGGTCATGGGCATATAGTATGTTATCGATGACCAGAGGCCGGCATGGCACTGGAACCTGGAGAGGTTGGTGTCATGTGCATATAGCATCCTACAGTTACAGTTATACTTTGGTCGAGTGTAACACCTTATCTAGGACAAAGGATCTCCGGCCTATCAACGTCAACATTAGATGCCATGTACATGTGATGTAACATCATGTGGACTCATCGGAATTCATATTTGTACATGATGACTATATGGAAAATCATTCGGTATGTCATGCGATATCGTTCTTATGTATGATAGGTGATATAGTCATCATATGACATGACATGTTTTATATGTTTTATGGAAATGATAGGTACATACGTGATGAGGTTCATAACCCTCATCCATGTCAAGAAAATGAGAATGCACATAATGTTACGAAAATGCAAGATCAAGGACCCTTAACAAGAAGTAAAACTAAGAAACTAATGCATGAAGTAGGGGCCTTCCTATTTAAACATGTGCAAGATGAACCAAGGGAACTTATACATTGGGTTCACCTTATTGAACCTAAAGCATGATTTGTAAAAATTTTAGAACCATTGTGAAATATCATTAGCATAGAATGTGTTCTTTATTTTGTTTTTATAAATGTTTATGTTGTATTAGTTTAGGCCTATCTCGGATTGTGAGTTTCTGCAGGACCCGTTTTGGTAGAAATGACGTATCTCTCCAACCACAAGGCCAAATTAGGAGTTTCAAGATGTGTTGGAAAGCTAAGACAAGGATCTACAACTTTCATGTTTTGTACGTTTCCAAAATCGGTAGTCTTAGCATCCAAAAAGAGCATGCAAATAGAAGTACTGTTTCTACCGAATTCTATGACATACCTTCAGTAATTTGGATGTATCTCCTCAATGGTTGGGCCAAATGCAAAGAACTTTGTATTCTTATTTTCTACACTCAATTGGCTACAATTCTCTAAAAAAGAGCAAGGCCTAATTCGGATTGGAGGATATCCACAAATCAGTCACAAACCAGAAAATATTTCAAGATGAAGACAAATCCTTAAAATCTTCCATGAATAGTACTTGAGGGACCTACTTTGAAAATCATCATTCAAGACTTGCAAGACTAGTTTTTATGGAGCCTACATGAATAGTTTTTAAAAGTGTGTAGTCTTTTTAATCATTATTTCAATTTGTAAGATAGTTTGTTGTCTTGTGATATTTTTGCCTATAAAAAGGCACATAAGAGAAGCTTTGTAATCACACACTTTCAATGAAAATTTCTTCTTCTTCAAGAGCAATTCTTGTGTGTTTTCTTGGTTCATATTCAAAATCAAGGCTAGAATCTTTCAAGGCTTGAACATCCTTGTGAGAGTTGTCCAATTCCGGGGAGGGAAACATCCAAGAGGGAGGTATCTTGCTTGGGTTATGTAGAACTCACTGGAGGACTTATGTTCAAAAGGTTTTCTTCAACTTATTTGGAAGCAAGGTGAAGCTATCTTCATTGTGCCTAAACCATATTTGGAGGAGAAGCTTTAGAGTTAAAGAAAGATCCATTCTTGCACGTATCAAAGTGGTATTAGAGCGAAGGTTTTTCTTTAACTCAACTTATCATTTCTTTGTGTCAATTTTTTCTTTTCTTTCGTTCTTCTCTTCATCCACCATTCAACCATCTTCTTAGAAGGTTGAATTCTATTTGGTTTAGTGTCTTCTTCTTGTTTTGAATTGTATAATTCAGAAACAAAAAGAAACCAAAACCAAAACAGTTTATCCGTGTG
>AP025075.1:15544843-15574544 GCA_036186865.1 Eustoma russellianum | reverse complement strand
AAGCAAAAAAAACTCAAAAAAAACCGATATACAAGCGTACCGTATCAATTGGTGATATAAGGTTGGATTGGACTCTAGACAATTATCGTAACACTGGACCTACATGAAATTGGTGATATAAGGTTGGATTGGACTTTGGACAATTACCGTAACGCTGGACCTACATGACATTGGTGATATAAGGTTGGATTGGACTCTGAGAACTTACCGTGACGCTGTACCTATATAAAATTGGAAAGGACTAAGGACAAACATATCATAAAACACTTAAAGATTATTTCTTTGTGATGATTTATGGTTTGTTTATTTCATTTGGTTGGATTTCAATTTCTTTATGTTTAGACACTTTGTTGGACTTTAAGTTCTTTGTTTAGAAGCTTTTCTGCATTACTTATATTCAATCCATTGCTTATATATCTACCTTGGTCTATCCTATATTCTTCTTGTTATTGAAGCTCTTAACTTCTTTTAGACTTTGTGTTTGTTTAGTTGTATTGTGTGGTGAGCTTAGTTGCATTTTCTTGTGTTTAATATTTGATTTGACAGCCTCGTCAAGAAAGAAAATCAATTTGTTCATCTTGAACAACTTGACAGCCTACTACAAAAAAAATCAAGATATCCATCCAAAACAAATACACAAAGCCTTACTAATCAATTTTACCGAGATATATACACCTTGTTTATCTTTGAACAAGGAAAAAGAAAAAGAAAGAAAGAGAATCTTATTTCAAGAGAAGTTTGCACAAAACAATTAAAAGTGCAAAGAGCAAAAGAGCTGGTCTTGTTTCCTTCATAAACCAGAAGTACCTATTTGTTTTCACTTTTGAACGCTTGAGTGCTTCTAGTTCATTCATACTTGCGTCTAGCTTGCATAAAGCCTAAGATTAAGTTAAGGATTGCCCAGGGCAACCCCTTAGCATTTCTTTGGCTCAGCTTATTACATCAAATTTGGTTTCAATTCTCTTTGAATCTTAGTACAGTCCAAGTTTGTTGTTTATAACATTGGAATTGTGAGTGAATTGGTGGGAGACTTGTGAAGAAGGTTTACTTTACATGATTGAAGTTCTTCAAGAAGACACAAGATTGTGTGAACTACAAAAAGAGAGAGAGAGGGACAAACACTTGTTATTTTGTTTTCCACTAACATAATCAAGTTTCTTTTGTCTTTGTGTTAGTTTTCCTTTTTCTTTGTTATTTTTTTCAATTTCAGGTAATTGTACCATGGATAAGACACCTGAGACTACCGTGGGTCTTAACAAAGAAGGAGAAAGATTGCCCATAAACGTGGACGATATAGCACAACTAATGCAAAAGATGTTATGGGAAATGAAATTGATGAGTAGCCGTGTAGAGGGCCTAGAAAAACAGTCACAATCTTATCTACAAAATCCTTTACATGAAGGACAAACATCACATATACCGGAACATAGGCTTGAAAGCCATGGGTCTTTTGCTCCGGAAAGAGGAAGAGGTAGAGGCGAAAACAGAGGAAGAGGGCTTAATAGGGATTTCATACCTATGAGGACCTTTGATGAAAGAGAAGAAGAACCACACTAAATGTTTGATGACTATAACATTGAGGAAGAGTACAACCAATTTCGAAACCGTGGGAATCAAAAGAATAACCCACAAGAAGATGAATTCATCAAAAAAAAAAAGTGAACATCCCCACATTCCATGGAAAGAGTGATGCTGAGGCATATTTTGAATGGGAGAAAAAGGTAGATCTCATATACTCTTGTACAAATTATACTGATTTGACTAAAGTGCGCTATGCAGCTATAGAGTTTGCAGATTATGCCTTAATTTGGTGGGATCAACTACACAACGTAAGGAGAAGAACTAGACAAGCACCAATCTCTACTTGGGAAGAAATAAAAATTGAGATGAGAAAAAAATTCATTCCTTCAGACTATGAAAGAACCATCTACCAAAACTTGCAAAACTCACTCAAGAAAGCCGTAGTGTAGATGAGTATTTCAAAGAGTTAGAGATCTTATTGATAAGAGCTAACATTGAAGAACCAGAGGAAGCTACCATGGCTAGATTTCTAGCTGGATTGAACAAGGAAATTGCAAACAGAGTTGAACTTACCACATATATTGATATGACTTCCATGGTTCATAAAGCTGAAAAGATTGAGAGACAACTCAAGGTAAAACCCTTTGCATCTAGTTTATCTTTTCGAGCTAATTCTTCATCCTATCCAAGAATGCCGTCTAGGACAAATCAAGACACAAGTTTCAGGCCAACTGCACCTCAAGGCCGTGGATTCCAAGGCAAGACTCAACCAAATCAAAGACCACCTCAACCACCTCAACAAAACTTGGATAAAGGGAAAAACAAGGTTGAAGGTAACATTTCTAATTCCACTACTATATTTAGAGACATTCAATGTTATAAATGTTACGTAAAGGTCATTTTGCAAATCAATGTCCCAACCCTAAACGTATCATGTTCATTGATGAATCTAATGAATATTATTCTGATGATGAGGAAGTGGAACATGTTAATGTTGAGGAAAATCATGATGAAAATGAAGAAAGTGTGAGTGAGGATGAAGAACTTGCATCAAAAGAATTCTTGGTTGTTAGAAGAGCTCTTAATGCACATGTTAAGATTGATGAACAAGATCAACATAGAGACAACATTTTTCATATCCATTGCATGGTTAAAGTAAAAGTTTGTACTTTGATTATTGACTCTGGATCATGTACTAATGTGGCAAGTGTTGAACTCGTTAGAAAACTTGATTTGCCATTACTTAAACATCCACACCCTTATAAACTATCTTGGTTGAATGATTGTGGAGAAGTGAGTGTTAGAAAACAAGTTTTGATCTCATTGTCTATTGGTGGGTATAAAGATGATATCTTATGTGATGTAGCTCCTATGCATGCAAGTCATATCCTGTTAGGTAGACCATGGCAGTTTGATAAGAAAGTTACTTATGATGGATACTTGAATAGGTATTTGTTCGGGTTTAACAATAAGTTGTTTAAGCTACATGCATTACCCCCACACAAGGTATTTGAAGATCAAAAGAGAATGTGTAAGAATAGGAATGACCCTAAGGAGAAAGAGGCAGAAAATAAATTTCTGGAGTGTATTAAGAGTGAAAGAAAGAAAAATGAGTCTAAAGGCAAAGAGATAGTAAACATTGATGAAGACAAATCTCAAAAGAAATTTGCTTTCTTTGCCAAACTAAGTGAAGTGTCACATGCCCTAAACTCAAAGAAAACTGTCAACGTTTTGATGTTTAAGGAGTCTCTATTTTCTATGAGTGACTTACCCTCCACTTTGCCCAGTGGAGTTGTATCTTTGCTTGATGAGTTTTCAGGGTTGTTTCCTGAAGAAGAACCTTCTGGTTTGCCGCCTTTAAGAGGAATTGAGCACCAAATAGACTTCATATCTGGTGCTATCCTGCCTAATAGGCCAGCCTACAGAGCAAACCCTGCTGAAACGAAGGAAATTCAACGCTAAGTAGAAGAACTCTTGGCCAAAGGAAAGGTGATGGAAAGCATGAGTCCTTGTGCTGTTCCTGTGATCGTTGTACCAAAGAAAGATGGTACATGGAGGATGTGTACTGATTGTAGAGCAATCAACAAGATAACTGTAAAGTACAGGTACCCTATTCCTAGACTTGATGATATGCTAGATGAATTGCACGTAGCTAAGTATTTTACCAAGATTGATCTTAAAAGTGGTTACTTTCAAGTACGCATTAGAGAAGGTGATGAATGGAAAACTGCATTTAAGACTAAGTTTGGATTGTATGAGTGGTTAGTCATGCCATTTGGCTTAACTAATGCACCTAGTGCTTTCATGCGATTAATGAATGAAGTCTTACGTGCATTCATTGGAAAATTTGTTGTTGTGTACTTTGATGATATCTTGATTTACTCTAAGACTTTGCATGAACACATAGGCCACCTAAGAAGCGTTTTTGAAGCATTGAAGAAAGAACAATTATATGCAAATTTCAAGAAATGTTCTTTTTGTATGGAAAAAGTTGTGTTTCTAGGATTTGTGGTTAGTGCAAATGGAATTGAAATGGACCAAGATAAAGTGAACTCAATTTTAGAATGGTCAATTCCCACAACTGTTGGAGAGGTGATAAGCTTTCATGGATTGGCTAGTTTCTATAGATGATTTGTTAAGGACTTTTCCACTATTGCTGCACCTTTGAATGAGATTGTTAAAAAAGACATAGGATTTCAGTGGGGAGAGTCACAACAGAAAGCCTTTAATGAACTTAAAGCAAGGTTAACTTCTGCACCTATTCTCAGACTACCTAGCTTTGATGAAACATTTGAAAGTGAATGTGATGCTAGTGGTGTTGGTATAGGAGCTGTACTATCTCAGTCTAAACAACCGATTGCTTATTTTAGTGAAAAGCTTAAGGGAGTGCAATTGAATTATTCAACCTATGACAAAGAGTTGTATGCATTTGTTAGATCATTGCAGACTTGGCAACATTATTTACAACATAAGGAGTTTGTGGTTCATACTAATCATGAAAGTCTTAAGTTCCTTAAAAGCCAAGGAAAGTTAAATAAGAGGCATGCAAAATGGGTTGAATTCATTGAACAATTTCCTTATGTGATAAAATATAACCAAGGAAAAGATAACATTGTAGCTGATGCATTATCTAGGAGATATTCTTTGATTACTACATTGTCATCTCATTTGCTTGGATTTGAGTGCATCAAGGAATTGTATACATATGATCCTGACTTTCAATCAATATTTGATGCATGTGCCGATTCTCCATTTGGTAAGTATTATTTACATGATGGATACTTGTTTAAAGAAAGAAAATTGTGCATACCTAAGTGTTCTGTCAGAGAGATACTTGTCAAAGAAGCACATGGTGGAGGTTTAATGGGCCATTTTGGCATCTTTAAGACATTAGAGATGTTGAAGGAACGTTTCTTTTGGCCTCATATGAGAGTTGATGTAGAGAAGATTTGTGGAAGTTGTATAACTTGCAAGAAAGCTAAATCTACATCACATCAACATGGTTTGTACACCCCATTACCTGTCCCTATGTCACCTTGGATTGATATATCTATGGACTTTGTTTTGGGATTGCCCAGATCAAAAATGGAAGTGATAGTGTGTTTGTTGTCATTGATAGATTTTCTAAAATGGCACACTTCATAGCTTGTAAAAAGGTTGATGATGCATCTCACGTTGCCAACTTGTTCTTTCAGGAAGTTGTACGTCTACATGGCATGCCTAGAACCATTGTTAGTGATAGGGATACTAAGTTCTTAAGTCACTTTTGGCGTGTGTTGTGGGGTAAACTTGGAACAAAACTCCTATTTTCTACTACCGCTCACCCCCAAACAGATGGTCAAACTGAAGTTGTGAATAGAACTTTGTCTCAGTTATTGCGTGCTATAATTCAGGAGAACCTTAAGAATTGGGGAGATTGCTTGCCATATATTGAATTTGCTTATAATAGAAGTGTTCACAGTGGCACCATACATTCACCGTTTGAAGTTGTATATGGTTTCAATCCTTTGTCTCCACTTGATCTTGTGCCTATTCCTGTTCATGAACGTGCAAGTATTGATGGTAAGAATAAGGCTGAACTGATTAATAAATTGCATGCTAAGGTTAAGCTACAACTTGAAAAGAAAAACAAACAGTATGCAAAACAAGCTAACAAAGGACGCAAGGAAGTTTTGTTTGAACCAGGTGATCTTGTTTGGCTGCATTTAAGGAAAGAAAGGTTTCCTAGAGAAAGGAAATCTAAGCTCATGCCAAGAGGAGATGGCCCTTTCAAGGTACTTCAAAAGGTTGGAGATAATGCTTACATTCTTGACCTTCCTGAGAGTAAGTATGGTTCAATTACTCATACTTTTAACGTTGCTGATCTTACCCCTTTTGGCGATGATTTAGATTCGAGGTCGAATCATTTTGAAGAAGGGGGGAATGATGAGGTTCATAACCCTCATCCATGTCAAGATAATGAGAATGCACATAATGTTACGAATGCAAGATCAAGGACCCTTAACAAGAAGTAAAACTAAGAAACTAATGCATGAAGTAGGGGCCTTCCTATTTAAACATGTGCAAGATGAACCAAGGGAACTTATACATTGGGTTCACCTTATTGAACCTACAACATGATTTGTAAGAAATTTTAGAACAATTGTAAAATATCATTAGCATAAAATGTGTTCTTTATTTTGTTTTTATAAATGTTTATGTTGTATTAGTTTAGGCCCATCTCGGATTGTGAGTTTCAGCAAGACCCGTTTTGGTAGAAATGACGTATCTCTCCAACCACAAGGCCAAATTAGGAGTTTCAAGATGTGTTGGAAAGCTAAGACAAGGATCTACAACTTTCATGTTTTGTACGTTTCCAAAATCGGTAGTCTTAGCATCCAAAAAGAGCATGCAAATAGAAGTACTGTTTCTACCGAATTCTATGACATACCTTCAGTAATTTGGATGTATCTCCTCAATGGTTGGGCCAAATGCAAAGAACTTTATATGCTTATTTTCTGCACTCAATTGGCTACAATTCTCTAATAAAGATCAAGGCCTAATTCGGATTGGAAGATATCCAAAATCAGTCACAATCCAGAAAAGATTTCAAGATAAAGACAAATCCTTAAAGTCTTCTATGAATAGTACTTGAGGGACCTACTTTGAAAATCATCATTCAAGACTTGCAAGACTAGTTTTTATGGAGCCTACATGAATAGTTTTTAGAAGTGTGTAGTCTTTCCAAACATTATTTCAATTTATAAGATAGTTTGTTGTCTTGTGATATTTTTGCCTATAAAAGGCCCATAAGAGAAGCTTTGTAATCACACACTTTCAATGAAAATTTCTTCTTCTTCAAGAGCAATTCTTTTTTGTTTTCTAGGTTCATATTCAAAATCAAGGCTAGAATCTTTCAAGGCTTGAACATCCTTGTGAGAGTTGTCCAATTCCAGGGATAGAAACATCCAAGAGGGAGGTATCTTGCTTGGGTTATGTAGAACTCATTGGAGGACTTATGTTCAAAATGTTTTCTTCAACTTATTTGGAAGCAAGGTGAAGCTATCTTCATTGTGCCTAAACCATATTTGGAGGAGAATCTTTAGAGTTTAAGAAAGATCCATTCTTGCACGTATCAATACGAATTACAAAAAATTGATACGGACATGATGTTTTAGCGTACAGTATATGGACAGTTTTATGACATCGGTTTTGATTTATCATTCATCGTTATAGAATTTTATGACATTGTTTTAAAGTTATCGCATTGTAGGAATATTGCATTTTCATGACTAGTATAAGGATTTGATGCATCTAGATGATATGATTAAGTACGAGGACATCTTAGACTTAGATGCAGATTATAAGTATTCATATACATAATAGTGGTGTTTGATAGAGATATGATCGTATAGAATGTTTACTTGATAGAGATATATATGTTACATGTTATATATTTATCTTTATGTTATGCACTTTATTTATTAAATTGGAGACAAGATTCGTTATGTTCTTATGTATGCATTATTACTTTATTACCTTGTCTCCTCATGCATAATCCACATGACGTATCTAGTCGGACTAGTATCTGGACGATTATATTTATCGCTCATACTTGCCTTATCACTATTTGCATAGAACAGGAATCATTTTACAGGTTTATTGAAGATTGGACCCGGTAGATTACCAATAGTGATGAAGTACGCCGTAAGATCATCTTTGAAGATGTGATTCATTTGGGTATCATGTGTTCAGAGGATTTAAGGGTTTAGTGTAGTATGATTTATACAAAATTATAATGTAAATTAATGCATGTCGGTTGTATTTTGTTTATGTTATGTCGCTTCTGCTTATCAATTCATCATTCATTTCGACATGCACATGTACAGTATCCTTGTATTTCTCGTAGAAGAGTACGACATGTGCACCAGACCAAAACTCTAGTTTCGGGCGTGGCGCTACAACCATGATAAGGGCTAATATGCAGAAGATCCCTAAGCTAGCATGTCTACATTCTTGAATGGTTTAAACACGGAAATTATGAACCAATTTGATCTTCTACCATATACTGATTTGGAGTCTATTGTGCACATGCCGAAGAAGGTGGAACACCAAATTAGGAGGAGAAGCATGCAACCTAGAAGCTTCAGCCAAAGTTCAATAAATCGATTCCAATAGAGTAAGTCAAGTGAGCTTTAGGAGGCCTTAAGGACCAACCTCAAAAATGGTCCAACTAGCTCCATCCAAAGACAAAGGTAAATGGAATATGGAGCACAAATTGTCCTCTACAGGTATGTCTAATAATTTGCTTCTTTCGAATCTAGAGATGTGCGTTTTAAATATCAAGTAAGAGATCATATATCATCTCAATGTCCTAATGAGCATACCACGTATTTAAATGGTAGAGGAGGTTATGTGTCAAAGAATGAAAGTGAGAGAGTTGTGAGCTTGAGAGTCTGTATGATGAAGAAGTTAATGATGAATGATACGTGGAAGGAAATGAAGAACAAAATCAGTATCTCTTTACTACCAAACGTGCTCTTAATACTTAATCTAAAATTGATGACGATGAAAATCAAAATGAAAACATATTTCATATTTATTGCAAAGTGAATGATAAAATCTGCATAATGATGATTGGTCATGGTAGTTGTACTAATGTTGCTAATACTTATCTTGTTAGAAAGCTTTTATTGCCTATGATTTATCACCTTCCATCCTTACAAATTGCATTTGCATAAGCAATTTTTGGTGTCTTTTGCTATTCGTGCTTACCATGATTAGATTTTGCGTGATGTGATTTCTATGCATACTTATCATATTCTTTAAAGACATCCATGGCAATTTAATACATAGAAAAGTGATGCATAATGATTTCTTGAATGGTATTATGTTAATATTTCATGATAAAACCATTAAATTGAATGCTTTACCAGCTGAAAAAAGTCATAGAAATTCAAAAAAGAATAGTACAAAATAGGAAAGATAAGGATGAACAAGAGACTGAAAAAGAGTTTTTTCATAAAATATAGTCTTCACGCAAGCCAATCAGTCCCAAAACACCCCTAAAACATCCATAACGCTGATGAAATTGGAAAATGAAATTGTGTCATATAAACCTAAAAAGGAAGAAAGAAGAAAGAAACTATTGTTCTACACAAGAAATTCTGAGATTAAGCATGCTTTATTGCATGAAAAACTTGTTATTATCTTTGTTTATAAATAAGTGATGCTTACTTACACCCTTCTTTTCCTAGAGAAGTTGTTTCTTTTTTGGAATTTGCAGGCGTTCCTAGATGAGGAACCAAGTAGATTGCCTCTCATTCGAGGTATTAATCATCAAATTGATTTCATTCTTGGAGCCACCTTGCCCAACTGTCCAACCTATAGAGCAAACCCCGATGAGACTAATGAAATTCAGGGTCAAGTGGAGGACTTGCTTGCTAGGGTGCGGGTTCATGAAAACATGAGCCTATGTGTGGTTTCTGTCATTGTGATGCCAAAGAAGGATGGATCATGATGTATGTACACAAATTATAAAGCCATCAATAAGATAACGATGAAGTATCGTTACGTTATTCCTTGACTAAATGACATGCTTGATGAGTTGTATAAGGCAAAATACTATACTAAAATTGATCTTAAAAGTGGATACCACTTGATTCGCATTAAAGGAGGAGATGAATAGAAAACAACATTTAAGACTAAATTTGGTTTGCATGAGTGGTTATTGATGCATTTTTGATCAATTAATGCACCCACCGCATTCATGAGACTTATGAACTACGTCTTACATGAATTCATTGGTAAATTTTTGCTGGTCTACTTTGATGATATCTTGATCTATACTAATAGTCTTGATGAAAATCTAATTCATTTGCATGCTGTTTTGCAAACTTTGCGACCGTAATTTTTGTATTCTAACCTTAATAAGTGTTCCTTTTGCATTAAACAAAATTTCTTCTTAGTTATCTTATGAGTGAACATGGAATTGAAATGAGTCAAGAAAAGCTGAAGTCTATTATATATTGGTCTATACCCTAATACAATTATTGCGTTCATAGTTTTCGTGTTTTGACTTGACATTTTATGAAAGATTTCTCTACCATTGATGCTCCTTCAAATGAAATTGCAAAGAAAATAAGTTGGTTTTCATTGGAGAGAGAAACAACAGCATGCCTTTGATCTTTTGAAAGAAAAATTAGATAATACACCTATTCTGAAATTGCCTAATTTCCATTAAACTTTTGATATTGAATGTTATGCATCCGGAGCAAGTGTATGGCTGTTCTGATATAAGGGGGCGACCTATTCCATACTTTTAGTTAAAAATTCAAAGGTGCTCAATTGAACTGTTCTATTTATGATAAAGAATTGTATGCATTAGTTCAAACTTTGCAAACGTGGCAACACTATTTGCATCCTAAAGAGTTTGTTATTGATACTGGTCATGAGTTTCTCAAGTAAATTGAAAAGTCAATGTAACTTGAACAAGGGACATGCTAAGTGAGTTGTATTCATTGAAACATTTCTTTATGTGATTAAGCATAAATGTAGAAAAGATAGCGTAGTTGCTATACTTTGTCTAAGATGTACACTTTGGTCACTACTTTGTCTTTTAAATTGCTTGATTTTGAGTCTATAAAGGAGATGTATGGTAATGATCATGACTTTAATTATATCTATTTGGCATGTGAAGAGTCTGCATTTGGTATGTTCTATAGACATGAAAGGTTACTTATTCCGTAAGCATTGTTTGGCATACCTGCTTGCTTTATGTGTGAATCGTTTGTTAAAGAAACTCATGGTGGTGGTATGATGGGCCATTTTGGAGTGCATAAAATGCTGGAAATTTTGAAAGAACATTTCTTTTGACCTAAAATACGTAGAGATACAGAGAATCTTTGTACTAATTGAATAACTTGTAAACAAGCTAAATATAAGTCTATGTCACATGATTTATATACTCCATTCTCTATAGTTTATGTATTTTGTACTTGGTCTACATAGATCGAAATATGGACCTCATAGTGTGTTTGTTGTTTTGGATTGTTTTTCTAAGATGACACACTTCATTGCATGTAGAAAGGTAGATGATGCATCTCATGTTGCGTGATAGGGACACCAAGTTTCTTAGCCATTTTTGGTGTGTTCTATGGGATAAACTGGAAACTTATTTTCTCTTTTCTACTACAAGTCATCTTCAAAATGATGGACAAACTGAAACCATAAATAGAACACTTCCTCAACTTCTTAGAGTGGTAATTTAAAGAAAGTTAAAGAATTGGGATGGTAGTTTCCCATTCATAGACCTTGCATATAATAGAAGTGTACATAGTCCTACTTGTTCACCTTTTATGGTTGTTTCCTTGGATTCCCATTGATCTTGTTCCATTCCTTATTAAAGAGTGTTCTAGTCTTAATAGTAAGTCTAAAGTTGAACTTGTGAAAAAGCTTTATGAGAAGGTGAAAATCAGATTGAGAATGCTACTAAGAGGTATAAGAAGCAAGCCAACAAAGGAAAGAAATGTGTGGTGCTTAAACCTAGTGTTTTGGTATGGCTTTACTAGCACAAAGATCGGTTTCCAAATAAAAGAAAGTCCAAATTACACCCAAGAAGGGATGGACCGTTCAAAGTGAAAGTTGTTGAGAAATATGTTTGGATAATTTTCAAAGCCATGATTCTAAGTGTTGAGTGCATAAAAATGTCACGTATGATGTTATATGTGATTAAAAGTTGAAAAAGTTGACATCGATCTCTCAGGTTGTTGCACATCGATCGATCTATGTACATAGATCTCTCACATCGATCGATCCATGTAAGGCATTGAAAGTTCAAGACCTTACAGTGAGACATCGATCTCTAAACCTGAGACACATCGATCGATGTATATCGAACCCTAACTTCATTCGATCGATGTAGGTCAGAGGCAAACTCTAAAACTTTCGGTGAGACATCGATCTCTCAACCTGAGCCACTTCGATCAATCGATTTCTACGGTTTTTAGAAATATTTTTTTAAAAAGTGTTAAAACGGTGGTTTTCATTTGTATATGATTTATATATGTTTATTATGTGATTATTATGAGTTTTTGATGGTTATAAATATATTATGAACTAACGTGTCTTAGAAGTTTCTACAACTTACCAAAAAGGAAAAAATTGGTATTTTGAGTTTTGTAGGAACATGATATGGTGGATATACATCAAGAACTGTATTCTTATACTATTTATCATGACAAAGGTGATATCATGATTATTTCTGACCATCCGGGTCATTTCTGGAGTTTTCATATACCAGGGGCATTTTGGTCATTTCATCCCCAAGGGTATTTTTGGTATTTTTACTCAAGAAATCTCTTGAGCATATTATTATCTTCATTCTGGAGCTGTTTTATTATTAATTTGAAGATAATATGGTGATTCTCTATTTTATTCTCTCACATGATGATTTTATTGTCTATAGCTGGATATGTGATGATTTGAGATGTCACATTCTATTCTATCTTGAAGACCCTCTTATATATGTTATAAGAACAAATTTATCATCATTGTTCAGAGATGTTCAAGGTTTTAAAGGTGTGGAAATGATCACAACATATAAGAAGAAATATTGGGAATTTCGTTGTTACACGTTGACATAATCTTGTCAACTATTATCTATTGATTTCTTCTTCAAAAAATCTGAGTTGCTACACATATATGTATGTCCAAAAACGTGATTTATCAGGTGGAGGTGATGGTGTAATCATTTTATGGCTTGATAACAAGTGGACAAACCAAAAAGGGGCTAGTTGACAAAAATTGCCAACTTGGATATTTCAAAAGTATAGCCAACGGTTATGGCTGGTCATGATAGAATTTTTTGAGTCAAATGGAGACTTCACATGTCCTATTCTTGTGCTTGAAGTTGATGATATTTTGGTGGTATTATCCTTTCTTTTTATCTTAGTTTTACAAAAGATATTCAAGGTTATTTTGAATGAAAATGTTGAAAGTAGCCAACGGCTACTAAGAAGGTGTGGATCTGATTTTTTGTTTGAACTTGTCAACTTCCACATGCCTATTCTCAAACCAAGGAGTTGAGGGAATAGTGGAGTATTATCCTAATTATCTTCATTTTTGTCAAAGGATAATCAAGACAATTTTTAGTGAAAAATTCAGCCAAGGTGATTATCCAAGGTGGACCAATTATGTTGTCTTATTTTACCAAGTGTACAAGGCCAACCAATGATGAGAAGACATTTGGACTTGATGATGAAGATGGTGACACATTGGAAGTCTTATCTCCAAGGCTCAAATCACACTATAAATAGGAGGCAATGGTGAAGAAGATGAAACACACTTGAAGCTCACAAGCATTTGTTGAATTGTCTAGCTATCATCTTCTTGTTGTTGTTGTTCTTGTTCTATTCTTTGTAGCAAAGGTGTTCTTGTTGTTTTTGTTGAGCTACAAACCTCTTGAGCTTCATTTGTAATATTGATTAGCCATTTCTATAAGGCTATATCAATAGGTTATAGAGGTGTTGCAACTAAGTGTTGCTTAGAAGGTGATTATCCAAGTCTTGAATAGGGTTGGTGTATAACCCAAGGATCAAGCTTGGTTCTTGCTGTAAGGTGACTCATTTTATAGTGAAACCCAAGGAAAGGTGTTCCTTGGGACTGGAGTAGGTTACATTGATCGAACCAGGATAAATTCTCGGTGTTCTTGTCTTATTTCTTCATTTCTGCATTCTGTCCGTTTTTACTGCAGTTTTCACACAACTTCTCACCATTTGAAAAAATAGCTAAACACTTTCCAAATTCGTAATTTTTGGTGGAGTTATACTTCAGACTGTTAACTTTCATTTGCAACAAGAATCACTTGATTTGAGCAAGGGAAAGTTAGTCTTTAAGTCTTTGCACGATAACTACTCCAATCTGGCTGCAATCTGACCAGTTTTGAGAAAACTTAAATTCTGTATTTGTCAAGAATTGTTTTGTAGCGCCTCGGCCCCATACCATCATCGGAACCAGTGCACCCGCCGTAGTCTACTATGAGAACTACGAAGCGCCAAAGCAGATCAAGCGTACATCATTCATGACGTAAGATAAATCAGCGGAAACGTCATAAAATTTAAAACTTCATCATCATTAATACAACCAAAAAGTACAGCGGAAATAAAAGGGTGTTCAAACAACCGTCTAACTTATCCTCCAGTATAGCATAATAAACATCGAGTTTTCCAACATAAAGAAAGTAAGCAAACATCTATCTACTTCCATGTCCATCATCCCACTGAGCCCACTCGCCATCGTCTTCGATAAATATCATTTCATATTCCGGCTCACATGAAAAGGAATAGAGTATCTGTTCTTAGCGAAAATATCGCCAGCAAGTAACCCGTCTATACACCCTACGGGATCACACACGACGAGTCACCAGTGTATAAGTCATTGCCCAAAATAAGGTGCTCGGGTTATCAAATAGCATCTTTATAAGAACACCTCAAAACAGATGAATCACATAAATGATACGCGGATACGAGAATAAACATGTGCTAAAGCAACATATCACATAAGCAAGACATAAACTAGTCACATTTCTTGCATGTCACACCTTATGCTTCGTGTATCATGATGCATGTACTTCTTTAAAATCACACACAACACCCATGCATATGTCTTCTTTCATAAACATGTCATGCGTGTCATTTCACAAAACATTTCATAACTCTTCTTATCATATTCTTCGCGTAGCAGAACTTTATACCCTGTGGGTGATCAGTCCATAGCAAACAGAACTTTATACCCCGTGCTGAAAGGTCCACGACCCCTTAACATATAACTTTATACCCCGTGCTGATAGGTCCACAGCCCCATTACATACATCATATATCCGTGCTGATAGGCCCACGGCCCCATAAAATACTTTATTTTCCGTGCTGATAGGTCCACGGCTCAATAACATATTTTATACCCTGCTGTTGATTCAGAGGTCACGCTTTTATACCCTGCTTTCGTAGGCGTGACTTTTATACCCTGCAATCAACCAGCAGCCATTTTGTCTTTCGAAAACTTTAAACTTCTCTTGTAAACACATGCTCTTTCGCAAAGCAATTCTCAAGTCAAATGCAAGTGCCCATGTCATGATGCAGGATGATCATGTAACTTCACACACATACATCTTACATATCAAGTATACGGTCTTACCCTCAAACAATCCAAGTTCGTATCTTTACAAGTTCGTTCGTCTCACTAATTCACTTGGAATTCAATCTCATTCTTACTTGATCAAACTTACCATCTACACCTCAATTACACCTCAAATACCCTTGCATTTTATGTTCAAAAGAAGTGTATAAAGTTACTACACATACATAGAGCGCCTAAAGGGTCAACAAGACTTCCAGTATACTTCGAACGCTACATGGAGCGCCTAATGTGGACATGGAGCGCCTATTCTAGGCGTTCGAAGTGTTCGGGGATGTGCCGTATACATCGAACGCCTACATGAAGCGCCTAATGTGACATTGAGCGCCTAATGTAGGTGTTCGAAGTGTACGGGGATGCTCTGGGACACATTGAACGCCTACATTAGGCGCCTAATGTGACTTGAAGTGCCTAATGTAGGTGTTCGAAGTGTTCTGACGGTTCTAAACTGCAGTTTTTCTGCAGTAACTTCCTCCCATCTCCTTCCTCCTTCAACCCTTTCCTGTTAAACCTCTCAAGATCCATCTTACCATCTAGATCCATCATACTTAACACACATCTAACATGAATTGATGCTTAGTTATGTCTCATAATATCCACTCTTAACCTTCTATCATTCACAACTTTCAAAAGATACCATCAACATTCCTAACACAACAAGTCTATAACAATGCCATCATTCATCCTTCAATTCCCTGCACTTACTCTCAAACATCTAGGTGTAGACAACCAACACAAGAATAGAACAAGACAATAAACACATCAAGAATAGACTTTCATGGGCATGCTTGACAAACAACAAAGCACCACATAACTATTTTCAGAAATATGGCCCAAAGAACAAGCTTTACGCAACTAGCAACAACAATTACATATAGTAAAGCATTTAACATAGACAAGTCAAAATTACTAATGTGTGATCCAAGTTTTGTCTTTGTAAGAACATAGGGCCTAAAGTATCAAAATTTGCGTAAAGCGTATAGAAAGATTTCTTGTCTTTGTTTCTAGTTATGCTTACAAGTGTATGGCAGAATTTCTGTAAAGATTGAACCTAGGTTGAACGCTTTTCCTTCCGTTCCTTCTTGTTCTCTTCTTCTTCTTTCCTCTTTCTCCTTCCCTTTCTCTCCAGTGGTTTTGCCCTCTCCTTCACATAAGGGATTACTCGCTTCCTCAACACTTGATCCTTCAGGTCTACAATTTTCACGGGTATCTCTTCATATGTAACATCGTCTTTAAGTTCCAAAGGTTGAGCTTCAAGTACATGACTTGGATCCGTCACGTACTTCCTTAGTTGTGATACGTGAAAGACATTGTAAACTTGCGCCAACACCGGAGGTAACGCTAACCTATATGCCAAGGCTCCCACCTTCTCAAGTATTTCATAAGGACCAATAAAACGAGGGCTTAACTTGCCTTTTACTCCAAACCTCATGACACCCTTTGTAGGTGATAACCTCAAATAAATTTTTCCACCCACATCAAATTCCAATGGTCGTCGTTTGGAATCTGCCCAACTCTTGTTGCGATCCTGAGCCGCCTTGAGTCTTTCCCGGATGACTTTCACTTTTTCTAGCGTTTTCTCCAATGGCTCAGGTCCAGTGATGGTCCTCACACCTACTTCGTCCCAATAAACCGGGGACCTACATTTCCTTCCATACAAAGCTTCAAAAGGAGCCATGTCAATTGCGCTGTGGTAACTGTTGTTATAAGAAAACTCCATTAGCTTTACCATTCCATCCCAACTCCCTTTAAAATCCAACACGCAAGCCCTTAGCATATCTTCCAAGGTCTGAATAGTCCGCTCGGACTGTCCATCAGTTTGGGGATGATACGCCGTACTCAACCTTAATTCCGTACCCATGGCTTTCTGGAATGATGTCCAAAACTTAGATGTAAACCGTGAATCCCGATCGGACACTATACTTACTGGAACACCATGCAAGCTAACAATATTCTCCATATATAAATTCACTAACTTGTTAAGAGGTGCTTCACTTGAAACGGGTTGGAAATGGGCAGACTTTGTTAAACGATCCACGATGACCCAAATCATGTCATATCCACTTCTTGTCTTTGGTAAACCTGCTACGAAATCCATCGTGACATGTTCCCATTTCTATTCCAAGATCTCTAACGGCATCAATAATCCTCCCGGCCTTTGGTGTTCCGCCTTGACTTGTTGACAAACTAAGCACCTTTCTATAAATTCAGCAACATGTCGTTTCATTCCGGACCACCAATAATATTGCTTGATATCTCTATACATCTTGGTGCTACCAGAGTGTATTGATAACCTCGAACTATGAGCTTCTTGCAAAATTTCCTTTCTAAGTTCATCAACATCAGGTACACATAATCTTTCTCTAAACCATAAGCTCCCATCCTCTTTGGTCCGAAATCCTTCAACTTGACTATGTTTCACCTTTTCCGTTATTTCATTTAGGGCCTTATCTTTCTTCTGAGCCTCTTTTATCCGGTCAATCAAATTTGGCGTGATGGTCAATGTTGTCAGTACGTTCACCGTGGAGTCAATCAAATCCAAACCGAATTCCTCTATCTCTCTTTCCAATGGTGATTGTCGCGCATGGCTGGACTTCCTACTTAACGCATCTGCCACTTTATTAGCCTTCCCTGGATGGTAATGGATTGTCAAATCATAGTCTTTTAGCAACTCCAACCATCTCCGCTGCCTCATGTTTAATTCTTTCTGAGAGAATAAATATTTTAAACTCTTGTGATCCGTGAATACCGCGCATTTTTCTCCATATAAGTAATGCCGCCAGATCTTCAAGGCGAACACCACCGCGGCAAGCTCAAGATCATGTGTGGGATAATTTTGCTCATAAGGCTTAAGCTGTCTTGAGGCATATGCGATGACTCGTTCGTTTTGCATCAAAACGTAACCTACAAATAATGTATTAGTCTAAACTTAATTGGTATGCAAGATCATAACCTTATACTACAACTTACGTACCTAAACCGTTCTTCGATGTGTCACTATAAATCACAAACCCATCAGTTCCAGAGGGTTGAGCCAATACTAGAGCCGTCGTTAACCTCTTCTTAAGCTCCGTGAAGCTTTGCTCGCATTCCGCCGTCCACTCGAACTTGGACTTCTTTTGAGTAAGACGACTGAGAGGTACGGCTATCCTTGAGAATCCCTCAACAAACTTTCTGTAATAACCCGCTAGACCCAAGAAACTTCGCACTTCGGTGACGTTGGTAGGTCTAGGCCATTCGGTTATAGCTTCCACCTTCTTCGGGTCAACAGCAATCCCCTCCTCCGATATCACGTGACCCAAAAAAGCCACACTTCTCAACCAAAACTCACACTTGCTAAACTTAGCGTATAATTGTTTCTGCCTCAAAACACCTAGTACGGTTCTCAAATGCTCAGCGTGACTTTGTTCGTCAGGAGAATACACCAGAATATCATCTATGAATACCACTACAAACTTGTCCAACTGTTCTCGAAAAATGGTATTCATAAGGTCCATAAAAGCTGCAGGGGCATTTGTTAATCCAAACGGCATCACCAAAAATTCATAGTGACCATATCTTGTGCGGAAGGCTGTCTTTGCGATGTCCTCGGCCTTCACTCGCAACTGATGATACCCTGATCGGAGATCAATCTTAGAGAAGATTTTGGCACCCTTGAGCTGGTCAAACAAATCCTCAATTCGTGGGAGGGGATACTTATTCTTGATGGTAACTTTATTCAACTCCCGATAATCGATACAGAGTCTCATGCTACCATCTTTCTTCTTTACAAACAAAACAGGTGCTCCCCAAGGCGATACACTAGGGCGGATAAACTTCTTGTCTAATAACTCATGCAGTTGTTCCTTCAACTCTCTCAACTCTGCCGGAGCCATTCTATAAGGGGCTTTAGAGATAGGTTCAGTTCCTGGAACCAAGTTTATCTCAAACTCGACTTCTCTAGGGGGTGGTACTCCCGGTAAATCTTCCGGAAACACATCAAGAAATTCATTGACCACTGGAATTTGCTCAATGGACGGTACCTCCTGAGTAACATCCATTGTATACACTAGGAATCCCTCAGCACCTTTCCTTAAGGCTTTGCATGCTTGTGCAACCGACACATACACCTTCTTGGGAACTTTATTTCGTTCCGGTTCCCCTTGAAACGTTACCTCTTCCATCTTAGCGTTCTTGATTGTCACTTGTTTCAATCGACAATCAATATTGGCGTGATGCTTGGCCATCTAGTCCATTCCCAATATAACGTCAAAGTCGTACATATGAATAGGAATCAGTGTGGCGGAGAATGTTTGTCCTTCAAACTCCAATTCGCAATCTCGGTACTGTTGGTACGAAACCATAATTTGATCTCCGGCCGCTTGAACGCGATACGGAGTTTCTAACCATTCAGGCAAACTACCAAGGTGCTTAGTGAATCTTTTTGCTACAAAGGAGTGGCTTGCGCCGCTATCGAAGAGTACATTGGCAGGCATCTTATTTACTAAAACCGCACCTAAGGCTATATGAAGTTTTACACAAAAAGTTAAGCACATAAACACTTAATTCATTAATGATTTAAACTTGATTCAAATGGTACCTGCTACTACATCGGTAGCCTCCTGCACATCTGTGTCCGTCATGAGATGTACACGGGCATTTGCTCGCGGCTTTGCTCTCGGCTGCTGAGCCGCTTCTCCCAGATTATTTTTCTTCATCTCCGGACAGTCCCTAATCATGTGACCCACTTGACCGCATCGAAAACATGCTCCTGCCACTTTCCTACACTCTCCGACATGGTTCTTGTTGCAATGAGGGCAAACTCCTAAACCCTGCTGAACTACTGGATTCTGAGGTGGAAGTCTCTACAAATTTCCAACTGGTCCTCTCTTTGGAATCTTGACCCAACGTCCGGGTCTTCCACCAACTCTCACATCATCTCTTGGCCACTTACCTCTATCAGACCCTCCAGCACTAGCTGCTCTTGCCGCCACTCTGCGGAAATCGCTCTCAACCCAAAAACATGCATCCAACATGTCCTCGTAAGTTTTCATTCCTGCATTCACTATTGCCGACTGTATCCTCGAGTCCAAACCCCTCTCGAACTTTGTCATCTTAAGGCGACTATCAGACATAATCGCCAGGGCAAACTTTCCCAAAGCGTGAAAACGATCAGCATATTCCGATACGGTCATCCGACCCTGCTCAAGTCGGTCGAATGCCCTAATCTTGTCCAGTATAGCCGTCTCTGGCACATAATACTTTAGGAACACACCACAGAACTGCGCCCACGAGATAGGTGGGGTCATTCTCAACACCATTCCGTCCCACCATTCACCAGCCTTGCCACTTAGAAGGGGTGTGGCCACATCAACCTTTATCTCCTCCGGTACTTGCACTAGCCGAAAACATTTCTCTACCTCAGCCAACCAGTGCTAAGCTTCCTCAGGATCAGTACATCCTCCAAACTCCAGCACCCTCATCTTTCGCATCTCTCCATAAAAGAACCTGATGTTGTGCTGGGGCGGTGGAGGAGGTGGAGGCTGATGCTGTTGAGCAAACCCTTGTGCGATCACCGTTAGCGCGTCAGTGAGCACCTGGGGTAAAACAATCTGTGGTGGCTGGTTCTCTTGTCCATTACCAGAGTTTCCTGTGTTATCTCTTCTTGGAGGCATTTTTCTCTGAAAGGTTAACGTTCCATTAGCATTCAGTAGAAACAAGATGTTACTGAAAGCTTGAATGAATAAGGACTGGTAGGGTATGTAATACAACTATTAATTCGAAATTATATGCTAAACGCGCTTGCACAAACCCAACCCAGGTCATACTTAGACTCTAGAAAACCATCACTTATACCTAAGGATCAAACTTAAGGGAAAATCACATCTTAATTTGCTATAAGATCATGAACCTAAGTTTCCGAGATAGATCTGAAGCCTAGTCTCTGATACCACCAGTAGCGCCCCGGCCCGATACCATCATCGGAACCAGTGCACCCGTCGTAGTCTACTATGAGAACTATGAAGCGCCAAAGCAGATCAAGCGTACATCATTCATGACGTAAGATAAATCAGTGGAAACGTCATAAAATTTAAAACTTCATCATCATTAATACAACCAAAAAGTACAGCGGAAATAAAAGGGCGTTCAAACAACCGTCTAACTTATCCTCCAGTACAGCATAATAAACATCGAGTTTTCCAACATAAAGAAAGTAAGCAAACATCTATCTACTTCCATGTCCATCATCCCACTGAGCCCACTCGCCATCGTCTTCGATAAATATCATTTCATATTCCGGCTCACCTGAAAAGGAATAAGGTATCTGTTCTTAGCGAAAATATCGCCAGCAAGTAACCTGTCTATACACCTTACGGGATCACACACGACGAGTCACCAGTGTATAAGTCATTGCCCAAAATAAGGTGCTCGGGTTATCAAATAGAATCTTTATAAGAACACCTCAAAACAGATGAATCACATAAATGATACGCGGATACGAGAATAAACATGTGCTAAAGCAACATATCACATAAGCAAGACATAAACTAGTCACATTTCTTGCATGTCACGCCTTATGCTTCGTGTATCATGATGCATGTACTTCTTTAAAATCACACACAACACCCATGCATATGTCTTCTTTCATAAACATGTCATGCGTGTCATTTCACAAAACATTTCATAACTCTTCTTATCATATTCTTCGCGTAGCAGAACTTTATACCTTGTGGGTGATCAGTCCACAGCAAACAGAACTTTATACCCCGTGCTGAAAGGTCCACGGCCCCTTAACATATAACTTTATACCCCGTGCTGATAGGTCCACGGCCCCATTACATACATCATATATCCGTGTTGATAGGTCCACGGCCCCATAAAATACTTTATTTTCCGTGCTGATAGGTCCACGGCCCCATAACATATTTTATACCCTGCTGTTGATTCACATGTCACGCTTTTATACACTGCTTTTGCAGGCGTGACTTTTATACCCTGCGATCAACCAGCAGCCATTTTGTCTTTCGAAAACTTTAAACTTCTCTTGTAAACACATGCTCTTTCGCAAAGCAATTCTCAAGTCAAATGCAAGTGCCCATGTCATGATGCAGGATGCACATGTAACTTCATATCAAACATGTAACACAACACACATACATCTTACATATCAAGTATACGGTCTTACCCTCAAACACTCTATGTTCGTATCTTTACAAGTCCGTTCGTCTCACTAATTCACTTGGAATTCAATCTCATTCTTACTTGATCAAACTTACCATCTACACCTCAATTACACCTCAAATACCATTGCATTTTATGTTCAAAAGAAGTGTATAAAGTTACTACACATACATAGAGCGCCTAAAGGGTCAACAAGACTTCCAGTATACTTCGAACGCTACATGGAGCGCCTAATGTGGACATGGAGCGCCTATTCTAGGCGTTCGAAGTGTTTGGGGATGTGCCGTATACATCGAACACCTACATGAAGTGCCTAATGTGACATTGAGCGCCTAATGTAGGTGTTCGAAGTGTACGTGGATGCTCTGGGACACATTGAACGCCTATATTAGGCGCCTAATGTGACTTGAAGCGCCTAATGTAGGTGTTCGAAGTGTTCTGACGGTTCTAAACTGCAGTTTTTCTGCAGTAACTTCCTCCCATCTCCTTCCTCCTTCAACCCTTTCCTGTTAAACCTCTCAAGATCCATCTTACCATCTAGATTCATCATACTTAACACACATCTAACATGAATTGATGCTTAGTTATGTCTCATAATATCCACTCTTAAACTTCTATCATTCACAACCTTCAAAAGATACCATCAACATTCCCAACACAACAAGTCTATAACAATGCCATCATTCATCCTTCAATTACATGCACTTACTCTCAAACATCTAGGTGTAGACAACCAACACAAGAATAGAACAAGAAAATAAACACATCAAGAATACACTTTCATGGGCATGCTTGACAAACAACAAAGCACCACATAACTATTTTCAGAAATATGGCCCAAAGAACAAGACTTTATGCAACTAGCAACAACAATTACATATAGTAAAGCATTTAACATAGACAAGTCAAAATTACTAATGTGTGATCCAAGTTTTCTCTTTGTAAGAACATAGGGCCTAAAGTATCAAAATTTGTGTAAAGCGTATAGAAAGATTACTTGCCTTTGTTTCTAGTTACGCTTACAAGTGTATGTCAGAATTTCTGTAAAGATTGAACCTAGGTTGAACGCTCTTCCTTCCTTTCCTTCTTCTTCTCTTCTTCTTCTTTCCTCTTTCTCCTTCCCTTTCTCTCCAGCGGTTTTGCCCTCTCCTTTTGGTGTTATAACCGATCCCTTAGGCTGATGGGGAGTTATACTAAGTGTTGTGTAACTCCCCTATCCTTTAGTAGGGACCTTTTAAGCAATTTTCCTTAATTACCTTTATTTCTACTTTTAACCCCTTTTCTTATTTTTCTATATTTTGAGTAACTAAGTCTCACATCCTACAACATTACTTAAATTGCATTTAAGGTTGCCCATTAAGTATTAAAACTCGTGCTAAAAAGTCACGGGATATGACATGTTTAAGGTCAGGGTCTTTTGGAAACATCAACTAAACATCTTAAGGAGTGTTTTGATATAAAAATCAACCTTTTTGGTTGAGTATTCAAGGAGAAACACGTTTTTCAAAATCAGCAACATTATTTCCAATTCTGTCCAGATTGACCATCTGAATCTTTTTATTTGTTTGAAGGGCCAAACAATCTTATTTTTGTCTGATTTTTGGACAGAGTCTTGCAAACACATTGAAGTTAAATTCTGGAAAGTTTCATAATTTTTGGAGTTGTGTACAATTATTTTTGAATTTTTCAAAAACAGGTTTTGAATCTGAGGTGGTCTCAGATTCTGTTTTCAAATGGGATTTTTACAAAGGGTAGTAGTGTAATTTCCACTAACCACTATTCACCCTCTTCTAGTGGTGTTTATTGCAGGTGCACGGTCCAACAATTGGTATCAGAGCAAGGTCTACACCACTCAAAGAAGCAAGATTCAATACCATACGAACAATACAAGGCCAAGAAACAACAATTCATTATATACTGCTTGTCTCAAATCCAAGGTACATACAATGACTATTGTTTCTCACAAAGGTGAGTTGGAATGTATGTCTACACAACGCCCTCCTCTTTTTGATGGCAATAACTTTGTTAATTGGAAACTAAGAATGAGGTTATTTTTAATGGATATAGACATCGATTGATAGTCTATAGTTGAAGATGAGTCGTACATTCCAGTGAAAGTTGTACAAGTTAGTGGAGTCACACAAGAGGTTGAAAAATATAAAAGTGAATGGTCATCGGAAGATAAAAAGAAAATGTCCATGAATGCTAAAGCTATGCAATTACTTTTGAATGGACTTACAACTTCTGAAGCAGGATATGTGTCAAATTGCACAAGTGCACACGATATGTGGAAATCACTTGTATTAAAGCATGAAGGTACTTATGGTGTAAAAGAGTCAAAAAAAACATGCTTATGACTGAATTAGAGTCTTTCAAAATGTTGCCGAACGAATCCATAACATCTATGGATTTGAGGATTATTAATTGCCCTTGAAGCTTTAGGGAAATCATTCTCGAACAATGAAAAAGTACAAAAGGTACTGCGCAGCCTTCCTGCTGAATGGGATCCAAAGGTCACGGCGATTGAAGAGACGAAATCAATCACAAAAATGGACGAATTGATAGGCTCACTAAGAGTATATGAGGTAAAACTAAACCAACGAAAGTCCGAGTCATCTAAATCATCAAGTAAGTCAATAGCTTTCAAAACAACTGAAACACATACAAATAATGATGATAGTAATAGTGATACTGAATTAGATGATGACTTGATATTAATAGCAAGAAAACTTAGAAAGTTTTTCAAACGTCCTAATATGAATAGACAACACAAATAATTATCAAAGGGGAACCACATATAACACATTATTCCTAAGAAGAAAAGATTATGACTTATTAATAGTTCAAATCTATGTAGATGATATAATCTTTGGTTCAACTAATCCTACCTTAGTAAAAGACTTCGAAGAATGTATGAAGTCAGAATTTGAAATGTCAATGGTAGGAGAGTTGAATTACTTCTTAGGGCTTCAAATCAAACAAACCTCTCAAGGAATTCACATTAGCCAACTTAAGTATGTCAATGATATGATTTAGAAGTTTGGCTTTGAAGAGTTGAAACCAACAACTACCCCCATGAGTGTTAGCACCAAACTTGATAAGGATGAAAATGGTAAACCTTTTGATGACACACTCTATAGGACTATGATTGGATCACTAGCTAGGTTTCAATCTTGTCCTAATGTATCTCATTACAATGCAGTGAAAAAGATCCTTAGATATCTTAAACATACACCTCACTTAGGACTTTGGTATGATAGAAACGCTAAGTTAGAATTACACGCATATCGTGATGCAGATTATGGTGGTTGCAAATTAGATAGAAAATCCACTAGCGGTACGTGTCAATTCATAGGAACCAACTTGATCTCTTGGTTTTCTAAAAAGCAAGCTAGTGTAGCTCTTTCTACCACTGAATTCGAGTGTATTGCCTTAAGTTTATGTACTACCCAAATACTTTGGCTTAAACAGCAACTTAGTGATTTTGGCATTAAAATGAAAAAGATTCCAATTTTCTGCGATAGCACAAGTGAGATCAATCTTTCATGGAATCTGGTGCTTCATTCTAAGGCCAAACACATTGAGGTGCGATACCACTTTCTTCGCGATCATGTTCAAAATGAGGATATAGTCATAAACCATATAAGAACTGATCACCAAATAGCTGACATCTTTACCAAACCTCTTAATCAAGCCACTTTTGAAAACTTACGAGCCAAGTTAGGCATGATGACTTACGACACTATTGTATAGTTTTATCTTTTGCATGATTTGAAAAATAAAGGGGGAGATAGAATAAGAACATGTTTTTAGTTGGTAAGTCATATGCTAAGTATCAATTGGTATAAGTTGAGTATAGGTTAAGGGGGAGAGTATAAGTTGAGGGGGAGCGTACTATTTAAAAGTTTGTTGAAAACAAAGTTTGAAAACAATTGGTAAGGTTGTAACATTAAAATCATGTTGAGTTATTTTGAAAATCATCCAAAAGGAGGAGAATGTTGAGAAATATGTTTGGATAATTTTCAAAGCCATGATTTTAAGTGTTGAGTGCATAAAAATATCACATATGATGTTATATGTGATTAAAAGTTGAAAACGTTGACATCTATCTCTCAGGTTGTTGCACATTGATCGATCTATGTACATAGATCTCTCACATCGATCGATCTTTGTAAGGCAGTGAAAGTTCAAGACCTTACAGTGAGACATCGATCTCTAAACCTGAGACACATCGATCGATCGATGTACATCGAACCCTCACTTTGATCGATCGATGCAGGTTAGAGGCAAACTCTGAAACTTTCGGTGAGACATCGATCTCTCAACCTGAGCCACTTCGATCGATCGATGTCTAAGGTTTTTAGAAATATTTTTCTAAGAAATGTTAAAACGGTTGTTTTCATTTGTATAGGATTTATACATTTTTATTATATGATTATTATGAGTTTTTGATGGTTATAAATATATTATGAACTAACGTGCCTTAGAAGTTTCTACAACTTACCAAAAAGGGCAAAATTGGTATTTTGTGTTTTGTAGGAACATGATATGGTGGATATACATCAAGAACGGTATTCTTATACTATTTATCATGACAAAGGTGATATCATGATTATTTCTAACCATCCGGGTCATTTCTGGAGTTTTCATATACTAGGGGCATTTTGGTCATTTCATCCCCAAGGGTATTTTTGGTATTTTCACTCAATGAATCTCTTTAGCATATTATTATCTTCATTCTGGAGCTGAGATATTACTAATTTGAAGATAATATGGTGATTCTCTATTTTAGTCTCTCACATGATGATTTTATTGACTATAGCTGGATATGTGATGATTTGAGATGTCACATTCTATTCTATCTTGAAGACCCTCTTATATATGTTATAAGAGCATATTTATCAACATTATTCAGAGATGTTCAAGGTGTTAAAGGTGTGAAAATGATCACGACATATAAGAAGAAATATTAGGAATTTCGGCGTTACACGTTGACATAATCTTGTCAACTATTATCTATTGATTTCTTCTTCAAAAAATCTGAGTTGCTACACATATATGTATGTCCAAAAACGTGATTTATCAGGTGGAGGTGATGGTGTAATCATTTTATGGCTTGATGACAAGTGGACAAACCAAAAAGGAGCTAGTTGGCAAAAATTGCCAACTTGGATATTTCAAAAGTATAGCCAACAGTTATGGCTGGTCATGGAAGAATTTTTTGAGTCAAATGGAGACTTCACATGTCTTATTCTTGTGCTTGAAGTTGAGGATATTTTGATGGTATTATCCTTTCTTTTTATCTTCATTTTACAAAAGATATTCAAAGTTATTTTTAATGAAAATGTTGAAAGTAGCCAACGGCTACTAAGAAGGTGTGGAGCTGATTTTTTGTTTGAACTTGTCAACTTCTACATGCCTATTCTTAAGCCAAGGAGCTGAGGGAATAGTGGAGTATTATCCCTCTAATTATCTTTATTTTTGGCAAAGGATAATCAAGACAATTTTTAGTGAAAAATTCGGCCAAGGTGATTATCCAAGGTGGACCAATTATGTTGTCTTATTTTTCCAAGTGTACAAGGCCAACCAATGATGAGGTGACACATTGGAAGTCTTATCTCCAAGGCTCAAATCACACTATAAATAGGAGGCAATGGTGAAGAAGATGAAACACACTTGAAGCTCACAAGCATTTGTTGAATTGTCTAGCTATCATCTTCTTCTTGTTGTTGTTCTTGTTCTATTCTTTGTAGCAAAGGTGTTTTTGTTGTTTTTGTTGAGCTACAAGCCTCTTGAGCTTCATTTGTAATATTGATTAGCCATTTCTATAAGGCTATATCAATAGGTTGTAGAGGTGTTGCAATTAAGTGTTGCTTAGAAGGTGATTATCCAAGTCTTGAATACGGTTGGTGTATAACCCAAGGATCAAGCTTGGTTCTTGCTGTAAGGTGATTCATTTCATAGTGAAATCCAAGGAAAGATGTTCCTTGGGACTGGAGTAGGTTACATTGACCGAACCAGGATAAATTCTCGGTGTTCTTGTCTTGTTTCTTCATTTCTGTATTCTGCCTATTTTTACTGCAGTTTTCACACAACTTCTCACCATTCGAAAAAATAGCTAAACATGTTCAAAATTCATGATTTTTGATGGAGTTATACTTCAGACTATTAACTTTCATTTTCAATAAGAATCACTTGATTTGAGCAAGGAAAATTTAGTCTTTCAGTCTTTGCAAGATAACTGCTCCAATCTGGCTGCAATTTGAACAGTTTTGAGAAAACTTAAATTCTGTATTTGTCAAGAATTGTTTAAGGTCAGGGCCTTTTGGAAACATCAACTACACATCTTAAGGAGTGTTTTGATATAAAGATCAACCTTTTTGGTTGAGTATTCAAGGAGAAACACGTTTTTCAAAATCAGCAACATTCTGTCCAATTCTGTACAGATTGACCATCTGAATCTTTTTATTTATTTCAAGAGTCAATTTTTGTCTGATTTTTGGACAGTCTCATAAATACATTGAAGTTAAATTTTGGAAAGTTTCATAATTTTTGGAGTTGGGTACAATTATTTTTGAATTTTTCAAAAATAGGTTCTTAATCTGAGGTGGTCTCAGATTCTGTTTTCAAAAGGGATTTTTACAAAGGGTAGTAGTATAATTTCCACTAACCACTATTCGTCCCTCCTCTAGTGGTGTTTATTGCAGGTGCACGGTCCAACAAAAGCTACGCTTAACGATAACGCCTATGTGCTTGATCTTTTAGTAGGTAAGTATAATTTCTTCAATACTTTTAGCGTAGCTGATCTTTCTCCTTTTAGTGTAGATTCAAGGGTGAATCCTTTTCAGGAAGGAGGAATACACGCCATCATAGAGCCATGAAGATGACCCAAATAGAATTGAATAAAAATCAACTATGGAGGTTCATGAGGAGCAAGATTTTGATTATGGAGATAAGCCAAAAATTGTTTTCATATGATGGTCCAATCACACGTGTAAGAGCCAAGGAGATCTAAGCATCAATTGGACTGTTTTAGCAGAATTCAAGGTGAAATGGACCAAATCTTCGTAAGATCATGAAGGCCCACATTGGGTTAATTTACTCAAGTCGAAAAATAAGTTGTGAATGGGAGGTGGGTGGGCTGGGCAAACGTCCATATCCTTCTGGATGGGTCAGATTCGTCGATTTGAGCTTAAATACTGAATTTGGGCTTTGCATTGTCTTGGTTGGACCCAATAGCCTTGTAATTATCGTAGTCTTTTTTAGACATATTTTTTTTATTTTAGGCATGCCCTAGCTGATTAGGTGGACAGGAGTGAGTCCAAGTCTGTTTGATTAAGTTAAAAGA
>AP025075.1:15523935-15544833 GCA_036186865.1 Eustoma russellianum | reverse complement strand
CAAACAAATGGTCTAACGTGATTCTTATGGTAGTTGTGTTCTTCAAATGGTCTAACCAAGTTCTTTGATTATCTTTTTAATTTACTAATCATGTCTTCTTTGTTTCTTTGTGTTTTCGTGTCTTCTTGTTATAAACAAAAACTTGGGCATCATGTATCTTCGTTATACACACATCAATAAACTCTAAAAGTTGTCAACCCAAATCTTCAAAAGTCTAAAGTGTTTGTTGCCGGAGTTAGCAGTAGAAAAAGTAAAAATATCATATATTATTGGTATGCCTTTAGAGTATCTTCTAATCAAGTACCTATGAGTGGCCTTAATGTCAAATAATTTATTATTTAAGGACTGCTCCCCTTTACTGAAAAAAATAAGGAAAAGAGTTGGAAGATGGAAAGTCTCGAAACTCTATTATGATGGTATACTCCAATTAGTAAATTTATTTCCCTTAGCTATGCGTAATAACTTATCTAATGCTTTCTTCTTACTTGGGAAAATCATAAGAGACATTGAAAGAATCTTGAAGGGCTTTATGTGGGGCAGCACAACAAAAAGAAAAAGTTCAGTGGATGTTTGCATGGCTAAACAAAAGAGGGTTTGAGAATTCCTAACTTAATACAAGTCACTAATTCGTACCTAATGAAGGCTATTTAGAATATCTGTAGAAGCAAATAATGGTGGTGGATTAAATGGATTTACTCGATGATTTTAAAAAGAAATTTTGTATGGAAAATTCAGCAAAAACAGGCTGATTCTTAGAAGTGGGCGGAAATTCTGCAGGTAAAATCTACGTACATTCCATTCACCAAAATGATCATTGTTAATGGGAGAAACTCTTCTTTTTGAAATGACAATTGTCATTCTTGTGGAATTTTTGATTAAGTTTTATAGTATAAAAATGAGGAGGAAGCTTTAGATTAGAAAAAATAATTAAAGTATCTAGGTTACAAGAAAAAAACGACCAGAATATCCTATATGGTGGAGGATAGAATGATGAAATTCTAAGTTTCTGTCACGAATGTATTAATATCTCAATACTGTAGCAGGAAGATCAGTGGAAATGCACCCAAATCATGCATTCGGTCGAAAGTGCCAGAGATGAGCTTGGCATAGACAATCTTATTGTAGATTAGCACAAGATTATTTGGAAAAAAAACACATGTTTAGATATGCTATGATCCTATGGCTTGGTTATTGGAAAAAAATAACGAACAAAATAAACTGTTACAATGGAGAATCATTCAGTCTAATACGTGTGTTTTATGTGCCAGGTTATCTGCAGACCAAGAATATCTTCTCATGTTCATACTCAGCAGATGTTTGGAAAGAAATTCTAATGAAAGAAATAGGCAATCAATTTACCTACACATAGCAAGAAGTACTACAAATGGCTGACCTCAACCTCTTGGCAATTAAAGTTTAATAAAGACTTGGTGTATTTTGGCTTTGCTGCCAAGTCTATACATCATGGAAGTGAGAAATCAAAGAATTTATCCAAAAGAAAAAGAGAGAGAGAGATAAAGACCAGTAACTATTACTCAACAAATGCTGCATAATATTATTATGATTCCGGGTATGGTGTAAGGAAGAATAAGACCTAGTGACATTAGTTGTTAATCTTTATATGTAAATCTCTACATATACAAAAATTTTAAGTTGCAAAAAAAAAGTTTTTTTTTTTTTTTACATCTTATTTGGAGTTTCACTATCTGCAGTCACTAATATTCGTCTTGTCTGTTTCATTTCCTATTCGTATCTACGAAATGTACTTCTTTATATGTTTGATTAAATAAAATCACAATAGGGGAAATAAATTTCGTTTAAATTAAATTAACCAAAAAAAACCTGGAACCAAACTATACAAACATGAGTAGTTTTTGTTATCTTAAAAGAGTAATTGTAAATCATTTAATAAAATATAAATAGGAAAGGTTGTCATACCAACATGGTAGGACAACTTCACTACGATCTCAGCTTCTTAACACTGAAGTTTGAACGTTTATAGATATACAAAATTAGAGGAGAAAGAATCATAAAATTTGGGGTAAATTACCCCACCTGTATTTTGTTGGGACGAATTTGTTTGGACCTATACAGAAAAATTAATTTTCTCTACGGAGTAAACTTTTTGTTATTTTCCCAAAATGCCCTAATCGCAAAGAGATATATTAAGTCATGGAGGTTACATGAAGCATACATCATGATAAGGTAAAATATTGATTCACGAAAACACCATGCATAACGGTGTCATATACACAATTCTCAAAATGGTATATACTCCGGACTCACAATAACTAGTTTGTTTACGAAACTGCAATCATGGTGTGTTGCTATATTTATTTTAACTGTTAACATTTATGCCAACGCTTACCTTTAGAACGGTGCGTCATATACCGTGTATCACAGTGCGTGCATAAAAAAGTGTTTTAATTTATAATTTTGAACATTGTTAGTGCCAGAGAAACTGTAATTAGGTGAGTAGTACACCTTGTATATGGTGTAAAGGAAAAAAATAAATACATTCAGAAATAGTCTCTTTAGCTAGATGAAACTCAAAAGGAATAATACGTTGAAACTAAATCAACTATAAAGTTGACATATACATATTAAAAATGACACATGAAGATTCTACACTTGTACTGAAACTTCAGAATTGTTCCTTTTAAGTAGATAGCTTGCAATGGAAAAAGTACATTTCATCATAGTCTATGCAGCAAGAGTATACTAAAATATGTGAACGAAAAATGTGGCTCTCCAGTAGAGCCATTCCTAGAAAACGTTTGAAAACGTTTTGTCGCGAATTTTCCACTAACGAATCTTTTTGCTAAATGAAAAGCATTTAAGGACACAAATGTGCAAAGCTAATAATATGTCCATCAAGAATTACAGAATTCATCGCACGTCGTCGTTGTTTTCGCGAATACAAATGCTGGTTAATTATAGTTCTTTCACATTCTGTTGGTTGTATCCTATTATTTTATTGGTAATTAAATGAGATGAGTTTGAGTGAAGGTAGTCTATGAATATTTGAAGATGAGGGTTAGAAGTAGAAAAATATGTTATTATGTTCTGGTTGTACACCATATAAACGGTATTGATGTACTATATACCTACTGGAAAAACGTGTATTGATACATGTACCATATTAAATCTGGTGATTATGGGGGCAAATTGAATGCAATTGAGTATATAACAGTGCATTTATAGTTGTTGAAAAATAAAACCACCTTTTTTGGTACAAAATACACCATATACCAGGGTGACAGCAACAACATATTAATCGGACTTGGTGTCAGAAAAATTATTGTCGTTTTTTTGCATGTGAGAGAATGAGCAATTTCGTATGAAAATATGGACTAACCAGCAACCGTCATTCAAATTTGCGTCGAAACGTATATGTGGGCTTTGTACCATTAAGATGGTAAACAAATGGTCTATTACCTCTTACATAAGACAGATCGAAAAGCCCAGCCCAAAACCCGCCGTACATTTTCCCCTTCCTAGCTCCCGTTGTTGCTTTTTCCTCACAAAGCTCTTTTTTTCCCTTACTTGATCCTTACAACGTACCGCAGAGTTTTGTTTTGGAGAATATAATTATCGGATGTTGTAAATTTCTGGCCAATCCTATTCAGGTACTGTCTTTTTCCCTTTTTCTGCTTTCCTTCTCTTTTCTGGTTGTTAATTGGGGTTTTTTTTTGGAAGTGGTGAGATTCTAGTGGTGTTAAGCAATGAAACCAAGTTAGTATATCTGTTAATTTTCTCATTTATATGCGTTCTTTAAGTGCTCAGGTAAGTGACTCATAAGTACTGATACAGAGTGGTGTTATGCGAGAATTTTGTTTTGTTAGAAATTGTTGAAATAGGTTGTTTTCTTTATAACTAACGTGTAGAAGTTGATTTAGCTTTTTTTTTTTTTTACTTCTTTTGATACTTGATGCCGTTTTCTTTGGAAATTTTGCATAAAGTAGGAGACGGTTATATTTATTTATGGGCTACATTGCATTTTTGAGGAATTCAATGTTGAGCTCAATGCGATGGGTTGGAGTAATCAGGGAGGTTAGAAGGTTTAAGAAAATGAAGCTCTGGAAAGTTTATCAGACAGGTTGGTTTACCTGGGGCGTTTCCAGTTTCGTTGTCAGGTCTATAAATGCATAGACTACTCTCTTCATAGCCTCAAACTTTGTAACCTTAAACTTTTAGATGAGATGAGAATTTAGCACGCTGTCGGAGCGGGAGGCTTTGGGCATAAATTTGGTGAACTTTTCTGTCTGTATACTACTGCTCTTATTGTGAAGTCCAAGGATGTGATGGGACGCGTTAAGCCTGTAAATCTATAAGATGCTCTTCTCTCTGTAAACTTAAGCTTTTACATGGATGAATGTACATTAATGGCTATGTTTACTTTACTGGATTGAAGAGTTAAATTGTGGTTTTTTCATTTGTCGGCTATCCAACAAGTAGTGCTATAGTAAAACTGTGGTTGTGCTTCTTTTCTCTGCTAGTAAACTTGTTTTATGTAGTTTGTGATTAGAGACAATCAAGTGCCAAAAAGATGAAACGCCTTGTACTTTATCTGATGCATTTGAACTTGTCTCTTCTGTGAAAGATGATTTTTTTTTGACATTTTACTTTGAGTTCCCTATTTGCAGTCTGACCTTCGTCCTGTCTGTTTTATTTCCTATTCGTTTCCACGAGATGTGCTTCTTTATATTTTTGTTTGTTTGTTTGTTTTTTTTTCCCAGCCAAACTATTGTGCTACCAATGCATGAGATGTTGACAATTGATTTCTTTTCGTTACTTTATTCAAGGTCACCACCATGTTCAATTTGAAGTATTGACCAAGCACGAGTTATAAACTTGGAAAATTGACGGAGTTTTGCTGAAAGCAATATGAGCACAAATGTTGATCAGACATCTATGGATAGTCAATTGACAACGGCAGCCACCTTGTCAGCTACTGTGACGTCTGGTTCAAAGCTGACTAAATTTGCAGTAAAATCTGGGTTTGTTATACCAAAGAATAAGCTGTCAGGTTCCCTTGTGCCAATTGTCCGGAGTAGTAAAAAGGGAGCATCTGATGCTGCTGCAGCTGAAGAGGGTGCTAAACAGGTGCAAAGGAAGACCAAATGGGGCCCTGATCTGACTCAAGATACTGCTGTTAGAAGGGGAAGAGCTTTGGCATATCAGGTATTTGTGCATTGCAGAGTTTGTTGTCCACTTCCCTTATTGGTAGTTTTTAGTTGCTTTAAAATCCCTTCTTCTCAGTGCTGCCACGACCCTTTGTGTTTCTACAGTTATACTTTGCTTTGTACTTCCGATATTCCTTGTTTTTGCCTGTGCTAGCATGTCCTTGGGTTTGAGATTATATAATCTTCTTGCTGATGATAAGCTATTGTTTTTTTTGTTAATTCCACCCTGCGTGGTCGCCTACATGAGTCAAATGGTCAGAGTTGCAAGATTGACTCTTATCTCAGATTTCAGAATGAACTTATCATATTGGAAGCTTTAGAATGATTTAGTCTGCATTACTCTGAAAGAAAAAGAAAAAAAGGGAAAGCAAAAAAGTTCTGGTGATTTATATTCTCTTAGAAATTCAATATAAAAGACTGATTAAGGCTGAAATGTTTACTCAATAAGCTCTTTAACATCAAAATTGTCTAATTTACGGTAGAGGCATAGTTTGCTTTAGTACATGGGAGAAATGTTTTGCTCTTTGCTGGCGAAGAAATAGTTTCATTTTCCCATGGGGTGCTAAAGTGTCAGTATGTTTTGTATGAATGGCGTGCGTCACCCCCATGCCAGGTGCACCTAAGTAATATTGCTGCCTGTATGGTGATACCCATTTTGGGCAGACTCGCTTGGAGCAAATAACCCAACAGCTGAATTCGGGGACTTTGGGAACCAGGGACATTGATGGCTGGGAATCCGTGGATCAAGTCATAAATGACAGTGCATCAAAGTATAACCTTGAAAAGCAGGCATGAAATCTTTTAGTGATTCTTATAATTTTTATGCATGCTAACTTTCATTTTACCATGAAAGTTTTCATTTGTAGGCATCAAGAATCTTGGAACTTGAAAGGCGCGAAGCTATTGGTCGGAACACCAAACTTATCCCATGAATTTTTTTTTCCTGTTTCGTAGCTTCTATTTTAGTATTTACCTGTTTACCATTTATTTCAGGTGAGATACTTCAGTTAGATCCAAGTTATAAGGCCCCTGCTGATTATAAGCCTTTACAGAAAGAGGCAAAAGTTTTGATTCCTGTAAGTGAATGCCTATGCTGTAAATAAGTTTAGACATGCTGATGGAACAAAATATTTGCATACTATATACTTCTGTTTCCAGTTTAGAACTTCTGGTCAGGTACTTGAGATCCCTCCCTAAGTTTTTGGGATGTTAAGTTTACCATGTCAAGGAACTGTATGTTGTTAATCTACCTTAGTGAGTCAAAATGTTCTGAGATCAACACAGTATCTTGTTTTTCTAAGTGGTTAAAGTCCAAAAACTTTCTTTGAACTGTCAAATAGTATTGTGAAATCTGCATATATTCACTTGTGGAGTTATTTATACTGGGCTGATAGCACTTCTTTGTATTTAGATTAAAGAATATCCCAGTTACGACTTCATTGGCTTATTGTTTGGTCCTGCAAATGATACTCATAAGAGATTGGAGAAGGTACCTTTCAATTGCTTAATAAGCTACACCCCTTTTGACCTTGCAACACCTGCAATTAAACTGTCGTGTGGAATTTCTATATGCTTTTTTGTTATTTTGATATCAGGAAACTGGAGCCAAAATAAGAGTTTTTGGTACAAAAGCAGACACGGGAGAAAAGGTAATGTGACCTCAAATTTGGCCCCTCATCTTCCGACATTAGCCACTTAGAAGAAAGTATTTGAATGTCGTATATTTAGGTTTCAAGGGCTGAACCGTATTTAGCTATCAGCCTTCTCTTCATGGTCCCATGCACAAATTTCCTGTGCCTTTCGAAAAAATTGTGTGGCTTTATTTTTCCATATAAAAAAAAAATCTTATGTCTTCAATCTCATGATTTCATTGGTCTCTGAAACAATTGGCCGAGCAAGGTATGAAGGAAAAAGATCACTTTTTCATTACTCTTGAGAATGTGCTTTACAAGGTATACTTATACAACATTGGTCAACTACTATACTAAATACAAGATACCCTCATTACTACAAAAATAAAGCACCATAAAGTGCATTCAAAACACCCTAGCCGGCTGGTCAACATAACCGAAAATATACACACTAAAGTCTCAATATTACAAGGCTAATGCTACTCCTTTAATCATGCCTCTACAATCAAGCTATGCATTTACAATGGTGGTAATTGCTTTGACTCCAAGAATGATGCACCTTCATCAATATAGCCATTTATCATAGCTAGTCAATAGGCCTTAATGGCCATTGACCCAACCGGTTGTCTCCTTCATTATGGCCATTTAATGGCCTCAATGATGGCTCAATTATGACTGTTGACTCCAACACTCCCCCTCAAGCTGGAATGTAGATATTGTTCATGCCAAGCTTGCTGATCAATTCTTCAAATGCCGGCCTATGCAAACCTTTCGTTAGGACATCCGCAACTTGTTGTTTGGTGGGAATGTAAACCATGCTAAAACTTCCATCATCAATTTTTTCTCGAATGAAGTGATGATCCACTTCAACATGCTTAGTGCGATTGTGGTGCACTGGATTGTGGGCGATGCTCACAGCTGCTTTATTATCACAATAAAGAGTTATTGGGCCATTAAACATAACATGTAATTCTTTCAATACCTTTTTTGTCCACAACCCTTCACATATACCATGTGCAAGTGCTCGGAATTCGGCCTCCGCATCTCGCTACCACTGCTTGCTTTTTGCTTCGCCAAGTGACTAAATTTCCCCAGACATACGTGCAATATCCCGAGGTGGACCTTCTGTCAATCAATGAACCTGCCCAGTCCGCGTCCGTATACACTTTAAGGCTCCTTTCTCCTCTTTTTCCAAAAAACAAACCTTTACCTGGAGTCCCCTTTAGGTACCTTAGGATTCGAACCACAGCTTCATAACGTTGAGTTCTTGGAGAATGCATAAATTGACTTACCATACTTACAGCAAAAGCAATATCTGGACGAGTGTGTGATAAGTCCAACAAGACGTTGATACCTTTTCCGGTTTACCTCCTCACCTCCATTAAGATCCAATTTCAAGCTCGGCTCTATAGGAGTGGCCGCTGGTCGGCATCCTAACATTCCTGTTTCATACAACAAGTCCAACACATACTTTCTTTGAGAAATAGATATACCTGAGGAGTTGCGCGCAACTTCCATGCCCAAAAAATATCTCAACAAACCCAAGTCCTTCATTTCAAACCTACTGCTTAGATACTTCTTTAGTGAGTCAATCTCATCATGTGCATCTCCTGTTAGTATGATATCATCAACATAAACAATTAAAATGGCACGAGTCCCTTTCAAAGTATGTTTATAAAACATTGTATGGCCAGCCTGAGACTGTACGAATCCTTGGGTTTTAACGGCTTGAGTGAACTTTCCAAAACATTCTCTTGGTGATTGTTTTAGTCCGTACAATGACTTTTTCAATCTACACACCATATTTCTTTCTTTAGTATAACCGGGTGGTAAGTCCATATATACTTCCTCGTGAAGATCACCGTTTAAAAAAGCATTTTTAACATCTAACTGTTGAAGTGGCCAATCAAGACATGCTGCTAAGGAGAGGAGAATTCTTACAGTGTTTAACTTGGCCACGGGAGCGAATGTTTCATTGTAATCTATACCAGATACCTGGGTAAAGCCCTTAGCAACCAGTCGAGCCTTGTACCTACTGACACTTCCATCTGCATTGAATTTGACTGAGAACACCCATTTGCACCCCACTGGCTTCTTTCCTAGAGGTAGTTTCACGACATTCCAAGTATGGTTTTCCTCTAATGCCCTCAACTCCTCCGGTACCGCCGCCTTCCAATCCTTATCTGCGAGTGCCTCATCAATATTCTTAGGAATTTGTATGTTAGATACCTTTGCATTAAACGCTGAAAAATTGGTTGATAACTTACTGTTCGAAACGAAATTAGAAATGGGATGCTGGGTACATACTCTTTTTCCTTTTCTCAAAGCAATTGGTAGATCCAAATCAGTTGAAGCCTCTAGAACATCCCCCTCACTGCAAGGGGCAGGAACCGGCTCCAGAGATTGGCATTCTAGAAAAATATCAGTGTCTTTATCAATCTGAGTTTGTTTTTTCCGTGAGTATATGATTATATTTGGTGGTGTAGGTCGGCGTTTTGGACTAGGTGACGAAGAGTGTGGGTTATGTGGGCTGGCCGAAGGTTCGGCGGCCAAAGGTGTGGCCGCCGAAGGTGTGACCGGATCAGAATTAGAAGTAGGCTGAGATTCTCCCCCTGAACCACTGTCGGGTAAAAGTGGACCTGGTAGTGGTTCATTGTATTTGGTTCAAAAGAAGTATATGAGTCAGAATTTGTTGAAGTTGATGGTGGTGAGGGAAAATAGGATTCAGTTTCCCGGAAAGATACATCCATAGTGACGAAGAAACGTTTTTGTGTAGGAGAATAACATTTATAGCCCCGTTGAGTAGACGAATAGCCAACAAACACACATTTTTGAGAGCGAGGTGCGAGTTTAGAGATAGATGAGTCATGAAGGTGAACAAAGGCGACACAACCAAACACTTTTAGTGGGAGAGATGCACTGCCCCGGAACAGAGGATATGTTTCGTAGAGAATGGAAATGGGGGTTTTAAACTGAAGAGTTTTAGAAGGAAGTCGATTGATTAAATGACATGCAGTAAGAATGGCCTCCCCCCATAAGTAAGTCGGAACGTGCATAGTAAACATCAGAGCCCGGGCTACTTCTAGAAGATGGCGGTTTTTTCGTTCAGCTACACCATTCTGTTGAGGTGTATCTGGACAAGAACTTTGATGAATGATACCCTCGGAGGCTAAGTAGACATTCAGAGTTTTGTTGAAGTACTCGGTACCATTATCTGTTCGGAGAACTTTAATAGTGGTTTGAAACTGAGTCTTTATCATAGAGTGGAAATTTTGAAAGACGTTTGTAACTTCAGTTTTGTCTTTAAGAAGGTATACCCAACAAACCCTTGTATGATCATCAATGAATGTAACAAACCATCTGGCCCCCGAAATGTTTTTTATGCGAGAGGGTCCCCAAAGATCACTATGCACAAGATGAAAAGGAGCAGATTTGACATGCTGTTTAGATGGGTAATTATGTCTTACTTGTTTAGCAAAGACACATGCATCACAATGAAGAGTGGACAATTGTTTATTCAAAGGAAATAATTGTTTAAGATAACGAAGACTGGGATGTCCCAGTCTTTGATGAAGTAAGAGTACATCCATTGGTCTAGAAGCATTTTCGACACTAAGAGGGGTTGTAGGGGTAGAGGTGTGAAGTACAAATTTCTTTGTATCTATACTGCTGACATCCTCAAAGTGATAAAGGCCACCTCTTTCTCTAGCAATGCCAATCGTCCTCCCCGATCCCTGCTCCTGCAAAACACACCATTGTGCAGAAAATTTAGCAACCCAACTAGTATCCTTAGTAAGCTTGCTAATAGCAATCAAATTACACTTCAACTTGGGACATAGAGTACTGATTGGAGAGTAAGTGCAGAAGACAATTTTACAGTTCCTTTTCCCACAACTAGTATAAAGGTCCCATCTGCTACTTTCACCCTCAGAATCTCGGAACTTGGAACATATGTTGTAAACAAAGATAGATTACATGTCATATGATCAGTGGCCCCGGTATCTAGGATCCAGGGTGAGGCTTCCACAAAATTAACCGTACCTTGATGTGTGTTGGCATGGGTTGGTGCGCCACCTTCGGCCTTGACCTGGAGGAGTGAGATCAATTGTTCAAGTTGTGCCTTGTGTAGCACAACCTGATCGGCACTGTTAGGAGACTCTCCTTCCGCGACTGCTGCAAGGCCACGGCCATGGATCTGTGCTTTCTTCCCTTTTGAATCTGAGGGCTTACCATGCAGATTCCAGCACCTGTCTTGAGTATGTCCCAGTTTATTGCAATGAGAGCATCGAGGACGGTTACCTGTACGAGGTCCAGTGTTTCTGATGGCGAATGCAGATGCATCGCCTGGCCGCTCTGAAGGGACAAAAGATGGCGGGTCCCTTCTTTCTCCAAGCATGACTCGGCGTCTACTCTCCTCTCTCCGGACTTCAGCAAACGCTTCACTTAGTGAGGGAAGTGGGCGCCTTCCTAGTATCCGGCCTCGTACTTCATCAAGTTCCTTGTTGAGTCCAGCAAGGAAATCATATAATCGTTCTTTTTCAAGGTGCTCCTTGAACTTGACATTTCCTTCAAGGTCTCCCCAGTCAGCCTCATAGTGTAAGTCAAGTTCCTGCCACAAAGATTGCAAAGTGTTGTAGTATTCAGTAATACTCATATTCTCCTGGCGTATTTCTTTAAGTTTGTTCTTGATCTCGAAAACTTGGGAAGCATTTTCGAGATCAGAGTAGTGTTCATGAACAGCATCCCAAATAGCTTTAGCAGTTCGTAGAAACAAATAGGTACGACTAATGTGAGGCTCCATAGAGTTGATGAGCCATGACATCACAAGGGAGTTGTTGAGCTCCCAGACTTGATAGCGCGGATCATTCATCTCCGGCTTCACTGCCTGGCCAGATATGAAAGCCAGTTTCCCTTTGCCTCGTAGGACCATTAGAACTGACTGAGACCATAGGAGAAAATTCTTTCCATTCAATCTATGATTAGTGATTTGAAGGGAAGAGCTTTCATTTAGTGTTTGGTGTAGATTAGAGTCATTAGGAGATGCCACCTGAGTGGCGGCGGTGGGGCTGGCCGAAGGTGTGGCCGCCGCCAGTGGGGCGGCGGTAGAGGGGGCTGCACTTGACGATGGTGAGCTCATCTTGGTATGGATGAGAAGGATATTTGGACTTGTTTTTAAGGTGAATGCTCTGATACCATGAAACAATTGGCCGAGCAAGGTATGAAGGAAAAAGATCACTTTTTCATTACTCTTGAGAATGTGCTTTACAAGGTATACTTATACAACATTGGTCAACTACTATACTAAATACAAGATACCCTCATTACTACAAAAATAAAGCACCATAAAGTGCATTCAAAACACCCTAGCCGGCTGGTCAACATAACCGAAAATATACACACTAAAGTCTCAATATTACAAGGCTAATGCTACTCCTTTAATCATGCCTCTACAATCAAGCTATGCATTTACAATGGTGGTAATTGCTTTGACTCCAAGAATGGTGCACCTTCATCAATATAGCCATTTATCATAGCTAGTCAATAGGCCTTAATGGCCATTGACCCAACCGGTTGTCTCCTTCATTATGGCCATTTAATGGCCTCAATGATGGCTCAATTATGACTGTTGACTCCAACAGTCTCTTCACTTTATCATCTGTCCAAAATTTCTTTTATGTCTGGTTTAAGATGACATTCTGGGAGATATAATTCATGTAGATGCAGAAACCATGTCACCAGAATGAACACTATAATGGTTATAATGTGTATTTTCTCGAGGGAGGCTACTAACCATGTTTTTATTTTTGCCCGTCCTCTATAGGTTGAAGTGATAACTTCTGACGGTCCTAATACGCACAGGGCATATGAAGAGTTGCATGTTCATGTATCTAGTGACACACATGAGAAGGTTGATGCAGCAGTGGCTTTAATTGAACTGCTACTCACACCGGTCTCGGTAAACTTTTTTTTCCTATGAAAAGTGCACCTTTTTTGTTCCTTTTCCTTTTTCCTCCAATCGTTTCTTGCATGTAGCTTGGAACCATCTATAGTAATTTGGTTTGCTTTTTGTCATAGGCCAATCCTGCTTCCGTTTCCCCAACAACAATTGCCGTTGACAGTGGGAATGCAACTGCTCCTACTGAAGGAACCCCAATTGATGCGATAAGTCAGGGAACACCTCAGATGGCAGTTGAATCTGCACCTAATGTGCAACAAGTTACTTTTCAGTATGACCCTGTACGATGGTATCCCTCAAATGCAACTCCGACATCGATGCTTCAATCAGCAGGTTTTACTGGTCAGGCAAATCCTTCAGCACCATCTGTTAGTAATCTTCTGAATGCATCCCCATTACCTTTTAGCAATATGAGTACGCCATCATTATTCGGTCCTCGGCCTATTATGCCTTCAGGATTAAGTTCTGCTCCTCAAAGTCCTTCACTTTTTCCTTCTGGTCCGCAACCATCACAAAATTTTCTGCGGCCATACCCTCCTCAGGCACGTCCTGTGGATCATACAAGTACACCCAGGAACTCTTTTGTTCCATTTTCGCAATCCATGCATACTCAACCAAATATGACTTCACCACAATTTCCTGCGAACCAATTTACACCTTTAGGGGCTCACCAGATTGTTCGACCAGGTATGTTCTCATTCTCCCAGTCGGATCCCCGGGGTTCTCTTCCTGAGCAGCCTACATTTTCTGGTGTGACTTCTGCTGGATGGTCTCAGCCAATAAACATGATCTCAAGGCCACCAGCTATAGCTGTTATGCATTCCCATCCCCCTATGGCTTCGCAACCTATTGGACTGTCTGTGAATTTGCCACAAAGTCTTCCTCCGCCCTCTGCACCTCAATCATCTGTTGCTCCTGTTAACCGACCCATCAATTTACCCCCTTTTGGTTCTGCCACGCACTTCCATACAGGCCCATCTCCTTCACTTGGATCAAATCCTACACCTTTGCCTATCCAGTCTTCATCCAATTCATCAATTCAATCGCCACAAGGGCCTACGCCTCCTGCTCCGACAATGTTAGGAGGATCTGCTACTATTCCTTCTCCTCTACAATCTGGGATATCTCGTTCTGCTTCTGGAAACGCTTCGACTTATAATGCTAACCAACCTCCAACTTTTACTGCTCCTAGATCGCAACCGCCAAATACAAGTGACTTCACTTTTCAGCCCAACAGACCGCAGTTTCCAGTCCCTCAAATGCCCCAGAATCTCAACGGCCAACCTTTAATGTCACATCCGAATCAACCTGTCCAGCTACCGATAGGGTCCCAAAATCGTCCTGTCAATTTAGCATCCCACAATATTAATCCTTCACCCATTACTCAAGGTTTTCCACGGCCTCAAGTAGTGAATCAGATGATCCAGCAGAGACCTCAAGCACCATTTGATTTATGGGAGAGTCCTATCGCACAATCTGGTCCGGTTAGACATGGTATGTATTCAAATCCACCTGCAGTATTGCCAAATGCTGGCCCTCGTATGCCCCCAAGGAACCCAAGAACCATGCAAATGCAACAGAACTACCCTGCCCCAGAATTTCCACCTCAAAGATTTTTAGCCCCAAATCATCAGCTCAGGGGTAATGTTTCTTTTCCGCCAGTTGGTAGGCCAGCTTTTATCCCTCCAAGAGGGCAGCAACAGGTTTACGACCCTTTTTCTCCCACTTCAGTGCCTCTAAATCCTCAGATGAGCAGTAGCAGAGGTAAGAAGGAGAAACAGGAGAGCGATCCCGAGTATGAAGATTTGATGGCTTCCGTTGGAGTTAAGTAATTTCTGAGATGTTGACTTGGTTTTTGAAAACTGAATGTTTGTAACTACTCAACATTTGAAGTACAAAAGGGAGCACATGTGCCATAGCTTGGAGTAAGCCTGCTTAAAGATTTGTTAAGTTAGTAGTGGTTTTATCTTTCCTCCTTTCAAAATGTTAGTGATGCATTTTAAGAGCCTTAAAGAAACAGTAATGAAATATTTTTGTTTTAGGCGCAATTCCTCGTGTAAACTTCTTTGCCTTTCGCACCATAGATTTCGAAATGAGCATTTTCTGACTAGGATATATGGAACAACTTCTGTCCGTCTGAAAATGTTGCATAATGTGCAGCTATACACAACCATGTTGCATAATGTGAGATGCTGAAATCCCACCCGCCTAACAGCTATACCCTTGATAATCTTTCTTGATGGAGCATATGGTTTTGAGCATTAAGCTTAACTCAGGATGTCCACAGCACATTATTTCACTCATCATAAGTTTGTTGCATCTTTCAACCATTGGTTAATGCAAACCAACCATGAAGTTAGATATCTGTTGGCTGGAAATTTCAAGTCCTTTTATCTTCTGTTCTGCTTTGTTATCTGAAGGCAGCATGTTTAAATCCAGCATCGGCTTATACTTATTTCTTATGGACTTGCTTTTCCTCTGCTTAAGCTATAGGAAGCAGACGGGATCTCCTGACCCTCCAGTGGGGACGGTAACAAAGGACCCCCTGCTAGGGCGGTAAATGAACCAAGCCGTTCGGTTGTTTGGCTCGTTTGGCTCAAGTTCGAGCTCGAGCTCGGCTCGGATAAAAGGTTAATGAACAGAGCTTGGACACCTTTTTCTGTTCGAACTCGGTAAGTGGTACCGTTCATTTAAGATGTTCGGCTCGTTAATGTTGTTCGTAAGTTAAACGAACCAAGCTTGAACAATTAAATATGTTCGTTTAAATAAACGAACAAGCTCGGCTCGTTCGCTAAGTTAAATGAACCAAGCTTGAACAACGCAATGCTCGGCTCGTTCGGCTCGTTTACAGCCCTACCCCCTGCCATGTGGCAGCAGAGGAGGGTGGTGAGGCTAGGTGCGGGTGACCCCCATCCAACCTCACCATCCCCCCCTGCTGCCACGTGGCGTGCGGTCCCGAGGGAGGTGAGGGGCGCGGCTGTCAGGGGATCCGACCCCATAGGGAAGTTAACCAATCTAGTGGCTTTATGGTGTTTCCCGCGCATCATATTTCGAAATGTTCATATGTATGCATGACCTTAGAACATTATATTCCATGACTAGTGTAAAATTTGTCTATCACGTTGTGCAGCATTTTTCTCTTATTAGTTGCATCCAGGCCTATTTCTTTGTCTTCTCTTCTTAGTTCCATGCAGGGCAGGAGTGCAAACAATCTGAGCCGATCTGAGCATTAAATTATAAAGTTGAGCATTTTTAAATTTTTTTGAAACTCGAACTCGAGCACGATCTTTTAAATCTTATTCGATCTCAAGCTCGAACTCGAGCGTCTTCAAAGTCGAACAGTATTCGAGTCTGTTCGGGCAAAAATAAATATAGTTCTTTATTTTAAAAATTGCATGTATCATCTATGCATTTTTAGTTGGTATTATTGAACTGTTATTGTTTTTTGCATGAAAATTTATTATTATTAAAATAATTGTCAGTGAACATATTTAATTTATTGTATATCAAATAAATATATTAATATAACACCAAAGCATGCATAATATTCATATATATTATAAGTCCGAACATGCTCACAGCTAATAAGTGGAGCATCAATGTGATCAAGATTAGCTTGTTAAATATTTGAGCCGGGTTTGATCTTGAACTTTATTGAATTGAACTAGTCGATCAAAAATTTGAGTTGAATTCAATTGGCTCACGAGCTGTTTAGCTCGTTTGCACCCCTAATCCGGGCCTATTTCTTTGTCGCTTGTTACGTGCGCCCTTAACAGACTCTCTCTCAAAAACGCTCAAACTTTGGAACAAAGGATTGAAGATGCAAGAGATACGCTATGAAAAGAAAGTCTATAGGAATTGGTTAGATAGAAAGTGAAATGTGGTAGCCCATGAATTGGCGTCAAGGTAATAGAAAGTTCAACTCAGAAGTTGTACGAGGCTATATAACTGAAGTTTAGACAGAAAAATCTTTGATTGACTAGTTTGTAAAAGCCCTCAAAAGTTGGGTAGGCTTATTTGTCAATCAAATACTATTTACAATGCTACAGATAAGACGTTATTTATTTCTAAAGCTTGCGTGTTGTAATTTAAATGGCGACTATTGTAGCGCTCCACCCGAAACTATGGTTTCGACTCGGTGCACCCGTCGTACTAAACTACGAGAAGTATAAGGCGTCGACATGAATAATGAATTCGATACGCGGAAGCAACATAACATAAACACAATATAATCGACATGCCTTACTATACATTACAATTTGGTACAAATCATCCGATGCTACCCATAAATTTCTCGGAATACATGGTAGTCCCGTGAACAGTATCTTCTATATAATCTTTCGACACACTTCCTTGCTATCAATGATCTGACACATCCTCTTTAAGCTGGTATAATGGTACATGTTATCTGTAAGGTGATAAGGCAAATATGAGCAATTGCCAATTTAATCGCTCAGTAAGTAATCCTGCTCGATACGACATGTGAATCATACATGGAGAGGCGGGGTAACAAAATAATGTTAATATGATAATGAACATAATAAAGCGCATCTCCATTTACCAATACATTGGCATGATACAAAAAGGAAACATAACATAGGAGTTTACGTCACATCGTAGGAATCATAACTTTCTTCCTCAGTCCATCTCTAACATGCTCGTCCATACTTACATTCTAATCCATATTATACTAAGGTCATAACTTATAATTGTTACACCCTCATACATAGTCTTCCTTAATCAACTTAAGGCATAATAACCTTATGGATATTCTAACCATAACCTAAGGTGACATGATCATGACATGATGCATAAAACGTGACTTTTCATAACATGATTCATCATAACATGACTTTTCACAACTTGCATAACATGACATTTTCATAACACGGAGACATAAAATTTTCATCATTGGCTATTGCACTTTTCATATGAATAATAACGTACGACATGCCGAATGATTTTCCATACAGTACATGTATAACATAAACATCGTGAACATATGTACATGTGCTAACGGTAACGCATTGTGACTGAGATCCCGTGTCACAGACCCGGTGTTACACTCAGCCCTAATGCAAACATGGGCTCTTGACACCTACCACTCCGGTCCCGATGTCAAGACATCAACTCCGGTCCCGATGTCAGGACATCAACTACATAACATAACATAGTCATGATGATGAATATAACATATCGTGTCTCATCGGAATCATTCGTTTCGTGATTATTCTTCATACGTGTATGAACTTTCTAAAGCATGTAATGCAATAAAACATAACTTTTCAAACTTTAATTTCGTGCAACATGAGACTCGGTCATATGAGGGTATCTTGGTCATGCTACATCTTATCATCAAACATCTCCTACTTGTTTACATTCTACCTATCATGACTTAAAGAAAATATCATTTGTACTCCTACAATGGTATCCTTCGGCCAATACACACATCAATACCCTTTTTGGTCATTTTCTCCCAACTTTACTTTCTTAACATGCATTCCACACATATAGTTCATAATTCATAACCTAAGTGTCTAGAATATTTAATTCCTAATTATCTCCACATGTCCTCTAGGATTTCATAACTTATACCATAACTTACATCTCATCATAAAGTATACATATTATAGCATGTAACAAAGTCATGTATATTTGTCATAGAAGGCCTAATGGACGGAAATATATAAGTGTATATACTTATATATAATATACATATATATCCATAAATATATATTAACACCATTTGTAACCTTATAAAGGTCTTATGGCCGAAAATATATAAGGATATGTACTTATACATATATATATATATATATATATATATATATATATATATATATATATATATATATATATATATAAACGTATACAAGCACCAGCGATTCGCACAAGCACCCCGGCGGCGTTAGCCGCCGCCGCCGCCGACGTTTCCTGGCCCACTCTTCTACTCCGCGCTATCCCGCACACATTCTCCATCTCCGGTTAATCAATCGGATATCAAAGATCGAATTTTTTTTTTCGACTTCATCTCTGTTTATATCGCATCCAATATGACAACTGCACCATCATTCGCTGCGGTTGTTTCCGGCGCCGCTACTTCATGCACTATAGCTATCGCGTCGAAAACCGTCTCTCGGTACAAAGGAAACCCCATAATCTCATTTCTTGACACGGAAATCGATGCACTGGCCGAACCCTACATGTATTCATTGGTTGGCACTTTCTGGTATGGCAGACCACCTTTAAAAATAATACGTGAGGTATTTGAGAAAATTGGTTTCCATCAGGATTTGCGTATCACATTGATTGATCAGTCTCATATTCTCTTGAATTTCCGCAATGAGGCGGATTATTTACGCTGTTTTTATTGTCGTTCTTGGCATATCTCTGGATGTCATATGAGGATTACCAAATGGACAGTGGATTTTGATCCAAGCGCTAACGTTCCTATTGTCCCGGTCTGGGTTGCACTACCGTCATTGCCAATTCATTTACATCATCGCGCTGCTCTCTTTGAAGTTGTACGACCAATTGGGACACCCTTGAAACTAGATGTTGCGACTGCTGATGGCCTGCGCCCATCAGTGGCTCGTGTCTATGTCGAGGTTGATGTTTCGCAGGATTTACCCCAGAAAATATATTTGCAGGCAAAGGGTAGAATGATCTTACAATCGATAGTCTATGAGGACCTACCGTTGTTTTGCACTTCATGCCGCAGATTGGGACATGCATCGGATGCATGTCCGCCTACGGAGACTGGCAAAGCCCCTCCACCGCCTCCTCCTCCGTCGCCTCCACTCCGACCGTCTCGACCAGTCAGTCAACGCTGGACTCCGATTAAGAAAAAGCTGGCGGATCCGCCTCCGTCACAACCTGAAAGAATTGCTGAAAATATCAACCCAACCGAACCACAGGTTGGGGCGCCTCAACCTACATCTGACCCGGGTATAGAAAATTTATGTGAGACTACCGATCTTAATATTACAGCCGACATAGACCCCGTTGAAATGGGCCATTCGTCCGATACAGACTTACCACCTGCGGATCAGGTTGATAATATTCCTAATGTCCCGAAGGATGTTACCCGCCGCATGCAGCTTATTCCTCCATCGCCAGACGAGGGAATCTTGATATCACGCTTAGAAGAGCAAGATGATGCAACGGAATTCATTCCGGTTGTTCCACGTCGTAAGCGTCGGACACGCAAGGATTTGCCTCCTCTTCCGCCCTCTACAATCTTGACGCGAAATGCCTCGCACATCATCCAGGGAAGTACTTCTTCTTTAACCCAATGAATGCATTAATATGGAATGTCCGAGGCCTGCGAGCCTCGTTACCTAGAATAAAACAACTAATTCAGGAACACCGTTTACATTTACTTGCTTTAATTGAACCCAAGCATGCACCTTCACAAATAGATGGGTTTGCTCTACGACTGGGGTTTTCACATTATTATGCTTCGCAGTCCGAACGTATTTGGTTTTTCTGGCGTGACACTGAATTTCGTTTGATTACTACTCAGGATCAAGATCAAGTTGTACACTTTACTATGCAATCCTATTTGCTACAATGGAGGTTCGTCATATCCGTTGTCTATGCGAAGCACACTTCTCTTCAGCGACGTCCATTATGGCATTCATTATGCCAGTTTGCAGAATCGTCTCAGCTACCCTGGGTGTTGGGAGGAGATTTTAATACTTTTCGGGCCATTGAGGATCATAGAGGCCATTCCACGCCATCACTAGCAGCATTGCAGGACTTCAATGAATGTATCGAAACATGTTCTTTAATGACGCCTCCACATCACGGTTCCAGATTTACTTGGGCAGATGGCAGAGGCCTTGGACGGATAAGTCGTCGCTTGGATTGGGTGTTTATAAATTCAGCTTTTCAGGATGTACTTCAAGATATACAGTTAACGCATTTACCACGGGTTACATCGGACCACATGCCTTTATTATTACTATGTCGACATGGTGCCTCAACGGGCAGGCGATCTTTTCGATTTTTGGATGCTTGGCTCCATCACTCCGACTTTCATTCTTATATGACACAGGCATGGTTATCATATCCTACTACAGGTGGCATGCACGGGTTCTATAAAAAACTATTTTCATTTAAA
>AP025075.1:15473331-15523676 GCA_036186865.1 Eustoma russellianum | reverse complement strand
GTGATGCTAACTCACGATACTTTCACTCTATTGTCAAGGGGAGGAGAACAGCTTTGCGCATTCAGCAAATTCGTACTGCAAAGGGGACACTTTTGACTGACACGGCGGACATTATGGCAGCTGCTGTTTCTTTCTATCGGGATTTATTTGCACCAGAATCAACACACAATCACTCTGTTATACTTTCTTACATCCCTCGACTGGTCACAGACTCTGAAAATACCATGTTGGCACAGATTCCACTGGAGGCGGAAGTGAAGCAGGCCGTGTGGCATCTCGATTCACAGAGTGCCGCAGGTCCAGATGGGTTTCATGGAGGTTTCTATCGGTCTTGTTGGTCTGTCATACATTCGGATGTGGTTAAAGCTGTGCAAGAATTTTTTTCTCGGGGTTCCACAACCGGCTGTCATGGCCAGTGCCTTAATAACGTTGATACCAAAAACTCAATCTCCTACGACTTTTAGTGATTTCCGTCCAATTTGTCTTACAAACTTTTTGAGTAAGGTTTGCACACGTATCGTTGCCACACGTTTGGGCACGCTCCTCCCGAAATTGATCTCTCCGGAACATACAGGTTTTCTCCCGGGACATGATACATATGTTGGATAGAGGGGGGTCTCAGTTGTGTCTGAAGTTAGATATGATGAAAGCCTTTGATCGAGTGAGTTGGGACTATTTGGAGCGAATGTTGCGTCAGTTTGGATTTTCGGATTTTTTCATTCGGATTATCATTAATCATCTCCGAGCAACAACATTATCGGTATTGATCAATGGGGAGCCATCGCCTAAGTTCCGTCCAGGCAGAGGAGTGAAACAAGGGGATCCTCTATCCCCCTCCTATTTATATTGGCATCGGAGGGATTCAGCAGAGGTTTAAATTCTTTGGTTGCATCGAGACATATACTACCATTCTGCCTTGGCCGCATTCCTTTTACAATCACACATTTGGCATATGCGGATGATCTACTTATCTTTCTGCAGGGGACACGACGCAACTTAGCACGGTTTCACAAGTTCTTAACGGACTATGAAACAGTTTCGGGTCAAAAGGTCAATTTCCAGAAAAGCAGTCTAATTCCTTCAGTACACATCACTTCTAGTCGGTGTCGCTCCTTCCAAGAGATATTGGGCATGCGGCTCTCTTGTCTCCCTTTTCGATATCTTGGATCTTATCTTCACAGAGGGATTAACCGTTCCCGATACTGTTCTACACTACTACATCATATAGATGAGCGATTACAGGGTTGGCACTCACGTCTTCTCTCATCGGCAGAAAGATTGGTTTTGTTATGGGCAGTAATTTCTGCACTACCACTTCATATTCTAGCAGCCGGAGGCTTACCTAAGTCTGTCATTAAAATGATACATCGAAAGATGGCATCCTTTTATTAGGGAAAACAACATCATTGGGTTGCGTGGTCGAAGATAACTTCTCCTATTGAAGAGGGCGGCCTTGGCCTTAGAGATCTTAATGTCCTTCAGCAAGCATACAACTGCAGGATTTGGTGGTTATATCATAAGCAAGATACGTTATGGAGTCGGTATATGCATGTCAAATATGGGCGCAGAGGAGATTATCGGCCAAGATTGCCGGATTCACCAATTTGGAAACTTATTTGTCGTACTCATACAATTTGTATGGCGCAGACAACTGGCATGGGTACTCATCTCACCTGGAATCCATCATCTATGGGAGAATTTACACTAAAATCCGCCTATGATATTTGTCGCCCTGCCGCGTCTACACTAATTTCAGCTAAGTTTATTTGGTTCAAGCAGCATTCACCAGTCACGAAACTTCTACTGTGGCGTATATTTCATTCGGCTCTCCCATTTGAAGATTACATTGGCCGTTACTCTGCCGCTCGTCCTACACAATGCCTATTTTGCAAGCATCATTCAGCCACGGTTGATCATGTCTTCCTATATTGTCAATCAATTCAGCCCCTCTGTACATTCTTTGCGACAGAATTGAACGTCATCTCACCAACAACTCTCAATCTCCGACAATATTTGTTAGCATGGTGGTATCGCTCCTCTTATTCCTCATTGGTTGGGGTATTGAAAATAGTGATTCCGGGTATCTTGGTGCAAAATATCTGGCGCAGTTATGCTAATCTAGTGTATGGAGACACTGCATCCTTTTCACTGTCGAGACTCCGAGCCACAATTCAGTTTAACATGCATATGTGGTTTCACACATTGCATGGGTCAAAACTAGCAGCAGGACCGTCTCTCTCTCTTTCATGGCTTCCCTATCTTCGACCTCCCCGTATTAAGATCGTCAGATGGCTCACTCCACCAACAGGCAGATTTAAACTTAATGTAGATGCAGCGGTTGGACGACACTATGCAGCAGGAGGCGTTATCCTGCAGGATCTCCGCGCGATGTCCTTTCGGTTGCCTACTTGCACACCTTTGATGGCGGAAATTCAGACTACTTTATTTGGCCTACTTTACTTCCTTCCATTATATCGCACACTCGTTCTAGAGACTGACTGTGCACAAATAGCACTTCGCTTACGTCAGCCGCAAACTGTCTACGGCAACTATCATTTACATCTGCTACAGACCTTAGTTAATACTTATCGGTTGGAACTCACGCATATATATCGAGAGGCTAACATGGCGGCACACTACCTCGCACAATATGCAATGACATCGCCGGCTACGAGCTATTTTACTTCCGACGGTCTGCCTCCAATGGTAAAAGCAGCAGTCAATTTGGATCTCACGACATCAAACATACGCACCCATTAAAATTTGGACTTCCATATGGATTGGCACACAACATTATTTTCTGCCTGTATTTTTTTAAATACAGGCAGCCTCGGTATGTTTTCCCTCCTATGTTCTTGCACGGTATGTCTTCTGACCAACTCTGATATGATGGTTATTTTTAATGGTACATGGCAAACATCGCATACTGCTTTCATATCCCTGGTGGCAACACAATGCTATAACGTCTTCCGTAAGGATTGGCATGCTAACAATATCTCTGCATGTGCTCTAATGGGTACAGGCAGACTCGGTGAGATTCACGTCTCTGCAATTTCTCATTTTGGCTTAGTTCTATTATTCCTGCTTCCTATCGTTACATGCCTATTTCATATCGGGGTGGTCTCATATATTTACAACAATTATACTGCTCCATCTTTTGTCTTCCACATGGATTGGCTTACTTTTCTTTTCTCTGCCTGTACACTGCTGGGTACAGGCAGAGTTGGTATGTTCATTATTCCTCCGTCTGAGTGCCTGCTGCCACATCTATTTAATGTGTTTAATACGCTCTTATGTTTTCATGACGCATGGACGGAGACAACGACACAACTACATTTTCTTGGACTACAAAATCACGGACGGTTGCTCCTTTGCCCCCTGCGCTTTCTGCCTCAAAGACGTCTGTTGCAACTTTCACACTTACAATTTTTGCCTTTGCTATGGATTGCACCTCCTTCCTTGGACACTGCCGCGGTTTCTACCCAACAACGAGCCATTCCTCAAGAGCACATGTTCAGTCGGATTTCACAGTTGTTATACCTATGTACTTTTCGCATTCTATATAGATTATTACACTGTAGTGTCTATCAACATTCCATTGATATAAATATGTACGCTTTTTCCTTCGTCAAGGTTTTATCCACAAGGGTGGTTTTACTTGACAAGGTTTTAATGCGGCATATCATATATTTAATGGATGTTGATAATCATCTACTGCTACTATGGTCTTTTTGCCACTGTAATAAGGTTTTCCTCCGCCATAAGTGAGGGTTCTATTCAATATAATACCTTTTTATAAATATATATATATATATATATATATATATATATATATATATATTTCAACATAATATTATTTCGTACATTATACGTATATGTATATGTAGCATAAAATAATTCTTCAAACTCCTAAATATAGGTCTTTGGCCGAATATATGTATATGTATACCATCATAATACATTTTCCTTCTTTAAACCTATATATAATCATAACATAAGGTATACACATATTTTTACAAATTTGCCATATATATACTTGTAACATAAAGTAAATACTTATGTTTATACCTTATTTCTATGTATGTACTCATCACTTGAATAAACTATAAAACCCAAAAATACATATATGTATATACTATATATAGATTACTCATAATTCATATTTTAATATATATGTCTTGTAAATGTGTACTTACATATAACAAAATTCACTTTGAATTTTCCTTTAGGGTCGTGTGTTATATACATATTCCAACATCATATACATTTTCCTATATTTTACATATACATACTCATAAATAAAGTACATACATATTAATGAGGTAACTACATAAATCTATACCTTATAGATACACATCTGTGGTCACAACTTGAAATGAACCATAAAATCCCAAAAATAGACTTCATTGCCGAAAATACACATATGTATATCTATACACACATATTTACTTACATTGTATATATATTGGATTTAAAACACCTATGAAATCATTTTTCTTGGTAAAATTTCTTTAGGGCCGTGTATGTGCTTAAATATATATTTATATATTTATTTCTTTTAATTTAACATATATACACACATGTATATATAGCTATATACGTATGTATATATATCTATGCCTACTAAAATCATTTTATTGTCATAAAAAAATAGGGTCGTGTGTTAGGAAATCCAACGAGATCACTGCAAAACGCGCAGATGGAAGAGGTGCGAAAATACGAACACCCTCTGTCGGTATCCACACGAATGCTTCCGCCCTGAGTGCTAGTTCTTGAACGGCGCGGCTGAAGAACTCGGTTTTTCTCAAAAACGATTTTTTTCTTTTCGTTTTCTGCTGATTGCTTAGTGTACGAGATACACCATGCTATATACATATATATAGATATCAAAATCCGATTCCGGATCGGATTGGTTAATGCCAATCATAATTCGTACCAAATACGGATTCTGTTACGATTAGATAAAACCAATCAAAATCTATATCAGATATGGATTCTATTGTTATTATCCGATGATATAAATATATACATAAAAAAACGAAAATGATAATAATAATAATAATTAATATCCAATATTAATATTATTAATATTAAAAACGATAATAATAATAATAATTAATATCCAATATTAATATTATTAATACTATTAATCTCAGCCATACGCATTCTTGTGTGTGACCCGATAGGCCCATATTAATTGGTAGTTGACTAAATCTCTATTAAACCAACAAGTCGTAATTGGTCTCTAGCAAGACATTACGACTACCCAATTAATACGAGTACAGTCCAACTAGCCTAATAATAGCACATACATTAATCCCTTTGTCACATGATATCTAGTTTGAACATAAGTCATGGTCAGCGTCATACTTATATTGTTCAAACATATGATTACTCGATCTCTAAGTAGACTGATAAAACAAATGATATTGATTACACTATCAATTCATTTGAGCACGGCCATGCATTTCACAGTCTCACTAATCGAGGGGCCCAAAGATGTCTCTCTCAAAAGAGAGGGACAAATTCTATCTTGATTATTCAATATCCTCTACATAATTTCTATCACATTCAATCATGACCTTTATTATTATCCAGTTACGGATAACGATTGATCATGTTAAAATATAATAGTCCTTATGTTGGAAACTATGACAATCTCAAGTCAAAGGATTAAAACATGACTATCATGAGATTTACTTATGATGCTAATCCATGTAGTACTCTCATGATGGGTCTATCCAATACACTGTTCTCTAACAAGTATCTATGAGATTGATTTGTATCACCATACACATAATCATCTCATGATTATCAAATCAATACTCATACTGATTATAAATTATTTTATCTCTATAACAATAATGAATCAGGGACATATATCAAAATTGTGTAACATACAAACCAACAATAATGATAATAAAACCTCTTTTATTAATAATAAATGTATAACATAAATATCCAAATCATGGCCTAGGGCATATACACTAACAATCTCCCACTTGCACTAGGCCTACAAATATCTGAGACCCATAGATCTAGTGTGCTGATCATGCTTGACCCATGGGAGAGGCTTAGTCAATGGATCCGCTATGTTATTGTTTGTGTCAACTTTGCATATCTTGACATCTCCTCTATCGATGATGTCTCGAATGAGATGGTACCGCCTGAGTATATGTTTAGATCTCTGATGAGACTTAGGCTCTTTTTCTTGTGCTATGGCACCATTGTTGTCACAATAAATGTCCACAGGATTTGCTATGCTAGGTACTATTCCAAGCTCAATGATGAACTTCTTCATCCAAACTGCTTCTTTAGCTGCATCTGATGCGGCTATATACTCAGCCTCTGTTGTAGAATCAGCCACAGTACTTTGTTTCAAACTCTTCCAACTAACAGCTCCACCATTCAAAGTGAATACAAAACCGGACTGCGATCTGAAATCATCTATGTCGGTTTGGAAACTAGCATCTGTGTAACCATTTACAACTAACTCGTCATCCAAACCTCCATAAACCAAGAATACATCTTTAGTCCTTCTAAGGTACTTAAGAATATTATTGACAGCTGTCCAATAACCTTCACCAGGGTCAGCTTGATATCTACTTGTTGTGCTCAATGGATTTGAGACATCTGGTCTAGTACATAACATGGCATACATGATTGATCTTATAGCAGAAACATAAGGAATTTTATTCATTCGATCTCGCTCATCAGATGTCCGATGACATTGATTCTTGCTAAGATGAATGCCATGAGACATAGGCAGGAATCCTTTCTTGGACTATTGCATGTTGAATCTCTTCAACATTTTATCTATGTATGTACTTTGACTCAAGCCTATTATCCTTTTAGATCTATCTCTATAGATCTTGATACCAAGGATACAGGTAGCCTCACCCAAGTCTTTCATTGAGAATGAATTCCCTAACCAAGCCTTAACCTTTTGCAAGGTAGGGATATTATTCCCAATAAGCAATATGTCATCCACATATAAGACCAGAAACACTACTGCACTCCCACTAACCATCTTGTAAACACAAGGTTCATCTTCATTCTTGATGAGACCAAAGTTCTTAACTGTTTCATCAAAACGAAGATTCCAGCTTCGAGATGCTTGCTTCAATCCATAGATGGACCTTTGAAGCTTGCAAACCTTCTTTGAATTCTCAGTATTTACAAAACCCTCAGGTTGTGTCATGTACACATCCTCAAGTAAATTTCCATTAAGGAAAGCAGTTTTGACATCCATTTGCCATATCTCATAATCATAGTATGCTACATGTAGAGAAAAAGGGGTTTGAGTGATTTTCAAATACATGATTTAAATGTGCACAAAAACGAGCATAAGATAAAACGTGCATGATATAAACAATCGTGTGCATGATATTGCTTAGTACTTGCCTTATTTAGCTCATATATAATGTTGCCGGACTAACAAGCCATAAAGCGTTAAAGCTTACATCATATGGCAAACATTTGTTGTGTTTATACTATTTTCAAGTGCCACCATTAATGAACTAAACTAGTTCATTAAGTGAAGTACTTAGTTTATTAAAGTAAGTAGTTCATTAAAGGAAGCCACATTTGGAAAAGGCACAAAGGCAACAAAGCTAAGGAAGGAAAGTTTTCTCCCCCTCTCCTCTTTAATGCTACACGCCTATACACATATATATTACATATATTTTCAGATTTTTTTAAAAAGGCACATACACATGTATTCCAACGTACTACCGACACGTTATATATTTTACGTATGTACGTTAACGTCACACCACTATACTTAACTCATATTTATGAGTATATTCAGGTCTTATATCATATGATATAAGATATGGTGATGACAAATTAAATACGACACGATAAAAGGTTCTAAACCGAAATTTGTCGTATCGGGCGAATACCGAAACTTCGCCAACGTGTCATGTACTTGCCATAAATAAATGGCCAGCCCCTATACTTCAAAAATTGATGAAAATTTCGTGCACATGACAGAAAATTCAGCCAAAAATACTTTCCATGTTGGCACACACAAATCACCCCACATTAAGGCCAAAATGTGAAGATTCCAAGTTTAATATTGTCACATGTTAATGGTACCACTCTAGACCAGCCAAGTGCTGAGATTTAAAGTATATATTATATATATTATGTATAACATAATATATATAGCATGTGCAAAAGTTGGAATTTAAATTAGAGAAAAATCGGGTAATCGATAAATATCGAAAATTCGGTTTTCTACGCACACAACACATGGAACGTTTTTGGTACATCATGTGACACGTATCTAGACACTTTTTACATATGATATACATCTTAAAGTGTTCTAGAAAATTAAATTAAGGGCTGATTGGAATATAACATGTGTGTATTATTAAATGTGCACTATTTTACAAAGTTTGCAAAAATAAAATTCAGCACATGCACAATCATTTCCAACGCCTACAACAGCCATTGTGGAGCCTTGTTGGCATCTTGATTGGTCAAGAATCAATCACACAATGTTGGTGACATAAAGGAAGGAGCTACAAAAGGTAACATTTCAAACTATGTCACATATATCACACATGCTGAAAATTCAGCATGTGTGTTGTATTATGGCCGATTTTTAGCACTAAAAAATGCCATATTTTACTATCTTGAATCATGAGGATTAATTGGGGATGTTATGGAAATGATTTGAATATTATTTAAATTTAATAAAGTGTGATATTCTACATATCACACATGCTGAAATTTTTCAGCATGTGTGAAGACATGGTGGACGAATTTGTGAGCTTGAAAGTGTCCATATTCATTTCTCATGTGATAGGAATAATTATCATTAATTGGTGATTCATTTTAATGAGAAAAATCAAAGAAAAATGGTAATGATTTGAACTTTATCCCCATGTGTCACATGCTGAAAATTCAGCATGGCAATGTAACTTAATGGCCGAATTCTAGGTCAATTTTGTGAGATTTTTTGTCTTGCAATTTATGTGATGTATCTCATGATTTATGGAAGTTATTTTGTGATAATTTTTGGCACATGTTTAAGTGTAATTCTCAGATTTTTCCAAGTCATCCATGATGACAACATTCATCCAATGAGAAGGTGCCAAGTAAGCAAAGACTAAATGATCATCCAATAAGAAGATGCCAAGTAAGCAAGACCTTGTCACAATGATGTCTTACACTCTCTCAAGGACTTAAAAGATAATTTTCAAGAGGGGGAGGATACACCAAGGGGACGGCCTGCACATTAAAAGAGAAGAGAAGAGAGCAAACAAAACAAGCACAAGCATTGCAAATCAAAGTGATCAAAAAGCCTAGCTCTTCTTCTTCTACATTCTCTTTCTTTCTCTCTTCTTGTAAGCCTATTGTATTCATATCTTTCAATCTTGAATAGGCTTGACATAGACCACCACGCATTATATATCTTTTTAAAAGATTGATCAAGGTGTGGTCAATCTTCATTCTTGCGAGGTGGTGGTGTTCGTGTGAATTGTACTCGTCATACAAGGTTTGTAAAGGGTTGGAGTTAAGGTGTAACTCTATCAACCCTGTGGTAAGGTGTACTGCGTGTGTGTGATTAGTGTGAACCAAGGAAGGTGTTCCTTGAAGACTGGAGTAGGTTGTTTATAACTGAACCAGTATAAAATTCTTGGTGCCATTTACTTTCTGCATTTACTTTTCAGTTACTGCACTGTTTACCCTTCTTGTTCGCATCCGTAAAAATAGTAAATTTCAAAAATCACAAAAATTTCCAGAAATATACCCACACGTTCTAGGGTTAATTTGGCCCAAGTTTCAACCCTTTTGGATAAGTATAAATCGATCAAACATCAAAAGTTCTGAGACTAGTGCAGTCTGATTTTCAGACTTGCAAAGGTTGAGAATTTGATTGTGGTTGACCTACTTCCCAAAAGAATTTTGCAAAACTGTTTCAAACTAATTAAATATAGTATATAAGGAGTTAGTGGTCAAATTTTCAGAGCATTTGGACTACACACAATTAGGAATAAATTTTTCAAAACCATCTACCGGTTCTGGCAGATTCGCACAATCTGATTACCAACGGTTTTTGAAGGGGTTAAAGGTTGAATTTTAATTTGAAATTTTTAGGGGACCCTCATAACATCTGAGGCTGAGTTCTCTCAAAATTTCATAATTTTTGGAGACCTATAACCTGGTTTTAAAAACGTTTTCAAACTGGTCCTGAAAACAGAATCTGTTTTCAGAAGTTGAATTGTTTAGGTTCAAACAAATTTTAAAAACCACACTTTCCGCATCACCTATTCAACCCCCCCTTCTAGTGGTGCCTTGCAGATCCTAAAAGTGGTATCAGAACGCAGGAACACTCACTTCAAAGAATCCAACGATTCCGTGAGATGGCAACCACAACCGTGCAAGAAGGAATGTCAACTGTAAGGTCTCCTCTTTTCGACGGTGAGTCTTTTATTCAGTGGAAACTTAGAATGAAGCTTTTTCTTATGGCTATAGATATTGATCTTTGGTCGATAATAGAAGATGGTCCTTTTGTCCCATCTAAGTTATCCACCGTAGACGGAGTCACATTAGAAGTTGTTAAATCTAGACAAGAATATACGAGTGATGATAAAAAAAAACTTAGTATGAATGCTAGGGCTATGCAATTGTTCCTAAACGGCCTAAGTAAAAGTGAGGCTAGTTACGTGTCTAATTGTTCTAGTGCTCAAGAGATGTGGCATATTCTTGAAATGAAACATGAAGGGACTAGCCTTGTAAAGGAGTCCAAAATTAATATGCTTATGTCCACACTTGAGTCCTTTAAATTATTGCCAAATGAGTCTATTGTTGAGAAGGATTTACGCTTGACTAACATTTACAATTCTCTTGAGTCTCTTGGCAAAGCCTTCACTACGCAGGAAAAGGTACAAAAGGTCTTGCGAAGCCTTCCATCCGAGTGGGACTCTAAAGTAACGGAAATAGAAGAAAGCAAAGAAACTAAATCGATCAAGATGGAAGAACTAATTGGATCACTAAAGGTATATGAAAACAAACTCGCCCTAAGACATTCTGAGTCTATTTCTAATAATGATAGGGCTATATCATTTAAATCAAATGAATACGTCGTAGATGATAGTGACATAGATTCCGATGATGAGGACTTAATCACGATGGCTAAAAGATTAAGAAAAATATTGAGAAAATCGATTAAACATAAGTCCACCTCATCTAAGGATCATAAAAATAAAAATAAAGAAATAAAGTGCTATGAATGCGGCAAACTTGGACATCTATCATATGACTGCCCTAATAAAGAAAAGCAAACAAACAAATACCCTTACAAGGATCGGAACAAGAATAGACTCGTCTCAGAACCTAAGCAAAGGAGAAGAGCATTCAAAGCCTCCACTTGGAGTGACACATCCGACTCTGAGACTGATGATACGGAAGAACACAAGGCACAAGTATGATTTACATCTAAAGCATCAAATGAGGTATCTTCCGACTCTGATTCCGATTCTGAATGTTCATATGATGATTTATTTAGTCAATATTTAGAATTGCATAAGTTTTCAAAGACTCTTGCAAAAGAAAAGAAGCGATTAATTGAAGACAAGAAATTTTTAGAATCTTCTAACAAAGATCTTGTGTCTCAATTAAACGATTCAAAAGAAGAGTCGTCATGCATTATAAATTCATTAAAATCTGAAATTTCATCATTGACATCCGAGAAAGTTGAATTGAAATCCGAGATTTCAAAATTAAAATCAAGGAATGCCGATGTAGAGAAAAAGGTGAAACAGTTTGATACGGGATCTAACATGCTGCATCGCATTATCTTATCTCAAAGCATGACAGTGACAAAACGGGTTTGGGATACGTTGATACTAATGAAGTATCAACCAAACCAACCAAGTTTGTTGTGTCTAAGAAATTAGACACTGCAAAGCCCCAAGTGGCGTCTAAGATGACGCAAAACCTGTCACTTCCCTTATCACGTCCCACTACATCTTCATATCACGTGAAATACGACTTTGTACCATATAGACGTGAAAAGAAAAGAGTATTGCATACACGGCATTCATTCCATCCACGCACTACGCATACAAACACAAGAACATATCAAAAACGTCCTACATATAATGCGTATAAAGGAGTTCTTGGCCAAAGGCCAGATAAAGTTGCACCTAAAGTATATTATGTTGCATTCTCATCATCTTTCTCACCTTTTGGAAGACCTAGAAAGGTCACCCAAATGTGGGTACCAAAAGGGACATTTTCAAAGGGTTGAATAAATAACCCTTACGAACGCACGTATATGAAATGCATGATTTTTTCATCTTTACAGGCATCTTTTGATTTGCTTTCCAAAATAAAGGGGGAGAGAAAGCATGATTTAAGGGGGAGAGAAATACTGATTGCATAAATCAAGGGGGAGCGGATTCGAAATTTAAATTTCGAATTTTGAATTTATGCATAATTGAAGGGGGAGCGATAGGATTTAAATCATGTGCATAAGTTATTTTGAAAATCATCAAAAGGGGGAGATTGTAGAGAAAAAGGGGTTTGAGTGATTTTCAAATACATGATTTAAATGTGCACAAAAACGAGCATAAGATAAAACGTGCATGATATCTTGTGGAACTTGAGTTTCCTCAAGTTGTACTATACTCCCACTAGTTCTCTTAGAGAGAAACTCCTTTTCTAAAAAGACTCCATTTTGAGCAACAAACACTTTGTTCTCTGAGGGAATATAGAAATAGTACCCTTTAGTTTCCTTAGGATACCCCACAAAAATACATTTGATAGACTTTGGAGCTAGCTTATCTGACACTAATCTTTTCACATAAGCTTCACAACCCCAAATCTTAAGAAAAGACAAACTGGGTCTCTTACCAGTCTAGATCTCATATGGTGTCTTTTCAACCGCTTTAGATGGTACACGGTTCAAAATGAATGCAGCTGTCTCCATGGCATGACCCCAAAAAGATAAAGGAAGATCTACTTGACCCATCATAGATCGAACCATATCTAATAAAGTTCGAGTTCTCCTTTCAGAAACACCATTCCATTGTGGAGTTCCTGGAGGAGTCAACTGTGAAACGATTCCATAATTTCTTAGATGTTGGTCGAATTCTTGGCTTAAATAGTCACCACCTCGATTTGATCGAAGTGTTTTAATTGTCTTACCAAGTTGATTTTGTACTTCATTTTGAAAAGTTCTAAACATTTCAAAAGACTCATGCTTATGTTTCATTAGGTAGACATAGCCATACCTACTGAAATCATCAGTAAAAGTTATGAAATACTGAAATCCTCCTCTGACACTAATGCTGATTGGGCCGCATACATCTGTATGTACCAAGCCCAATAAGTCATTAGCCCAATCAGAAATTGTATTACGGTCAGGGTGGGTTCATCAACTGCTCTTATTTCCTCCTTATGATGAGTGAGAAACGACCATCTATGTGGTGATGACTATTACATTTTCTTGTTTGCGAATGCATGTTTGGTAGCACGACCTAACCTGGGAGCGGGCTGCAATATGTGTCATACTTGTCAGCAAGTTAAAGCGGAGCATCAGACCTGTCGGACTATTAAGCCATTGGAGATTCCAGAATGGAAGTCGGAGTATATCACGATGGACTTTGTTACCGGACTTCCGAAGACTCGTAGCGGTTATGATACGATATGGGTAATCGTTGATCGACTCACTAAATCAGCACTTTTCCTACCCATGTCAATTCAGGCTTCTATCGAGAAGCTACAGAGTAGATGATATCGTGAGTTTGCATGGGACACAAGTCAGCATTGTATGTGATAGAGATCTACGCTTTACTTGACAATTCTGGAGGGTGATGCACTCCCATGAGGCATCAACAACAAATGTCAACATTGCATTCTTAGGTCTTTAGGGCACATAGTAATTGTATGAGCTTTTAGGGGTCATCCGACTTTCATATGTACAAGTATATGTCTCATTAAGTCTAGCATATCTTAGGAAATTTTGTATATGTTGTTTGTATGTGTTTGAACTATTTTTTGGTCAAGGAAGCATGATTGAAATCGAGACAAAGTTCAAACATAAAGCTGAAATAGGTTTGGCAAGAAGGCAGCTTGACACACTGTTGGTGTTCACCCATATCTCCATAACCCCAACTTCGATTGACTTGAATCCAATAGGAGATTCAACATAAGAGACCAAATTACAACTTTGATGTTTAGAACATCTTCATCAAATGACTTTATCGGTTCAAATATCTCATGGAAGATGAAGTTTCTGATCAGCTGCGTGCTTGAAGGAGCACCCTGAAGCAGCTGAAAATTAAACACGCTATATCTCCTTCCTCCCAAATCCAAATCAAATGATTCAAAATCCAAAATTGAATTTATTTTAACTATCTATAATATTGATGAAGACAAGATTGGAAAATTATGATTGGAAGGAACCCAAATGACGTGGAACAGTCTGGCGTGTGCTGAAGACACACAACTTGACCCACTTGCAAAGTCAGCCTCAAAGCTCAACCAATCAAGGAGAAAATGCCAACCTGCTTACAAGGAACATCAAAGGGAATAATATGGGAGATTTATGGCTGGTTGAATGAGGAGAAAGGGTTGAAGACAACTTGCAAAAGACTTACACCTCGGAGGGATATTTCTTCCAGCAAACAGAATTTCTTTCCTGTACTTGTAACTTTGTTCAAACTTCATTTTTTCTGCCATTGGTTTCATTGGCTATTAGTTAGGTTGATATATTATTGTTTAGCTTAGATTTATCCTATAAATAGCCCAGCTTCCCTGGTAAAAGAATAACCAATTTCTTCATTTTACGACTTCAGCCGAAAGCTTCCTTTTTTTCCTTTAAAACTTTGTCTTGTTTCCTTTGAATCAAGGTTTGATTCTCTTTAAGACCTGAACCATTTTAATTTTATGGTTCATATACTTGGGAGGGATATCATTTAGGAGGGTTAATTCTTGCCTAAATAAGTTAAAATCACTTATGAAGTTTGGTTCACACCCTGCGACTGCAAACAGAATGGTTATAGGAGCTTGGTGAACTTGGTTTTGTTTTGCAACCATCCAAATTTGTTTTGAGCTGTGTTTTGAGTTAAAGGAAGGTTCCCCTTTGTGTTCAAGTCGTGCATAAGAGGAACGAGAGCCTCCCATGCCACATCAGAGGGCTTATCGGCAGCTATGGGTACCGAGGTCAAAGTGAGTACCGCATTTCATCCACACACCGACGGGCAGTCAGAACATGCCATACAGATATTGAAGGATATGTTACATGCATGCCTTTTGGATTTCAAGTGTAGTTGGGATACATTAGTGAAGTTGATTGAGTTTTCATACCTACCACAGTTCTATTGGCATGGCACCATTCGAGGCACTGTATGGACGTAAGTGTCGATCTCTATTATATTGGGACGAGGTCAGAGAGAGAGCTATTATGGGGTTGGAGTTGGTGGAGCAGATCTTGGAAAAGGTCAATTTGATTCGTGATAAATTGAAGGCTGCTCAAGACCGTAGCAAAAGTTGGGCTGACACGAAGAGACGGCCGGTAGAGTTTGAGGTGGTCGAGAAAGCATATTTGAGGTTTTTGCGTACCAAGGGCGTGATGAGATTTGGGATTAAAGGGAAGCTGAGCCCTCGATTTATTGACCCCTATGAGATTCTGGAGAGACTTTGGAGCTATTGCTTATCGGTTGGCCTACCTCCTCACTATCACATGTACATGATGTATTTCATGTATCCTAGTTGCGGCGTTATGTACACAATCCGAGTCATATATTGGAGCATCAGCCAGTGACTATTAAAGAGGATGCTACATATGAGGAGGTTCTGCTGCGAATTGTAGACCGTAAGGAGCAGATATTGAGAAGGCGGTCGATTCAGTTCGTTAAGGTACAGTGGAGCAATCATACTGAGCGGGAAGCGACGTGGGAGCCTGAGCAGCAGATGAGGAAGCAATATCTGCGACTCTTCGATTAGAGGTACGTAGTTTCGAGGACGAAACTTTTGATAAGGAGGGAGAATGTTACACCCCAAAAAATTTCGTTACTTTGATACGTGTTTCTTATCGTGATTATGTACGTGTAAATTTTGCACCTGTATTAAAACTTACAAAATATCGATATGCGACGAATTTTGGTAATGAACGTTACGAATTCATCGTAGGAATTAAAAAACTATAACATGTAACAACTTACAACCTAGAACAAATTAAAGCAAAAAATAAAAGACATGAAACAAGTATATTAGACTATTTAAATAAAAGGAAAAAAAATTAATACATAAGAACATATTTGTGGAAGAAAAAAAGGAAAAGGAAGTAAAAATCGACCATAATGGCCTAGGACAAAATGGAAGAAGTCTTCCATGATTCTTTCACAAGCAACCATCATTTTCCACCCTCTCCTTACCACTCCACTTCTTTCATTTTCCCTCTTCCCTCTCTTTCCCTCTTGGCCAAAATTTACCTTTGAAATAGGTGACATTCCTCTCTTTCTTCCACACTTCACATCTTACTAAACACTTAACATTTTCTTGTTCCTTCAAGCAAGAGAAAAACCACTCTCCAAGCCTCATTTTTCTCCTTGTAGCCGAAAGTTTGCTAAGGCAAAACCAAGGTGTAGTTTTCTTCTCTTCATCTCCTACATCCACTCAAAACATTAGCTACAACATCCTCTGTTGTACCCCGACTGTATTGTATTTGAAACTATGATGAAGTGACATAATGAAATATTAGTTCTTCCAAACACATTTTATTAAGTTATATTATTGTTTCTTTACTTAAATTCTCTTAAAGTGGATACCATATAATTATACAAGTGAGTGTCATGAAGTGTGTGAAATGACCATTTTGCCACTCCAAGACCTTGGAATTTCAGCCACAAAGCCTTGAAGGACCTTAGAATATTTTTTCCTTTTATAAGAAGACTAACCTAAAGGCTCTTCTTAATAGCAAGCCTAAAAATCTACATAAGGAATTAGACATTACAAGTTATGGTATAATTATATAATTATGTATTATGAAGGTGTGAAAGGACAAAAATGCCCTCCCCTAAGCCTCCAAGATTTCAGCCAACCTAAGGGGTTTCTAGAACCCTCCCTACTTTTCTAGCTTTTCTTAAAATATCTAATTAGATTATAATTAAACAATAAAATAATGTAAGCATGGGAAACAAAAAGCTAGCCATTTACAAGACCAAGATGCTTTTCTCACTTTTTAGGAAAAGCCTTGTCTCCCTCCTTCCCCCATGCACCGACCCTCTCTCTCTCTTACACCATTAAGCCTTCTTTATATTAACTAGAAGCTTCTCCTCCATCTCTACCTTGAACACCTTCAAGAATTCCACAAGCAAGACATTGGAGAGCATTGAACACTTAGGCTATTTCACCACCATCACCATCCTTCCTACGGCCCCCTTGAAGCTAGGAGATTCAAGACTATTCCCATCTTCAAGCTCAAAGAATCATCTAAGTAAGTTGCATGTCAAGATCCTTAAGTGAATTTCTTATTTCAAAGAATGAAGCTCACATGGTACCCTTTTTCTTGCCCAAAAACCGTGACAACCTTGGTCACTAGGTGCAAACTTTTCAAGCTTCTAAGTGGTGCTAGCTTCTTGGTGGTTTGAATTCCCTTCAAACTCCATTCAAGCCTCATTTTGGTAAGCAAATCTAGCATCAATTTAGCTCTATTCTTCATTTAAAATGGTAGCTAATATTCTTCCTTTTTCCTCCCTCAAAACCGTATGCTACATGGAAGTAGTGGGGGAAACTTCAACCCATTTCATGCAAGATCCAAGCTAAAGGAAGGTTCTAGCTTGAAGAGGCAAGTATACTCTTCATGATTTATTTAAGGAGTTAATGACTTGAATGACTAGCTATTTTTAAGATATGAATTTTAGTTGAAGATACTAAGTGTAAAGCATGAGAACTTAGTGGTTCTTTAAGAAAAGTGACTTGTATGTGAATAATTCTTCCAAAGATGAGTTCTTTGCCTACATGCTATATGGTGCATGGATTAGAAAATTGATTCTTGGCAAGAATAGATTTTGTGTGAAGCATGAGAAGCATGAAGGTGGCGTGTGTGTTATATGTAATCTTCCAAAGTTGTTTTGGCATGACTGAATGAATTAGCATATAAATGTGTTGCATGCCTGGATAAACTTAGTAGGAGGTGTCTATTTCATCATAAAAAGGGACGTTTAAGGGGAATTAGCAGGGGTGAACATTGAACCTAAGGAAGAACATATCTTGTGAGCCCAAAGATATATGAAATTTGCATGCTTGATGATTTATTACATGGGTATATTTGTACTCAATTTGAAACGTGACACGAGCGTTTTTAGTGCAAGAAAACAGGCTGTTATGATAGTTAGGTGATGCATGAATTATTTGTACCAAGGGTAGACCCTATAAAGTGCGAAATGAGCAATAGTAATAAGTAATATGTGCAAGTTGCAAACTGTTTTGGGTTAATTCATAAGTGGCTTAATGAATGATATGAAACCTGGAAATGTTCATGATAAAGGGTGTATTTAGTGGCTAATAAATAATTTTATAAGAATAAGGTTAGTTGGTGAACACTTGACATGAAAAAGTGGCAAAAGACAAAACTACTGGAGCAGGATAGTTTTAAGTGGTGTGTTTTGTGACCTGAAAATAGACCTTGAGAACGTGCAAATGAGCTGATTTTTGGTAGGATGCTAGCCTTGCATGTTTATTAAGTCTGTGAGTTGGAATTTTGGTAAAAGAACTTATGGTTTTGCCACAATGACATTTTTAATAAAACTGGTCACTCCAGAATCAGCATGTAATCAATTTCGGAAAAATAATTAAGTGACCCATTTAAAGTTATTGGATCGCTCTGGAATTTTTATGGTAATTACTTAGGACATAGATGACCATGTCCATGTAAATTAATCAACTTGGAATTATTTTTTTGGTGGGTAACTACTGAATTGAAGTTGGCGTTACAAAACTTGGAAACATGACAGAATTATGGAATACGTTAGGAGGCCTTAGTCTTGTGGATTTGGACATGTTTGAACTGTTTGGGCACATGTATATTATTCCTTGATGTGTTTACCGTGTTTTCCAGGTGTTGTCTCAAATTAATTAAGATTTGGTGGTCTTGGAAATTAAGGAAAAGATGGGTACTGTACTGCTGGATTCAGCAGTACACTTTTTTGCGACTTAATGATTTAAGGGTCTTACTCATCTTGAAACGTTACGAAAATTTTATGTCAGGTAGATAGGACCCTATTATGCATGTTTAAGGCAAGATATTATGAAAATAGGCCTGATTTGTTATGTTGGAGGCCTCATGAACAGAACGTAAATTCTGGAAAATTTTCAGCTCATGGGATTATGCCTATGTCATGTCCTAAGTAAAATTTTTAAGATGATTCATGCCATGACTTGAATTGAATTTCATCCCATGTATCACGCATGATCATGTGCATCATGAATCTGATTTTCTAAGTTTTTCCGTATGCAAGCAAGTTCTTTTCAAGCATGCAAGTTTTCATTATGCACGTTAGTTATTAATGGTCCCATGATTTTCAAAAGAAATGCTCTATGACTTCCTTGCTGGCTAAGCATGCTCATAACCCGAGCCAGACCCGGGGTTAATTGGTCTGATGATATGTTCTGAACCCGACCCAGGCCCGGGGTTAATCGGCCTGACGACATGTTCCAGACCTGACCCAAGCCTGGGGTTAATCGGCCTGACGACATGTGCTGGACTTGATCCAGGCCCGGGGTTAATTGGCTTGTTGACACGTTCTGGACCCAGGGTTAATTGGTCTGTTGACATATTCTAGACCCGCTCAGACACGGGGTTAATTGATCTGACACTCTGTTTTCTTTATGCTTATTTTATGGGACCGAATGATGATTTTTGCCACGACATGACATGATGCATTGCATCTTGCATATTCCATGTGCACATTGCATGATAGGACGTTTAAGTTAAGAAAGGGTATGATAATGTAAAATTGGTATTAAGTTATGATTAGGTTATGCCTTCAACGGATCAAAGATTAAAAGCCAGGTATGAATTAATGTTTGAGGTTCTTGGTGTTTTTCCATTCATATTATGATTCTTTATTTATTTCATGATAGTTTATTGTATGCCTGCTAGGTGATTTTCATCACCCATACCTTTGTTTTTCCCCAAAGCCAGAGAACGCTAAGGTTGAGTGGATCGATGATGAACCGAGAGTGCCGTACCTGTAGTCAAGGAGTCAAGAGGAGACGATGCTTAAGGACTTTTGTGCTGATATGATGCTTGTACTATGAACTATGTTGGAACCTTTGGGATTTCGGTTTTATCTTGTTTGTTGGACTAATGTTTTGGGACCTAGTATTTTGGCATGCATGTTTATTTCAAAAGTTTTAATTCTGCCTAAATTTTGCTACCATGTTAAATGTTAACATGATAGACCATGACTTAAGTTATGGATTTTCGCATGTTATGCATGACGCTTTGTACTCTCCGTAGTGATGTACGGCGGGTGCACCGCATTGGTCCGGTGCGGGGCGCTACATCCTCCCTATTCTTAGCATCACAACTGTGGATTTAGAGGAACTTAAGGAGCAAGAGAAAACAAGGTAAGAACATCATCTAAGCTATGTTATTCTTCCTCCATTCATCCATTTTCATGGTTACTCACTAACCTCCCATTTTCCTTGTGTAAACTGTGGCTACCTAAGGTGTAGGGGAGAAGGATTTTCATCAAGCCAAGTGAAGCAATCTCACTTTTATTTAGAGGTTAAGTGATAAAGGCAAGTATTCTTCCTAGATGATTCATGATTTTCAAGGATCTATGTACATATGTTCCTATAAAGTTGGATCATCATTGATGTATGTTCAATATTTAGTACCAAGAATATGTAAAATTTATGTTCTTAAGTGATGTATAAATGGTTAAATACTACCTACATATACACGGCCATGTTGAGGAACAATGAACATGTATGTACAAATGAAATAGAATGAACACTCTTATATAGTATATATGAAAGATAAAGAAGTAAAATGAACATATATACTATGTTAGGAAAAGTGCACTAAGAAGGTGACTTTGATGTATTTGCTCGTATATTTGTTCATGATGATCATCACTATGTATTCTCTGTGGTATGTTGGTTTCATATGTTTTATGATCTTGTTTTAGTATGTTTATGTATGCATCATAAGCATTCTAACATACTTGATCATACATGTTGTTTTTGATGATCATCATTACATATATACACATGCATATACACGGCCTATATGGCTTTATATAACCTATTTGCTTTATTTTCAGGATTTCAATCCTTTGACATGCTTATGAATTAAATGATAATTTTGTGAGACTTTATATGGATGGAAATTAATATGTTTATGGTTAGTATAAATATTCAAACCAAGATACAAGTAAAAGAGGTGAAAAAACAAAAGATTTATGTGATGTATATATATACACACAACTTTCGTCTATCATGTAAAAAGAAGAGGAAGGATAAGTTTTATGATGTGTAATAAATATAAATATGTTGGATATAAAAAAATAGCCATAAGATGAAAAGATTGAATAAAGGAATGAGTTATAAAAAGGAAAATATAAATAAGTATGGATGTATATGTATATTCGGCCAAATAATCAATTTTGGGCATTCATATATATACACGGTTATATATATATAAAGATGGAAGAAATAAGGCAAATATAGGATAAAGAAGTAAGATATATAAAAAGGAAAAAAGATAATATGTATATATGGGAGTAATCGGCCAAATGGCCATTATTGCATGTGTATATATACATTCAGACCATATACATATACCTTGCCGCTCCATACCGCTTCACATTGGTTGGTATGTTTTGGTATGGTCGGCCTCCGATAGCAACGATTCGTGCCGCCATTGACCGAATTGGATTCACAGGATCCGTAAAGGTCGGTCTTTTAGACTCTACACACATTATTCTTCACTTTGATCTCGAACAAGACTATACTCGATGCTTTACCTGGCAGGGATGGATGACATCAGGAAAACAAATGCGCATCACAAAGTGGACGCCGGATTATGATCCTGCGATTGAAGTGCCTATCGTTCCAATATGGGTATCATTTCCGAGTCTCCCCATTCATATGCATCGTAAAGATGCTATCTTTCAGATAGCATCCATGCTTGGTGAACCATTGAAACTCGATGCTGCTACAGTAACGTTGAACTAGCCATCAGTTGCGCGAGTTTGTATTGAACTAGATGCCTCTAAGGAATTACCTCAACGAGTATTTATTCAGACATCATCAAGAGTGATCATGCAGAGTGTTGAGTATGAAGATCTCCCCCGCTATTGCGCAACCTACTGCCGTCTCGGTCATGTAGCCGCCGACTGTGGCAAACAGCATACACGCCATCATATCACTACACATGCTGAATTTTCAGCATATGTCACAAATGTGACAAAGTTTGAAATGTTACCTTGTATAGTTCCTTTCTTTTTGTCACCAACATTGTATGCTTCATTCTTGGCCAATTAAGATGCCAACAAAGCTCCACGTATGCTCCAACTCAGTTGATCTAGGTGTTGGAATGTGTAGATACATGTGCTGAATTTTATTTTTGCAAACTTTGTAAAATAGTGCACATTTAATAATACACACATGGTATATTCCAATCAGCCCTTAATTGAATTTTCTATAACACTTTAAGATGTATGAAATATGTAAAAAGTGTCTAGATACATGTTGTATGATGTGCCAAAAACGTTCCATGTGTTGTGTACGTAGAAAACCGATTTTTCGACGTTTATCGATTATCCGTTTTTCTCTAATTAAATTCCAACTTTTTGCACATGTTATATATATTATGTTACACATAATATCCATAAATTAAACTTTAATATTCAGCTTATAAGGCTGATTAAAGTGGCGCCTAGACATATGACAAAATTGAAATTGGAATCTCCACAATTTGGCCTTAATGTGGGGTGATTTGTGTGTGCCAACATGGAATGATTTTATGGCTGGAAATAACATGTAGGCCACGAAAATAATGATTATTTTTGAAGTGTAGGGGCTGGCCATCTATTTATGGCAAGTACGTGACACGTTGGCGAAGTTCCGGTATTCGCCTGATACGACAATTTTCGGTTTAGAACCTTTTAACGTGTCGTATTTAATTTGTCATCACCATGACTTATATCATATGATATAAGACCTGAATATACTCATAAATATGAGTTAAGTATGGTGGTGACGTAAATGTACGTACGTAAAATATAAAACGTGTCGGTAGTACGTTGGAATAAATGTGTATGTGTTTTTTTTCAAAAAAAAATCTGAAAATATATATAAATATGTATACATAGGCATGTATTTATGTGTGGGGAGGAGAGTGGAAGACTTTCCTTTCTTCACCTTGTTGCCTTTGTGTCTTTTCCAAATATTGCTTCCTTTAATGAACTACTTAATATAATTAACTAAGTGCTTCACTTAATGAACTAGTTTAGTTCATTAATCGTGGCACCTGAAAATAGTTCAAACACAACAAATGTTTGCCATTTGATGTAAGCTTTAAAGTTTCATGGCTCGTTAGTATGACATCATTATATATGAACTATATAAGGCAACTTTCATGAAAAAACGTGTCATGTCATAAATCAAGTCATGTATTTCTTTAGTTCACGTTATTTAAATCATGCATTTTGAAATCACTCAAACCCCTTTTTTCTCAACAAGTATTCACCACCATGATCACTTCTTAGAACTTTGATTTTTAATCCCGATTGATTTTTAACTTCCATTTTATAGACTTTGAACATATCAAAGGCTTCATCTTTATGCCTTAGTAAATATGCATAAGTATATCTAGAGGCATCATCAATTAAAGTCATGAAATATTGATTTCCACCTCGGGTTAAAACACCGTTCAATTCACAAATATCTGAATGAACAAGTTTTAAGAGTTCATTTTTCCGTTCTACTTTTGGAAACGGTTTCTTTATCATCTTAGCTTGTATGCATACTTCACATGTTCTTTCATTTTCATCTTTGCAAGAAATTAAGGCATGCTTAGACATGAATTTAATAGTTATACTACTAATATGAGCAAGTCTATCATGCCACAATGAAAAAGAAGAATCAACAGAGTAAACACAAACTGTAGAATTTTTTATTAATGCTCAACTTAAACATCCCGTCGCAAGCATAACCATTGCCGACAAAGATACCATTCTTGGACAATATAATTTTGTCCCCCTCCATTACAATCTTGAATCCATTCTTACAAATAGACTAGCAGACACAAGATTCTTTGAGATCTCAGGTACATGTAGAACGTTGACTAATAACAACTTCTTACCCGAAGTAAAGTCTAACTCTACACTACCTTTACCCAAGACTTTTGTGGTGCTGCGATTTCTCATCAGAACTTGTTGGCTATCATTCACAACTTGATAGGTCTTGAACTGAGCCTTATTGTTGCATATGTGTACAGTTGCACCCGAATCGAACCACCAGTCATTTGTGATTTCGTTCGTAGCCATACGAAGTTCCGTTACCATACCAACATGCAATTTGGAAACCATTGCTACCAATTGATCGGTCTCAATGTTTACCATCTTTGCATTGTTGGTAAGTTGAGAACTACCACCCTGGTTTTGTTTCTTTTGAAACCAACGGTCCTTCTTGAGATGTCATTTCTTACCACAATTATAACATCTTTTGCCTTTCTTGGATTCTGCTTTGTCTGTGGATTCAGAAAAATCGGAGTTCTTTCTTTTGTTTCCAACCAAACTCCCTATTTTCCCTTTGACATAATGCACTCTAGGTGCATCAGCAGAAAACATGTCTCTTTACTAGACTCCTTGTCTCCTCTTCAATTCGCAAATGCTTTTGAAGTTGTTCAAGGGAAAAGGATTCATTTGAGTGTAGTAATTTCTTCCTGTAGTCATTCCAATTAGGAGGAAGCTTCGCAATTATCCCTCCTACTTGTAATGCCTCAGAAACTTCTACACCCAACTCTTTTAGTTTGGACACAATGACCTGCAACTCGTGCACTTGGTCCATGATTGACAAATTTTCAACCATTTTAAAATTAAAATACTTCATCACCTGGAATTTGTCCGCGCCTTGTTTCTCATTGTTGTATTTGAACTCCAAGGCGTTCCATATCTCCTTTGGTGATGAAGTTGCTGTGAACAGATCGTAGATACGATCTGACAGATTATTGAGAATATGCCCACGACATAGCATATTATCCTCATGCCTCTTCCTCCAAGCGGCTTTGACCTCCTTGGAGTCCTCTTCTTGTGGGGTTGGCAAATCCTTTAGATTTGGGTCGAGACAATACCCAATCTGAAGCGCAGTCAGGAGGAACAACATCTTGTCCTTCCACCGTAGATAATTGGTGCCATCAAAACGATCAAGCTTCATGCTCTCTTGGTTCAAGAATGTCTTTGAATCCATCTCAAATATTCCTTTCGATTGTTATTAAAGTAAGGAAACAAGACAAATAACAAGAGAAGAAGATCAAGAAGAAGCTTGGCTTGAGGCGTGAGAATCACTTTCCGAAAGGAATATTTTCCCCCACTAGTTGCTGCAGGGTTATAAGCAAATTTCCTCCTAGGACACAACAGCAAACAATCTCTTATTCTCAGCAAAATAATAGAGATTCAATGAACTTTCAAGAACAAGAGTGAATTTGAGTAGGAAGAAGAATATAGAATGCTTGTATGAAATAGATTGCAAGATATCTTGAAAAATGGGTTGTAATAGCCTATTTATAGGCTCTCAAACTCCATTCAGACGTTTCTTGCAGTTGCATGGCGATTGGGTATGTCCCTTGGTGCATAAGTTGTGATTTTTCATGAAAAGTCACTTCTGTTGGGACATCAATCGATCGATGTGATCAATCGATGTGGTATCGATCGATCGATGTCATCGATCAATGTCTCACAGTAAGCTCTAGCACCACTTCGATCTGTCACATCGATCGATCGAAGTCACTTCGATCGATCTATGTGATTGATCTATGTTGGACAGAAAGTTTCAACCTGCACCCAGGATACATCGATCGATCGATGTGATCGATCTATGTGACATCGATCGATCATGTGATCGATCTATGTTCGACAGAATACTCAACTTCATTATCAAGCCACATGGATCTATCCATTTGATACATGGATTGATCCAAGTCATGAGTCAAGCTATTCTTGCTTATTTCAACACTATTTCACCCACATTCTTCATCCCATTACCTTTACAAACTATTATAACAGCATGATGGGGAGGAATCCGGTTTTCGAAGTGGTTTAGGAGATGCCGGTGATCGGAGGAAGTGAGGTTTTCTGGTGGGCTAAAGGTTATGCTCAGGCCAAGACTCACACCTTAAATTTCAAGACGGGTGATGCAATTGTTGAGTATAATGTTTATGTCTTGCATTATTGAGTCTTAATCTTGTTGCTAGTGGATAATCTTTTGATTAATCTAAGACAACACTACTCTTTTTCTTTTTTCTTTTTTCCTTTTTTTTTTGGGTGTATGCGCAGATTAGTGATTACTATCTGATTTTGCATGTGGAAATGGTTTCTTGGAATAAAACAAGTAATCTGCAAGGAAATGATCATATGTGTATCTATTGTAGCGATCTGTTCCAAACCATAGTACTTGAAATGACTCACCCGATTAATTTTGCTAAGAAAAATAGAAGGTATCAATATGATCAATTATACGTCGAGAAAGTAATGTAAATCGATGTTAGCGGAAGTCGCAAAATAAAAACTTCCAAATAATCATTATCATTAATAGAATATAATGTCTAGAGAAAACGAAAATAATACAATGCCATAATTGGAGTAGGAATACTAAGTTTCCATAAATTACATAACCTCAGGTCTCAAAATAACTGTCTCAACTAAATCTTTGAAATTCTCATTAGAATATTCTCCAATCAGCGATAAGTCAGCCTCACCCCTTAAAAATGTCTACTCGCAAACCCGTCTCTCTGCAAAACAGGATTATGGTATAGTATGACAAAACCTCGCTCAGTAAGTAGACTCATTGTACTTACCATGGGATCATACACGTGGAAACAAGTGTTATCAAAATAAATAACAATATATAAAATAGCATGTTTCCATTCATAAATAAAATTACGATTATAGCCTAATAACAACCATACGACAAAGTTCAACAATTCCAATCACATATCAACGAATCGATAACCAATCAAGTGTAGTATAATCAAAATCAATGATGCAATGTTAAAATCGATCCGATGCCATTTCCAAAATTCAATTTTCGATTTTCAATCCAATTTCCAAATGTTCGATACAATGCGATACGACACATTGATCGATACGATACGATATTTCGATCAATAATACCAATACGATTTCGATGCACTGGCCATGGCACTTTCCTTACAAGTGACATATCGCAAGATTTACAAACGTATCTCCCAATGCTCAAATGTGCCCATGCGGCCTATCAAAATAGTCAAATGTGTCTGACGTCCCAATTGGCGGACAAATGTGTCCGAGCGGCCCATCGAAATAGTCAAATGTGCTCGAACGGCCTATCTGTTGGAACCAAGCCAGCTTAACGATATATTTCTATGTAAGGTGATTTTGCAAAATATGTAATGCATGATTTCTAAAACGATATTCAAATGTCGATTTTCCAAAATGATTTTCCAATATTGATACGATTTTCTAAATACGATTTCAAATGTCGATGTTTTCCAAATATTTTCGAAACGATTAATTTTCGATCAAATCAAATACCAATCAATTCCGATCACAAGTACATAAGTACACAAATATCAAATATGATCACATATCAATTTCGATTCAGATGTCCTAATAACCACCATTTACATATACGTATATACATATATATGCTCACGCCCATACAAGTGCATTCTCATAGTAGGCTACGGCGGGTGCACTGGTTCTGATGACAGTGTCGGGCCGGGGCGCTACAGGTGGTTATCAGAGCCTAGGCTTCAGATCTATCTCGGAAACTTAGGTTCATGATCTTATAGCAAATTAAGATGTGATTTTCCCTTAAGTTTGACCCTTAGGTATAAGTGATGATTTCCTAGAGTATAAGTATGATCTGGGTTGGGTGTGTGCGATCGCGTATATTATTTAAATTTCTATAATAATTTAAATTTCAGACCCCATTGATCTCTGGGACACAATTCTGCGATATGCCACTCTGCAGTATTACGTGCCCGAGATAGCAAGATTAGACAAGATAAGGGCGTCCGACAGGCTGAAATAGGGTCGGATGATGCATCTACATATACGTACCTCCCTCGACCCACTTTTCCTCCAACTCACTACTGAACTCACCTCACCCTCACCCGAACAACCTCGGCCCCACTAACCAGACCCACCAGCAACCGTCCCCCGAACCCCAATCCCTCGGCCCTCCCCACTCCCCAAAACCTGACTCCACTCGACCCATTTCCTACGTCTCATTCTCCCTTTAGAACACACACCATCCACATTTTCTCACAGCTAAAAAACCTCAGACAGCAAGCATAATACATGCTTAACACAATTCCCAAATATCGACGTCACACGTGCGCTAGACGGCTGCCACGGCGGCCACTTGCCGGCGCGTGTGGCGACGTCGACCATCAAAATTCTCATTTTCAATTTCTACTTATTTCCATCATCAAATCATACAAATCCCCTCTTACACCACTATCAAATTCATTCAAAATCGATACCGATACACCAATTTATTCACACATAAAATCATACGAAATTCCTCATTACATTCATATACTTATGTAAATTTCATCATATCCTAGGCTCCAACACCTTGTTCATCCAAGAAAGAAACAAACTTCTCCAACCTCTATGGATTCTAAATGACCGAAATTTCAAGGATTAAAAAAACCAGATGTAGCAATGTAAGCACATCATCTATGTAGCACCCCGTCCAAAACTAGGGTTTCGGCACGGTGCACCTGCCGTACCCTACTACGAGGAGTACAAGCGTCGATACTGTACATGTACATGTCGGCATGAATCATGATCGATATAGCAGAAGAAGCAACATGAAGATAATCTCACGATATGCATAATAATACAAATCATCCAAATACGTACAAATCATAAGGTACAAAATCCCTCAATATTCTCATCATCCGTACCCAGTAATCCCAACGACAGCAAAAGCTATCGTCAGGGTTTGGGGAGGGTAAGTGGTAGGCAGACATACTTCTATCCCAAGGGATAGAGAGTCTGCTTCCAGTGAGACTCTTGCCTTGATTCTTCCTCTTGTAACCTCGATAAGGTTAACACATGTTTTTATTTCGCTATTGCATGGCTGGGCATCGCGGTTTGGATGACATGGCTGATCAACACCACTTCGATGCTTTTACGCATGGATGATATTTGGACGGAGCATCACCCTGGAGCGCTACAATGGCAATATTTCAACATAGTCCAGCTCAAATTGGCTTTTCTTTTCAACTACAGTGGCATACATAGTCGCCGGACAGCTGCATATACACGCTTTTTATTTCCTGTATTGTACAGCTTCGGTATCAATGAGAGTCGTATAAATATGCACGCTTTTTCCTTCGCCAAGGTTTTATCCACAAGGGTGGTTTTTCTTGGCAAGGTTTTAATGCGACATATCGTATACGACTGGAGATATCTCATTATTAGCTTTTTGATCTTTTTATTTACGTATTCTGACATTTGTATGATGGTTTTCCTCCGCCAAAAGTGAGGCTTTGATCTAATAAAATAGCTTTTCCAAAAAAAAAAAAACAAATAAAGACCTTTCAATATTAAAATACACATCACGTATATAGTTACATGTAATGTAAAACAACGGTAGAACATACGCTACCAAGTTGGAAGTTAACCTAAACCGTAGATAGTGTCTATGCTTATTTATGTCCCTACATATACTTCTAAAGTGTCCCTATATATGACTTTATACCTCGTTAACCTTAATCTTATGTCTCCATAAACTCCTATCCTGGACCATGTCCTCAGAAAGGTGCAAATCTAGTAAGTCGTGTCTTATATGCTCATCCCAAATCATTTTGGGTCTGCCTTTGCTCATGTTTCCCTCTACATTATGCTTTCAATTGCTCTAACCGACGCCGTTGTCTGTCTCCCGCTTGACATGTCCAAACCATCTCAATCTTCCCTCCCTTATCTTATCGGCTATACTAGCCAACGCCTAACCTTTCTCGAAACACCATCGTTTCTGATCCGGTCTAGCCTTGTATGCCCACACATCCATCTTAACATTTTCATCTCTACCACTTCCATCTTCTGTTAGTTGTGACTTCTTGATGGTCCAGCAGTCTGTCCCATATAGCGTTGCCGGTCGCACTGCCACCGTTATAAAATTTCCTTTAATTTAGTTGGGAAATTTTTATCACACAGCACCCCTGAGGCCGCCCTCCATCTACACCAGCCTGCTTGAACTCGATGTGCTACATCATTATCTATGTCGCCATTCTGCTGTACAAATGATCCTAGGTACTTAAACTTACTTACTGTGGTACCACTTGACCATCGATGGTGAGTTGGCTATCCTCACTGTCTGCTACGCCGCTGAAGTCGCAGTGTAGATACTCGGTCTTAGAACGGCTAATCTTTAAGCCTTTTCTCTCTAAAACATCTCTCCACTGCTCTATCTCATACTCAGGGTATGTCTACTTTCTGCGGCTAATGCAATATCGTCAGCAAAAAGCATACACCACGGGACTGCCTCCTGTATCGGCTTTGACAACTCGTCAAGGACAACAAAAAGAAATGGACTCAACAGACCCTTGATGGAGACCGACCTCCACCGAAAGAAGTCTGTATTCCCCACAGCCGTACGAACGTTGTTTTTGTCCTAGCATACATATCTCTAATTATGTCTATATACTTGATAGGGATCCCTCTTGCCTCCAGACTATCCCATATCAGGCTACGCGGCACACTATCATATGCTTTTTCAAGATCAATGAAAACCATATGTAAACCGCGCTTCTTCTCTCTATACTTCTCCATTAATCTCCTGAGAATGTGTATTGCTTCCGTAGTTGACCTTCCTGGCATAAAACCAATTGATTCACCGTAACCTGAGTTTCTCTCCTAATTCGAGTTCGATTATTCTCTCCCATAACTTCATGGTATGGCTTAGCAACTTAATCCCTCTATAGTTCTCACAACACTGTGCGTCTCCTTTGTTCTTATATAGGGGACCACGACACTCTTTCTCCACTCATCTGGCATCTTCCTGTTTTGTAAATACGATTGAACAGAGTAGTTAGCCATTGGACCCCTTCCTCTCCTAAATGCTTCCACGCCTCAATGGGTATGTTATCTAGGCCGACCGCTTTAGCTCTTCCCATCTTCTTCAGTGCTCTCATCACCTCTCCTTGTGTGATGTTTGACAGTCGAGTTATTATGTTGTCGTTGTTGGTTAGTGGTGCTTTCTCGTTCTTCGTAGTCGGCACTACTGCCGTTGAAAAGATTGTGAAAGTATGTTTGCCATTTCAACTTGATGTCTTGTGCTTTGACTAACACATGTCCATCTTCTCCTTTTATGAACTTCCCGCCTCCTAGGTCTGCCTCTTTCGATCCCTAGCTTTGGCAATCTTGAACATATCATGTTCTCCTTCTTTTGTTTCTAGTCTCTCATACATCCTTTTATAAGCTGCAGTTTTGCCTCTGTCACTGCCTTCTTCGCCTCCTTCCTGGCGATTTTGTAATTATCCTTCAATCGCACTTTTTCTTCCCATTGGTGCATCTTAACAGCTCTCTAAAAATCTTTTTTTGTCTTTTATTTTTTTGCACATCCTCGTTCCACCACCACGCCTCTTTATGTACGACTTCTTTCCTGTTGTTACCCCGACGAGCTTTCTCTCGCCGCTTGAGTAATAGTAGTCGATATAACTTCCCACATCTGATTTGTGTCATCATCTAGACGATCTAGTTTCGCAGAGATGACCTTGTCTCTGAATATATTAATTTTTTCGTCCTTCAAACTTCCCCATCGAATACTGGGTGGGAATTTTCACCCCCTTACTCAGTTTTTGGCTCAATGTTATAACTACCACTAATAACGGTGTTGCATCACCGCTGTCTCTCCTGGTATAACCTTGCAGTCTCTCCACAAATGTCCTTCACGCCTCATCAGAAAATAGTCGATCTGCGTTGACGTCCTCCACTGTTAAACGTGATCAAATGTGATTCTTTTTTCTTAAAAAACGAGTTTATAATGCCTAGGTCATGGGCTACTGCTAGGTCTAGCAGATCTCTACCCTGTTCGTTTCTATCTCCATAACCAAACCCGCCATGTACCGCCTGAAAACCATCACTATTTTTTCCAATATGTCCATTAAAATCACCCCCATACAAATTCGTTCCTCCCTGGGTATTGCATTTAACACTCCATCTAACAATCCCAAAACCTTTTCTTCTCCTGTTCTCCTAGTCCCACTTGGGGTGCATAGGCGCAAATCACTGCCACTACCTCCTTATTTAGTACTAACTTCAACACCATAATTCTATCATTATATCTAATCACATCAATCACGTTCGTGTGTAATTCTATCTTTACTAGGAATCCTACCCTATTCTGGTTCCATCTGACCCTGAATACAACAACTTATACCATTACACTCTTTACTTTTATTCCCCTTCCACCTAGTTTCTTGGAGGCATGCTATATCTATCTTACGTCTCTTAAGTGTATCTATAACCTCGAACAATTTACCACTTAATGTTCCTACATTCCAAGAGGCTACCCTTAGACTATCTTCATTTTTCTTCCCCTTACCTACACCCCTTCTCCTTAGACATGGTCTCACGGAAAAATCATGACATATCCTATCAATTATTACAAGTAAAACAACAGATCTAAGGTATGTTACAGATGTAGAAAGTTTGAAACTAAATGTAAACAATCAAAAGTACCTCAATGATAATAAAACAAAAATAAAATTATATCACCTGGTTGAACTATTTCACACCAAGATCCAATAAAATAGATCTGGGTCAAATTCTGACGCCTGAGAGACGCCGGAGCTGCTACTGAAATCTTCCTAAAAAAGAAGGGATGGCCTGCCAGAGATCGAGATATCAGCCGGAGCGCTGGAGAGGACAAAGGAGGTAACCTAGAAAGATTTTCCCTTTGCTTCTACACGCGAAACGGCAGCGGCAAACAACAAACTTTTCAGCAACTTGTTAAGATCATACAAAAAGTACCAAAAAGAACAGCTACCACGCCAACAAAGCAAGAAGGGTTGCCGCCGGTGGAATGTCAGAGGCGGTCAGCGGGATTTGCGAAGCAGTCGATGCAGAAAAACGTTTAGCGTCACAACACCTTTAAGTTCCTTATCTTGAAAGCAGCAATTTCACATCAAACTTCCAACCTTCAATTGAAGAAAACAGGTTGAAGAAAAATTTCAAAATAGAATAACACTCAATCCATCACATACATATCTTCAGCCTACATCTCAGCTTAAGATTACTCTATCTGGGGTTCTTTTTCAATGATCAAAGCATCAGGGTTCCTATTCTCTGAAATATGATAAGGCAAGTATGAGCGATAGCCAACTTTTAATCGCTCAGCAAGTAATCCTACTATATACGTCATGTGGATCATGCATGGCGAGATGGTGTAACAAAGTAATGATAATCATAACAAGAACATAATAAAGCACATCTCCATTTACAAATCGAATACGTAATCGTATCAAATAAGCAACATGGATCACGATATCTTCATTTAAAACATACTTATGATCAACCTTCTATAAGACATTAACATCATGAATATCTATACCTATATTCTCTCATCACAACCTAAGAAGTCATCATACTTAATTCCATCATCTACATTCATCAAACACCGTCATGTAAATGAAATCATGATATGATGCATTGTTTGATAAAACCATGTCATAAAACTTTCATAACATAACAATCAATCATTCGATGTCATAAACTGTCTGTACAGAGTGAAAATCATATAAATGTCATATACCGTTCGTACACAGTAATAACATTAAAACCACGATATGTCCATACGTAGCAAAATCATATAGATGTTATAAACTGTCTGTACACAGTAAATAATACTGAAACATAAGCTGTCCGTACACAGCAGAAATCATATACATATCATAACTTTGAAACATTTCATATGATGCAACATGTATGCAAATGCATGCATTTCCATTCCATATCACATGTATAAATACTTCATACCATCATATTCTTAAAGTGATTATATCACCACTTAATCTATAATTTAAATTATGAAACATTCATATTCTACTTATCAATGAAGATACAAAAACCCTAATATTCTATAATATTTCATGTCCTTTCCTATTTCATACAACTAAACATAAACCAACCATAATTTACGTTATTCTTATTTCATACTCATTTATAACCGTATACTTGTACTAGGCTATTTATTCCATGTGAAGTGTATATATATATATATATATATATATAAATCGCATATATAAATTTAAATATATAATCCATGATTATCTTCTACTTTTCTCATTGGCCGAACTATAATTTACATATGTACTTTATGTTTAGACTTTCTAATATCATATTATGTAAACTATATAACTTAGTCATTTCATATCTTTAACATAAATGTTATACACATATGCACACTTGTAATATCATACATCAATTTATTGAAGTAAGGCCATAAGGCCGAATTTGTAGCATACATATATACTTATTTATAACATGTTCACACTACATGTAAATTAGAAACTTTCATTTCTTAACATTTTTCAGTGTATTACATATTTTAAAATCATCTTATGAACATTAATGTATATGTATATGTATACACTTTCTTTTCATATTATCTAGTATACATATCTTGGTCACTTTTGTACATTCATAAAGTGGGTTTACACTATTTTTAATCAATTAATTGTCCATTGGCCGAAAATGTAACACATATACTTATACTTGTGCAATTTCCACACACTTCACATACATAAGTCCATAACACTTGAAATACCTTTTATTTCTATAACTTAACTTATATACTAACATATATGTACTCATAAAATATATTTAACCATTTTTTATATATATAGGCCTATGGCCGAATATGTGGTAGGCATAATTATATATATAAACAATTTATAACATGTTAAACATTTTACATAACCTACTAAATTCCATCACCTTATTATATATGTTATACATAATGCCCACTTAGTTATAAGAAAGTCATTTACATTTAAGTAATCCTCATAACCAATTACACTTAGTGTAATGTATATGTATACATAATTTGTTAGATATGTTACTTAGAATGAATAACTTAGTCATAACTTATTCATTATCTATCTTATTATATATCTTATTCATGTATATATACTAAAATGTATTTACACTATATTTATCATAATAGTACCGAAAATACATACATATATTTCTGTATATAATTCACTTATGTGTATGTAGTCCAAAATAATTCATCTTTAGCATTCAAGGCCATATTGGCCGAAATATACATATTCAACATACATAGTTTATACTTTAATATATTTATGTATACGGTACTTAAGTATATACATACATAATCTAAAATAATTCTCATCCTAAAATCCCGTTTGGGGCCGTGTATATAAATGTATATATTTTACATATATAACTTCTCATAGTCCATACAATTATGCTCTTGCATATATACACCCATACCTATACTGTATATATAAATATATATATACGTATATAGATGTGACCGTATATATATATGGACAGATTATGTATATATATAATATATCTCATTAAACATAGATTTTTATATATCCTTGTGAGGAGATCTTGAGTATACTACATGATTATACATCCTTAACATAACCTAAATACTTAGATCTAGTCTTCTTCTATATAGCCGTATATATCTATTTATATTTACCTAAATATATTTTCTTCATATAAACATAATAGCTACTTATCCTTGAAAATCAAACTTGAACATATACCATTAATGACCCATTTTTGTATGAACATAGACATATAGATCTTTGAAATCCATGAAAAATCTAGGAAGAGTACTTGCCTTGATTCACTTTCTTACTCTTAAATGAGGGTTTCTTCACTTGATTATGAAGAAAGATGTCTTCTTCCTCCTTCCTTGGTTCATGTTTTTGAGGAGTGAAGAAAATAGGGTTAGTGTGTAACTTGTGAAAATGAAGAAAATAAAATAACTTGCTTAGGTTCATGGAGTTTTCTTACCTTAGTTTCCTTCTGTTCTAAGTGTTTCACCTCTTGAATCCTTACTTGGATGATGGAGAGTTGTCTAAATTTAGTGTAGGAGTTGTTAGGTGTGTTGAGATCAAGAAGAAATCTTCTTCTTGCCTTGTCGTGAGGTACGACAGAAAAATAAGAGAGGGAGGGTTGATAAGCTTGAGTTTTCTTGCAATGGAGAGAGAAAAGTCTTGTGTGTAGTTGGAAGTATTGAAAATAATGTGAAGCGTATTTTCTATACTTCTTGGCCGAGCATGATGAAGGGAAGGAGGGAGAGGAGGAGTGATAGGTGTGTAGTGTTTTGAGGAAAAGTGGAGAAATAATGATGATGAGTATTATTGTATAAGAAAAGGGGATGGGTAAGAAATTTTAATTATTACTTTGTGTGTTGTTCTTGTCGTGTGTGAGGGTAAAGGGAAGACTAGTTTATTGTGGCATGTGAGAGAGTGGGAAGAAAGTGAAGTGGTAAGGGTAATAATGTGTAAGAGTGGTTTGCCATGTTGAAAAAGTGGAGATTCCACTTCTAGGGGGAAAGGGCAGACATGTGAGGGGGGAGGGAGAGGGTTTATCTTTTATTGCCATGTGCGATAAAGTGGGAGAAAATGTGATACTAGTGTCTATTATAGTTACCATATCGGGTATTTTTATTTGGTTTGATTTATATTTATAGACTTATGTTGCTTACCGACTAATTTATTTATATACATTGTATGTCTGATACATTCCTTAGCTAGTCCCATTCAGTCTCGCTATATCCGTTATCTTATCTTTCGGTTATTTTTCCGAGCATTTCTACTCTGATATTTAATGCTGATGTCTTTATTAATTCTAAATAGAAATTTAAATTCCATTGAAATTTTGTCAACATCGCATTTGCGTTTCATTTCCTATTGATCCGAAATTTTGGGTCGTAACAATCTAAGTCTCACTATTCTTCTTCCATTTTTACATTTCCATAAAGTTGTACAACTCTATTTTTGGTGTTACAACCGTGAGTTGTTTAAGGTACAATGGAGAAGATTTTCTTTAAAAACCAAGTGAAGAACACCACTTTAAAGTGTAAGAAAAGTGGTAAAGGCAAGTACTCTTCCTAGATTCTACATGGATTTTGAAAGCCTAAGAATATATGTTTATATTAAAGTTGGATCATCATGAAGTATGTTCACGATTCTTTACAAGAGTATGAAAAATACATGTTTTTAGGTAATATACATGTTGTATACATATACTAGTATTTTCAGCCATACCGAGGTTTTTGATGATAAAATGCATTTAGTATGTATTATGTATACATATATGCTTAATGTATAAAAATACGTATATATACAAGTATGTATATACAGTTTTAAGGGTAAAATAGGTTAATTACATATTACAAATACATATAGGTTTAAGATATGAATATATATATATATATATATATATATATGTATATGTGGTGTACGGCCATGAGGCCTTTTATGCTAAGAATAACCTTATTATATTTTACATACCCATGTATGTTTAATATACATTTATATAACCGCGGTTAAAATTTATTTTTGGGTTTTAATATACTAATTACAAGTTATATGTATAAATTTGTATAATGTATAAAAAGAGGTATAAATGAATATACACACCCACATTTTCGGCCAAGGGTAATATTCTTTTCAAAAGTTGTTTTAGTATATTCATATACACATACATGTATAATATTATGTGAAATATGGAAATAAGTAAATTTGGCAAACAATATAACATGTCCTAAAATGATTTTATGCATGTATATATATGTACATTTCGGCCATAAGGCCATTTTAATGCTAAAATATGGCTTAATACATTTTATGTATACATATATGTATAATATATATGTTAATGTATGCATGGCTACACCATCCTGATTTTCATACATATGTGCGGCATGCATGGCTATCGTATCCAACAACAGGTGGCATGCGGGGTTTCTATAACAAATTGTTTGCTCTAAAGAAAGATGTTCAACACTGGAACAAGAATATTTGACAATATCTTCAGCACATTGCAGCATGCTGAGGATAATCTTAATGCAGCAGAACAGCGCTGGGACACCACTTCGACGTAGGAAGCGCGGGAGGCCTATTATCAGGCCAAGGCACAGTATTTGCTTGCCTCAAAATATGAATTATTATACTGGAAACAAAAGGCTCGAGTTAAATGGTTACAAGAAGGGGATGCTAACACCCGCTACTTTCACTCTCTCGTTAAAGGTAAACATTCACAACTCTGTATTCGCCAACTACAGAATGGGCAGGGCACATTGTTGACACAGCCGGAGGATATTATGCTAGCGGCGGTAGATTATTATAAGGATTTATTTGCCCAAGCACCGACAGCCAATCATACGGACATATTATCACATATCCCACATCTACTCACTGACGAGGATAATATAATACTTACACAATTGCCCTTGGAGTCAGAGGTCAAAGAGGCGGTTTGGAGTTTGGATCCGCAAAGTGCAGCAGGGCCGGATGGATTCCATGGCCACTTTTATCGTTCGTGTTGGTCAATAATACATTTGGATGTGCTAAAAGTGTACAAGAATTTTTCATTGGGGTTCCCCAGCCGACTGTCATGGCTAGTGCGTTACTGACTCTCATTCCGAAAACGCAGTCCCCGCAGACGTTTGGTGATTTTCGTCCTATTTGCCTCACAAATTTTATTAGCAAAGTTTGCACTCGTATTATTGCAACTCGGTTGAATCGCCTATTACCAAATTTAATTTCGCCAGAGCAAACAGGCTTTCTCGCGGGAAATGATATTTCAACTCAGGTCCTCTTGGCTCGTGAAATGGTGCATCTGTTAGACAGGGGTGGACCACAGTTATGTCTGAAATTAGATATGATGAAGGCTTTTGATCGGGTAGTTGGGAATATCTCCAATTACTCCTGACAAGTTTGGCTTCTCTGATTTTTTCATTCGGATTATTATCAATCATCTCAAGGCTACGAGGATGTCAGTTTTAATCAATGGGCAGCCTTCGCCATACTTTCGGCCTTTCAGGGGAGTTAAACAGGGAGATCCATTATCACCTTTGCTGTTTATATTATCATCTGAGGGATTTAGTAGGGGGCTGAAGGCTCTGGTTACGCAGGCAGAATACAATCATTTCGATTGGGTAGAGTTCCGATGACCATTTCCCACTTGGCATACAGATGATTTGCTTATCTTCTTAAGAGGTACACAGAGAAATCTTCGGCGATTCCATGCATTTCTCACTACTTATGAAACTGCTTCAGGACAGAAAGTAAATTTTAATAAAAGCAATTTCATACCATCATCTAATATCACGGCTAGGCAATGTCATACTATCAAAGGAATTCTTGGCATGCGCCCATCATCCTTGCCTTTTCGATATCTTGGCTCTTATCTTCATAAGGGCATTCCTCGGGCTTTGCACTTTTCATCTCTATTACAGCATGTGGATGACCGGTTAAATGGCTGGCATTCTCGCCTTCTATCTTTGGCAGGGAGGCTAGTGCTTTTACGCTCCGTCATTGCGGCGCTTCGGCATGCCTAAATCTGTCATTCGCATGCTTGACAGAAAGATGTCGGCGTTTTTTTGGGGAGAAAGGCATCATTGGGTTGCATGGAAAGATATTACTACTCCAGTTGAAGAAGGTGGATTAGGACTTCGCAATCTTCGTGAGTTGCAACAGGCATACCAATGTCGAATCTGGTGGAAATATCAGTGTCATGATACTTTATGGAGCCGGTATATGCACCTTAAATATGGGCGGCGGAGTGACTATATTCCCAGGCTCACAGATTCCTCAGTTTGGAAATCAATCTGTCGCATTCACCACATTTGTCTTTCCCATTCAACTGGCTTGGGAACATTTCTATCATGGACGGCCACGCCTTCGGGAGAATTTTCGCTAAAGTCGGCCTACGATATATGTCGGGCATCACGCCCAACATTACTCTCGGCTACATTATTTGGTGTAAACACCACTCTCCATCCATTCGACTGTTATTGTGGCGCATATTTCATTCAGCCATGCCGTTGGAAGATTATATAGGACGCTATTCCATGGTGCGTCCCAACTCAATGTCCTTTTGCAAATCACATTCAGCCACGGTGGACCACATATTCATTAACTGTTCTCGCATCTTCTATTTCTGGAGTTTTTTCGCTGGAGAACTCCATGGAGTGCCGCCTACAACACTGTCTCTGCAGCAATATTTAATGGCATGGTGGTATCGGTCCCAATTCCACATCACTCTCGGAAATCTTGAGGATAGTCATTCCCGCGATTATATTATCCAACATTTGGCGTCACTATGCTCACCTAACATATGGGGACAACCACTCTTTTCTCTACATTGGCATTACGTAATTCCATTCACTTGATATTCACATATGGATGCTGAAGATCCAGGGGACCAACTTGGCAGCAGGTCCATTTCCTTCTCTCTCCTGGCTCCCTCGTATTCGTCCTCCACGCCTTCGGGTTATCCGCTGGCAAACCCCTCCTTCTGTCGACTCAAACTAAATGTGGATGCAGCAGTTGGCCAACACTATGCTGCGGGTGGGGGAATATTACGTGATCAAAATGGTTGTTGCATCCAGGCCCTTTCATTTCGGCTCCCTCACAGTACACCTTTGCAGGCAGAGACTCAGGCTACCCTTTTTTAGCCTGCTATATTTTCTTCCATTTTACCGTTCGCTCATTGTAGAGTCAGATGTGCTCAAATGCTCGCATGTCTCGGCAAGCCACGGCACCCAGCGGGGAATTATCACCTTCGTCAACTCCATGATCTAGTTAGACAACATCGGCTGGAGGTCATGCACACATATCGTGAGACCAATATGCCGGCCCATTACCTTTGCCCAACATGCAATGTTGCAGCCTACACTGGGGTGTATAGCAGTTCTACTCTTCCTCCCCTGGTCAAGGCTTCAGTTGCGTTGGATCTTACATCGGCGGCCTTGCGCATAGCATGACATTTGCGTCCATCTTATGGGTTGCTGTTCTTTAACATACTCTGCCCGTGTACTACTAGTCACGGGCAGGAGATCGGTACGCATTGTACTCATTACATACGCTGTTGTATATTTTCATTGATTGTATACCTTAATGCCGTTTTTGTACCATGTACAATGGCTGCTGCGGGTAACTGTGAGGTCCCTTATATGAATGTCGGGTGGAGCAAACACACGGAACATGAGGCCACTTAGGAACTCGAAAGAACAGAATGCGAGGGAGGTATCCTCAACTTCGTAACTACGTTACGCAAGTTTCGAGGATGAAACTTTTTGTAAGGGGGGAATGTCATACCCCGTGACTTTTAAGCGCGACTTTCAATACTTAAAAGTCAACCTTAAATGCAATTTAATTAATTTTGTAGGCTATGAGACTTAGTAACATAAAATATAGAAAACAAGGAAAAGGGTTAAAATTGAGAATTAAGGAAATTAGGTAAATTGCCAAAAGTACCCCTACTAAATGATAGGGGAGTTACACCATACTTTGGTATAACTCCCCATTAGCATAAAGGGGGCGGTTGAAAGGCAAAGAAAGAGGGGGAAGAAAAAACGCCTAGAGAGAAAAGGGAAGGAGAAAAGAGAAAGAAGAAGAAGAGAGAAGAAGAAAGGAAGAAAGAGCGGTCAATCTAGGTGCAACCTTTCTTGAAATCCTGCAGTACACTCGTAAGGCTAACTAGAAACAAAGGCAAGTAATCTTCTATACGCTTTATGCAAATTTTGATACTTTAGGCCCTATGTTCTTACAAAGAGAAAACTTGGATCACACATTGGTAGTTTTGACTTGTCTATGCTAAATGCTTTATTATATGTGTAATTGTTGTTGTTGTTGAGCAAAGTTATATTCTTTGGGCCAATATCTGAAAATAATTATGTTGTGATCTTTGTTGTTAAATATGCCCACAAGAGTGTTATACGTGATGTGTTCATTGTCCTTGTGTAAGTTCTTAAGTTTGGTGACTACACCTTGGATGCTTTGAGAGTGTTTGCAGGGAGTGGAAGGATGAATGTTGACATTGTTGTAAGACTTGTTGGGTTGGAAGGTTTGAAGATATCTATTGAAAGTTGTGGGTGATAGAAGGTTTAGGGTGGATACTAGTTTACTTGTTTAAGTATCAAAACATGTTAGTTGTGTGTTAAGCATGATGAATCCAGGAGCTAAGATGGATCTTGAAGTGTTGAACATGAAAGGGTTGAAGAAGAAAGGTGTTGAGTGGAAGTTACTGCAGAAAAACTGCAGTTTAGAACCGTCATAACACTTCGAACACCTACATTAGGCGCTTCAAGTCACATTAGGCGTCTAATGTAGCATTCAATGTGTCCTGAAGCATTCCCGTACAGAAAAACTGCAGTTTAGAACCGTCAGAACACTTCGAACACCTACATTAGGCGCTTCAAGTCACATTAGGCGCCTAATGTAGCGTTCAATGTCACATTAGGCGCTTCATGTAGGCGTTCAATGTCTACGACACATCCCCGAACACTTCGAACGCCTAGTATAGGCGCTTTATGTCACTTTAGGCGCCTCATATGGCGTTCCAAGTATACTGGAAGTCTTTTTGACCCTTTAGGCGCCCTATGTAAGTGTAGCAACTTTATACACTTCCTTTGAACATAAAATGCAAGGGTATTTGAGGTGTAATTGAGGAATAGATGGTAAGATTGACTAAGTAAGAATAAGATTGAATCCCAAGTGAATTAGTGAGACGAACGGACTTGGAAAGATACAAACAGGGAGTGTTTGAGGTGCAAGACCATATACTTGATATGTAAGATGTGTGTGTGGGATACCTTTATTATCTTCCATTGCTCATAAATTACAAAGTGTTTTGAAAGTGTGCTAGAGTTGTAAACATTAAGTGTGAATGAGTAGGGTTAAGTATGAATTCGAAGTGGATTCGTGATACGAAAGGGCATGAAGTGGTATAATGAGGTATATTTTGAGTAGTAAACGTTAAGTGTGAATGAGTGAAGTTAGGTATGAATCCAAAGTGAGTTAGCAATATGAAAGAGCACAAAATGGTACGAAAAGGGTGTGTTTGAGGAAGTATGAACGAGCAAGGTTAAGTGTGAACTCGAGATGATTTCGTAATACAAAGGGACATGAAATGATACGAGCAGAATGTGACAGGGGTTCAGGACTTTGTACTTGATATGTAAAGTGTGTGTGCATGTTTACACGTTTGATATGATGTTACATGAGCATTCTGTATCATGACATGGGCACTTGCATTTGATTGAGAATTTCTTTGCTAAAGAACATGTGTTTACAAGAAAAGTTTGAAGTTTTCGAAAGACAAGATGGCTGCTGGTTGATCGCAGGGTATAAAAGTCACGCCTGCGAAAGCAGGGTATAAAAGCGTGACCTGTGAATCAACAGCAGGGTATAAAGTATTTTATGGGGCCGTGGACCTATCAGCACGGAAAATAAAGTTATTTTATGGGGCCGTGGACCTATCAGCACGGAAAATAAAGTTATTTTATGGGGCCGTGGACCTTTCAGCACGGATATATGATATATGTAATGGGCCGTGGACCTTTCAGCACGGATATATGATATATGTAATGGGGCCGTGGACCTTTCAGCACGGGGTATAAAGTTCTGTTTGCTGTGGACTGATCACCCACAGGGTATAAAGTTCTGCTACGCGAAGAATATGATAAGAAGTATTATGAAAAGTTTGTGAAATGACACGCATGACATGTTTATGAAAGAAGACTTATGCATGAGTGTTGTGTGTGGTTTTAAAGAAGTTCATGCATCATGTTACACGAAGCATAAGATTTGACATGTAAGAAATGTGACTAGCTTATGACTTGCTTATGTGATATGTTGTTTTAGTACATGTTTGTTCTCGTATCCGTGTATCATTTATGTGTTTTATCTGTTTGAGGAATTCTTATGAAGATGCTATTTGCGAACCCGAGCATCTTATTTTGGGCAATGACTTATACACTGATGGCTCGTCATGTGTGGTCCCGTAAGGTGTATAAACGGGTTACTTGCTGGCGATAATTTCGTTAAGAACAGATACTCTATTCCTTTTCAGGTGAGCCGGAATATGAGATGATATTTATCGAAGACGATGGCGAGTGGGCTCAATGGGATGACGGACATGGGAATAGATAGATGCTGGACTACTTTCTTTAAGTTTTGGAAACTCAATGTTATTATGTTGTTCTGGAACTTATGTTAGCTAGATGACCAAACACCTTTTATTTCCGCTGCATTTTCTGGTTGTATTATTGACGATGAAGGTTAGATTTTATGACTTTTCCGCTGATTTATCTTACGTCATGAATGATGTATGCTTGATCTGTGTCGGAGTATGCCGACTGTTTCCATGTGTTGGGTTAATTCGCTCCTACGATTATGCAAGATAATCGCTTAGAGATGATGAAGTTCGAGCGAGATTTGTTCTCAAGAATCCAGTCCGCAATTGTAAGTGCTGGGAGGAGAACCAAAGAGGACATGATAGACACGTGCTTTCACGTCGAGAGTGATTTCCGCATAGTGGCGGCAGGAGATGGCCGATGCAGGATACTCTGACAAAGGTTAGAGATCAAAAGAGGAGAGTGGAGTTGGTGACAGGCCATAGGAGTTGCTGCATTGCAATAAGAGTCATGATGGGAATGTGGGAAGTTGGCAGGAGTATGTTACCAACACAGACCGGTGGGTTGTCTCATTAGAGATTTCCAGAGATGAGGAAGAATTCTCGGGAAGAGGCGACTCAGCAGCCGAGAACGAATACCGCGTCCATGTTATGACTGATGCGGATAACTAAGAAGCTATCGACGAGTATGAGGTACAATTTTAGTGAATAAGATATTGGCCAATGTACTTTTCAATAGCGGAGTGAACCACTCTTTCATGGCAAACGGATGCGTTAAGCGCCTTTATGGTTCACCGGAATAGTTAGAAACTCAGTACCATGTCCAAGCACCCAAGAACAAATTATGATTTTACACAACACTTACTGTCGATTGAAGCAAGTGTGAGGAAAGAATCATGAGATGGAAGATGTAATCTTTGAAGGGGTTTGGCGTTGCCGTTAAATCAAAGAAAGTTGAAGTTACCACCGATTGGTCTAGACCATGGATGTCATCGATGTGCGGAGTTTCTTGGGTCTAGCTAGTAATTACATGAGGTTGTCGAGGGATTTTCGATAGTAGCAATGCCTCTCAGTCGTCGTACTCAAAAGAAGTCCAAGCTTGAGTGGACGACAGAATGTGAGAAAAGCTTCACGGAGTTTAATAAGAGATTAACCACATCCCCAGTATTGGCTCAACCCTCTGGAACTGAAGGGTTTGTGACCTATAGTGATGCGCAAAAAAAAGGCTTAGGTACGTAAACTGTAACATAGGTTCCAAATCAAGTTTAGTTTGATACTTCACTTGTAGGTTGTGTTTTGGTACAACACGAATGAGTTATCGCGCATGCTTCGAGATAGCTAAACATGAGGCAGCGAAGATTGTGGGAACAACTAAAGGACTACGACATGACCATTAATTACCATCCCGAAAAAGTTAATAAAGTGGTAGATGTATTAAGCAGAGAATCTAACCATGCGCGACACTCATCACTTGAGAGAGAAATAGAAGAATTTGGCTTGAATTTGGTTGACTCTTGGTTAATGTTTTCGCATTATAGACCGTCATCTCAAGTTTGATTAATTAGGTGAAAGAAGCTCAAAAGAAGAATAAGACTGTGGGTGATATTGCTTGGAAACTGAGGCATAGTCAGGTTGATGGATTTCAGACCAATGAGGACGGGCGCTTATGTTTAGAAAAAAAATGTGTGTATGCCTGATTTATATGAGCTAAGGAAAGAAATATTGCAAGGGGCTCACAGCTCAAGGTTATCGATATATTCTAGTAGCACCAAAATGTACAGGGATCTATGACAATACTATTGGTGGTGTAAGATGAAGAGGCATATTGTAGAGATTTGAGGGATGTCTGGTGCGTCAGTAAGTGGGGATAAACACCAACGACCTGGTGGATTATCGATGCTGTCGGAGATTCCAGAGTAGAAATGTGAATGTGTCACAATGGACTTTGTGACTGGTTTACAGAGAACAATAAGTGGATATAACATGATTTTGGTGATTGTTGATCGGTTGACCAAGTCTACACATATTCTACCTGTCTCGAGGGAGGCATCTCTCGATAAGTTGGTAAATTTGGATATGGTCAACATTTGTCAGCCTGCATGGTGTTCCCATGAGCATAATGCCTAACCGAGACCAATGGTTTACTGCCAAGCTGTGGATAATATTTTAGAGAGCCATGGGGACGGAATTAAGGTTAAGTACAATGTATCATCTCCGAACCAATAGACAATCTGAGCGGACTATTCAGACCCTAGAAGACATGTTAGGGACTTGTGTCCTATACTTCAAAGGAAGTTGGGATGGAATGATTAAATTAATGGAGTTCTCGTATAATAGAAGTCACCACCATGCAAGTGACGTGGCTCTTTTTGAAGCGTTGTATAGAGGGAAGTGTAGGTCCCTCGTTTATTAGATGAAGTTGGTGTGAGGACCCTCACAGGATCTGAGTTACTTGAGAAGACGTTAGAAAATGTGAAAACCATTCAAGATAGACTTAAGACGGCTCAGGACCGCAGCAGACGTTGGACGGATGCCAGGCGACGGCCTTTGGAGTTAATGTAGGTGAAAAAGGTCTATTTAAGAGTATCGCCTACAAAGGGTGCTATGAGATTCGGAATCAGAGGTAAACTAAGCCCCGCTTTATGGGTCGTTACGAGATATTTGAGAAGCTGGGAGCTTTGACATATAGGTTGGCATTAACTCCGGTATAAGTGCAAGTTCATAACGACTTTCACGTATCACAGTTAAGGAAGCACGTGACAGATCCAAGCCACGTGCTCGAAGCGCAACCTTTGTAACTCAAAAGTGATGTTATTTATAAAAAGGCACCGGTGAGGATAGTAGACCGGAAGGAACATGTGTTGAGGAAGCAGGAGATCCCTTATATGAATGTCAGGTGGAGCAAACACACGGAACATGAGGCCACTTAGGAACTCGAAGAACAGATGCGAGGGAGGTATCATTTATGTTTGTTCTCGTATCCGTGTATCATTTATGTGTTTTATCTGTTTGAGGAATTCTTATGAAGATGCTATTTGCGAACCCGAGCATCTTATTTTGGGCAATGACTTATACACTGATGGCTCGTCATGTGTGGTCCCGTAAGGTGTATAAATGGGTTACTTGCTGGCGATAATTTCGCTAAGAACAGATACTCTATTCCTTTTCAGGTGAGCCGGAATATGAGATGTTATTTATCAAAGACGATGGCGAGTGGGCTCAATGGGATGACGGACATGGGAATAGATAGATGCTGGACTACTTTCTTTAAGTTTTGGAAACTCAATGTTATTATGTTGTTCTGGAACTTATGTTAGCTAGATGACCAAACACCATTTATTTCCGCTGCATTTTCTGGTTGTATTATTGACGATGAAGGTTTAGATTTTATGACTTTTCCGCTGATTTATCTTACGTCATGAATGATGTACGCTTGATCTGCTTTGACGCTTCGTAGTTCTCATAGTAGGCTACGGCGGGTGCACTGGTTCCGATGACATTGTCGGGCCGGGGCGCTACAGAGTGTGTATTCAATTGTCCTCTCGAACTATATCGCAGCCTGTGACATATGAAGATATTCCACAATATTGTTCTTCATGCATGCGTCTAGGGCATACAACTGAAAATTGTGGGAAAGAGATTGATGCGCCTGCTGTAGTACAGAAAAATACCTCAAAGAGTGCATCAAAACAAAAAGATAAAGACACAAGATGGACTCCAAAAAAATTTCCTTCAACCATGGCCAATACGTCGCATACAACTGAAACTCATTTAACTGATGAAAACACTCGTCTGCCTCTTTAATCTCCGCCCATTCAAATTAGCCGGCTATCTCCTGATCTGTTACCAAAGGATCAGATTACTATATGCCAGGATTTAACCCGTTTGCAGAGTATTGATGATATCATAATAGGTGAATGTCCGACTAGCCATCAATATTTGGAAACAACAAAGGATGATTCGAAGCTAACAAGAGATGACTTCTCAGTAATCTCGACAGATGATGATTTTGTTAATTATGTAACAAACGTGGTGCAAGTTGTGGTTATTGATGATGCACATAGACGATCACAGGCTCAGCCATCTTCCTGTTCCTCTTCTCCGACAGAAACTGCTCCAGAGGGACAATTTGAAGTGCCACCTAGGCTCCTTCACCGTCGTGCTGCAACATGGATCCAACGTCACCGCCAACTACAAGATCACGGGCGGCTCTCTCAAATTCATTTGATATTATATCTAATCAATGAATATGCTGATTTGGATTGTTAGAGGTATTAGTACCTCCCTGCCAAGATTAATTTCATTGAATCGTCGTCATCATTTTCATATATTAGTAGTTATTGAGCCAAAGAAAAGAGATACGGCTCTACTTTCACATAGGTTACAGCTGGGTTTCTCCAATGCTATATCAGTTATTGATGATAAAACTTGGATTTTCTGGAGGCAGTCTATAGTTCAATTGGAAGCTCAACATGCAGGAGTACAAAATCATTCTTTGAAATTTAATTTCTTGCCCACGGGAGAGTCTTTTTGGTGTACAATCGTATATGCACTTCATACAATCACTGCTCGTCGCCCACTATAGGCTGATCTCACATTGTTTCAAACTACATTAGACAAACCATGGATTATTGGTGGAGACTTAAATACATATCTCTCATTAGAGGAACACCAAGGTAGATCGATCCCTGCCTTACGAACACTGCAGGACTTTAATGATTTCGTTGCAGCTGCTACATTGCAAAATATTGCATTTCAAGGGTCCCCTTTTACGTGGTCCGATGGTAGAGGTTTGGGACGAGTCAGTCGAAGGTTAGATCGCTATTTGTGTACTGCAAGTTTCTTTGATCTTTTTGCGATGGTGCAATATCAACATTTGAACCGAACATCTTCGGACCATTCACCTATATTTCTACAATGCAAACTGGAAACACGTCGTTCTTCGTCAGCATTCAGGTACTTAGACGTCTGGACAACACATCAGGACTTTGATGATTATGTGAAGAACCACTGGCAATCTTTTCCTACGGTTGGTGGAATGTGGGGATTCTATACAAAGTTGCAAAAATTGAAAACATGCTTGGCACGGTGGAATAAAGAAGTCTTTGGCAATATCTTTGATGCTGTTATTGCAGCTGAAGAGGAGGTAACGAAATGTGAAAGATTATATGATGCACAACACACGGATGAGGCAAGAACGACATATCATTGCGCTATGAGTCAACTGCGTCTGGCACAAAAGCGTGCAATGCTATTTTGGAAACAAAGAGCTAATGTAAAATGGATGAATGAAGGGGATGCGAACACAAAATTCTTCCATCAAAAGGTAAAAGAGAAACGACAAAGACAATGCATCCAGCGTATTAGACGACATGATGGGGTGGAATTGGAGTCCCAGCAAGATATTGAGAATGAAGCAATTAGGTATTTTCAACAATTATTTACATCTGAGGCAACAAATAATTATGACGAGATATTGCAGTATGTTCCACAACTAGTTTCAAATGAGGACAATACAGAATTACTACGAATGCCAGAACTTTCCGAAGTTAAACAGGCAGTATGAGACTTGAGTCCATCTAGTGCCGCTGGTCCGGATGGATTTCCTGGGTCCTTCTATAGACACTTTTGGAACATTATATCTATGGATGTTTACAAAGCAATGCAGGAATTCTTCATAGGGATTCGTCCGCCTGCTAAATTGGCATCTGCGCCCATTACATTGATACCAAAGGTGGCCAATCCTATATCATATTCTGAATATCGCCCCATATGCTTAACAAACTTCATGGCTAAGGCTATCACACGCTTAATAGCCACACGTCTTTCAATTTTATTGCCTAAAATTATATCTCCAGAACAGGCAGGATTCATGAAAGGTAGGGATATCACGGAACAAATACTTTTGGCCCAAGAAATGGTGCACCTTATGGATAGACCAGCGCGTGGAGGTCACATATT
>AP025075.1:15447787-15473321 GCA_036186865.1 Eustoma russellianum | reverse complement strand
GATTTCATGCACGTCTTATTCGACTGATCATTAACAACTTGTCAGCCACACGGTGTTCAGTTCTAGTTAATGGGAATTCAGTAGGATTTTTCCCAATCACACGTGGAGTCAAACAGGGCGATCCGCTTTCTCCATTATTGTTCATACTTGCCTCTGAAGGCTTTTCACAGGGACTTAATGCGTTAATGGGAAATGGCACTATACTAGGTTTTCAATCGGGCAGAGTACCTCAAATAACCCATCTGGGGTTCGCGGATGACTTAGTCATATTTTTGAATGGCAGTTTTAGAAATTTGCAAAGATTTAGGAATTTTTTGGATTCTTATCAGGCAACTTCGGGTCAATTGGTTAATTTGCATAAGAGTCAAGTAGTGGTGAGCGCAGGAGTGCAAGGTACAAGAGTCTCACAATCTCTTGGCATGAGACTAGCTAATTTTCCAATTAAGTATCTTGGATCATACTTACATAAGGACATCAATCGGGCAATGTACTGCACTTCGTTAATACAACATTTTGACCGTGCTCTTAACTCATGGTCATCGAAGCTCTTATCCATGGCAGGCATATTAATTTTGGTGCGGTATGTTTTGTGTTCAATGCCATTACATATAATGGCAAGTTCTAAACTTCCAAAGAGTGTAATCACTGCTCTATCACGCAGAATGGCAAATTTGTTATGGCAAGGTAGACATCATTGGCAATCATGGGAAACCATATGCAGTCAAAAGGAGAATGGTGGACTAGACATACGGCACTTACACACATTGCAACAGGCCTATAATTGTAGATTATTGTAGACATATCATCATTCTTCAACTTTATGGGCTCAATTTAGCCGCGCAAAATATGGAAGAAGATCAACATTGTATGCTCATATTTACGACTCCCCTACTTGGAAACGCATCTGTGCCACTGATTCTTTTATGATACAGCATGTCCAACACACGCCAGATGGCTACATATGGTCTGCGGACGCAAACGATCAGTTTTCGCTTAAATCTGCATGCATGATTTTATCTACACCATTAATTGTTCCATATCCGAAACAAATTTGGTGGAAGACCTTGCCTCTAGGGTGCCGTATATTTCTATGGAGATTATGGAGATGATCACTACCAATACCTGATAATATGCGCATTTGGCAAACTATATTTCCTACACAATGTGTTTTTTGCAAGAAAAACGCGGAGGATATGAATCATTTATTTTTAACATGCGCCAATATTTATCCATTGTGGCAAGAAATCTCAATCAATTTTTCTGGTCCCATCCCAACTGCTGAATCCATACGGATATACTTGGAGAGATGGTGGAGTGCGTCATCTTCGCATACCATGCTGGGCCAATTGCGAGCAGTGGTGCCATCTTTCATGGTTTGGGTCATTTGGAAAGAATATGCATGTATCAAGTTTGGTGATGATGTTTTCTATTCTCATCGCCTGTTTCAAAGAGCACGGGAGCATATATACACTTGGTGTGAAGCAACACAACATCGTAAATTTTCGCAACAAATTCCACACTTGGTGATGAGACATTTTTCTCCAAAGATAGCGAAGAGGCTGCCCAAGCTTGTACGTTGGGAAAACCCACCTACAGGAAAACTGAAGCTCAATGTAGATGCTGCAGTATCTAACACATCGGCAGCTGGAGGTGCGATTTTGCGGGATCATCAGGGCCATCTAGTATCTGCGATATGTTTTGGATTACCAGTGGTACAACCGCTACGTGCAGAACTAATGGCACTGCAATATGCCATAATATATTACGCGATGCACTATAGTCAACTGTTGGTCGAAATAGATTGTAAACAACAGATTTTGAATCTCACATCCCAGTCCATCTTTACGGGACTATATGCTGCAGATTTACATCGTACTACCATATTTCTCAGAATAAATGGTGCGACAGTTCAACATTGTTTTCGGGAAACCAACAAGGCAGCTCATAAATTAGCCACATACGAATTTCGTTTCTCAGGAATTGTTGGACCGTGCACCTGCAATAAACACCACTAGAGGAGGGGTGAATAGTGGTTAGCAGAAATTACACTACAACCCTTTGTTAAAATCCCCTTTGAAAACAGAATCTGAGACCACCTCAGATTCAGAACTCGTTTTTGAAAAATTTACAAATAATTGTACACAACTTTAAAAATTATGAAACTTTCCAGAATTAAACTTCAATGAGTTAACAAGACTCTGTCCAAACATCAGACAAAAATAAGATCGTTTGACCCTTCAAACAAATAAAAGGATTTAGATGGCCAATCTTGACAGAATTGGACAGAATGTTACTGATTTTGCAAAACGTGTTTCTCTTTGAATACTCAACCAAAAAGGTTGATCTTTATATCAAAACACTCCCTAGGATGTGTAGATGAAGTGTACAACCTGACCTTAAAAAATTCTTGAAAAATACAGAATTTAAGTTTTCTCAAAACTGGTCAGATTGCAGCCAGATTGGAGCAGTTATATTGCAAAGACTGAAATACTAACTTTCCCTTGCTTAAATCAAGTGATTCTTGTTGAACATGAAAGCTAACAGTCTGAAGTATAACTCCACCAAAAATCACGAATTTTGAAAATGTTTATCTATTTTTTCAAATTGTGAGAAGTTGTATGAAAACTACAATCAAAAACGAGGAGAAAACAGAAATAAAGAAACAAGAGAAGAACACCGAGGATTTATCCTGGTTCGGTTAATGTGACCTACTCCAGTCCCAAGGAATTCCTTTCCTTGGATTTCACTATAAAATGAACACCTTACAACAAGAGCCAAGCTTGATCCTTGGGTTATACACCAACCCTACTCAAGACTTGGATAATCACCTTCTAAGCAACACTTAGTTGCAACACCTCTACCACCTATTGATGTAGCCTTATAAAGATGGCTAATCAATCTTACAAATGAAGCTCAAGAGGCTTGTAGCTCACCACAATACAACAAGAACACCTTTGCTACAATGAATAAAACAATAACAACAAGAAGTTGAAGATGAAAGCTAAACAATTCAACAAATGCTTGTGAGCTTCAAGTGTCTTTTATCTTCTTCACCATTGCCTCTATTTATAGTGTGATTTGAGCCTTGAATATAAGAATGCACATGTGTCACCATTTTCATCATCAATTCCAAATGTCTTTTCATCATTGGTTGGTCTTGTACACTTGGCAAAATAAGACACAATGATTGGTCCACCTTGGATGTCATATTGCTGGCCGATTTTTTATACCTTGGCAAGTCATATTTATCCTTTGCAAAATGAAGATAATAAGAGGGATAATGACACAAGAATACCTCAACTTCTAGTCTTGAAAATAGGCATGTGAAATTTGAAGAATTCAAAGTCAAATTTAAGCTCCAAGAAAGAGAAGTAGCCGTTGGCTACCTTTTCCATTTTCCAAAAATTCTTTTTGATTTTTCTTAATAACATAAGAAATGATAATACCACCAAATTATCCCCAACATCAAGCACCATAATAGGACATGTGAGAGCTCCATTTGACTTCAAAAAATCTGCTGAAAAACACCAAGACTAGCCATAGCCGTTGGCTATTTTTTTTGAAAAAGTCCAAGTTGGCAATTTTGCCAACTAGCTCCTTTTTGGTTGGTCCACTTGTCTCCAACTCATAAAATAAATACCACATCATGTCTACCTGATTAATCACGTTTTTGGACATACAAATATGTGTAGCAACTCAAATTTTTGAAGAAGAAATAAATAGATAATAGTTGACAAGATTATGTCAACGTGTAACACTGAAATTCCCAATATTTCTTCTCATGTGTCTTGATCATTTCCATACTTTTTAACACCTTGAAAAACTCTGACTAATGATGAATAATATGCTCTTATAACATATATAAGAGTATCTTCAAGAAAAAAAATAGAATGTGACATCTCAAATCGTCACATATCCAGCTATAGTCAATAATATCATCATGTGAGAGAAAAAGATATAAGATCACCATATTATCTTCAAAATAATAATAACACAGCTCTAGAATGAAGATAATAATATGCTCAAGAGATTCCTTGAGTGAAAATATCAAAAATACCCTCGGGGTGAAATGACCAAAATACCCATGGTATATGAAACCTCCAGAAATGACCCGGATGGTCATAAATACTCATGATATCACCTTTGTCATGATAAATAGGATGAGAAGACATCCTTGAAATATTTTCATCATGTGATGTTCCTACAAAACTCAAAATACCAATTTCGCCCTTTTTGGTAAGTTGTAGAAACTTCCAAGGCACGTTAGTCACAAGACAATAATAATCACCAAAAACACATAATAAGCACATAATGAGCATTTATAAATCATGTACAAATGAAAACAATCATTTTGACACATTTTAGAAAATTATTTCTAAAAACCCTAGACATCGATCGATCGAAGTGCCTCAGCTTCAGAGATCGATGTCTCACAGAAAGGTTCAAGTTTTGTCTCTGACCTACATCAATCGATCGAAGTGAGGGTTCGATGTACATCGATCGATTGATGTGTCTCAAGTTTAGAGATCGATGTCTCACAGAAAGGTCTTGAACTTTTCTGCCTTACATAGATCGATTGATGTGAGAGATCTATGTACATAGATCGATCGATGTGCAACAACCTGAGAGATCGATGTCAACTTTTTAAACTTTTTCAACTTTTAATCTCATATAACACCATGTGTGACATTTTTAAGTATTCACCATTTAAAATCATGACTTTGAAAATTATCCAAACATATTTCTCAACAGGAATCACGCTTTACTCCTCATTGGCATCCTTGCCTTCTGATGTTAGAGGTGCTATCTTGTTGGACACTATGTTGCCATCCTTTATATTTTGATCATTAAGTCTTCCAATGGGTTGGCGCGACATGCATATGGTTGCCTATGTCTTTGCCAGACATAGGCAACATTGGAATGATTTTCCACTAATAATGACTTCTCTGTGTTCGTTTTATTTTCATACTGATATATAATTCTTACGATAATCTTTTGCGTGTTTTTGATGAGGGAACTGCTGTGTATATGGACAAATTTCAGAAGCATTGGCGTCTCCTGCGTTCTCATCTTCGGTTGCCTGTATTCTGGATGAATACGGGCAACGTCGGTATGTATCAAATTTTCACCACTTTCATCATATTATTTTCATATAACCTCTGGCTTAATAATTGGTTATTCTATGTTATTTGGGAGTCATACTGGGATTTGCAATCAGCATGGCAACAATGGCGCTTCTTCGTTGACTTTGCATGCAGCATAACTGGCAAACGATGGGTGAAACGACAGCAGATTTCTCCGCAACATTTACGTCATCAAGGATTTAAACGACTTATAGCTCATTTTCATTTCGTTATCCCTGTTAATTCCTTAGCTAATTTTTTGCATAGCTTGTACAATTTTAAACTGCTATTTTGTTTACTTTGGGAGAGTCTTCCACCATAGCTAGGGTGAAAATGTAACCACGGTATTCCTCCACCACAAGTGAGGGTTCGATTTATTAATAAAACACCAGGACGGTACCCCAGTCTTTCAACAAAAAAAATATAATATACATTCGGCCTTAAGGCCATTTAGGAATCAAAATGATTTAAATTCCTTGATATGGACACTTAATGTAAAATGTGTAGTAATGTATAAAGTATGGAATAAGTTGAGTATTTGTATGTGAGGAATTAAAGAAATTAGGAAATTAAAAGTTTAATTTCCTTAAGTGTTGGAATATGAATTGTATTTGGAAAATACAAATGAGGAAAGTAGTGTTGGATGAAAAATGAAGGAAAAGGGGTTGTTTTGAGTTGCTATGGCTGAATGGTTACTTTTGATGATAATAAGTTTTATTTTCTTAAGTTATGATATGTAGGAAGTAAATATGTAAGTGATGTTTGATGATAAGTTGTAGTATGACCAAAATACCCGTATATGATTGAGTCTCATATTTCATAAAGATGAAGTTTGAAAAGTTGTTTTGTCGCATCGCATGTTTTAAAAAATTTAAGCTAACGAATAATAAACACGAAATGGATGATTCCAATGACCCACGTTATGTTATGACCATGTTATGTTATGTTATGTTGTAGCACTGTCCTGACACCAGGACTGGAGTGGTAGGTGTTAGGGGCCCATGTTTACATTATGGCTAAGCATAACACTGGGTCTGGGACACGGAATCTCAGTCGTAATGTGTCACAGTTAGCACATGTACCTATGTTTATGATGTTTATGTTGTACATGTACTATATGGGGAATCTTTCAGTATGTCGTGCGTTATTATTTTTTATAGAAAGTGCTTTAGCCGATGATGAAAATGTTATGTCTTCATGATATGGAAAGGTCATTTTACGCAAGTTTATGAAAAGTAATTTTACGAAGAAACAAGTTATGAAAAGTCAAGTTTTGAAAAGTTATGTCTTATGCATCATGTCATGATCATGTCCTTTAGGTTATGATTAGAATATCAGTACGATTATTGTGTCTTAAGATGATTCAGGAAGATTATGCATGTAGAAGTGATGATTATAAGTGATGACCTTAGCATAATATGGACTAGTACATAGGTATAGAAAGGTATGCTAGGGATATGCTGAGGAAGAAAGGTATGATCTCTAAGGTATGATGTAAACTTATGTTCTGTTTTATTCATGTATTGTGCCTTCATTTGTGAACGGAGATGTGATTCATTATGTTGATATCATAAAATTATTATTTGTCACCCCATCTCTCCATGTATGATCCACATGACGTATCCAGTAGGATTACTTGCTGAGCGATTAAAAGTTGATGGCTATCGCTCATATTTGCCTTATCATATTTCAGAGAACAAGGATCCTGGTGCCTTGTTCATTGAGGAGGAACCCTGGCTTGAGTACCCGTGAGCAGTGATGTAGGTCGGAGCTGTGTATTTGATGTGTTAAGCTATATTTCAGTGTGATGTTTTCAGACTATTGTGAGAGATTGTATTTATGATTTGTACGCACTTGAACGGTTTGTATTATTATGCATGTCGTGAGTTTATCTTTATGTTGCTTCTGCTATTGCAATTACAATTCATGTCGACATGCACATGTATGGTAATGACGCTTCGTACTACTCGTAGTAGAGTAGGGTGGGTGCACTGTGCTGAAACTCTAGTTTTGGACAGGGCGCTGCAGTTGGTATTAGAGCTAAGACTCTAGATCCACAGCGGGAACAGTAAGATAAACGCTTAGAATTTAAGTGATGATCTTAAAACTTAAGTTATGATCATAGACCCAGAGGGATATCCTTAGATTAAGATCCTAAGAATGGATAGGGAGAGTCAGATAAAATTGGAAATTGTACTTGAATTATTAAATTCACAATTAAAAAAACCTAATTTTACAAGTCTGAACTAAGTAAGTAGGTAAATTCTTTTTACATGTAAATTATTACTAATAATACTGCCATCAATAGGATGTCTTCACGACCTAGAGGTAGACCGCACGCTGACAGACTGGCACAGTTACCTCTTCCTCCACCTGCTACAACCGTGTAAAAAAATAATATATTAAATGCAGTTAATTTCGCACATGTGTTTAAAAAAAGGAATTATAACGTATGAAGGTTTGGGGACCACAGTGATACCTTTGACAATACCTCGGAATTCTGCTTCTGCACTAGACAGAGCTACTACCGACTGCTTTTCACTTCGCCAAGTTACGAGATTACCGCCAACCAAAGTGAGATATCCTGATGTAGAGTGTCTGTCTACTGTATTTCCAGCCCAATCTGCATTGGTGTACGCTTCAATATTCAGATGTACGTGGATTTGAAACATAATACCACGTCCAGGTGTGCCCTTGAGATACTTTAGGATCTTGAAGACTGCCTCTAGATGGTGTTTCTGGGGACTGTGCATGAATTGGCTTACAACTCCAACAGCAAAGGCAATATCTGGTCGTGTGTGAGACAAATAAATCAATTTCCCAACCAACATTTGGTACTGTTCTCGATCTACTAGAGGCGCTTCCGTAACGGCTTCCAACTTTTGATTCAGAATCATTGGGGTTTCGACTGGTTTTCCATCCAGAAGTCCTACTTCTGCCAGCAAATCCAATATGTACTTACGTTGAGATATATAGATTCCCCGTTTTGACCTTAGTACCTCAATTCCCAAGAAATGTTGGAGTCTTCCAAGGTCTTTCATCTCAAACTGCGCAAATAGGTGATCCCTGAGACGAGAAATTTTGTTAGTATCATTTCCAGTAATAATCATATCATCAACACAAATAATAAGACACGTAATACAACTTCCCTATTTTTTAAAGAAGAAGGTGTGATCAGCGTTGCTTTGTTTATGTCCATCCTTTCTCATAACGGCTGTGAATCTTCTGAACTAGGCTCGAGGTGACTATTTGAGACCATATAACGCTTTCTCCAATCGATGTACCTGTGACGGCTTAAATTCCTCGATGAACCCTGGTGATGGTCCCATATACACTTCTTTCTTCAATTCTCCGTGTACGAGCGCAGTTTTTACATCAAATTGCTGCAGGGGCCAGTTTTGATTAACAGCAATGGAGAACAATACTCGGATAGTATCTATTCGTGCCAAGGAGAGAAAGTTTCTAAATAGTCAATGCCATATGTTTGTGCGTATCCTTTTGCTACCAATCTGGCCTTATATCTTTCAACACTCCCATCTTCTTTGTATTTAATAGTAAACACCCACCTGCATCCAACAGTTCTTTTTCCGAGGGGCAACTCACATCTTTCCCATGTTTGGTTCATTCTTAGTGCCTCCATTTCTACATCCATAGCTTGCTTCCACTGTGGTTGTTTACAGGCTTCATCCACATTGTGAGGAAGTTTTTCAATGCATATGACGGTAAAGAAGCTTGTTTCAGAAATGTCCCGACAGGGTATTTGGTGGCCTGAGCAAGCTTGGTCGGTGAATATCTTACTGGTGTTCCTCTATTTTTCCTGGGCGGAAGTACGCGTCCCTGATTCTCTGAAGAAAGGTTAGTACAGTCCACATGTGTAAAATTCTCAACTCATGATTCAGGTGAATTATTAAAAGGTAAATGCATGGCAGGCAAGTGATCATGAACAGGTGAATCGTGTAAGTCAGTACCAGAAGAATGAGTAGAACCATGAGTATGTATACTACCGTTTGCCTGTTGCAGATCATTTATCCAGGGATCATCACTGGCAGGTCTGGAATCGATGTCATCATTATCGTGGAGTGCCGGTGAGCAGTCGGCGTCATCTATTTGCCGTGTTGGCTCAGTTTTTGACTAGTGTGGTGCTGACAGCCAATCGAGAGTATCGACACTAGTTATCTCCCCATGAGACTGAGATTGGGTGGCAAAAAATGGTTCAGTTTCAAGAAAGGTGCAGTTCATTGTAATAAGGATACGACAAGTGTGAGGGTTATAGCAACGGTAGCCCTTTTGGGTAGAGGCGTATCCTACAAAGGCACACTTCTCAGCACAGGGGTCAAATTTATGTCGGTTGTTTTTGGAAATATGGATAATAATGGTGCAACCAAAAACTTTGGGTGGTAAGGTTAGAATTGATGGAATTGTGGTTTGGGTGGCCAATACTTGAACTGGGGTTTGATGATGGAGGATGGATGTGGGTAGGCAATTACTTAGGTACGTGGCAGTAGCCACCGCCTCTGGCCAAAAAACATGAGGAACATTGGCATCAAGCATCATGGCTCGTGTCATTTCTAATAAAGTACGATTTTTGCATTCAGCTACTCTGTTTTGTTCAGGAGTACCAGAACAAGAAGTTTGATGAATCATCCCATGATCAGGAAAAAAGTTTTGAGTTCCCCATCAAGATATTCCCCACCATTGTCTGATCTAAGAATTTGAATGGAAGTGTGGAATTGTGTCGTGATCATTTTATGGAATTCCACAAATTTGTTAGCAACATCAGATTTATGTTTAAGAATATATAACCATGTCATGCGAGAAAAATCGTCAATAAAAATGACAAAGTATCGATAACCAAGCGGAGTATAATGCTAGGCAGGTCCCCATACATCTGAATGGACTAAAGAAAATATTTTCTCAACACGAGTATTATAGACCGATATGTTCCTTGAGGCTGTTTGGCCCGGAGACAAGTGGTACAGGTCAAGTCTTGTAAATTATTCAACTGGGAAGAAAATAAGTCTGGAAACATAAATTTAAGATAACTAAATGACGAATGTCCTAACTGGCGGTGCCAGAGCCACAACTGACGAGTAAACGAACCGGTGGCAAGATTAGACCGGCCCTGTTGCTCTACAGCATCCACATAATAAAGTCCACTGCTCTCGGTACCACGTCAATGATGGTCCCCGTATGAATGTCCTGCAAGAGACAAAATGAAGGATACATAAGGACGACACAATCTAATTCTTTGATAATCTGACTAACAGAGAGTAATTTGGTAGACAGGGAAGGCACAAAGAAACAGTGGGGTAGAGTAATTGTAGGGGTGATGGTAATGGTCCCACCTCCTCGGACAGGAACAATTTTGCCACTAGCAGTTTCAACTTAGGATTTTACGGGAGATGAGTGACTAATAAAGTCAGTGGGGTGAAATGACATAGTATCAGTAGCCCCACAATCAATTATCCATCGGGAAGTGTTATGAGTCGGAGATTGACCACTTTGATATGCGACGGTGGTTTGGGGTTTTTTGGAGGTAGGTTGAGATGGACAGTAGGATGATTTATGGTTAATTGTGGCATTATGAATAGTAGAAGGACTGTTCTGGACTTCGTTTGGAACATGAGGGGCATATGAGGCAATTTTTGAGACATCTGTGGCGAATAAGGAAAATTTTGATAAATAAGGGGCAGATCTGGCGGTTTGAGAAGGTGGACCCTGTGATGTGTGATTTTCGGACTGTGCATGGACTTGGGTAGCAAATTTAGAATGGACTGTATTAACTTTTCTAGAAATATCAGGGACTAAAGGAACAATATGTGAATATAAAAAGGGGAGGGGGCTAGGGTTTCCCTCAAGCCCCCTTGTACCTGCCGCCGTGTGTCCTCTAGCTCCTTCGGGAGCTTCTTCCTGTGATTCACCCTTCTGGGTGTTTCGTTCCGGTTCTGCCAGTGCCATTCTTCTCCCATCTGTGCTTCTGCCATCTTCTTCTCCTGGTGAGGGGTTGGTGACTGCTGCCACTGTCCCGCCAAAGGCGGTAGTAGTCACCCTTTTTCCTTCCCACCAATCCGGGTAACCAAGCAATTGAAAGCATTGATCTTTGGTATGGCCCTTCCTTTTGCAGTGGTTACACGTCAAGTGGCTCTTGTCTGCCTTCCCTTCCCGCAGTGATGCATTTGAGCGGGAAGAGTTGGCCATCGGTCCCAGTTTATCCGCTTCATCTATTTGCTACGATTTTTTCCAAAGGCTAGAGCTTTTCCAGTCAGTCCCTGCCCAACTCCCAATGATGACTCAGTTTCTGAGGGAGGATGTCCCCTGAGGACACTGTTGCGAGCCTCTGCCCATCGGATCTCAGAGAAGGCTGCCTCCACCGTAGGCAGCGGATCTCTCTTGACTATATCCTTTTTTTCCTGTTCAAATTGGTCTCCAATGGCCATTAGAAATTGATATAACCGAAATACCTGGATTTTTTGGTTGTACAGGCGGATTTCCTTCAGACATCGCATTGGATTTGGATCTTTGGTGTCAATTGACATCCACACATCTTGGAGCCTATTCCAGCAGTCCTCAACACTGCTAGCTCCCTGTCGGATAGAGCTTGCTCTCTTGTACAGGTCCAATATTTGAAGGCATCTCCGCCCATGCCGTAGGTGAGGGCTAGGCCATCCCACAAGGCCTTTGCTGTGGGATACCTAGTGATGTTACTTATCATTGTCGGTTCTACATTCTGCAGTATCGACGTAAAAACCTTATTATCATCCTGCTCCCATCCGATATAGCACGGATCAATTGGTAATGGATGCTGGGGATTCCTAGTCAAGTGGGCAATTTCGCCTTGGCCAAGAATGGCCCTGTATATTACTATGGACCATAGAGAATAATTGCTGCTGTTTAATTTAACTGAGATGTGTAAGGTTTCAGGTGCAGGCATTGTCATGACTAGTTGCGTTGGTGGAGGGGGTCGAAAACTGTCCCGGAGAATTTGGGCTACCTGTAAGGCCAAATCTCCAGGAACAGCACTGGATGGTGTTTCAGCCTCAATTATGCCCAAGCGTTTCAACTGTTATATTAGAAAGAAAATTATTTTCCCTTTAAAACTGTGTCCAGCCATCCCCTCCCCAAAAAAACAAAAAAAATATCTTTCCCAAATGAAAAGTGGGCTGGTGGTGAGCATTGTTCGAGATTGCCGAAAAGTGTTATTACAACCTTGAATAAGAAAATGTCTACATTTTTTGTAATGGTCGACATCATTGGACATCCTGGGAGAATGTTTGTCGACCCATAGAGCATGGAGGTTTGGGTATATGGAATTTAGACATGATACAAAGGGTATATAATGGACTCTTAGGGTGGAAATATCATACCTCTGATTCATTATGGGCCTCTTTCAGCCGTGCAAAATATGGCCAAAGGAAAGGGCTTTATGCCCATATCTATCATTCCGCGGTCGGGAAACAAATTTGTGATAGCATTATTACATGCAGTCTAACGTTGAGTATACACCAGACGACATTGATTGGGTTGCGGAAGCTACTAGCCAATATACCATCAAATCAGCGTATTCTTTGTTTCATGCACAATCTCCCTTGTTTGCTTGTTCTAAATATATTTGGTGGTCTACATCTCCCTTGAGAGTTAGAGTGTTCTTGTGGAGGTTATGGTGTCATTCTCTCCCTCTTACAAATAATCTTTGAGCATGGCAATCAATTTATCCTTCCCAATGTGTTTTCTGTTTAAAGCAGTCGGATACTAGGGATCATATATTCTTACAATGCCCGGAAGTCGAGTCTTTGTGGTGTGAAATTGTAGTATTGTTTTCGGGTCCCATGCCTCGTCAGTCCACCATTCATGCTTATTTAATTTGCTGGTGGCGTCAATCTTCGGCGGCTACCATGTTGGGTAATTTGCGGGCAGTGACACCAGCTTTGGTTGTTTGGGTTATTTGGAAAGAGTATACCTCCATCCAATTTGGAGACAGCAATTATTCTTACAGACACTTATTCGAACGGGTTCGTGATCATATATATACTTGGTGTGCTTCGATGCAAGGTTTTAAATTTGTACAGCCTCTTCCTCAATTAGTCGCTCATGGTTTTTCACCTCAGTTACGTGTTCGCCGCCATAGGTTGGTCAAGTGGACATTGCCACCTTCAGGTAGGATGAAATTGAATGTTGATGCTACAGTTGGATGCAACAAAGCTACTGCTGGAGCTGTACTGCGCAATGAATTTGAGACCTTCATCTCAAATATTTGCTTTGCATTGCCATGTGTCTCCCCAGTTAGAGCTGAGTTAATGGCCTTGTTATACTCTCTACTCTACTATGCCATGACCTATGATAGACTGTTTGTTGAAACCAATTACCGTATGCTAATTAAATTAGTGGCTAATCCTTCGCAATATACGGGTTCTTGTTTAGCGGATATTCGTCGGGCAACAGCGATACTGTGTCTCAATGCTTCTACTCTTTCTATAGCCCACGTGAGGCAAACACCGTTGCGCATGCATTAGCACGTTATGGACTACATGCTACAGGAGTTAAAATATATTCATCAGAAGCTTCATTGCCTTGCGATGTGCGAGGCTCTTTGACATTGGATACATCTCTTCCCAATTTCCGACTATGAGTTTCCTGATGGGATGGCGTCCAACTTTGGGGGTTGCCTATGTCATCTATTGGCATAGGCATCCTTGGTATGTCTCCTTTGCCTTATACACTATGTGCGTGCTCATTATTTTTGTCTATCAATTTCATGTGTCTCTGGGTAACATCTTCTCTTTTTTTGAGTACTATGAGGCACGGACACAAAACATATTGGTGGTGCATCTTGGCTTCGGCGCTATGGCATTTTAAACTGGAGGTTGCCCGTGGTCGTTTGGCTACGGGCAACTTGGGTATGATTTCTTTACTCTCGTCATGCATACTTTATGGACAATTTGCACTGTTGTGTTAAGCGGTATATTGTGGCTTTTGCTCGAGGTATTGGCTGGGAACTGCGGTGGAGCAAGGCAACAAGTTTCTTGCAGTGGACTCAAATGGTTGCAGATACTCCTATGGCTACCTATATTCCGGAGAACCAGCAGGGATCTTTCCGTCTGGCTGCGTCTCTTTTTTTTGTCTCACTACTTCCATTCAATTTTGTATCTATTATTTCATCAACTATCTAGTCATATAAATATGTACGCTTTTTTCCTTCGTCAAGGTTTTATCCACAAGGGTGGTTTTACTTGACAAGGTTTTAATGCGGCATATCATATATGACTGGAGGTTGCGCATACTTACTTCACTTCATTCGCTTTTCTCTTATGAAGACAATTGACTTTGATGTAATATGGTTTTCCCTCTACCATAAGTGAGAATGTCAAATAAAATGGTTTTACATAATATATATATATATATATATATATATATATATAAAGCTCTCTTCTGCCGTCAACCCTACCATCTTCTTCAGCGATCGTTCATCCGCCATGCAGCCGTTGGGCCTTTCGGCCCGGCACCACATTCGTTTGCGTCAGTTCTCACCGACAGACCTTCTACTGAAACACCACTCATCAAACCGAAGCCTCCTCAGCGATTTAAGGGTTATCCGTCAATTGTTTTTGAGGAGTTAGGAGGTTGCCACATTGCTTTCCTCGTTCTGGTATACTTTGGTAGGAACTTTTTGGAATAAACGGCAGGGCATGGGTGCATTACAGAAATCGCTAGATCGAATTGGCTTTACTGGCTAGGTTCATGCAGGTTTGTTAGACAAGACTCATGTCTTATTACGTTTTGAGAAAGAAGGAGAATATAACCGATGTTTTTGTCGTCGATCATGGAATATATTGGGTTATCATGTGCGCATCACGAAATATACCTATGCCTTTGATCTGAGATATGATGCGCCAATAGTTCCGATTTGGTTGTCGTTGCCAGGTCTACCTGTTTATCTCCATAATCAATCGGCTTTATTTGCAATTGCATCAATGGTAGGTGCGCCAAACCGATCAGATGCAGCCACTCAGAAGATATTGCGTCCGTCTGTAGCAAGAGTCTATGTAGAGGTGGATGTTTCTAAGGAGTTAAGAACAAAATTACATATTCAAAGTGTGGATCATCATCATTTTAAGACAGTCGTGTATGAAGATGTGCCATCATATTGTGACAAATGCTGTATTTTGGGCCACACCAAAGATGGCTGTGGGAAGCAAGGCCTTGCCCAGCCGGATCTCACAGTATTAGATAAACAATGGCGTCCAAAACAAAAAGAAGTTTAGACACAGTCAGCCTGCCCAGTTCCAGAGGATACTTAGATTTTGAATTCAAAGGAAAAGCAACCTATGATATTGTCAGAATCACCGCAAGTACGTACTACACACACCAATCATGTTATTCAGCCTTCAGATGTGATTCATGCTTCACCAACAGAGCATACGTTATCATCGCAAGTAGGTCCTGTCCCCACTAATGCGCAACAACTAGATATTTAGGCCGCTCTTTGGAAGATACACAAGCTGCAGACCACGTACCACAGGGAGATCATCAACTTCTACAGTCTGTGTCTGATTTAGAGGTTACAACACTTATCAATGATCAAGCTGATCGACTCCATCCTCATGAGCTTAGGCAGGAATATAGAACCATATCAAAGTTGTGGGGACGTACATTACATAATAGGTAGGAATTCACATCAGATGAGGAACTTTTGCAGTGTTTATTTTATCCGCCAGAGGATACTCAGGACACTGGGTATGTTCCTTGCCTTCGACATCACAAATGTAGGCCAAGCAGTCAGATCCCCTGCCCTCCTAGACATGTTTTCACTCGCACTGTTTCTCGTTCTTCAAGCTCCCAACCTCAGGAGTCGTAATGAATATTCTCACATGGAATTTAAGGGGCCTTCGTACGTCATTTTCAAGATTACATTTATTGCTTCAACAATATTCTATACACTTCGTTTTCCTTATTGAGCCACAACAGTCTTCTGATCATATGGAGCATGTCTGCCTATAGGTAGGATTTTCATCGATGTTAAATGTATGCGATGGACGTGCTTGGTGTTTTTGGCATCAAAGCCAGCTATCTTTATTAACTTCTGTTCATTCAGAACAAGTAGCACACTTACGCTTACAGTTGCAATCTACTGGTTAGAACTTTTGGCACTCTTGTGTCTATGGGAAGCACACTGTAATAGATAGATAGCCTCTTTGGCCTGCTCTTCGCCAACACTATGATTCAACTCAGGAGCCGTGGTTGATTTCTGGAGATTTCAATACGTTCCTGTCTATTATTGACCACAAAGGAACTTCTCGTCCATCATTGTCAGCGTTAACAGATTTCAATGATATGACACAGTATGGTGCTTAGCATGTCATTCCACATGTTGGAACTAGATATAGATGGCAGGGTGGTCGCGGTTTAGGTCGTGTGTGGAGGAGCTTGGACTGGTCTTTTTGTACAGATGCTTTCTACGACCTCTTTCCGTCTGTCCGATTGACACACCTTAGTCAGACCACGTCGGATCATTGTCCTTTGTTGATTCAGTGTACACATACTGAGTTTGTTGGCCCAAAAAGATTTCGCTTTCTTAATGTATGGACAACACATCCGGATTTCTTAACTTTTATGCTCACTACATGGTTGGCTTATCCCATAGTTGGAGGTATGCGTGGTTTATGCTATAAGTTAAGACAATTTATGAAGGATGTCTTGTATTGGAATAAAACAGTTTTTGGGAATATTTTTAATCGTCTAAAACATGCTGAACATAGAGCTAGGATACTAAAACAAGCCTATGACACAACGCCTACAGAAGAAGCGAGGCAGGAATATCATGAGTCCCAAGCAGAGTTAACACAGGCAGCAGCACAAGAGTTGGAATTTCGGAAACAAAAGGCTAGCATAAAAGAGGGGGAAGACAATACTATATATTATCATGCAATTGTTAAGGATAAGAGACGTCGGCAGAGTATACACCGAATTTATACAGAGGATGGACCTATTTGTGATACGCCTGACAGTATTAGTGCAGCTGCGATTGTTTACTATACTCGAATGTTTACTAGTCAGCAAATTGAGGATGGCACAGAGTTTTTGCAATGCATCCCCAACCTGGTTACGGCAGATGATAACTTGTTGCTCACAAGTATGCCTTCGATAAATGAAGTAAAGCAGGCAGTCTGGGGATTAGATCCATATAGTGCAGCGGGTCCGGATGGTTACAATGGATGGTTTTTCCAATTCTGCTAGGACATTATTTCCATTGATGTATATAAAGCGGTTCAGTAATACTTTCTTGGCTTCCCACTTCCACGTGCCATGGCTCATACTATGATTATTCTCTTGCCTAACGGGACAAAACAAAGGATGTTTGCAGATTATCGGCCTATAGCTCTCTCCACTTTTATGAGCAAGATACAAACTCGTATTTTGTCAAATTGGCTTAGTGCTATCCTGCCACGCATAATTTCACCTGAGCAAGCAGGTTTCCAAAAAGGTCAAGGAACATCAGAGCAAGTGTTGTTGGGTAATGGAGTGATCCATTGGTTTGACAAAGGCACAAGACCGGGTAAATATCTTCTAAAGTTGGATATGACGAAAGCCTTTGATCGAGTTAATTGGCATTTTCTACGCCAGGTGCTTGACAGGTTTGGTTTTTCATAGTATTTTATAAAATTGATTGTCAATCATTTAGAAGGAACACATATTTCATTGTTAATCAATGGTGTTCCTTGTGGTTTCTTTCGGCCAACCCATGGTGTTGAACAGGGGGATCAACTCTCACCGCTTTTATTCATTTTAGCGGCAGAGCCATTTAGTAGAAGGCTGAAATACTTGGTAGCAAATTCATACATTACTCCATACTCTTTAGGGCAAATGCCAATGGTTATTTCTCATTTATCTTACGCGGATGATTTGTTGGTTTTTTTGACTGCGGGCAGGATCAATTTATCACGTTTTAAGAAATTCTTAACATCCTATGAGAGATTTTCAGGGCAAGCAGTTATTGGCATAAGAGCACAATATGTTTTTCGACTCATGTTAACACCAGGCAACATCGAGCTTTCTTGCAATTGATGGGTATGAGACAATCAAATTTGCCTATAAAGTATTTGGGATTTTATCTACATAAGGGAATTGCACAGGCTACTCATTGTCATGAACTTCTCCAACAAGTGGATGTTCGATTGGGAGATTGGCAACACCGGATGTTAGGAATTGCAGGTAGGCTGGTCTTGATTCATTCGGTTTTATCTTCAATTCCATTGCATCTTATGTCTGGTACCAAACTTCCTCGTAGCATGCTTGTTTCCTTGCAACAACGTTTTGCATGTTTTCTATGGGGTCCACATAGACGTCATTGGATTTCTTGGAAGAAGATTTGTTATCCAAAACAGGAGGGAGGTCTTGCTGTTAGAGATCTTCAAGATGTGCAGGATGCGTTTACTTGTAAGTTATGGTGGTGGTATCACACTTCACAGAACCTTTGGGGCCAGTATATGCGACTACGATATGGTGGACGAGGAGACTTCCAACCGCGTCTATATGATTCACACGGTTGGCATCGTATATGTTCCATGCATCATCGATGTTTTTCCATGGTGCAATGGGTTGATGGATCTCCAATATGGCCAACAATGTCAGGAAGCTTTATGCTGTCAAATGCCTATGAATCAATCATAACTACACGGGCCAAGCTACTCTCTTATAAATATATTTGGTTGAAAACGCAACGGCCAGCCGTTCAATTTTTCTTTGGAGATTGTTTCATGGTGCACTGCCATTACAGGATTCCCTTCGACGATTTTTAGTGATTATGCCCACAATTTGTCCTTTTTGCCGGAAGGAGGATGCGTCGACTAATCACTTATTTTACACCTGCTCTGAGATTCGTGTTGTCCGTGATTACTTCCATTCACTTTTGGATATATCTATAGTATATAACAGTGGCTGGAGGGCTATCTATTTTCTGTTTGGCTATCAGCACCAACTTCTTTTCTGGTGAGATGTAGCAAATTTATACTAGGTTTCTTATGTGGAATATATGGAAAATATATGCTGCCATTATTTTTGATGAAGCATGTTGGTCGCCAAATCAGCTGCTCCGTGCTATCAAACATGATCTATTTACTTGGTCCAAATCAAGAAATGGTACTAAAACAGCTTGTTCTATTCAGAGGCTTATACATATGGGATTATCATCCCCTCTTTGTTCTAGTCGAATACGGGTTGTACATCGGCATCCTCCTCCCTCAGGAAGGTTAAAACTTAATACAGATGCTGCAGATGGCAGGTTTGTACATTCTTTTTCATTTCCTCTCATACATGATTTCCCACCTCAGGTTGAGGCACAAGCAGTGTTAATGGCTATGCTTTACTATGTGCCTTCATTTGGACACGTTCTTGTTGAGGTTGATTGTCTGGAGATGGTTCGCATAATTGCCACATCTGGTCCATTGGCGCCAGACATTGATTGGCTGAGATTTTTACTCCGCCACTGTCTATGTCACTCTCCTATGCTCCTCGGGAGGTCAATCAAGCTGCACACTATCTTTCGCAAATGGCAATGGTTGATTCTACGGCAGCGTATTTCAATTCGCTTCACTCCTTGCCTTCTCATATTCGCGGTATCGTTCGTACGGATTCCACATTGCCATATTTTTCGCCATACTACTTCAGAAGACTACAATGGAACGCAAACACCCTAGTTGTTGGTTACCTCGGTTACTTGAGTTTTTTATGTATTCGTTTTCAACACAAGATGTTTCTTGCCACTCTTCTAATTGTGTAAATATGTACGCTTTTCCTTCACCAAGGTTTTATCCACAAGGGTGGTTTTACTTGGCAAGGTTTTAGTGCGGCATATCATACATGATTAGAGACTGGTTATTATCTCTTCTTTACATTTTCGTTATTCATAAGATGAAGTACATATATTATAATATGGTATTCCTCCGCCATAAGTGAGGCATTATAATAATAAATCTCATATTGTTTAATATATATATATATATATATATATATATATATATATTAGTGAATGTGTGTGCTGTGTAATATATATGGATGTATAACATATTAGTGAATGTGCGTGATGTGTAATATATATGGAAAAGTGAGTGCTGTGCATGAGGTGTGTGAATTTAGGTGGGAAAAATGTGATGTATTTTAAATGGTGAGTGCAGGAGGCGTGATGTATTTGTGAGTGTGTGTTGGGGCAGTGGGTGTTAGATTATTAGAACACAAAGCGAAATGTTCATTTTATAATACTTAGTTATATACATTTATATATTTATGTACGGCGTGTGTCAATTTCGTTTGTATCAATATTTATGTGCACTGGTTGTACATTGCATCTGGGAATTGGAAAACAATGGTTGACAGTTGTTTGTGCCTACATGTATTACGGTGCTACAGAAAAGAAAAAAAACGAGGGCTGTGACGGTTTTTTTATGCATGGCCGCAAGTTGAGTTGATAGGTACATTTAATATATGTAAGTAATAGCTAGTTGAGCATTGTTAAGTGTTGAAGTTATATTATGGGGAATTCTTGTTTTGTTCACTGACAATGGCAAGTAAGGAGGCCTCATGAACTTTGCAATTTGGCTATGTATATTAGTCTTATGAATACTGTGGCCATACATGTGTATTTATGGGTATTGACGTGGGTAAGAGACATGTTCAATTGGATGTATTTGGAAAGAGAAATCTGGGGGAAAAGTGGACCGAGGGAGTTACGTGCACGTATATACGTGTATATGCACATGTATGGACGTGAGCATATATACGTGTAGATGAACACGACTGAGATTGAGTTTGTTAGTATTTTTGGTAATGTTTAGAAAAATATTGGACTATTGTTTGGATTAAATTGAATTTAGTCTTTTTTTTTTGGTAATTTGACTAACCTTTGGATTTGGAAAATGGTTTTGGAAAATTTGCACTCATATTTCGAAATTCAACCCTACAACGTGAAATATGTTGTTAAGCTGGATTGGTTCTAATTGGACGGAGCGTCCGGACATATTGGCTATTTTGGATATAGAGCATCTGGACATATTGGCCGCTATTGAGCGTCCCGGTATATTGGCTATTGTGATATAGAGCTCCGGGGCATATTGATTATTGGGGAACCGATTCGTAAGTCTTACGGTATAAGTCACTTGTAGGGAAAGTGCTATAGCCATTGCATTAGATTTTGGACTTTGGACCGATTAAACTGGATCTTGGTTATTTGGATATTTGGACCGATTTAATCGGATATGGACATTGGTTTTGGATATTGGATTTGGACATTGGACATTGAATTGGAAACTTTGATTTTGAAATATTAGACATTGGCATTGCATCGTTTTGGAAATTGCATCATGTTTTGGCTTAGACTAACATTTGATTGGCTATCATTTGGTTTGACTTGGTTATTGCTCTATTTCATTGTATGTTTTTGTTGGGTCTATTTGCTATCATTGTTTGGATGTTATGGGTAAACTGTAAAATCATTTGCGAATGAGAAGCATGTTATTTTCATTACTTTTATGTATTATTATTACCCTTGCTTCTCCATGCATGATCCCATTGTAAATATATTAAAGTTACTTGCTGGGCGAAGTGTCGTTCATACCACCCTTTATCATTTTTCAGATGATCAGGAGTACGATGTAGTGTACGTCGAGGATGATGCTGAGTGAGGACGTTGACCACTGGACCGAGGACATTATTGATATTTGGACTAGAGATAGCAGTTTCATTTTATGTACTTGTGGAGACTTAGACATTCACCTTTATTTTCGGTGAACCATTATAGACCATTGATAGACCCTTGCACGTATTTATTATTTATGATGATTTGAGGTTTTATTTGATTTCCGCTGACATCGACTTGCGTCACGATGCTGACGTGTTTTGCATCGATATCGACGCCTTGTATCTTCCTTAGAGAAATATGACGGGTGAGTCGTTCTGAGTACTAGGGCTTGGGACGGGTCGCTACACCACCGCCACAGGTACCTCTGCAGACAGGGCCGGTTCCAATTTACACTGAGCATGTACCTCCACCCCACAGCAGCAGGGTCAGGGAGATTTTCAGCATGCCGTTCTGCAGGCCTTGCTACAGATAGGACAGGCTGTAGGAAACAACGGCCACCAGAATCATGCGTCACCTCCACTGCCGCCGCCGCCACAACCTCCACCACAGCATGGTACTCGTTTCTTCTATGGAGAGTTGAAGAAGTCCCACATACCATATTTTGTGGGCGGATCTGATCCGTACATAGCCGAGAAATGGCTAAAGGAAGTACAAAATAACTTTGAGCTAATTCAGGTACCCGATGGGATGAAAGCCCAAGTCATCAAGCCTTTTCTGACTGGTGAGGCCGATCAGTGGTGGACTACTAATTTTGCAGAATTTGCCAGCTCTAGTTACTTAGGAACGATTCCTAAAAGAGTTCCGTAAGTTCTACATCCCACCATCAGTCACTTTGCAGAAGATATGGATGTTTGAGTCCTTGATTCAGACTTTTGGTATGACAGTGGCAGACTATGCCAACCGATTTACTGCTTTGGGAAGATATGTTCCAGCAATCATGGGAAATGAACAGCTAAAAATGATGAAGTTTGAGAGGGGACTTAACCCATGCATTCGCACTTGGATTTTGAATGCCAACCCAAAGGATTTTGGTGAATTACTGGATGCCTGCTATTGGGTAGAAAGGGACATCATCAGGCGTGATTCTGACACCGGGGGTAAAAGGCCCCAAGAGTTTGGAGATGGTCAGTCCAGTAAGTGGGTTAAGACTGCTAAAAGAGATGGTGGACGTGCACATCAGCAGACTTTTCAGCCACCATAGCCATAGCCTCCCCCACAGGCAGCTACGATTCCTAGGTGTGCCACTTGCCAACGATAGCATATGGGAGCTTGTTTATTGAAGACTAGAGCTTGTTTTAATTATGGGAAGACTGGCCACATGATCAGAGATTGCCCTGAGCCTCGGAAGGGACTTCAGAGAGCTGCACCTCAGCGGAGAGACGACCCACGGGCCAATGCCAGAGTACATGTGATGACAAATGAGGATGTTCTGGATGCCCCAGACGTTGTGATAGGTATATTTCATTTTGAAAAGTTTATGATATTTTCTGTTTTCTTAGGAATTGCATATTTGAATTATGAGTTACCTCAAGTGTTATATTAGCAAACAACATACCTGCCAATGTATTGTTTGATAGTGGTGCAAGCCACTCCTTTGTATCAAAAAGGTTTGCTAAAAACCTGAGTAGTTGTCCGATATGGTTGGATACACCATACCATGTTCAAACAGCTGGTGATCAAGTGATCATTTCATACTATATATATAAAGACTGCAAGATTGAGATGGAAGGACATAAGCTTGAAGCTACCCTAATTCCTATACAGATGGGGACTTCGACATTATTCTAGGCATGGATTGGTTGTTCAAACACTATGCTTACATCGACTGCCGTGGAAAGCGTGTGATGATCAAGGATCCGATGCGGGAAGAAGTAATATATCAAGGGAACACCAAGTTGAAGAAGATACCGAAGAATATTTATCTGACAGCAGCATAAGAGTTTCGATCACTGAAGAAGGGTAGCGAAGGATTTCTTGGGTATGCTCTCAGCGAGGATTCAGAGGCACCATCAATTGACAGTGTTTCGGTAGTCAAGGAGTTCACAGATGTATTTTCGGATGATCTACCAGGCTTACCACCAGACAGGGAGATTGAATTTGAGATTAATGTCGTTCCAGGTGCTGAACTAATCTCAAAGGCGCCGTGTAGAATGGCCCCAGCAGAGTTGAAAAAATTGAAAGCACAGTTGCAAGAATTGATAGATAAGAAATTCATACGGCCTAGTCTATCACCTTGGGGAGCCCAGTGTTGTTCGTTAAGAAGAAAGATGGCAGTGTGAGACTCTGCATCGATTATCGAGAACTGAATAAGATAACTATCAAGAATCCATATCCGCTGCCCAGGATCGATGATTTGTTCGATCAGTTGAGAGTAAGTCACTTAAACACTAAAATAATAAATCTATAAATGTGTTATAAATATCAATATAACTTTTCATACAGGGTGCTAAGGTGTTCAGCAAGATTGATCTCCGCTCTGGTTATCATCAGTTAAATATCAAGACGGAGGATATTGCTAAGACTGCTTTTCGTACAAAATATGGACATTACGAGTTCTTAGTAATGCCGTTTGGATTGACCAACGCTCCCACAACATTTATGGACCTGATGAACACAGTATTTTGGGATCAGCTGGATAAGGTCGTGGTTGTATTTATTGATGATATTTTGATATATTCACTGTACGAGGAAACACATGCAGAACATCTGAGAGCAACATTGAATATATTGAAGGAGAAACAATTATATGTCAAGTTCAACAAGTGCGAGTTTTGGCTCCACAGTGTTGCATTTCTGGGTCATGTTGTGTCTAACGATGGTATCTTAGTAGATCTGAAGAAGATTGAGGCTATTACAGAATGGCCGAGACCGACAAATGTGACTGAGGTTAAGAGTTTCTTGGGATTGCAGGTTATTATAGGAAGTTTGTTGAAAGATTCTCACGGATTACATTTCCACTGACTCGACTGACGCAGAAAAAGATGCGATATGATTGGACTTCTGACTGTGAACAGAGCTTTACCGAACTTAAGAAGAAATTGACATTGGTGACAGTATTAGCACAACCGATCTCCGGAGAAGGATTCGTGGTAGATAGTGATGGTTCGAAGAATGGATTGGGTTGTGTGTTGATGCAAAAGGAACGAGTAATTGCATATACATCAAGACAATTGAAACACTACGAGCAGAACTACCCCACCCATGACTTGGAACTAGAAGCCGTTGTATTTGCGCTTAAAATATGAAGGCATTATTTATACGGTGAGAGATGCGAAATTTACAACCCAAAAAGAGCTAAACATGAGGCAACGAAGATGGTTAAAATTGATGAAGGATTATGACCTCGCCATCTATTATCATCGGGGTAAGGCAAATAAGGTGGCTGATGCATTGTGTAGGAAATCAAGTCATGCTTGACATACGCCCCTGGAGAGAGAGATAGCCGAGTTTGGTTTGGATGTAGTTGACTCGACTGCGAATATTCTGGCTAAATTAATGATCACTCCTACTTTGATTGATAGAATTAAAGGGGTGCAAAAGAATGACTCTGAGTTGATGCCCATTGTCAAGCAGTTTAAAGAACAACCGGTGAAGGATTTCCAGTTGCATAATGATGATAGTCTTTGGTTCAATGAGAGGTTGTGTGTGCCGAACATTGATGGAATTAAGACAGATATCATGACTGAAGCTCACAACTCCGGTTATCTATACATCCGGGAGCCACCAAAATGTACTAGGATCTTGAAAGAAACTACTGGTGGAACAGCATGAAGCATCAGATTGC
>AP025075.1:15348120-15437965 GCA_036186865.1 Eustoma russellianum | reverse complement strand
TTTTGTCCTACACTAACCACCCTTGGCCGACCACATAGGCAAGAAAGAAGACAAGAATTTTGTCTTGCTTTACGCACATGAAGCAATCCTGTTTTATACCAAAAGTCTTCCATCTCTTACACCATTTTTACACCCTTCTTATAAACTTCAACAAACCAAACCCACTCCCTCTTACACCCATTTTGGTCGGCCACTCCAGTCCAAGGAAGGAAGAGATTTTTTCCGTTTCATACACTCCATTGTCTTACAATTTTAAGACAAGCAACCACTCCATCTTCTCCCATCAATTTTCCAAAACTTCATGATGAAGTCTTCCTCCCTACTCCAACCTCTCTCACCCGCCTCCTCTCTATATAGAGAGAGAAGACTCTCTTTTCTTCTCATTTCAACACTTAGCACATTTCCATCATCCTACACACTCTCTTCCTCTCCCAAGAAAGAAAACAAGTCTTCCAAGCCTCCATTCTTAATCTTGGCTGAGAACTACAAGAAGAGAAACAAGGACAAAAATTCTTCTCTTCACCCCACACCATCATTCAAAACAATAGCTAGAACACCCTCCTTTTTCCAACTGTAGGCTGAAAGTTTGTAGAGCCAAGAACCAAGAAGGAGCAAGGTAAGAACTTCATGTAAAATGAGGTTAAGTTATTCGATTCTTCCATTTCCATAGTTTCTCACTAACCTCTCCTTTTCTCTCCCAAAACTGTGGCCTTCAAGGAGGTGAAAGGAGAAAGTTTTCTCCAAGTCAAGTGAGGAAACCTTCTCTTTCATTATAAGAACTAAGTTAAAAAGGCAAGTACTCTCCCTAAATCTTTCATGGATTTCTAAAGGTTAAAGTATATACGTTCACATTAAAATTGGATCATTCATGAAGTACTTTCAATGTTTTAGTAGCAAGAATAAGAAAAAGTTATGTTTGTATGTGATGTATAAATCCACATGAAGATGTTCAAATGATAAAGAAAATGGCTTCATATGTATAAATGAAAAGTGATGACCAACCCTTATGTGGTTACATGTAGGAAGTAGTAAAAGAATATGAAATCTTGAGATATGTTAAAAAAAAGTGTACTAAGAACCAAACTTTGGGTCATATGTTTATGTATTTTCCATGATGATCATCTTATGTGTATTCTCATGTGCTTTTGGTTTTAATACATTTTGGTGGTCTTGATTAGCATGTTATAAGGCAATCATATGCGTGTGAATTCTTTATCACAAAAGTGACTTCTTGATGATCATTATGTTCATATTGTCATGTATGGATACACAACCAAAGTGGCCATTTATAGTCTTTTGCTTGAACCTGATCATCCATATTATGATGATATATATAATCTTGATGATATTAGTTCAAGTAGGTACATTTTCATGGTTTCCATCGTCATTTATGTCGTATGTATTTTCATGATGAACATAACCTTGAAAGTCCTCATTTGCTGGAAACTAATATGCATTTAGTCGGAATAAATGTCAATCCTCAAAATATATGAAGGAGATACGAAAAAGAAGAGATTTAAGTGTCATATACATACATATATGCCATGGCCCTAAGGCCAAAAATGGTTGAAGAAATAATGTTGTTACATGTTGTAAATGAATATATGTATTTTTGGAGTATTCGGCCATAAGGACCTAATCATGGAGTAAATAAATTGTTACATGTTGTAAAATATATGTGTGTGACACACGGCCTAAGGTCTATTTATGAAATAAAATAAATTGGTCACATGTTTGTGAAATAGATAGAAGTATGGATATATATATGTATGTATAGCATACGGCCTAAGGCCTTTTTATGTGGAACAAATAGCTTTGTACATGTTTATGGATATATACAACAACAACAACAACATTACCCCCCATTGCCTTAGAGGCTCACGTCTATGGCGGGATATGGGGGGTCGGATGTACGCAACCATACCCATGTGTTAGAAACATATGGAGGTTCTATCTTCTTATGATATATTAAAGTATGTGAATATGAATATTAGATTAGGGTTTTTGGCCATTTAGACTATGTGTAAGATGTATATTTTAAGAAAATGTGGATGGATGAAATAAAAGAAAAAGTGGGCTGGTTAAGGGCTGTTTGGCCCGAAGGTTTTAGGAGAGAAAAAGATAGTATATTTTCATAATTTAAGGCATAGATATATGCGTATATGTGTGGTTTTATGACATGATGATATGAGAGTTTAAGAGCAATAATGTGGAATGACCTAGTAGGCTGAATGCATGTGCATCCATTTTGCATCTCATGAAATGTTTTAAAAAGTTCACCATTGCATATCGAATCATATCATATAGTCGGATATCTCATGACATTTTTATCGTATGCATATGATCATTTGGAGGCCATCATGATACCATGTCTGATGTGGTTGGTATCATGGGCATATAGTATGTTATCGATGATTGGAGGCCAGACTGACATTGAAACCTAAGGAGGTTGATGTCATGGGCATATAGTATGTTTCTTTATGGGCCCGAGTGTAACACTTTGTCAAAGACAAGGGATCTCCGTATATCGAGTCACGTTAGTTTATGTACTTATGAATGCACCATGTTTGGAACATCAAGATTCATATTTGTTGTTGTACCCAACAAGGAACCACCTTGTACTTACGACCTAATCAAGAGAGAGTTTATGAAAATTTGTGTCTACAAGCACAATTTATTTAGTTGATGATCATTTTTATTTTATTAGATTATGTTACGGAAAGTATTATACCAAAATATCAAGCGCGAATACTGAAACCATATGAAGGGACCCAATTCACTCTCAAGGACTTGTGAGATTTCGGCCACAAGGTTAAGAAAGGCCTTAATGGAATTTCCTAAGATTTTAAGGGCCATCTTTTAAGTAGGCCAATAAGCAATTCATAAGTTTGGGTAGTGGCAAAAATTTGGTTTCAACCCATGCCCCATTTTCGGCCCTTAGCCCAAAGAGGGATCAAAAATTTTCCTAATTAACGAATTTAAAAGAAAGAAGGGGAAAATAAATAAGCAAAAAAGGAGCAATTACATTGATTAAGGCATTGTTGGGGTCATTAAACATCCCAACCCACCGGATGGGATGGGGTTAGCCAACCAAGGAGATGTTCTTTTACTCCATCATGGTTATTTTATATTCAAACCCAAGGTTAAAGTAACCATAATTAGATAAAGTAACTAAGGATAGTTCAAAAGTAACTATGATTAGACTAAAGTAACCAAGGTTAGTGATAAAGTAACCTTGATTAACTAAAAGTAACCAAAGGTTAAAGTAACTAAAATTAATTAAAGTATTGAGGTTAATTCCTTTAACCTTACTATAGTCAAGTCTTTCACTCTCTTCCCTATACCCCCAACGGCTAAAACATAGCCAAGAAAGAAAATTCCCTCCTAAAATATAATTGAGAATCCTCTCACCCTTTTAAAACACTCAAAGGACCCCAAGTGCAAGAAGATTCCTTCTCCTCCCTTCACCCTAAGCCACACGGCCAGAGAAAATCAAGAAGTTTTTAGGTCTCCCAAGACTAAGTGATAATCGGTAAGTATTCCAAACCTTCTCAAGAAGATATCTATATTTTCCATGAGATGAAACTTATGGTGCCATTTTCTTGCTCTTAACCGTGACCTTCAAGGTCACTAAGCCTCAACAAGTCCTCAAGCTTTTGAGGATCCTAGTCTTGAGAGGCTTGAATACTACTCAAGCTCCATTGTGGTAAGTCCATCTAACCCTTACTAAGTTTATACTTTTACTTAAGGATGTAAACTAACCATTGACCTCTTTCCCTTTCCAAAACCGTGGGGTACAGTGCATAAAGAGGAGAAGGTTCCAACTTTTCCATACATCTTTCAAGAGGAGTAAGTTGAAAAGGCAAGTACACTATACTTATTTGTGCTCGAATGTGAAAGTGCGTGCTTGAATATCTAGATGACCTTAGATTCAATCTTAGTGTGAATGCTAAGCTTTGATGCATGAAAACCTTCGGCCTAGGGGTTAAGTGGCGTGTATGTGTGAGTTTTGCTCCAAAGGTGGATTCTTTGTTGATTATGAGTACTATTATGTGATAAATCCAAGATGAACATGCTAAAGATCCCTCCTTTCCATGGATGGGGGTTACGGTGGGAAGGGATAAAAGAAATAAGGGTAGTTTTGCAAAAAGTGATAAGTTATGGGGTAAGTTGTGAACATGATTATACTTTTGTGTGTTAAGCTTAATATGTTCTTTGTGGATATGTGATTTTGCCTTTCATGTACATAAACGGGCTATTTGGGGGTTAGGGTGCGTGTGCACCAATTTTGCTAAGGTTTGTTTTAGTGGGAATATAGTGTGCATGGCCAAAGAATGATGCATGTGGCATACAAGCTGTTTTGAAAAGATTTGTATATGGTGTTTGTAACGTGTTGAATGTGTAAATTTCCCATGAAAAAGGTTAGTTTTGAAGTTAATAAAGTGTTATGTCAAACAATGCAAGTTAGGGGCCATTTAGGGAATGAAATGTGACAAATCTGAAATTCACTGGAGCAGGGCAGATTTTAGGCCGTATTGTGAGACCTGAAAAGAGACCTTAGGGACATTCAATTTAGTTGGTTTTTGTATGACACTAGCCCTATGTGTATATTAAGTATGAGAGTTGGAATTTCCTTAAAAGGAGTTACAGATTATGTTTAGCAGGGAATTTTTATTTAAAACTGGTCTGCTGGAAAATTACTGCCTAAACAGATTTTATATGACATAATGGGTGACCAGGAAATGGATCTTAGGATTGTAATTGGGCTGATTTTGGCAGGATACTAGCCCTATGTGTTTACTAAGCTTGAGATAGCTGGAATTTTGAAAAAGGATTCACACGGTGTGGGTCACACTAAAATTCATAGTAAAATCGGTCAATCCAGAAGTCAGCATGTAACGGTTTTGGGAAAAAGAATAAATGATTCCTCTAACGATATTATAAATCCGCGAAACTTTTATGTCAACTACTTAAGACATATGTGAACCCTTTTATGTAAGCCAATTATCTTATAATGATTAATTGAAGGATAGACACCGTAATTAAGTGGGCGTCACTAATCTGAAATTTTGTGCAGAATTGAGGAACCTATTATAAGGCCTAGTTCTAATGGACTTAGGCTTAGTTATACGTCTTGGGCTTACAATCACCAATTAACGATATGTTTATAATAGTTTCCCAAAGCCGGCCTAAATTAAAAGAAGTTTAATGGGCTTACATGAAAGACAAAAGAAAGGGGCGCTGTATCACCGAAATTCAGTAGCCTTAATTTGTAGTTAATTAGACTAAGTGTCCTACACATTTTATATCGTCATGGAATTCTATTATGAATAGAAATGACATTTTTATGCGTATGTATGACAAGCACTCATGATAGTGGGCCTAACCATAAGGGATTGAGGCCGTGTATATGGATTGATAATGCTGAAATTTTTTTCAGCATAAGGAATGAGTTGTACATAGGTGTATATGTACCGCATTATATCATGATTTGCATAGTACATGTCACGCATTGCATCATTGTCATTTCAATGATTTATGGAACTGATTTTTATGCAAAAGAAAGATGAAAAGCGTTTTTATAGAAAAGATTCTGTTTTAAAAAGAACGCTTCCCACCGGTACCGTGTGTGTATGTTTCCGGGCGAGTAAGGACCCGCTCCAGATCCGGGGTTAAGTGATCTGATGATATGGACCGTTCAGGCCCGGAGAGAATAGACCTGATATGGACCGTTCAGGCCTGGAGAGAATAGACATGATAAGTGATGACGTTACCGATCCGAATCTGGGAATAATAGATTCGAAGGGGAGAAGTGACAGCCTCAGATCCGGGTGAATAGATCTGAACACTCTATTGTTTTCTCGACGATGATGTTTTGAAAGAAAAGCACGAAAGATCATATCCTCATTTTTATCATGATACATCACACGAACATATTCATGAATGTTGCATTTAGTGAGTCAGCGAGTAGTGGTACGTGATACTTGGACCGAATTTTTATGACTTGGTAGCTGGTAATTATGATCTTATTAAGTGATGATCCTTGATATGTTACGAACTTTTTCAAGTTGCGGTCTTTTATTGTTACGGTCTTTAGAAAGTGATGATCTTGCTTAAGTTATGATCTTGACGCATTAAGTGTTGATCACTAACGGGTATTGGATGGAGGTCAGGTATGTTTCTAAACCAAATTTTTTTGGGGTTCGGTTCTTGTATGTACTTTCCATTTAATCCTCGATTATTTATAGTACTTGCTGGTGACTTTGTCACTCACCCCCTATTTTTCCTCCCAGAGACTGCAGGGAACAAGGTAGAATGGATTGAGGATGAACCTAGGGTCCCCTACCCGTGAGCGCAGTGAAAGATGGATGGATTAGGAGACATGACGTGCTGGTTATGACCGATGACTTATTATGTAATTGTGATGGGAAACAGTTACTTTTGAGAATTTCTGCACTTCTGATTTGGGTTGTAAAACTAAGATTGATTTCGTAGACGTTTTTAATTTGAGGTTTTAATTCTGCCACGGTTTCACTTACTTGTTGATGTGTAAACACGAAAGTCCATGCATTTTATCATGGACTATAACATGTTATGGATCGAAGCCTGGTGGTACTCTCCTTAGTGAAGTATGGCGGGTGCACTGTATCCGGCTGGGCCGGGATGCGGGGCGCTACAGGTGGTATCAGAGCTAAGGCTCCAGATCCGGGCAGAATATAGAACTAGGTCATGATCGTAGACGATTAAGCTTGATCTTAGATCTAAGTTTTGATCCTAGATGAGAGTTGACCTTCGATTAGGATGACTTAGATTGGAAAGTTAGGGTTCGGCCTATTGATAAAACCCTAACTGACAACAAATCACAGAATTTAATTCATAAAGTATGTATGTGCATGCCCCAGATATGCTATTGGTATAGATTAAATTATGCCACTTATTATGACTTTCCCAGATTGAATAAAACCCGACGTTGCATAATGCAGATGGTGCGACCAAGGGGCCGACCAGCAAGAGCAAGACCAGAGGTGCAGGAGCCTATTCCTCCTCCATCTGTACAGGTCCCTCCACCGCCGCCACCGCAAGACCAAAATCCGCCTCCAGTCCAGAATGTTCCTCAACCCCAAGGACCCTTCCCATAAATGATTCCAGATATTAATGCTTTTCAAAACTTTTGCCAGACAGTCACTCAAATTGGTCAAGTGATGTTGCAACAGAATAAACCTCAACCTCACGAGCCGGTCAGAGATGCCCAATATTACTTTGAAAAGTTAAAAAGAGCCAACATTCTGCCGTTTGAAGGAAAGTCAGATCCGGATGCCGCTGAGAAGTGGCTAGATGAGGTAGAGAACTGCTTTGAACTAATTAGAGCCCCTGAGGAGGTAAAGACTCAGCAGTCAGACTATTTCTGCTACGAGAGGCCAACCAGTGGTGGAAGGCCAATCTGCAAGTTCTACCAAGACCAATTTCCTGGGAGAGATTTCTCTATGAATTCAACAAGTTCTATATACCACCCTCCGTCAAATTACAGAAAAGACACGAGTTTGAGTCCCTAATGCAAGAACAAGGAATGACAGTCGCTGACTACGCCAACAAGTTTATAGCTCTGGGAAGATTTCACACCATCCACCATGAGTGATGAAGAAACCAAAATGTTAAAATTTGAAAGAGGATTGAACCCTAGAATTCGAACATGGCTGGTCAATGCGAATCCAGCAAATTTTGGTGCACTCCTAGACGCATGCTACAGAATTGAAAGAGATATCATTCGCCGTGATGAGTTTGGCTAGAAAAGAGGACGGGAAATGTCTGGGACCGGAGGGCCCCGTAAATCCGCTAAGCAAAATTCAAGGGACCCAGGGCGCCAAGGAAAGAATCGGTTCCAGCGTCGTTCCCAAAAGAACCAGTCAAAGAACCAAGGCCAACAATCTGCTATTCCGATCTACTCTCACTACGGCAAACGCCATGTGGGATAATGTTATTACCAGACAGGGAAATGTTTCGGGTGCGGCAAGTCAGGCACATCCTTAAGGACTGTCCAGATAAGGGAACCACCTGCTTTGGATGTGGGAAAACGGGACACATGGCCAAGGATTGTCTGGAGAAGGGGGCCCAGCAGCAACAACGACCGTCTAAGCCTCAGCGTCAGCATACCAACACAAGAGTTCACGCCATGACTGACGCAGCTGCTGAAGAGGCCAATGACGTGGTGACAGGTATATTCTGAAAATTGTGCAAATTCTTATAAGTACTGTTGTTCTATAGTTGCTTAGTAAGTATTGCATGATTCAGGAGCTATTCTAGTATGTTCAGTACTGCCAATGTGTTATTTGATAGTGGCGCTAGCCACTCCTTCATATCCAAGAAATTTGCGAAGAATATTGAGCATAACCCAACCTATAGTGATGCACCCTATAGAATCCAAGCAGTTGGGGAACAGGTGCTTGTATCTTACCATGTTTTCAGAAACTGCGAACTTGAGTTCGATAACCATCGATTTGACGCTGACTTGATTCCCATACCCATGACGAACTTTAATGTGATTCTTGGGATGGAATGGCTTTCCAAGAATTATGCCAACATCGATTGTAGTGAAAAATAAGTTACCTTTAAGGATCCCACACGTAAGGAAGTGACCTTTCAAGGAGGATCGAAGTTACGGAAGTGTCCTAAGAACGTTTATGTAAATGATTCGCGCTAATAAGGCACTAAGAAAGGACATGAAGGATATCTTGTCTATGCAATAAATGCCGATCAAGCGCCCTCAGATCTTTCTCAAGTCCTAGTGGTTCGTGAATACCCAGATGTTTTTCCAGAAGAGTTACCGGGTCTTCCTCCGGACCGGGAGATATCTTTTGAAATCAATTTAGTTCCAGGAGCTGAGCCAATATCAAAGGCTCCCTATCGAATGGCACCTGTGGAACTAAAAGAGTTAAGGAACAGCTGCGAATTGCTGGAAAAGAAACTTATTCGCCCAAGTGTTTCGCCTTGGGGAGCTCCCGTACTGTTTGTCAAGAAAAAGGACGAAGTATGCAGTTATGTATTGACTATCGGGAGCTCAACAAAATCACTATAAAGAACAAGTACCCATTGCCTAGGTCGACGGTCTCTTCGATCAGCTTCAGGTAAGCAAATTAAAACTTTATTTTAGTAATAAGCCTATTATAAACCCTACCTAAGAGTATCATGATGCAGGGGCAAATTTTCAGTAAAGTTGATCTTTGCTCGGGATATTTCCAATTGAAGATCAAGGTTGAGGACGTCCCGAAAACTGCATTCAGAACCCGTTATGGACATTACGAATTTATAGTAATGCCATTCGGATTGACCAACGCCCCCGCAGCGTTTATGGATCTAATGAATCGAGTCTTTCAAGACCAACTAGACAAGTTTGTTGTAGTCTTCATCGACGATATTTTGATCTACTCACCTGATGAAGAGACCCACGCAAACCATTTAAGGGTCGTTCTGGACATTCTACGAGAAAACAACTGTACGCTAAATTTAGTAAATGTGAATTCTGGCTACGCAGTGTAGCATTTCTGACATGTAATATCTGAAGATGGTATATCCGTAGACCCCAAGAAAATCGAGGCAATCACGGAGTGGCCCAGACCGACCAACGTTAAGAGGTACGAAGTTTTCTCGGTTTCGCCGGTTACTATCGTAAGTTTGTGGAAGGATTCTCTCGAATCGCTATGCCTCTTACCCATTTGACCCAAAAGAAAACCAAGTTTGAATGGACCACAGATAGTGAAAGGAGTTTTACTGAATTAAAGAAGAAGCTGACCTCCGCACTAGTTTTAGCACAACCCATTCCTGGTGAGAACTTTGTGGTGTACAGTGATGCCTCTAAGAACGGGCTGGGATGCGTACTAATGCAAAAAGATTGAGTGATTGCATATGCATCCCGACAGTTAAAGCCATTTGAACAAAACTACCCGGTACATGACCTCGAATTAGCAGCCGTAGTGTTGCACTAAAAATATGGAGGCACTATCTGTAAGTGAGAAGTACGAAATTTTTATAGACCACAAGAGCCTCAAGTATCTTTTCACCCAAAAAGAACTAAACATATGTCAATGCAGATGGCTGGAATTAATGAAAGACTACGACCTATCGATTCAGTATCATCTGGGAAAAGCCAACAAGGTAGCTGACGCATTAAGTAGAAAAACAAGCCATCTGCGTCAACCACCTTTGTAGTGTGACATGGAAGAATTTGATCTGGAGGAGGTTGATTCAGTTGAAGGCATGCTCGCAAAGTTGGTATTGATCCCCTCGCTGATAGACAAGATTAAAGAAGGTCAAGAAAAGGATGAAACCTTAAAGAAAATAAAACCGGGTGAGGATGAAACCATCTGAAGCGTTTAAGATCAGAAATGAATAGCTTGTGGTTGCGAGAAAGATTATGTGTACCCAACAGTGAGGATCTAAAGAATGATGTTCTTAAGGAAGCCCACAATTCTCGACTTTCTACTCATCCTGGAACCAATAAGATGTATCGAGATTTGAAACAACGATTCTGGTGGCACGGCATGAAAAGACAAATTGCGGAGTTCGTAGAGAAATGCCTTGTTTGCCAGAAGGTGAAAGTGGAACATCAGAGACCCGCCGGGTTACTACAACCGCTTGAAGTTCCCCAGTGGAAGTGGGACCACATTACTATGGACTTCGTTATGGGCCTACCCAGAACAAAGAGCGGATATGATACCATTTGGGTAGTCGTCGATCGCTTAACAAAGTCCGCCCACTTCATGGCTATGACGATCAAGGCTCCAATGGAGAAATTAGCTACGATGTATGTTGAACAAATTGTGAGTCTTCATGGAGTACCCCTAAGAATTGTTTGTGACCGCGACCCTCGCTTTACATCACGATTCTGGACAGCTTTTCAGAAAGCGATGGGCACTGAGATCCGAATGAGCTCAGCATTTCATCCCCAAACTGATGGCCAATCGGAAAGAACCATTCAGACGTTGGAAGACATGCTACGATCTTGCGTACTCGACTTTGGAGGAAGCTGGGATCGGAGTCTCAAACTGGTAGAGTTTTCTTATAACAATAGTTATCGTCGATCCATAGGGATGGCTCCGTATGAAGCACTTTATGGAAGAAAGTGCCGTTCTCCGCTCTACTGGGATGAAATCGGAGATAAGATTCTTACTGGACCCGACCTAGTGGAGCAGAATCGAGAAAACATAAGAATCATAAGGCAAAAGTTACAAGTGGCCCAAGATAGAAGCAAGGATTGGGCAGATGAGAAGCGGCGACCATTAGAATCTCAAGCCGGAGAAAAAGTGTTTTTTAAAGGTATCGCCGACAAAAGGAGTTAAAAGATTCGGTATCAAAGGGAAATTAAGCCCAAGATTTATTGGACCTTACGAGGTTCTTGAAAGAGTTGGGGAAGTTGCTTATCGGCTCGACTACCGCCCTCACTATCTCAATTACATGATGTGTTCCATGTATCTCAACTTCGTCGGTATGTGCACGATCCTAGCCATGAAGGAGCAACCTTTGAATCTTGAAGCCAACATGACATATGAGGAAGAACCCAAAAAGATAATTGATCGTAAGGAAAAAGCTTTAAGAAGATGATCTATACCTATGATCAAAGTACAATGGAAGAACCATTCAATTGATGAAGCTACTTGGGAGATGGAAGAAAACATGAAAAACTTGTACCCTCACCTCTTCGATTAACGATTCTAAGTTTCGAGGACGAAACTTGTAATAAGGGGGAGGATGTTGTACCCAACAAGGAACCACCTTTTACTTACGACCTAATCAAGAGAGATTTTATGAAATTTGTGTCTACAAGCACAATTTATTTAGTTGATGATCATTTTTTTTATTATATTATGTTACGGAAAGTATTATACCAAAATATCAAGCGCGAATACTGAACCATGTGAAGGGACCCAATTCACTCCCAAGGACTTGTGAGATTTCGGCCACAAGGTTAAGAAAGGCCTTAATGGAATTTCCTAAGATTTTAAGGGCCATCTTTTAAGTAGGCCAATAAGCAATTCAATAAGTTTGGGTAGTGGCAAAAATTTGGTTTCAACCCATACCCCATTTTCGGCCCTTAGCTCAAAGAGTGCTCAAAAATTTTCCTAATTAACCATTTTAAAAGAAAGAAGGGGGAAAATAAAATAAGCAAAAAGGAGCAATTAAATTGATTAAGCATTGTTGGGGTCATTAAAGACCCCAACCGCCGGATGGGATGGGGGTAGCCAACCAAGGGAGATTTTTTTACTCCACCATGGTTATTTTATATTCAACCTAAGGTTAAAGTAACCATAATTAGATAAAGTAACTAAGGATAGTTCAAAAGTAACTATGATTAGACTAAAGTAACCAAGGTTAGTGATAAAGTAACCTTGATTAACTAAAAAGTAACCAAGGTTAAAGTAACTAAAATTAATTAAAGTAATTGAGGTTAACTCCTTTAACCTTACTATAGTCAAGTTTCACTCTCTTCCCTATACCCCCAACGGCTAAAACATAGCCAAGAAAGAAAATTCCCTCCTAAAACATAATTGAGAATCCTCTCATCCTTCTAAACACTCAAAGGACCACAAGTGCAAGAAGAGTTCCTTCTCCTCCCTTCACCCCAAACCACATGGCCAAGAGCAAATCAAGAAGAGTTTTTAGGTCTCCCAAGACTAAGTGATAATCGGTAAGTATTCCAAACCTTCTCAAGAAGATATCTATATTTTCATGAGATGAAACTTATGGTGCCATTTTCTTGCTCATAACGTGACCTTCAAGGTCACTAGGCTCAAAAAGTCTCAAGCTTTTGAGGATCCTAGTCTTGAGAGGCTTGAATACTACTCAAGCTTCATTGTGGTAAGTCCATCTAACCCTTACTAAGTGTATCTTTTACTTAAGGATGTAAACTAACCATTGACCTCTTTCCCTTTCCAAAACCGTGGGTACATGCATAAAGAGGAGAAAGGTTCCAACTTTCCATACATCTTTCAAGAGGAGTAAGTTGAAAAGGCAAGTACACTATACTTATTTGTGGCTTGAATGTGAAAGTGCTTGCTTGAATGTCTAGATGACCTTAAGATTCAATCTTAGATGTGAAATGCTAAGCTTTGATGCATGAAACCTTCGCCTAGGGGTTAAGTGGCGTGTATGTGTGAGTTTTGCTCCAAAGGTGGATTCTTTGTTGATTTGAGTACTATTATGTGATAAATCCAATGAACATGCTAAAGATCCCTCCTTTTCCATGGATGGGGGTTACGGTGGGAAGGGATAAAAGAAATAAGGGTAGTTTTGCAAAAAGTGATAAGTTATGGGTAAGGTGTGAACAAGATTTATGCTTTTGTGTGTTAAGCTTAATATGTTCTTTGTGGATATGTGATTTTTGCCTTTCATGTACATAAACGGGCTGTTTGGGGGTTAGGGTGCGTGTGCACCAAATTTTGCTAAGGTTTGTTTTAGTGGGAATATAGTGTGCATGGCCAAAGAATGATGCATGTGGCATACAAGCTGTTTTGAAAAGATTTGTATATGGTGTTTGTAACGTGTTGAATCTGTAAATTTCCCATGAAAGGTGAGTTTGAAGTTTAATAAAGTGTTTATGTCAAACAATGCAAGTTAGGGCCATTTAGGAATGAAATGTGACAAAATCTGAAATTCACTGGAGCAGGGCAGATTTTAGGCCGTTTTGTGAGACCTGAAAAGAGACCTTAGGGACATTCAATTTAGTTGTTTTTGGTATGACACTAGCCCTATGTGTATATTAAGTATGAGAGTTGGAATTTCCTTAAAAGGAGTTAAGGATTATGTTTAGCGGAATTTTATTTAAAACTGGTCATGCTGGAAAATTACTGGGCTAAACAGATTTTATATGACATAATGGGTGACCAGGAAATGGATCTTAGGAATATGTAATTGGGCTGATTTTGGCAGGATACTAGCCCTATGTGTTTACTAAGCTTGAGAGCTGGAATTTTGAAAAAGGATTCACGGTGTGGTCACACTAAAATTCATAGTAAAATCGGTCAATCCAGAAGTCAGCATGTAACGGTTTTGGGAAAAAGAATAAAATAATTCCTCTAACGATATTATAAATCCGCGAAACTTTTACGTCAACTACTTAAGACATATGTGAACCCTTTTATGTAAGCCAATTATCTTATAATGATTAATTGAAGGATAGACACCGTAATTAAGTGGGCGTCACTAATCTGAAATTTTGGACAGAATTGAGGAACCTATTATAAGGCCTAGTTCTAATGGACTTAGGCTTAGTTATACGGCTTGGGCTTACAATCACCAATTAACGGTATGTTTATAATAGTTTCTCAAAGCCGGCCCAAATTAAAAGAAGTTTAATGGGCTTACATGAAAGACAAAAGAAAGGGCGCTGTATTGCTGAAATTCAGCAGCCTTGTTTCGTAGTTAATTAGACAAGTGTCTTACACATTTTATATCGTCACGAGAATTCTATTATGAATAGAAATGACATTTTTATGCGTATGTATGACAAGCACTCATGATAGTGGGCCTAACCATAAGGGATTGAGGGCGTGTATATGGATTGATAATGCTGAAATTTTTTCAGCATAAGGAATGAGTTGTACATAGGTGTATATGTACCGCATTATATCATGATTTGCATAGTACATGTCACGCATTGCATCATCGTCATTTACATGATTTATGGAACTAATTTTTATGTGAAAGAAAGATGAAAAGCGTTTTTATAGAAAGATTCTGTTTTAAAAAGAACGCTTCCCACCGGTACCGTGTGTGTATGTTTCCTGGCGAGTAAGGACCCGCTCCAGATCCGGGGTTAAGTGATCTGATGATATGGACCATTCAGGCCCAGAGAGAATAGACCTGATATGGACCGTTCAGGCCCGGAGAGAATAGACCTGATAAGTGATGACGTTGCCGATCCGAATCCGAGAATAATAGATTCGAAGGGGAGAAGTGATCGCCTCAGATCCGGGTGAATAGATCTGAACACTCTATTGTTTTCTCCACGATGATGTTTTGAATGAAAAGCACGAAAGATCATATCCTCATTTTTATCATGATGCATCACACGAACATATTCATGCATGTTGCATTTAATGAGTCACCGAGTAGTGCTACGTGATACTTGGACCAAATTTTTATGACTTGGTAGCTCCTAATTATGATCTTATTAAGTGATGATCCTTAATATGTTACAAACTTTTACAAGTTGCGGTCTTTTATTGTTACGGTCTTTAATAAGTGACGATCTTGCTTAAGTTATGATCTTGACGCATTAAGTGTTGATCACTAACGGGTAGTGGATGAAGGTCAGGTATGTTTCTAAATCGAATTTTTTTGGAGTTCGGTTCTTGTATGTACTTTCCATTTAATCCTCGATTATTTATAGTATACTTGTTGGTGACTTTGTCACTCACCTCCTTTTTCCTACTAGAGACTGCAGGGAACAAGGTAGAATGGATTGAGGATGAACCTAGGGTCTCCTACCCGTGAGCGCAGCGAAAGATGGATGGATTAGGAGACATGACGTGCTGGTTATGACCGATGACTTATTATGTAATTGTGATGGGAAACAGTTACTTTTGAGAATTTCTGTACTTCTGATTTGGGTTGTAAAACTAAGATTGAGTTCGTAGACATTTTTAATTTGAGGTTTCAATTCTGCCACGGTTTCGCTTACTTGTTGACGTGTAAGCACGAACGTCCATGCATTTTATCATGGACTACGACATGTTATGGATCGACGTCTGGTACTCTCCTTAGTGAAGTGCGGTGGGTGCACCGTATCCGGCTGGGCCAGGATGCGGGACGCTACATTTGTACATATGACTGTATGGGGGATTATTCTGATATCATTCGCATACAAGGTAAAGTGCTATAGCCATCATATGAAAAATGTCATGTTTATGGAAATGTTATGTTTTGAAATGTTATGGAAGATCTATATGGTTATCATGATTTATGGTTCATCGTTATGAAATTTTTATGGCATCATTTTAAAGACATCGCATCGTAAGAATATCGCATTTACATGTTTCGTGTAGGGACTTAATACATATAGAGGATAAGGCTAAGAGTTATGATTATCTTAGGCCTTGATTGGAGAGATTAAGGATGGACATATATAGATGGCGTTTTATGGACTTGATAGTAGAAGAATGTTTACTTTGATGATGATGTTAATTATATATGTGTTACATGTTATTTGGTTACATTTATGTTATGTACTTTATTTATTAAAAATGGAGACGTGACACGTTATGTTCTTTATTTAAGCATGATTGTTTTATCACCCTGTCTCCCCCTGTATGATCTACATGACGTATCCAGGCGGACTACTTGCTGGACGATTAGTGTTATCGCTCATACTTGCTTTATCACCTTGCAGAGAACAGAGATCGCGATACGGTATTCATAGAGGACGAACCCCGTCCAGATTACCCGTGAGCAAATAAGTATGCCGAAGTTATCCTTGGGATATGTTAGATATTTTGATCATGATGTACTTAGATTATTTTGGGAACATTGTATATTATGATTTGTATGGACTTAAGACGATTTGTACTTTTATGCATGTCGTATGTTTATCTTTATGTTGCTTCCGCTATATCGATTCATGATTCATGTCGACATGCACATGTATGTATCGACACCTTGAACTTCTTGTAGTAGAGTACGGGGGGTGCACTGTGCCGAGACCCTAGTCCCGGATGGGACACTACAGGTGGTATGAGAGCCTAGGCTCTAGATCATTGGCAGAAACAGTAAAGTAAACGACTTAGAATTTAAGTGATGATTTTAGAACTTAGGTGATGATTTTAGACTGAGAGTTCACCCTTAGATTAAGTTAACTAGAATGGTTTAGAGATAACAAAACAATTAACCTTACCTTACTTAAGTAATAGACGGATATATTGAAACCTTAATAATTATAAATATTACCTAAGGAATATGAAAAAATAACTTGAATAAAATTTTTAGTATATATGTGTGAACTGTTGAATTAATATGAATGTTTCTGGTAGAATGTCGTCACGACCACAAGAGAGACCACGCGGTGATAGACCAGCATAGTTACCTCCTCTGCAGTCGGTACCACCATTTGCCGAACCAGTATCCCCACCTCTGCAGCTGGAGCAGGGAGATTTTCATTATGCTGTACTTGATGCTTCAGTATAGATTTATCAGGCAGTCAGAAATATTAATAATAATAATCATGCCGCACCTCCGTTATCACAGCAGCACGATACTCGTTTCTTTTACGTAGAGTTGAAGAGAGCCTGAGTTCTGAATTTTGAGGGAGGATCTGATCCAAATATAGCCGAGAAATGGCTCGATGAGGTGCAGAATAACTTTGAGGTGATACGGTGCCAGACGAGATGAACGCACAAGTGATCCGACCTTTTCTGATTGTAGAGGCCAATCACTTGTGGAAGACTAATGTTCAGCATTTCCCACTACCAGTCACTTGGACTCGTTTTCCGGAGGAGTTCCATAAGTTTTACATCCCACCATAAGTGACTTTGTAAAAGATTGGGACGTTGAGTCTCTGAAGAAGGCGCTCGGCATGACAGTAGCAGACTATGCTAATCAGTTTACAGCTTTGGGGAGATATGTTCCATCCATTATGGGAGGTGAGCGTCTGAATATGATTAAGTTTGAGCGGGGTCTGAATTCCCGTATTCGTACTTGGATAGTGAATGCCAATCCAAGAGACTTTGGAGAGCTACTTGATGCATGCTATCGCGTTGAATGCGATATTCTGAGATGCGATGAGGAGATGAAGGGTAAGAGGCCTCGAGACTTTGGAGGTGTTCGGTCCGGACAGTGGGCCAAAACACATGGGTACATGTGGCAGACCTTAGCACCGACAGCAGCCTCAGTGACCACCACAGTTTCAGCGCCAGCCACAGCCACTACATCAGAAGCGCAGTAGTACATGGCTGGACCACAGCCAGCTATTCTTCGTTGTTTACTTGTCAAAGACTGCACACCGAAGAGTGTTGACTGAAGACCGGTGCATGTTTTAATTGCAGTAAGACTAGCCACGTAGTGAAGGACTTTTCAGAGCCTAGGAATGGGCAACAGAGGAATGCGCCACCACAGAGGGATCGCCCACGGGCTAACACCCGAGTACTTTTGATGACGGATGCTGAAGTCCTAAACACCCCCGATGTAATGACATGTATATTTAATTTTGTAATTTAAGTATTGTTATTTTGTACTTGTTTAGGATTTTCTATTTGAATTATAAATTGCCTCAGGGGCAATATTAATAAACTGTATACCCGCAAATGTACTATTTGATAGTGATGCCAGCCATTCATTTGTATCAAAGAGGTTCGCTAAGAACCTTAGCAGCTGTTCTACATGGTTAGAGACGCCTTATAGCATTCAGGCAGCTGGCGATCAGGTTCTTATTTCACATCTGATGAACAAGGATTGTAAAATCAAGATGAAAGGGCAAAAGTTCGATGCTACCCTAAGTTTGATACAGATTGGGGGCTTCGACATCATTTTGGGCATGGATTGGATGTTTAAAAACCATGCTTCGATCGATTTCCGTTGGAAGCGCGTAGTGATCAAAGACCTACCCGAGAACAAATTGTTTACCAGGGGAATTCTAAGTTAAGAGAGATATCGCAGGACGTATATCTGACTAAACTCAAGCCTACCGAGCACTAAAGAAGGGAGATGAAGGCTTTCTTGTATATGCCCTCGGAGATGAACTCGAAATGCCTACGCTTGGTAGTATTCAGGTAGTCATGGAATTTTCGGATGTCTTTCAGGATGATTTGCCTGGCTTATCTCCAGATACAGAGATAGAGTTTGAAATAAATGTTGTACTAGGAGGGGAATCTATTTCCAAAACAGCGTATCGGATGGCCCTAGCAGAACAGAAAGAGTTGAAGGTACACTTACAGAAGTTGATTGAGAAGAAGTTTATAAAGTATGGTTTTCTTCATTGATGAATATAGTATTCAGGTAGTCATGGAATTGGAGCCACAATTCTGTTTGTAAAGAAGAAGGAAGGCAGTATGAGACTATGCATCATTACCGGGAGCTAAACATAATCACTATCAAGAATAGATATCCACTACCGAGGATCGGCGATTTGTTCGATCAGTTGAGGGTAAGCACTTTAAATACCTACCTAACGAAATTACATCCGTATGTATGAATATGAACTGTGACCTTGTATACAGGGTGCCAAAGTTTTTAACAAGATCGATCTTCGCCTCGGATATCATGAGACGAAGATAAAAGCAGATGATATCCCGAGACTGCTTTCCGTACAAGATATGGTCATTACGAGTTCTTGGTGATGTCATTTGGGTTGACTAATGCCCCCACAACATTTATGGATCTGATGAACAATGTCTTTCTCGAGCAGCTGGACAAGTTTGTAATAGTATTCATCGACGACATTCTTCTATATTCATCGATGAAGAAACCCATACCGAGCACTTAAGGATGGTGTTAACTATATTTTGGGAGAAGCAGCTGTATGCTAAGTTCAGCAAGTGCGAGTTTTGGCTACGCTAGTGTAGCATTCTTGGGCCATGTAGTTTCTAAGGAATGTATATCAGTTGATCCCAATAAGATCAAAGCTATTACGGAGTAGCCGAGGTTGACGAATCTGATGGAGGTCAAAAGTTCTTGGGACTTGCTGGGTATTATCAAAATTTTGTTGAAGGATTCTACCAAATTATGGTTCCACTGACCAGATTGATGCAAAACAAGATGAGATTTGATTGGACTTTGGACTGCGAACAAAGCTTCACTAAACTCAAAAAGAGATTGACCTCAGCTCCAGTATTGGCACAACCCATCTCCGGTGAAGGATTCATAGTATACAGCGATGCATCCAAGAATGGATTAGGTAATTAAAGAAATGATTTCACTGTTATGAATTCTGTACATTGTATGCGTGTACTAATCCTTTTCCTATAGATTGCGTATTGATGCAGAAGGATCGGGAAATTGCTTATGCTTAAAAGCAGTTAAAACCCTATGAACAGAATTACCCTACTCATGACTTGGAGTTGGCAGTAGTGGTTTTTGCGTTGAAAATCTGGAGACTTTATCTGTACGATGAAAGATGCGAGGTGTTTACGAATCATAAAAGTTTGAAATATCTCTTCACCCAGAATGAGTTGGACATGAGACAACGAAGATGGCTTGAATTGATAAAGGACTATGATCATGCCACCTATTATCATCTGGGTAAGGCAAATAAAGTAGTAGAGGCACTAAACAGAAAATAGAGCTATGCCCGACAGATGCCACTTGAAAGGGAGATAGCTGAGTTTGAGTTAGACATGATTGAATCCATCATGAATGTCCTTGCTATGCTGGTGATCACCCCTACACTGATTGATCGAATAAAGAAGGCCTAGAAGGGTGATGCAGCATTGATGAAGATAGTTGAGGAATTGAAAAAGGAGCCAGTGAAGGATTTTCACATTCATGATGACGGCAGCCTTTGGTTTCGAGGAAGATTGTGTGTACCCGATGTTGATGAGCTTAAGAAGGAGATTATGACAGAGGCACACATTTCGCGATTGTCTATCCATCTGAGAGCTACTAAGATGTACCAAGATCTAAAAAGGAATATTGGTGGAATGGCATGAAGCGTCGGATTGCGGAGTTTGTGGGCAGATGTCATGTTTGCCAACAAGTTAAAGCGGAGCATCAGCGACCTGCCGGTCTATTGCAGCCGCTGGAGATTCCAGAATGGAAGTGGTAACATATCAATATGGATTTTGTTACTGGACTTCCTAAGACTCGCAACGGAAATGATACAATTTGGGTAATCGTTAATAGACTCACTTGTCAGCGCATTTCTTAGTTATGTCAATTCAGGCGTTTATGGGGAAGCTAGTGAACATGTATATGGATGATATTGTGAGCCTATATGGAGTACCGGTGAGCATTGTATGTGATCGAAATCCATGCTTTACTTCACGATTTTGGAAGGCAGATCAGCAGGCTATGGGTGCTGATATTAGGATGAGTACAGCTTTTCATCCACAGACTGACGGGCAATTGGAGCGAACCATACATACCATTATAAGATGTGTTGCGTGCTTGTGCGTTGGATTTCAAGGGTAACTGGAATAAGTCGGTGACGTTGATAGAATTTTCATACAATAATAGTTACCTCAGTTCTATTAGTATGGCACCATTTGAAGCATTGTATGGTCATAAATGTCAATCTCCACTTTACTGGGATGAAGTTGGAGAAAGAGCTATCATGGGCTAGGAGTTAGAAGAACAGACCTTGGACAAGGTCCAAGTGATTCGTGAGAGATTGAAGGCAGCCCAAGATTGCCGCAGAAGTTGGACACACGGGAAAAGACGACTGGTAGAGTTCGATGTGGGGAGAAGGTCTATTTGAGGATTCTGCGTACGAAGGGCGTGATGAGATTCGGAGTCAAGGGAAAACTGAGCCCTCAATTTATTTTCCCATATGAGGTACTGGAGAGAGTGGGAGATGTGGTACATCGATTGGCATTACCCCTTACACTGTCAGAGGTACATAATGTGTTCCATGTATCGCAACTACGATGCAATGTACATGATCTGTCATATATTGGAGCAGCAACCAATAGTGATCCGACATGATGCTACCTATGAGGAGGTTCCAGTACATATTGTGGATCACAAGTAGCAAGTGTTGAGGAGGCGAGCGATTACGTTCGTCAAGGTATCATGGAGTAATCATACCGAATAAGAAGTGACATGGGAGACAGAGCAGCAGATGATGAAGCAATATCCTCGACTCTTCGATTAAAGGTATGTAAGTTTCGAGGACGAAGATTTTTATAAAGGGAGAGAATGCTACGTTCCGAAATTTCGTTACGCCGAAACTTGTTCCAATATCGTATTTAGTATCGATATACGACTAAATTCGATAACGGAAGTTCTACGATTACATGATAAAATTTAAATAAGACTAGTAAGTAACAACTTAAGTCATTAGGATAAATTAAATCAAAATAGAAGACATGACACAGGAAATTAGGACTACTTAAATAAAAGGAAAAGAAAGTAGGATATAAGAAGATATTTTCGAAAGAAGAAAAAATAATATTTTTTTAGTTGAAGGACGGGCGGTACTATCTGGTTATTTTTTTAATATAAGAACCCTCATTTGTGACGGAGGAATACCGTGGTTATAATATCAGTCCTGTCTATGGTGGGAGACTCTCCCAAACTAAACAGTGTAAGATAAAAATGATTTATAGAAAACGTAATATACTAGAAAGTAGCAATGTGAAAGTCGAAATAATGCGTGTAATACAATGAAATTCATAGGGAAAGTAAAATGTGCCACTCCGAGCATCAGGAAAAAGTCGCTGCATCTTCAACTGGGGGAGCCATTGCAACATCATTTCTCTGTACCTCAAAATGTTAAACATGTGAAATATTACATATAAGAGGTGGACAATAATGCAAAAAACAAGGGAGAAGCAAGTTTGAGTTGAATACCATGGTTGTCCGTATCCCCATCAGATACGGACAACGAATCTGTTATGCCATCCCGTCCAACCTTGAGTGTATAACATCCAACATTGAGCGCCGTTGAGTTGATAGAGATCCTCAGCAAAGAATAGTCAGATATCAGCAGGCAGATTAACATCTTTGAAACAAATGCTGTAAATATATTATATTCTTGTAACCACGGTATTCCTCCGCCACAAGTGAGGGCATACATATATTAATAGAACATCCGGACGGTACCGTCCGTCCTTCATCCATATATATATGTATGTATGTATATATATGTATATATATATATGTGTGTGTGTGTGTGTTATCCACAAGGGTGGTTTTACTTGGCAAGGTTTTAATGCGGCATATCATATATGATTGGAGACTGCACATCCTCGCCACTTTACACTTCCGTTTTTTGCACGATATACAATGTTGTAATATGGTTACCTCCACCATAAGAGAGGGTTTACTTATTTAATAAAATCACGCCTTTATTAAAAAAAATGTGTGTGTTTGTGTGCCTTGTGGGGTGCAGACAGACTCGGTATGCTTTGCACTCTATTGGTCTTAATGTTTTCGTTATGCCTCATATCCCTGTTTAACTTAGCCTTTTTCTTCACATGTGCATGGACTGGAAACCCTATCATGGTGGTCTTAATGTTTGCCACGGCCGTGGCAACCCCTCCTATGCGAGTCATGCAACCGACTTCATCGTTTGATACTTTATTGGTGGAGCATGCACGACATACTGTTTTGTATATTAGGCTTCCATTTTCTTCTACTATGTACTGTATTTCATATTGATACTCCAATTATATAAATATTTACGCTTTTTCCTTCGCCAAGGTTTTATCCACAAGGGTGGTTTTTCTTGGCAAGATTTTAATGCGGCATATCATATATGATTAGAGACTGCAAATCATCACCTTTTTTGCATTTGCTTTACTCTTACACTGGCTCAACTCTGCAATATGGTTTTCCTCCTGCCGCTGTTTGGGTCATGCACCAGGCGCATGTCCCACAAAAACTGCGTCAACAGTACCACCTCCCCCACCACCTCCTCCACCTCGTCCAAAATCGCAGCGGTGGACACCCGTTAAGAAGAAAATGGTGACTGAGGCCAAATCAGCACCGCCATCCACGGAGGTGCCCAGCCAGGACCCTACTGATGCTACTCTGCAGCCTTCAGAGACTATAAATATGCAGGATATTGATGACCATCATGTAGATGTATTCTGTGATGCTGCGGAACTTCCACTGCCAAATGATCCCGCTCAATGCGATTTGGGACACTCTTCGGATACTGAATTGCCAGTTGATGATCATGTAGAGGATATACCAAATGTTCCAGTGGAAGTTGTTCAACGCATGCAATTAATTCCTCCATCGCCAGATGATGAGATTTTAATATCGCGACTGCAAGAGCCATCTGAGGAGGCCGAGTTCATACCAGTTGTTCCTCGACGGAAACGCCGTGCAAGGAAAGATTTACCCCCATTGCCGCCATCCACTATTTTGACACGTAGTGCGTCACATATCATACAGGGAAGTGCCTCCACTCTTACTCAATGAATACATTAATATGGAATATCTGAGGCATGCGTGCCTCCTTACCTAGGTTGCAACATTTGATTAGTGAACATCGTTTACATTTACTCGCTCTTATTGAACCCAAGCATGCTCCTTCACAAATTGATGGGTTTTGTTACGTCTTGGTTTTTCCAGTTATTATGATTCTCAGTCAGAACGTATTTGGTTTTTCTGGCGTGATTCAGAGTTTCGTTTGCTTGCAACGCAGGATCAAGATCAAGTGGTTCATTTCACATTACTGTCTCATTCGCTCCAGCTAACCTTTGTTTTGTCACTCGTATATGCCAAACATACATCATCGCAACGTCGTGCTCTCTGGCGATCATTGTGTGACTTTGCCGAGGTATCCACATTACCTTGGATAGTGGGAGGAGACTTTAATAATTTTCAAGCAATGGAGGATCATAGTGGTCGGTCAACTCCCTCTTTGACAGCATTACAAGATTTTAATGAATGTATCGAGGCATGTTCTCTTATGGCACCACAATATCATGGACCCAGATATAATTGGGTTGATGGCAGGGGTCTAGGCCGAGTGCGTCGTAGATTGGATTGGTTATTCGTTAATTCCTCTTTTCAAGATATGTTCGAAGACATGTAGCTAACTCATCTTCCGCGGGTTACATCGGACCATACACCACTATTGTTTTTGTGTCGGCTAAGCACAACATCTGGCCGACACACCTTTCGATTTTTGGACGCCTGGCTGCTTCACCCAGATTTTCACTCCTATATGCAAATGCATGGTTATCATATCCAACTATAGGAGGTATGTATGGCTTCTATACAAAGTTATTTTCACTCAAAAGAGATATACAGCGGTGGAATAAGGAAATATTTGGGAACATTTATAACAACCTTAAACATGCAGAATCCTATCTTAATATCGCAGAGGAAAGTTGGGATGCGGATCCCACCGACGAGAGCCAAAGCAGAATATCTTCGTGCCTCTACTTATGAACTGCATTTCTGGAAACAAAAAGCGAGGGTCAAATGGCTAAAAGAAGGCGATGCTAACACACAGTATTTTCACTCCATTGTCAAGGGGAGGAGATCAAACCTCCGCATCCAACAAATTCATAACGTTGATGGTGAGTTGTGTACGACGCCAAGTGATATTATGGCGGCAGCTGTCTCTTTCTATACTACTTTATTTGCTCAGGAGGTAACGCAAAATCATTCATCTATTCTTTCATACATCCGTAGTCTGATATCAGAGTCAGACAATCTTATGCTTACGCGCAGCTACCACTGGAGGCGGAGGTAAAAGAGGCATTATGTCATTTAGATCCCTAGAGTGCCGCAGGACCTGATGGCTTTCATGATAAGTTTTATCGATCGTGTTGGCCAGTTATACATTCTGATGTAGTCAAAGCAGTGCAGGAGTTTTTTCTTGGCGTTCCACAACCCTCTGTAATGGCTAGTGCTTTGATTACATTGATCCCAAAAACACAATCTCCTCAAACATTCAATGATTTTCGGCCTATTTGCCTTACGAACTTTCTGAGCAAAGTATGTACACGGATTATTGCCACACGATTGGGTACGTTGTTACCGAAATTAATTTCACCGGAACAAACAGGATTCCTACTTGGACATGATATTTCCACGCAAGTTTTAATGGCGCACGAAATGATTCATATGCTTGATAAAGGTGGTTCCCAAATATGCCTGAAGCTGGATATGATGAAGGCATTTGATCGAGTAAGCTGGGAGTATCTAGAATTGCTATTGCGACAGTTTGGTTTCTCCAATTTCTTCATTCGGATAATCATCAATCACATACGAGCCACTACATTATCGGTTTTGATAAATGGCCAACCTTCAGTGTCTTTCCGACCATACAGAGGTGTCAAGCAGGGTGATCCGTTGTCCCATTGCTCTTTATTCTGTCTTCGGAGGGTTTCAGCAGAGGCTTAAAATCACTGGTTGCCTCTGGCGCAATATAGACATTTCGCCTCGGACGGATTCCATTTGCTATTACTCACTTGGCATACATGGATGATCTGCTTATTTTTCTGCGTGGTACACAACGCAATTTACGAAGATTTCACTCTTTCTTAAATTTGTATGAAACTGCATCTGGTCAAAAGGTTAACTTTCATAAGAGCAGTTTCATTTCTTCTGCCAACATCCTGGCGCATCAACGTCGATCTGTTCAGGAAATCTTAGGCATGCGGATTACTTCTCTACCTTTTCGGTACCTTGGTTCATATCTCCATAAAGGAATTAATCGTTCCAGGTATTGTACTTCTCTACTACAACATATTGATGATCGTCTGCATGGCTGGCACTCCCGTCTTCTCTCTTCGGTAGGCCGTTTAGTGCTATTACGTTCAATGATATCGGCGCTTCCGCTTCATATTCTTGCAGCAGGTGGTTTACCAAAGTCTGCCATCAAAATGATCAACAGAAAGATGGTAGCATTTTATTTGGGAAATCGGCATCATTGGGTTGCATGGTCAACAATTACTTCGCCTATAGAAGAAGGCGGCTTGGGCCTTCGAGATCTTAGCATGCTGCAGAAGGCATATCACTGCAGAATTTGGTGGTCATATCAGCATCATGACACGCTCTGAAGTAAATATATGCATATAAAATATGGCAGGAGAGGGGATTATCGCCCGCGACTACCAGATTCCCCGGTTTGGAGACTAATATGTCGTATACATGATAACTGCATTTCTCGGACGGCAGGCTCAGGTTCGCATCTTACATGGACACCAACGGCCTCTGGCGAATTTTCTCTGAAGTCTGCTTATGATATTTGTCGTGTCTCAACGCCAACACTACTCTCTGCTAAATTTATCTGGTTCAAGCATCATTCCTCATCCACTAAGATATTACTTTGGCACCTCTTCCATTCTGCTATGCCATTTGAAGACTATATTGGTCGTTATTCTACGGTGCGGCCCACGCAATGTCCATTCTGCAAGCAACATTCAGCCACGGTGGATCATGTATTCCTCTACTGTAGCAGTATTTGACACATATGGAATTTCTTTGCCTCTGAGTTACATGGTATACCCCCCGTCTTTTGAGTCTACGTCAATATCTGTTATCTTGGTGGTATCGCTCCACATCTTCGTCTATGTTTGGGATTTTAAAAATTGTTGTTCCAGCCATTGTCGTTTACAACATATGGCGCACCTACGCCAAGCTAGTATATGGAGAGTCTGCATCCTTTTCTCCATCTGCCCTTCGGGCTTCCATACATTATGATATTGACATGTGGATCCAGACAATACAAGGATCCAAACTTGCGGCAGGACCGTCATTTTATCTTTCATGGATTCCTCATATTAGATCACCACGCCTACAAGTTGTTCGATGGCAAACTCCACCTCTGGTAGGCTAAAGTTAAATATTGATGCGGCAGTTGGCAGGCACTACGCATCAGGCGGGGCTATTTTGCGTGACATTTAGGTACCTGTGTGGGGGCGCTTTCTTTTCGCCTGCCTCCATGTACGCCTCTTACAGCAGAGATTCAGGTTGCGGTCTTTGGTTTGCTATACTTTCTTCCCTTTTATCGCTCAATCATAATAGAATCTGACTGTGCTCAAATGCTGTCTCGACTGCGGCAACCACAGTCTGTCTTTGGTAACTATCATCTCAGGCTCTTACAGACTCTACTTCACCATCATCATCTGGAATTTACTCACACATATAGAGAGGCCAACATGGTGGCTCATTACCTTGCCCAGCATGCAATGATGTTTCCTCAGACAAACTACTTCACCCGCCACAGTCTACCATTAATAGTACGTGGTACTATCGCTTTGGACCTCACTTCAGCGAACTTGCGTACCCCTTGAGCTCCTGGTCTTCCACGTGGATTGGCACTCTTTCGTTTTCTCTGCCTGTACCTCGGTGGGTATAGGCAGACTCGGTATGATTTGCATTCCTTCGGTCTTCTGCCTTGTTTATGTCTCATATGCCTGCGTGACCCAATATCTTATTTCTTTTGTGCATGGACGAGACCACACTTTCGGCTGCCATTCATCACTGACGCTGGGTTTTTTTCTACGGAATGAGACTGAACCATCAAGATTGGGTTATTCTGGTCTTCCATATGGATTGGCACTCTTTCGATTCCCCTGCCTGTGCCTTGGTGGGTACAGGCAGACTCGGTATGATTTGCATTCACTCGGTCTTCTGCCTTTTCTTATGTCTCATATGCCTGATTGACCCAACATCTTATTCCTTTTGTGCATGGATGGGATCACACCTTCGGCTTGCCTTCATCATTGACGCTGGTGCATTTTTCTACGGAATGAGGCTGAACCATCAAGCTCGGGATTTTCTACGGCTTCCCTATCATCCGTTTCCTCTATGTTACATGTGGATAGTCATATTTTTCATTTTACACTGCAACGCCTATCAATACTCTAAGTATATAAATATGTACGCTTTTTCCTTCGCCAAGGTTTTATCCACAAGGGTGGTTTTACTTGGCAAGGTTTTCATACGGCATATGATATATGACTTGGATGTTGATAATCATCTCCTTCTTTGTGTGTCATACTTTCATACGATGTAATAAGGTATTCCTCCGCCATAAGTGAGGCCTTATGCTAATAAAATCTATATATATATATATATATATATATGACTTATATGAATGACGGCGCGCTCTCTGGCGATTTACCGGCGGCGATAGCCGTCGCTGTCCACTGCTACCGGAGACTCCTCTCCTCATCACTCCGATCCCATCTCCAATACACACGCCTTCTCTTCTGATCAACCTTCTGTCATTTGATCCGCTACAGCCTCTGCGCAGGTTTCCCTTCGTGCACATCATGTCTGCGGCGCCGACTTTTGCGGCGATAGTAACCGGCGCCGCCCGCTCTGCCTCCGACAACATCCACATTACCCCGAAAACGGTTGCTCGTCATAAAGGCCTTCCATTGGTCTCCTTTCTTGATGATGAAATTGACGCCTTGGCTGAGCCCTACAGGTATTCTTTGGTTGGCACTTTTTGGTATGGCAGGCCCCCAATAAAAGTTATTCGTGAAGTATTTGAAAAAATCGGTTTTCATCAAGATTTACGTATTACGCTGCTTGATAAATCCCATATCCTTCTCAATTTTGGTAATGAAGCGGATTATTTGCGTTGCTTTTATCGCCGATCATGGCAGATATCTGGTTGTCATATGCGGATTACAAAATGGACTGTCGATTTTGATCCCAGTGCTGATGTTCCTATTGTGCCTATTTGGATTGCTTTGCCGGCTTTACCAATACATCTTCATCATAGGGCCGCCTTGTTTGAGGTGGTCAAGCCGATAGGTACGCCATTGAAGTTAGATGCCGCCACTTCGGGTGGTCTACGCCCATCGGTGGCTCGCGTATGTGTAGAGGTTGATGTCTCGCAGGAATTACCTCAGAAAATCTACCTCCAGGCAAAAGGGCGAATGATACTACAATCCATAATATATGAAGATCTCCCTCTTTTTTGCGCCTCTTGCCGTCGTTTAGGCCATGCAGCATCTGCATGTCCATCGCCAGTGGATGGTCAGGCTCCTTCTCCAAATCCTCCTCCTCCTCCACCGCCCCCGCCAAAATTGCATCAACGATGGACCCCAATCAAAAAGAATGTGATCCTCCGAGGTGCCTGAGTCTACGGCTCCGCCGACACATAATGTTGCCCTTACACCGATGGACCTGCATGACTTGCCCCCTGCCATGCAGTCTGACACTACTGTTCCGCATATGCCTTCCCAGCACCATCAGGCTGCGGTGGTCCATACAGAAGAAGAATTTTGCGATGCTGCGGATCATCACCTCCCGGTCGAGCCCCCGCATGCTGACATCGGTCACTCTTCGGATACTGATTTGCCGTTAGAAGGAACAATTGAGGATGTTTTGGATGATACGGCAGACATTGCCCGTAAAATGCAATCTATGCCGCCTTCTCCAGATGAAGATGTTCTGATTTCGCGCTTAACAGAGGCTCAGTCGGCGACAGATTTTATCACAGTAGTCCCAAGGCGTAAGCGCCGTCCTCGTAAGGACCTGCCACCTCTCCCACCTTCTACGATCTTAACTCGGAGCGCCTCTCACGTTGTTCAGGGAAGTTCTCTCTTACTCAATGAATATCTTAGTATGGAATATTCGAGGCATGCGTGCCTCTTTGCCTAGATTAAAACATTTAATTACAGAACATCGGTTGCATTTGCTAGCTTTATTAGAGCCTAAACACGCACCTTCAAACATTTGTCGTTTCATGTTGCAGCTTGGTTTTACACTCTTATGCTTCTGACTCACAACGCATTTGGTTTTTTTGGAGTGATGCTGAGTTTAACTTACTTGCTACTCAGGATCAGGGTCAAGTGGTGCATTTTACACTTCAGTCTCTCTCATTACAATGGAAATTTGTGTTTTCGGTGGTTTATGCCAGCACGACGCCTCTTCAGCGCCGTCCTCTTTGGCAAGCCTTGGGGATTTTGCTTGTTCGTGTACATTGCCTTGGCTTGTTGGTGGTGATTTTAACACATTCCGTGCTTTAGAAGATCATCGTGGTCGCTCGACTCCATCATTATCCACTTTACAGGATTTTAATGATTGTCTTGAACAGTGCTCGCTTATGGACCTTCCACACCAGGGATCTAGATTTACTTGGGCAGATGGCAGAGGATTGGGTCGCATCTGTCGCAGATTAGATTGGTTATTTGTTAATTCATCGTTTCAGGATAGTTTTACCACCCTCCAGTTGTCTCATCTACCAAGAGTTGCCTCTGATCATATGCCACTTTATTTTTATGTCGCCGTCAGAGTGTCCCTTCTCGGCGCCAATTCAGATTTCTGGACCCATGGCTGCATCACTCAGACTTCCATCATATATGCAGCAGGCATGGAGATCTTATCCGACTACGGGTGGTATGTATGGTTTCTATAATAAGCTATGCTCTTTTAAAAAAGATATCCAACGGTGGAATGTTGACATCTTTGGAAATATTTTTCAAAACCTTAAGTATGCGGAGACCCAATTAAATCTGGCTGAAAGCAGCTTTAGATGCGCAACCTACAGAGGAAAATCGAGCCAACTATCATAAGACTAAGGCTGAATATCTGCAAGCCTCTGCTGCAGAATTGCGCTTCTGGAGGCAAAAGGCTAGAGTGAAATGGCTTCAAGAGGGGGATGCTAATACACAGTATTTTCACTCTATTGTTAAGGGGAAACGCACGAAATTACGTATTCAGCAAATCAAGGACGCTGAGGGCCACCTGCTAACGGAACCCTCAGACATCATGACAGCGGCGGTTTTTTTTACAAAGATTTGTTTGCACCACATCCAACACAAAACCATGCGGCAATATTATCATATTCCTCGGCTGGTCACGGATGAGGACAATACGCGGTTGTCCATGCTTCCTACTGCATCGGAAATAAAGAGGCGGTATGGCACCTGGATCCTCACAGTGCTGCTGGACCAGATGGTTTTCATGGTATGTTTTATCGTTCCTGTTGGTCGGTCATACATTCTGATGTGGAAAAAGCAGTGCAGGAATTCTTCTTAGGTATTCCGCAGCCTGCCATTATGGCGAGTGCAGTTATTACTTTGATACCCAAAACATCCTCACCACAGTCTTTCAGTGATTTCCGCCCAATCTGTTTGACGAATTTTCAGTAAGGTATGTACCCGGATTATAGCAACGCGTTTGGGACTACTACTTCCTAAGTTGATTTCTCCGGAACAAACAGGTTTCTTCCAGGGTATGATATCTCCACGCAAGTTTTATTGGCCCGAGAAATGGTTCACATGTTGAATAATGATACTTCACATTTATGTTTAAAATTGGATATGATGAAAGCTTTTGATCGAGTCAGTTGGGACTATTTGGAGAGAATTATTGTTGACCTTTGGATTCTCAGGATTTTTCACCAGGTTAATTCTTAATCATCTCCGAGCTACCACATTATCAGTTTTGGTCAATGGTGAACCATCTCCATTTTCGTCCATTTCGGGAGTAAAACAGGGGGATCCTTTATCTCCTTTGCTTTTCATTCTGTCTTCTGAGGGATTCAGCCGTGGCTTATCGACTTTAGTAGCAGGCAATATTCGCTCATTCAGACTTGGTCGTATTCCATTTGCCATTTCTCATTTAGCGTATGCCGATGATCTCCTTGTTTTCCTACAAGGTACACAACGCAATATCAGTCGATTTAAAAAGTTCCTAACAGACTATGAAACTGCTTCTGGACAAAAGGTTAACTTCCACAAGAGTAGTATGATTCCAGATGGATTATCTGTGCGTCGTGTTCGTCATTTACAGGAGATTCTGGGGATGAGACTTTCGTCACTTCCTTTTCGTTATTTGGGCTCTTATCTTCACAAGGGTATTAACGCTCTCGCTATTGTGCTACTCTGTTACAACATTTCGATGATAAATTACAAGGGTGGCAATCCAGACTTTTATCTTCTGCAGGCCGTTTAGTGTTGCTACGTTCTGTTATCTCTGCGCTCCCTCTACATGTCATGGCAGCAGGAGGTCTGCCAAAGTCAGTCATAAAAATGATACAAAGGAAAATGGCGACTTTTTATTGGGGAAATCGCCATCATTGGGTTGCATGGTCCACTATTACATTGCCTTTTGAAGAGGGTGGATTGGGGCTGCGAGATCTCCATTCCTTGCAGCAGGCATACCATTGCAGAATCTGGTGGCAATATCATAAGCACGATACGCTATGGAGTCGGTATATGCACGCTAAATATGGACGCCGGGGGGATTTTCGGCCACGCCTGCCAGATTCCCCAGTTTGGAAGCTTATTTGTCGCATTCATATATTTGTGTATCACATACCACTGGGGCTAATAATTTCCTCGCTTGGCAGCCCACGGCATCAGGGGAATTTTCACTTAAATCTGCATACAATATTTGTCGCTCATCTCGACCCACATTGCTTCCGCAAAATTCATTTGGTTCAAACACCATTCACCATCATCAGATTATTCTATGGCGTTTATTCCATGCGGCTTTACCTTTTGAAGACTATATAGGCTCTTATTTGACAGCACGTCCCACGCAGTGTCCATTCTGCAAGCGGCATTCTTCCTCGGTGGATCATATATTTCTCTATTGCTCGACAATTCAGCCTGTGTGGATGTTCTTTGTCTCGGAATTGCAAGGTGTACCTCCAACTACTCTATCGCTCAGACAATACTTATTAGCTTGGTGGTACAGGTCATCCACTCTTCTTTAGATGGGGTGCTTAAGGTTGTGGTCCCGGCCATTATAGTTTATAATATATGGCGTGCCTATGCAAATCTGGTATATGGGGATCAGATATCCTTTTCTATAACTGCATTTCGGCGCACAATTCACTTTGATCTTCATATGTGGGGTCATAAGATTCAAGGAACTAAATTGGCAGCCGGTCCAATTACGCCGTTATCATGGCTTCCAATGCCCCGCCCTCGCGTCTTCAAGTGGTTAAGTGGCTTACTCCACCATCAGGCCGATTTAAACTCAATGTGGATGCAGCAGTTGGACGATTCAATGCGGCAGGAGGCGCCATTCTGCGTGACTCTAGTGGTGCATGTGTGCGTGCCATCGCATTCCGCCTCCCATCCTGTACACCATTGCAGGCTGAAATCCAGACAGCACTGTTTGGCTTGTTATATTTCTTACCATTATATAGATCCCTGATTATGGAAACTGATTGTGCACAACTGATACAACGTTTAGGGCAGCATCAATCGGTCTTCGGCAACTTCCATCTGAAATTACTACAGTTGTTGATCACACGTCATCACTTGGAAACTAAACACGTGTTCAGGGAGGCGAATATGACAGCGCATTACTTGGCACAGCATGCAATGATGTCGCCATGCACTTCATTTTTCACATCCTCTAGCCTCCCATCAATTGTCCGAGCAGCAGTCTCACTGGACCTCACGTCAGTCACGGTGCGTAGACAGTCAACATAACGTCTTCCAAATGGATTGGCACACTCAATTTTTATCTGCCTGTGCTTGTTGGAGTAGGTAGGCACGGGGGGTATGTTGGCTGCTCCTTCTCTACTATTTATCATAAACATTATCAATGCTTACACACATATTATTTTTCCATGTACACATAATCTCTTTGCTGAGGATACTCGACCGGTTTTGGTACATGCTGCGATATGTAAGATCAGGGCGTTTGCACCGATTGGCAAGAGAGTTCTGTTGCTGCCTGTGCTATTCCTAGTGCAGGCAGCCTTGGTGGGTTCAATATTCTATTGATTTACTCTATTGGGTTGATTTTACTAGATCTGTGTGATATATATATTGGTTTGGCTGCTGCATGTATATTTGGGTGTTGGCAATCTCACATGCATGCTGGTCTTGGGAACCATCACATTGCTGGATTTTCATCTTGCGCAAATGACTATACGTGGATGGGAACGCATTTGCGACATGAGCTTTGGCGGTTGCTCCCTATCTATGTCTTCCACCAGGATTGGCGAACTCTGACACATCCTGCCTGTTTCCTCAGGGATCCAGGCAGGCTCGGTATGTCTGCTTATATATCGGCCTGTATTTTATATTCTCCACTGTGTTATAACCCCTTGGTGTTTTCTATTTCATGTCTTGGATTACGTCTGGCGATGACACCTGTTGGTTTTCCCTTCTTGGAGAACTTAACACTCATTGACAAGCCTAAGCCATGGATCGATATGATGGGACTACTGGAGGTGACGCTGACGCATCGTACATTCAGCTTTATTCGACACCGGCACCAATTTCAAGGATACCAACATTTGTACTCATATTTACATTCTATGCATTTCAATGATAGTCATATAAATATGTACGCTTTTTCCTTCGCTAGGGTTTTATCCACAAGGGTGGTTTTTCCTAGCAAGGTTTTAATGCGGCATATCGTATATGACTGGAGATATGTACTTCTAGATCGTTACTTCATTTGTTCACATACTTTGAACTGATGTAATATGGTTTTCCTCCGCCATAAGTGAGGCTTTATTCTAATCAAATAAATTTTTTCAAAATATATATATATATATATATTATATAATATATATATATATATATATATAAGAATAGGATTACACTGACTCAACTCTGTAACATTCTCACGCTTCTAATATATATCCGATGACTTTGCACGGAGGAAGACAACACTTTTTGCTCTAGGTGTTGCCTGTATCATTTTGGTACAGGCAACAACGCTTTTGCAGTTCGTCTCACAATGTCTGCAACGTGACTCTACTTCACGCTATTTCCCTTGCTTCTGCCTGTGTTCTTTTAGAATGCAGGCAGATCTGGTATGACTTTATTTCATTGTTGCTACGTCTCTAACCTACTTTTTCTTGGTCATTTGCCTCTCATTTTTTCGGCGCCGGCACAACCATGGGATTCGTGATATCAAAAACAGAAGGCACAACCATGGGATTCGCGAGTTTCAAGATAGAAGGCATCGAAGACTATAGATTAGATATGCTTTTCTTTTTCTTCATTATAATTGTATTGCATTCATTTATATTAGCCATACTTTTATTCTAGCTTTGTTATGTCATTTTCGTTTGGGAGAGTCTCCCGTAATTACTCATAAATGTAACCACGATATTCCTCCGCCACAAGTGAGGGCTCATATATTAATAAAATAATAGACGGTACCACCCGTCTTTCACTAAAAAATATAAGAATAGGGCAGTCAAAAGAGAAGAAAAAAAAGGAAGAAGAAATTGTAGTTAGATTAATATCCTAACAAAATAACCAAGTGTAGAAAATTGTGTAGAAATCAAATGATAAAATTTTGTCCTACACTAACCACCCACAACTCACCCTTGGCCCGACCACATAGGCAAGAAAAGACAAGATTTTTGTCTTGCTTTACCCACATGAAGCCAATCCTGTTTATACCAAAAGCCGTCCATCTCTTACACCATTTCTTACACCCTTCTTGACAAACATCAACAAACCAAACCCACTCCCTATTACACCCATTTGTGTCGGCCACTCTTAGTCCAAGGAAGGAAGAGATTTTTCCTCTTTCATACACTCCATTGTCTTATGATTTCAAGACAAGCAACCACTCTATCTTCTCCCATCAATCTTCCAAAACTTCATGATAAAGTCTTCCTCCCTATTTTTAACCTCTCTCACCCGTCCCCTCTCCATAGAAAGAGAGAAGACTCCCCTTTCTTCTCATTTCCACACTAGCCCATTTCCATCTGTTGAGAAATTGGTGTTTCAATGATTTACAAGTGCATGATTTTTATGTTATGTGATTTCATAATCCATGATTTATATGTGGTTTCATGATTTAAATGTTATTTGATTTCAAAATGTGTATGTCTTATATGCTTATATATATCATTGTTGCACTAACAAGCCATGAAGCGTTAAGGCTTAAATCATATGGCAAACATTGTTGTGTTTACAATATTTTCAGGCGACATACTAGCTGAACTAAATGAGTTCATTAAATGGAGCACTTAAGGATATATTTTAAGATATCTATTATTCAACAAATATCAAAAATGGAAAGTTCGTCTCTACATCTCTTCGATATATACACGGCATATATATCTCTCTTGAATATACACTCGGCATATATATCTTATGGACACATGGTATATATATTTATTGGATATACACGGCATATATATCTTATGGATGCATACGGCTTATATACATCTCTTGGATATACACATGACCTATATATTATGGATACACATGGCATATATATATCTCATGGATATACACACGACATATATTCTATCTCAAGATGACAAGCTATCTATTTCTATCTTGACATTTCGTCAGTATGCCATCAACATACGTCAACAACGAGAGAATCATATACATATCATATACATATCCAAGGTATTCTCAAGTCATATATTTCATGTCATCAAACTTCAAAAATTATATCGACATGACAAAAGTGGCATAAACCGAAAGTTGTCATATCATATGACTACCGAGCCATCACCGACACATCATATATTCATCTACAAAGATGTCCTGCCAATATGCATTCCTAGAACTCAAAAATTTCGTGCACTACATGGAAAGATACAATATCAAAGTCACAACACAAATACATATATCAATTATCCATCATCTTCCTTATTTCTCAGAAAATCAAATTCAAATTTGATACTCCCATGATCGAATCTCTATACACTTTGGAGCTGAGATTACACATGTTTTTATGTATGTTATATGTACATTACACATTTTATATGTCAAAGGGGTTTGCGACAAAATGGAGGAAAACCGAGCAATCGACAGAAGAGTAGAAATTCGAAGTTCCTACATCATCATACATGGAATGTTTTATTACATGTTGTGACATGTATTTATAGATGTATTATACAGCCAAAGACTGATCTTGAAAGATTCTAGAAGACAAGGTAAAATGGTATTTGAAAATTGCCATGATTCATGAAGATTATACACAGCATTGTGTGCTAAGAGCGGGGCGCCAGTTTTGAAGGTGATTGGAGACTTAGTGCATCTCACATCATATTATATTTGATAAAGAAGAACCTACAAATATATTCAAGCAATTATGAAAAGCAATACACACAAATTAAGGAGTCAAAATATTGTGGAATAATGGTGAATTTTTCAGCATGTTGCCTTAAATTTGGGAAGGAATCAAGGGCCAAGTTTATTTAAAATTATTCAAAGGAAATGCAAGACTTCTCTAAAGGGCATTCAAGATAATTCTTGGAGATCTTCTCAGCCCTAGGGGCGTTGCTATCCATCTATAAAAGGAGGGAGATGATCAAACACAAGATAAGAACTTCATTGCAAAATTCTACTAAGTTTCTACAAGACTATACTTCATTCTCTATCTTCATCTCTTGTATATAGTGTTATATCCCATTTTTTTAATAAGGGTAAAAAGGGCATTTGAGCTAATTAATTAGAAAACCTAATTTGATTAGGAAAATTTTCCCTAAACCCTAATCAAATTCTATTTAAACATGTAAACCCTCTCCCTCCCCACATAACAAGTCGGCGTCATTCACAGAAGGGAAAGGGACGACTTCCTCCTTCTTGGTTCAACAAGCTGCCGCTTTTAGGGAGAAATACCACCACTCGATCACGCTCTTCAACACGTATCAATTACCAGGTAGGTGCCCCCTTAACATCCGTTGAATGAAACAAACAAGATATTTAATTTCTCTATGAAAACGGGATCGTGCATTAATATTTGTGATTGTATGATGCTTGATTATTAGATTATATGTATATGTGATGAATTGTATGTTCGTATATATGATCGTATATGTATATATATATATATATGATGCTATTTTCGTATGAAAACTCCAAAAAAATTTGATTTTGGATGTGCGTGTGAATACCGGAATCGTAGGAAGAAGTGTTTGTGCCGGCGACGCGTGGCCGGTGGTGGTGGGCTATGACCACGTGCTGCCAGATGGAGGAATAAGGGAGGAGGGGGGCTAAGAGGGGTGTGCTAGGGGGTGGTGTGGCTGGGGAGCAGGGGGGCTGTGATGGTCAGGTGGGGGTTGGCTGGAGGGAGTGGGGCTGAGGGAGGGGGCGGGTTGGAGTGGCGTGGGGGCGGTGGATGGTGACTGGGGGAGCGGCTGGAGGGGGACGGTTGAAGGTGGGGTGCGATGTGGGGGAGCGGATGAGGGAGCGGGGGAAGTCGAAAGAATCTAAGAGGGGTTGGGGGAAATCGCAGAAAGAATTAAGAAAGTTAGAATTGAGGGAAGTCACGGGAAGGTAGCAAAAATAGAAAAGGAAAAAAGAAAAAGAAAAGGAAAAAAGAAAAGAAAAGGATAAAGAAGAAGAAAATGAAAGGGAAAGTAAATGAAGGATTCCGTGTATGATTTCTGTGCATGCATGCATTACGACATTGCATATATGATATGTTCTAATCTGTTCCATTCTGTTCTGTTAGGATATGTGAGACGCAAGTCGCATATCTGATCTGTTCTATTCCATTCCGTTCTGTTAGGACCCGGGGTCATACATTGCACGATTAGATGAATGTTCTGAGAAGGAAGGTTTATCATGCATCACGTATAAGGCATTGCCTTTCATGCTCATTCTGCATGATTATGTGATTGATTGTTTTAAGAAGTTATGACCGTTATACGTTGTTTTAAGAAGTTCTGACCGTTATACGTATTTATGAAAACATGGACAATCTATTTTCGTATTACAGTACGTATATGTATTTCACTACTGTCCTAGCATGTATGATCTCACTGGGCCGATGCAGGCAGGGTACCTACTAAGTGACGTTTTGTCGCTCACACCGTTCATTTTGTTTTCTTGCAGACGGTTCAGGGTATGATTACTTATGGATTGGAGAAGATTCAGAGTGGACTCAGTGAGACTCGTAGAGACTGTTTGGGGATTCAGGATCAAGAAATAGAGAAGTTTATTTTATTTATTATTTCATTTGAGGACTTAGCTTAGGGAGTTTAGTTTACGCACTTTACGATGTCGTTAGGGGATTTTGACTTGATGTTGACTATATATGATTTTGGGGATTTTACCTTCGATTTAGGGTTTTGAATTGAATTATTTTGCTTCCGCAATCGAAGACTATGTCGTTTTGATAAGTGCAGGGATTCGTACAGACGCCTTGTATATCCCTTAGTGGAATACGGCGGGCATACCGGTTCTGACCCTATGGTTCGGGACAGGATGCTACAGGTGGTATCAGAGTCCAGGCTCTAGATCTACTACAGAAAAACGTAGAATTAAGAAATGATCTTAGACGTAAGAGATGACTATAGACTTAAGTTTCGATCGTAGATGTAAGTTGATCTTAGACTAAGTTTGATTCTAGACATAAGCTGTGATCTGAGACTAAGTTTGATTCTAGACATAAGCTGTGATCTGAGACTAAGTTTGATTCTAGACGTAAGCTATGATCTGAGACTAAGTTTGATCTTAGAATAGGTTTGATTTAGAATAAGTGATGATCGGATTAGGGGTACGGTTGGTTTTTACTTTTTTTATTGGTCTGTATTTGACTGTTTTCTGTATCTTAAATTAATATATTTCCTAAAATGCCCTTGACAAAAGAACTGAAATTTTCTTGTCGTAGCAAATACGCCGTCGAGAAGAGAACGGTAGGAACGGCAATGGGAACCACTCTGAGAATGGGGCCCCACCGCAGGTTGTGCTTCCCCAGGCCCTGACCTACGCACTACGGGTCATGGCCCAAACTGTGGTGCAACAACATCAGCAGCCACAGGCTCCACCACCGCACTCGGACTTGAGATTCTTCTAAAAGTGGATGCGGAGGAGTGGTGGCGCAGCACAACTGACATCGCCGATTACTTGGATCTAATTTCAGAATGAGTTCAATACGTATTACGTACCGATAGTATGATCTTCAGAGCATGGCTTTAGATGCATGGCGAAAACATAGAATTAGGCCTTGATATTAGAAACTAAGTTATGATTTTGCCTCTAAGTCACAATTTTAGACATAAGTGATGATTTGAACATAAGCGATGATCATGGACATAGATACTGATCTCCGTTATTAGTGATGATCCTGAACATAAGTCACGATCTTATACATAAGTAACGATCTCGATTAAGGGTTGACTTTGGGCATAAGTAATGATTTAGTAATAAGTGTTGATTATGTACTAATTATGATTTGGAAATAAGACGTGATCTTAGACTTAAGAACTGATGATGCAAAGAACGATCCTAGACATAAGTTATGATCCTAAACTTAAGAAGTCGATTGGTTTTGAAACACGTATACCTAGGATATCCCATACGATTCTCCCTTATCTAAGGTTAATCATAACTCTCTAAGCTTTGATCTTAGTAACCCTAGTCAAATACTATATAATTGAATTGAATGAATTCCAGCCTTACTGAAACTGCAACATGGTACTCGGTACCATTAGGGTAAAGTAAAGCGGGTCCATATCCCTACTTGGACGGTAACATCAGAGCAGGCTTAGATCTAAGTTGGGACCGTAGCTACTAAGAAATGAATTATAATAGTATGATAAATACTAAGAGATGATTTATAGTAGAATGATAGAAACTAAATAACGATTAGCGTTATAATCAGTAAAGTTTAGTTAAAGATATTGTACAGAAGAATTTATAGTATAAGGTTAAGATGTTGAATGTAGGGTAATCAAAATAGGTCGACGATATTAGTCTTATTAGAGGTATTGAACAATAGCGACATGAGAGAATCGACTATAGTATGTGCCTTGGAATACTATATCATTACAAAACTGTGGGTTAAGTGTTGACATCGGAACATTTAGTTCGAATCTAGTAGGCTTGATTTGAAATAGAGTAAGCATGAACCAGTAGTGGTTGCTTGTTCAGGTGAGATTTAACTAGGATAATTAGCGGTTCAAATAACCAAGTAAAGAAATACTGTGGATCAGTATGGCGCACGGAAGCATGGTGAATTAGAACACCTTAAGTCGATAAATATTTAGTGTGTCATGCTAGGATTGGACAATTTAAGTTAGGGATTTTATCATAGTAGGCGAATGTTAGACTTATAAGAAACGATATATAGACGGATTGCTCTGTTTAAAATAAGGATGGATTATAGAAATTATACGAAATATCGGACTACTATTTCTTTAGCAGATAAATATTGTATATAAGCATAAAAACCGAGTTATACCTATAACTTTACAAGGACTTCAAAAGACATTTTTTTTTCAAAAATACATTATTCAGGCTCATTTCTTTATAGAGTCTACAAAACTTTACAAAGCTAAGTTTTTTTTTGCAAATAAAATTTTCAATTCTTTTGACGACCTTGAAAAGGGAAAAACTTTTAAAATATTGATGTTCTTGCAGAAACGATGTCTTTATATATATTTCTTATAGAATAATTTAAATTTTTGTTTTTGTTATATCTATTTTCTTAGTCAAAATTAATTTAATTTGACGACTACCGCTATCGCAAGCAGTTTAACCGTTTAAATGTTTTCGAAGTTATTTACCCGCTTGCGAGGAACTTATATTTTTTGTGGGAAAAAAGGTAGTTTTCAAAATATATACATGTTTTTGAAAACGGAAGGTACCATATTCAAATCGTTTCATAAAACCTTACATTATTAAGTTTTCAACCGTTTTAACGCAATTTTACCAAAATGCCTTGCGAAAAAGTTATATTATCGTTTTTAAAATGGTCATTTGAGATATCGCGTTGTGAAAACAAATCTAGTATACTTTGAGTTTTGTGTTTACAAAAATTAGAAGGTTCAGTATTTTAAATAGTTAAAGCTATATTCAAAATTATAGCTACGTAAACTAATTTTCCTTTTAATTTGAAGAAAAATATGTCCATACACATATTTCGTATACTAGGCTGTTGACGATATCTTAGAGAAATTAAGAGCATGATCATAAAGTTAGTTCGTAAGTATATAAGAATTGATATTTTGAAGACTTGGTTGTATTAAGGAAGGGTATCGATTACCATATTGGCATACACAAAGGATGTTTATCTAGGAGATGAATCATATGTGATAAGTTTAAGAATCCGGTATTGTAGATTGCAATAAGTTGAATGATACACGTCAAGTGGTATAAGTAGAAGTTTGTAAGCACTAATTATAGAGAATTAAGTAAGGATCGAACCCTATAAGGACTAGATCATCTTGTGAGATGCTAGTGATGACTAAGTTAAATCGTACTAGAGTACAACGTATTCCGAAGAATGCATACAGCTTCAGGGATGAGTTTTATGAACAAGGTGTTAAGTAAAAGATTGTACTACACGTAAGAACTGATTTTAAGGGGTTGCTCATGATAGAAAATATAAGTACGATGTAGACCAACGATTAAGTTATGAAGCCAGTATAGTGACGATACCCTTAAGGTTGATTCGAGAATGATAGAAAGAATAGGTTACGATCTATCAGGCGGATGACAATGGATTTAAAGATTACATTGTATATATACACACTGAATGATTTGAGGACTTAGTGATGTATCGAGGAAGTGCAAAGGGTAACGTATCAGAACACGCAAGGGATACTAAGTTCGGTCATGATCTAGATAAATGAATTAGGTAGGACTATACTAACTTATTGATAACGTAACACACAAGTTTCGAGGACAAAACTTTTTGTAAGAGGGGGAGAATGTTATATCCCATTTTTTAATAAGGGTAAAAAGGGCATTTGGGCTAATTAATTAGAAAACCTAATTTGATTAGGAAAATTTTCCCTAAACCCTAATCAAAATCTATTTAAACACGTAAACCCTCTCCCTCCCCACATAACAAGTCGGCGTCATTCACAGAAGGGAAAAGGAACGACTTCCTCCTTCTTGGTTCAACAAGCCGCCGCTTTTAGGGAGAAATACCACCACTCGATCACGCTCTTCAACACGTATCAATTACCAGGTAGGTGCCCCCTTAACATCCGTTGAATGAAACAAACAAGATATTTAATTTCTCTATGAAAACGGGATCGTGCATTAATATTTGTGATTGTATGATGCTTGATTATTAGATTATATGTATATGTGATGAATTGTATGTCCGTATATATGATCGTATATGTATATATATCTATGATGCTATTTTCGTATGAAAACTCCAAAAAGATTTGATTTTTGGATGTGCGTGTGAATACCGGAATCGTAGGAAGAAGTGTTTGTGCCGGCGGCGCGTGGCCGGTGGTGGTGGGCTATGACCACGTGCTGCCCGATGGAGGAATAAGGGAGGAGGGGGGCTGAGAGGGGTGTGCTGGGGGGTGGTGTGGCTGGGGGAGCAGGGGGCTGTGATGGTCAGGTGGGGGTCGGCTGGAGGGAGTGGGGGCTGAGGGAGGGGGCAGGTTTGAGTGGCGTGGGGGCGGTGGATGGTGACTGGGGGTGCGGCTGGAGGGAGTGGGGTTGAGGGGGGCGGCTGGAGGGGGACGGTTGAAGGTGGGGTGCGATGTGGGGGAGTGGGTGAGGGGGCGGGGGAAGTCGAAAGAATCTGAGAGGGGTTGGGGGAAATCTCAGAAAGAATTAAGAAAGTTAGAATTGAGGGAAGTCACGGGAAGGTAGAAAAAATAGAAAAGGAAAAAAGAAAAAGAAAAGGAAAAAAGAAAGAAAAGGATAAAGAAGAAGAAAATGAAAGGGAAAGTAAATGAAGGATTCCGTGTATGATTTCTGTGCATGCATGCATCACGACATTGCATATATGATATGTTTTGTTCTGTTCCGTTCTGTTCTGTTAGGATATGCGAGACGTAAGTCGCATATCTGATCTGTTTCATTCCGTTCTGTTCCGTTCTGTTAGGACCAGGGGTCATGCATTGCACGATTAGATGAATGTTCTGAGAAGGTAGGTTTATCATGCATCACGTATGTGGTATTGCATTTCATGCTAATTCTGCATGATTATGTGATTGATTGTTTTAAGAAGTTATGACCGTTATACGTTGTTTTAAGAAGTTCTGACCGTTATACGTATTTGTGAAAACGTAGACAGTCTATTTTCATATTACAGTACGTATATGTATTTCACTACTATCCTAGCATGTATGATCTCACTGGGCCGATGCAGGCAGGGTACCTACTGAGTGACGTTTTTGTCACTCACACCATTCGTTTTGTTTTCTTGCAGACGATTCAGGGTATGATTACTTATAGGTTGGAGAAGATTCAGAGTGGACTCAGTGAGACTCGTAGAGACTGTTTGGGGATTCAGGATCAAGAAATAGAGAAGTTTATTTTATTTATTATTTCATTTGAGGACTTAGCTTAGGGAGTTCAGTTTACGCACTTTACGATGTCGTTAGGGGATTTTGACTTGATGTTGACTATATATGAGTTTGGGGATTTTACCTTCGATTTAGGGTTTTGAATTGATTTATTTCGCTTCCGCAATCGAATACTCTGTCATTTTGATAAGTGCAGGGATTCGTACAGAAGCCTTGTATATCCCATAGTGGAATACGGCGGGCGTACCAATTCTTACCCTATGGTTCGGGACAGGGCGCTACATATAGCCTTAAGCCTATCATTCATACATGTCATATTTAGAATAGGCTTCATATAAATCACCCAAATACATTCCATTGTTGTACAAGGTTGATCAAGGTGTGATCAAACCTTCATTCGGTGAGGTGGTGCTGATTGGTGCTAATTGTTGGTTTCTTGGTGTAGAACATTGTAAAGGGGTTGGACATTAAAAGAGTTAGTGTATACCTACAGCCGCCCTTGTTCTAAGGTGACTTTGGTGATTAGTGAATATCAAGGTAGGTGTCCTTGAAGACTGGAGTAGGTCACATTGACCGAACTAGTATAAATATCTTGGTGTTCTTACTTTCAGCACTCTTGACTCTAAGTTTCTGTTTTTGGATCGTTTTTATAGCCATAGTAAAAATAGCAAACAATTTTTAAAAATCATAACTCTTTGCAGAAACATAGCCACAGGTCTTAGGTTTTATTTGCTACAAGTTTCATTGCATTTGGATAAGTATAAGTCATCCAAACGTTCAGAGTTCTGAGACTAGTGCAAATCTGTTTTTCAGATTGGTAAAGGTTGAGAACTTCAACATGGTTGATATACTTTCAAAAGGTATTTTTCAAAACAGTTTGAACTGATTAAACTAGAAATCCTAAGGAACATCCCATAAAAGTTTCAGACCATTTAGAGTAGTCATCTATTAGGTATAAATTTTTCATTATAAGGAACAATTTATGGCAGGATTGACATAGTTAGGTCAGAGGCATTGTTCCAGGGCCTTAAACTTTGAGTTTTAATCTGCAATTTCTATGACAAATTCATAACGTCTGAGAGTACATTTTCACCAAGTTACATAATTTTTGGAGGTCTAAAACCTAATCATCTGAGTATTTCAAAACAAGGTATGAAAACAGAATCTGTTTCAGAAGTGAGTAATTGGTAACCAAAAGTTATATAAACCAATTTTTTCTGCACTCACTATTCGACCCCCCTTCTAGTGGCGATATACAGGTCCCACAAGTGGTATCAGAGCGCAAGCACACTCACTATAAGAAGATTCAATGATCTTTGTGAGATGCATCCACTAGTTATAAAACCGAGCAAGAAGGAATGTCAAGCGTAAGGCCTCCTCTTTTCAACGGTGAGTCTTTCATGCAATGGAAACTTCGTATGAAACTTTTCTTTATGGCGATTGATATAGACTTATGGTCCATCATAGAAGACGGTCCTTTTGTTTCGTCTAAGATAACTACTATGGATGGCGTTACATTAGAAGTAGTAAAACCTAAGCAAGAATATACCGTAGATGATAAAAAGAGATTAAGTATGAATGCTAAGGCTATGTAACTTTTTCCAAATTGTTTAAATAAAAGTGAATCAAGTTATGTGTCCAATTGTTCTAGTGCCCAAGCAATATGGAGATGTCTTAAAATGAAGCATGAAGGTACTAGTCAACTAAAAGAGTCCAAGATAAACATGCTTATGTCAACTCTTGAATCCTTCAAATTATTACAGAATGAATCTATTGTTGATATGGATTTACGATTGACTAACATTTACAATTCTCTTGAGTCTCTTGGAAAAGTATTTTCTTCAAGGAAAAGGTTCAAAAGGTATTAAGAAGTCTCCCATTCGAATAGGATCCCAAAGTCACTGCAATTGAAGAAAGTAAGCAAAGGTTCAAATGAATACATCTCTACCTTTTCTGATCGGATGATAGTGATACAGATTCCGATAAGGATGATCTAATCAAGTTGACTGGATTGAGAAAGATCATGAGAAAGTCATTTAAAAACAAACATAATCCTACGTCATCTAAGAACCATAGAAAGAATAATGATAAAATGTCAATTGTTATACTTGTTAAAGACTTGGACATATATCATATGACTGCCCGAACAAGGACAAAACAATGAATAAAAACCATGACAAGGATCGAACAAAAACTAGACCCTTCTCAGAACCTAAACCAAGGAGAAGAGCCATTAAAGCATCCACATGGAGTCATTCATCCGATTCCGAAAGTGAAGAAGCCGAAGAGGAAATGGCTCAAATATGCTTTACATCCAAAGCATTTAAGTGAGGTAAATTCTGATTCTGATTCTGAGCCTTCTTATGATGATTTATTTTGTCAATATCTTGAATGGCATAAGTTTTCTAAGGCTCTTGCAAAAAAAGGAAACGGCTAATTGAAGACAAGAAGTTAGAATCTTCTAACACAAACCTTGTATCTCAATTAAACGATTCAAAAGAAGAGTCGTCTTGCATGTCAATGCCTTAAAATCAGAGATTTCATCTTTAACATCCAAAAATAATGAGATGAAAGCTGAGATTTTAAATTTGAAATCAAGAAACATGGATTTAAAAAGAATGGTAAAACAATTCGATACGGGCACGTGCATGCTAGATCGTCCCATTTCCTCTTAAAAGCATGAAAATGATAAAACTGGATTATGGTATGTTGAAGATAACAAGGAAAAAAATAAACATACAAACTTTGTCTTATCTTCATCTAAGCAACCATATGTGTTCAAAAGGATTGAAAAGCCTAAGAAGACGAACATAAAAACTAGCGAGTTACCTATTATATCTCATTGCACTTCTTCTTTTTCGTCACTACTAAGAATAATCATGTATCATATAGATATGAAAGAAAACCTTTGATGCATATACGACATTCATATAACACAAATGCATCTAGATCACGCACCATGCATACAAACCGAAATGCATATCAAAGACTATATTATGGAAAATTCGGCCATTATAGGCAAAACTAAAACGAGCACAACATATACTATATTTACTCATTTTTTGGAAGATCGAGAAAGGTTACCCAGGTTTGGATACCTAAAGGTACTTTTACGAAGGGTTAAATTACTAACCCATAAGGACCCAAAAATAAAGGGTACGTAAATGATTAAACATTAAAGCCCTTAATCAAGTCGCATATGAAAATTTACGATCTAAATTAGGCATGATTTCTATTGATATGCTATAAATTATTGCTTTTACTCTAATTGCATCTTTTGATGTAATTTACAAAATCAAGGGGGAGAAAAAGAATTATTTAGCATGATTTAAAGAATGATTTAAAGGGAGAAAATACAAGGCGAGAAGTGCATGATCTAGAGGGAGAGATTGACTTAAGGGGGAGCACGACTTAAGGGAGAGTTTGAGATTATATTTTAAAATATATCTTATGAATGCATGATTGTATGGGGAGTAATTAAGTCACATCTAAATCATGACTAAAGGTTATTTTTCAAATCATCAAAAGGGGGAGATTGTTGAGAAATCGATGTTTGAATGATTAACAAGTGCATGATTTATAAGTTATGTGATTTCATAATGCATGCTTAATATGTGGTTTCATGATTTAAATGTTATTTGATTTCAAAATGTGTATGTCTTATATGCTTATATATATCATTGTGGCACTAACAAGCCATGAAGCTTTAAGGCTTAAATCATATGGCAAAATGTGTTTACAATATTTTCAGGTGACATACTAGATGAACTAAATGAGTTCATTAAATGAAGCGCTTAAGGATATATTTGAAGATATCTATTATTCAACAAATATAAAAATGGAAAGTTCATCTCTACATCTCTTAAATATATACACGGCATATATATATCTCTTAGATATACACTCGGCATATATATCTTATGGGCACATGGTATATATATTTCTTGGATATACACGGCATATATATCTTTTGGATGCACACGGCATATATAAATCTGTTGGATATACACACGGCATATATATTATGGATACACACGGCATATATATTTCTTGGAGTCACAAGGCATACATATATCTCATGGATATACACACGACATATATTCTATTATCTCATGGATATACACACGACATATATTCTATCTCAAGATGACAAGCTATATCTTTATATCTTGACATTTCATGAGTATGCCATCAACATACGTCAACAACAAAAGAATCATATACACATAATATACATATCCAAGATATTCTCAAGTCATTTATTTCATGTCTTCAAACTTCCAAAATTATATTGACGTGACAAAAGTGCATAAACCGAAAGTGGTCATATCATATGACTATCGAGCCATCACCGACACATCATATATTCATCATACAAAGATGGCCAGTTAATATACATTCCTAGAACTCAAAAATTTCGTGCACTACATGGAAGATACAATATCAAAGTCTCAGCACAAATACATATATCAATTATCCATCATCTTCCTTATTTCTCGGAAAATTAAATTCAAAATTGATACACCCCATGACCGAATCCCTTATACACTTTAGAGCTGAGATTATACATGTTTCTATGTATATTACATGTTAACTTACACATTTTATATGTCAAAGGGGTTTGTGACAAAATGGAGAAAAACCGAGCAATCGACAGAAGTTGAAATTTGAAGTTCCTACATCATCGTACATGGAACGTTTTTATTACATGCTGTGACATGTATTGATACATGTATTATACAGCCAAAGACTGATCTTGAAAGCTTGTAGAAGGCAAGGGAAAACGGTAATTCAAAGTTACCATGATTCATAAAGATTCTACCTTATTACCATGCAAGATTAAAAATCAAATTTCAGCATTGTGTGCTAAGAGGGGGCGCCGGTTTTGAAGGTAATTGGAGCCTTGGTGGATCTCACATTATATTATATTTGATAAAGAAGAACCTACAAATATATTCAAGCAATTATGGGAAGCAAGATACACAAATTAAGGAGTCAAAAGCTTGTAGAATAATGCTAAACTTTTTCGGGAAGGAATCAAGGGCCAAGTTTATTCAAAATTATTCAAAGGAGATACAAGACTTCTCTCAATGACATTCAAGACAATTCTTGGAGATCTTCTCAGCCCTAGGGACGTTGCTATCAATCTATAAAAGGAGGGAGATGATCAAACACAAGATAAGAACTTCATTGCAAAATTCTACTAAGTGCCTATAAGATTATACTTCATTCTCTATCTTCATCTCTTGCATATAGTCTTAAGCCTATCATTCATACATGTCATATTCAGAATAGGCTTCATATAAACCACCCAAACACATTCCATTGTTGTACAAGGTTGATCAAGGTGTGATCAAACCTTCATTCAGTGAGGTGGTGCTGATTGGTGCTGATTGTTGGTGCTCTTGGTGTAGAACATTGTAAAAGGGTTAGATATTGAAGGAGTTGGTATATAACTACAGCCACCCTTAATCTAAGGTGACTTTGGTGATTAGTGAAAAACAAGGAAGTTGTCCTTGACGACTAGAGTAGGTCACATTGACTGAACCAGTATAAACATCTTCGTGTTCTTACTTTCAGCAATCTTTACTTTTAGTTTCTGTTTTTGAATCATTTGTATAGCCACAGGAAAAATAGCAAACAATTTTTATAAAAATTTGCATAAACATAGCCACAGGTCTTAGGTTTCATTTGCTACAAGTTTCATTGTATTTGGATAAGTATAAGTCATCCAAATGTTCAGAGTGCTGAGACTAGTGCAAATATGTCTTTCTGATAGGCAAAGGTTAAGAAAATTAACGTGGTTGATATACTTTCCAAAAGAACTTTTCAAAACTGTTTAAACGGAGTAAACTAGACATTCTAAGGAACATCTCATAAAAGTTTCAGTCCATTTAGAGTAGTCATCTATTAGGATTAAATTTTTCATTATAAGGCACAGTTTATGGCAGTATTGACATAGTAAGGTCAGAGACACTGTTTCAGGGCCTTAAACTTTGAGTCTTAATCTAAAATGTTTATGACATATTCATAACATCCGAGATTACATTGTCACCAAGTTTCATAATTTTTGGAGGTCTATAACCTAATCATCTGAGTATTCCAAAACAGGGTCTAAAAACAGAATCTGTTTTCATAAGTGAGTAATTGATAACCAAAAGTTTTATAAACAAATTTTTTCCGCACTCACTATTGAACCCCTTTTCTAGTGGTGCTATACAGGTCCAACACCATCTTCCTACACACTCCCTTTCTCTCCCAAGAAAGAAAACAATTCTTCCAAGCCTCCATTTTTCATATTGGCCGAGAACTATAAGAAAAGAAACAAGGAGAAAAATTCTTCTCTTCACCCCACACCATCATTCAAAACAATAGTTAGAAAACCCTCTTTCATCCAAGTGTTGTCCTAAAGTTTGTAGAGCCAAGAACCAAGAAGGAGCAAAGTAAGAACTTCATGTAAAATGAGGTTAAATTCTCCCATTTATCCATTTCCATAGCTGCTCACCAACCTCTCCTTTTCTCTCCCAAAACCGAGGCCTTCAAGGAGGTCAAAGGAGAAAGTTTTCTTCAAGTCAAGTGAGAAAATCTTCACTTTCATTATAAGCACTAAGTGAAAAAGGAAAGTACTCTCCCTAGATCCTACATGGATTTCTAAAGGTTAAAGTATATATGTTCATATTAAAGTTGGACCATTCATGAAGTACTTTCAATGTTTTAGTAGCCAGAATAAGAAAAAGTTATGTTTGTATGTGATGTATAAGATGTGATGTATAAATCCACATGAAGATGTTCAAATGATAAAGAATATGGCCTCATATGTATAAATGAAAAGTGATGACCAACCCTTATGTGGTTACATGTAGGAAGTACTAAAAGAATATGAAATCTTAAGATATGTTGAGAAAAGTGTACTAAGAACCTAACTTTTTGTCATATGTTTATGTATTTTCCATGATGATCATCTTCTATGTATTCTCATGTGTTTTCATTTTTTAATACATTTTGGTGGTCTTGATTAGAATGTTATGATGCAACCATATGCATGGCTTGAATTGTAGCGCCCCGTCCAGGACAAGGGTCTCGGCATGGTGCACCCGCCGTACCCTACTATGAGGAGTACAAGGCGACGTCATCATACATGCAGAAATTGTAATAACATGTATCGACAAGCGGAAACGAAATGTCATAAGCTGAAATGTTCATAACGAGAGTATATCCTAATACATCCGCATAAGTATCATAATACATCCTTGATACAAAATGTCAAAATACAGAGCTGGAATCAAAAAGTACAAAAGAGGTCGTAGCGAGCTGCTAATCAGCTCCCTACGTCTACTTCCGAGCTTGTTTTCAATGAACTCTGGTTTAGGGTCTTGTGGATCTACGTAGTAATATTAAGGGGTGAGCGATAACGAATCACTCAGCAAGACGTTCCGCGTAGGTCCGTCAAGTGGACCATACATTGGGGTAGGGTAAGGGGTGATACAGTATGGTGAAGCTATGTGAAACATAACACATAATGTAACAGAAAAAAACTGAAGCATAGAGTAAATGATGACCAATAAAACATAGAAATAGTAAGGCAGATAACGTGTCAAACATCAATACAGATAAAAAGTATCATAAGGAAAACATACAATTCTAGCAAACAACATGTCTTAGCTTAGGGTTACTTTGTTCTTTCCAGTGTGCATCTTGGTTTGTCCTTGTTGATTTGCAGTGTTTCTTGTCTTACATTTGAGGTTCTTGCCTTAATGTTAATTGGTACATGAGACATGATCGTGACATATGCAAGGAAAAACCTTTTCTAACATATGCAGCGGAAAACTTTTCTTGAAATGAAAATACTTATTTCATACTTGCTTGAATCATGACATGACATAACATGGATGGCTATAGCACTTTTCATAACATGAGAAAGGTACCCACGACATACTGAATGATCCCCCGAATAGTCACAAGTACCGTCTATGAATCCCGATGGTCCAACCACGGTGTTACATCATACGTACATAAGACTAATGTTGATATGCTATCGCAGAGACCCCGGGTCCTGGACACGGTGTTACACTCCTCGATAACGTATTTGCCCCTGACATCCTCCCCCAGGACTAGACATCAGGCAGCCCTCCATACTGAATGTAATAGACGTAACAGAAAAGGCAGAGATCCCTTACCCTGGGCAAGGTGTTACACTCAGCCTGCATATCATGTGCATAAATAATGATACAGAGCCCTTGTCCCATACAAGGTGTTAACTTACCTACGAGTACATGCATACGTCGTATGGAATCAATCGTCTCGAGGTACGAATTCTTAAGAAATCTTATAGTCTTGAAAAAATTTTTGAAATCATAATCTTAGAAAACATGGCATGCGGAAAAACCAGCTTGTAACATGTTTATGATACCGAAACATGAGGACACAATGCATGACATAGACTTTTCTTGGGATGTGTCTTCATGGTTATTATTGATTGGGCCGGATTCTCATAGATACTTAAGCAGACAATACTTTAATTAATTGGTGAAGTTCTTGTGTTGTATAACATTATACATGTGCATTTAACTCCTTTGAATTAAACATTCGTGGAAATAGCATACTTATATCTTATGTGTATCAATTAAGACGTTGCCAATAGTGGTAATATACACAGTGGATTTAGTTATGTTCATAGAACCATACTTTAAGACTTGAAGAATTTTTACATTAATGGTGTTCGTCATCCAAATCTTGTTGCGTTGTCAATTAAAATAGTCTTCAAACATACTTAACCTTTTTTGCATGATAGTCCAACATTACCTCAAATAAAGGTTAGGGCCGAGTTTTGGGCTTAGGGCCGAATGGCCCTTTGGCCACCATTCCATGTTATCCCTTCTTTTATTGTAGAAACTCATTGGATTTATTTGTCTTAAGCATTTACACTTAGTGCTAGTATCATGGTCCCATAAATTAATTTACACTTGGACTTGTTAGGCTTAGATATGGAAAATACTATTTGGGCTGAAATGGTGTGGTCCAAATATTTTTAATTTTCCGTGATTGGTAATTATGTCATTTGTGGCCCTTTTTCCTTTTTATTACATTCCATAGTTACGAAATATGTCCTAATAATATTGGATACATCAAGGTCACTTATTTTTATGCCTTGGCCGAAATTGGGGATGTTCAAAAATGGAATTCTTCATCATCTACGCCAAGCTTGATATTCATGATAGTTCTAATGCATAACAACCATACTAAATAATACATACTCAAGTCATATTAAACATGCATATTCATAATCACATAAAAATCATACTAAAATACATGCAAGTACATAATTTGTAACATGTTATGATGATGGTCATGTTACACTTATCATATTACAAATGAAACATAGAGATTTCTATGGCATCTTCCCATCTAAGCCCATGATCATCAAAATACACACCATGATGATGGTGATGGATTCATGAACTTACCAAAGGGTCATGGCCATCCCCTATACCAAGGAAAATGCCAATTCTAACATGGATGATGTTCCAAGGTTGCATCTTAATATGCATGCATAAAGGAACAATGCATCTTGAATCATTATAAGACTACCATTCTCTATTTTCATGATATACTTTTCTATCACATATGAGTATGGAAGGAATAATATGCATGTATCAAAATATCATAAGAGATGATTTTTATGCATGTATCAAAATATCATAATAGACTAATATACACATGAGTCTACCATTCTACTTCTCCCCTTTATTAACCAAAATTTTTGCATGGTAAACAAAAAGAAAGATTTTCTATCATTTGGTCAAGTTGGAAAGTGGAGGTGTAAGAGTTGCATGAAATTCTATTGGTTGGGATTAAATCATGTAAGAGTTGTATTCATCTCCTATTCTTTCCTTTTAGCTGAAATTCTTAAGGAAGAATGGGGAAGGTTTTATGCAAGTGTAGTGGGGTAGTAATGTACACTTTTGTCTTTTTCCTCTTTTCTTTAATTTAATTTAACTTTTTGGGCTTATGTATTATTTATAACTACTATTTATTTATTCTCCTATGTTACCTATTACCTAAGGTTTTTAGGTTATTTGCTTTTTTTCCTAACAAAATTTTACATATACCGCTCAGTGCGGTGCAATGACCGCACTCTAATTCCGTCGTAATTTCTTTTGTTCTCATTTCCCCTAGCTCAAGGGTGCGGGTCGTAACATGAATTCTAGATCATAAAAGTGGCTTCTTGATGATCGTTATGTTCAAATTGTCATGCATGGATACAAGGCCAAAATGGCCATTTGTAGTCTTTTGCTTGAACTTGATCATCCATATTATGATGATGTATATAATCTTGATGATCTTAAGTAAGTAGGTACATTTTCATGGTTTCCATCATCATTTATGTTGTATAACCTTGAAAGTCCTCATTTGATGAAAACTAATATGCATTTAGTTGGAATAAATGTCAATCCTCAAAATATATGAAGGAGATACGAAAAAGAAGAGATTTAAGTGTCATATACATACATATATACCATGGCCCTGAGGCCAAAAATGGTTGAAGAAATAATGTTGTTACATGTTGTAAACGAATATATGTATGCTTGGAGTATTCGGCCATAAGGCCCTAATCATGGAGTAAATAAATTGTTACATGTTGTAAAAATATATGTGTGTGACACATGGCCTAAGGTCTATTTTATGAAAGAAAATAAATTGGTCACATGTTTATGAAATAGAGAGAAGTATGGATATATATGTATGTATAGCATACGGCCTAAGGCCTTTTTGTGTGGAACAAATAGCTTTGTACATGTTTATGGATATATGCGTGTATGAAATGAAGTATGATACAAAGTATGACTACTTTATGTATCTTCTTATGATATATTAAAGTATATGAATATGACTATTAAATTAGGGTTTTTGGCTATTTGGACTATGTGTAAGATGTATATTTTAAGAAAATGTGAATGGATGACATAAAAGAAAAAGTGGGCTGTTTAAGGGCTGTTTGGCCGAAGGTTTTAGGAGAGAAAAGGATAGTATATTTTCATGATTTAAGGCATGGATTATGTGCATATATGTGGGGTTTTATGACATGATGATATGAGAAAGTTTAAAAGCATAAATAGCATGGAATGGCCTAGTAGGCCGAGTGCATATGCATCCATTTTGCATCTCATGAAATGTTTTAAAAAGTTCACTCTTGCATATCGAATCATACCGTATAGTCGGATATCTCATGACATGTTTATCGTATGTATATGATCATTTGGAAGCCATCATTATACCATGTCCGATGTGGTTGGTGTCATTAGCATATAGTATGTTATCGATGATTGGAGGCCAGCATGACATCAGAACCTAAGGAGGTTGATGTCATGGGCATATAGTACGTTTCTTCATGGGCCCGAGAGTAACACCTTGTCAAGGATAAGAGATCTCCGGCATATTGAGTCACCATTAGTTTATGTACTTATGATGTAACACCATGTTTGGAACATCAGGATTCATATTTGTACGTATGACTATATAGGGGATTATTCAGCACTATGACGATATTATTCGCATGCAAGATAAATTGCGATAGCTATCATATAAAAAATGTCATGTTTATGGAAATGCTATGTTTTGAAATGTCATGGAAGATGTATATGGTTATCATGATTTTTCGTTCATCATTATGGAATTTTTATGGCATCATTTTAAAGACATCGCATCGTAGGAATATCACATTTACACGGTTCATGTAGAGACTTTATTATCTTAGACCTTGATTGGAGACATTAAGGATGGACATGTGTAGATGGCATTTTATGGACTTGATAGTAGAAGAATGTTTACTTTGATGATGATGTTAATTATATATGTGTTACATGTTATTTAGTTATATTTATGTTTTGCACTTTATTTATTAGAAATGGAGATGTGACACATTATGTTCTTTATTTACGCATTATTATTTTATCATCCCGTCTCCCATGTATGATCCACATGACGTATCCAGGCGGACTACTTGCTGGACGATTAGTGTTATCGCTTATACTTGCCTTATCACCTTGCAAAGAATAGGGACCACGATACTGTATTCATAGAGGATGAACCCTGGCTAGATTACCCCTGAGTGAAGAAGCATGCCAAAGTTATATTTGGAATATGTTAGATATTTTGATCATGATGTACTTAGATTATTTTGGGACATTGTACATTATGATTTGTATGGACTTATGACGATTTGTATTTTTATGCATAACGTATGTTTATCTTTGTGTTGCTTCTGCTATATCGATTTATAATTCATGTGGACATGAACATGTATGTATTGATGCCTTGTACTTCTCGTAGTAGAGTACGACGGGGCATCATGCCGAGACCCTAGTGCCGGGCGGGACGCTAAACTAACCTTGACCTCTGTGCCATGAAGCATGTTTTTGTTGTCTATGCCACACATCAGAAAGAGTAACAGTGTTATAATTGTTAGGTTTGTGACAATTACTCTAGAGGGGGATGGGGGAGGGGTGAATAGAACGTTGAGCTATTTTTTAGTTTTCGTTTGATTTTGTTCAAGCACACTCTAATGTTCTCCAAAATGATAAAGAAAGAGACGAGAAATAATCGAAGAATACATACGATATAAAGTGGTTCAAATCTATTTGATTATACTCCACTACCACTTTATTTCCAAATAGATTTTCTACATCTTTTCTTATTACCTTTAATAAGGAACAAGAACAACAACAACAATACTCACACTAACAACTAGTGCAAGAAATAACTACAGGAACAATAATTTATTGCACAAAAACACTTTGTGCAATAACAAAAATAACAGCTACAAGCAAGAAGAGACCCTTCCTTCTTCACAACTTCTAAAAAGTTCTATCGAAGAACTTTCACCAAGTGGGTTTTGGGAAGTAGTGTGATTATGCTTTTTAATGCCTAAATTACAAGCAAAAGATCAAATTTGTATTGTTCCTCTTATGTTAGACTTCTGTGCTCACAAGACAACAATGAAAACAAGCAACAAGAGCTTAATGAGTTTTAAGCACTTTTGCACATTTGGGAACTTTTTACAACAATGGAGGATAAAGGTTGAAGATAATGAAAGTGTGTAAATGCCTCATATAAGCTCCTTTAATATAAAGAAGGTGTGAGCCACGTTTTTATAGCCTCCATAAAGTTTTCATCTTAATCAAATGTCTTGAAGATGCCCAAGTAGTCTTTAGCCACCCTATAATTGGATTTGATGCTCCATAGCTATCCTATAATATCTTAGACATGTTTACAATAGTCAAGAAAACATTATAGATATAGGCGGAAGTCCATAAGAGACTTGAGTAAGATTAGAGAAAGAAAACACTTTGAATCTTCCTTGGATTTTGTTGCAACGGCTATAAAAATTTGAATTTTTGGCTACATCGATCGATCCATGTCACACATTTTAGAGACTGATATCACATTGATTGATCAATGTCTTCAAGTTGAGAGATCGATGCCTTATAGTGAGGTTTCAAGTTTTGCACCTTACCTACATCGATCGATCGATGTCTCTTCTTTGAGAGACTGATGTACACATCGATCGATCAAGGTCCACATCATAAGAGATTAATATTAGACAATGTGCTTTCAATTTTGAACCTTAACCACTTCTATCGACTGATGTCTCTTACATTAGAGGCTGATGTCACATCAGTCGATCGATGTACTTCAACCTGAAAGATCGATGTTGGACAGTGCGGTTTCAATTTTGAACCTTAGCTACATGGATCGATGGATGTCTCTTATTTTAGAGATTGATGTCACTTCGATCGATCGATGTACTTCAACCTGAGAGATGGATGTTGGATTTGTGTTTTTCATCAACCGAAATCGACTCCTTGGCCTCTTGTTTCCGTTATGCATTGGTTGGTACATTTTGGAGAGGCAGGCCAGCAATGGCTGCGATACGCCGGGCACTGGATGTTATTGGTTTTACAAGTACGATTTATGTTGGGCTGTTGGATGAATCATGTATACTGATGAATTTTGACAGGGAAGATGATTATACCCGATTTTTCTATCGTTGTATTTGGCACATCCTCAGCTATGAGATACGTGTCACTAAGTGGACACCGGCATTCAACCCCAAGTTTGAGATACCAATGGTTCCCGTTTAGATCTCCCTTATTGGATTGCCTATTCATTTACACGCTCAAAGGGCTTTATATGTGATTGCTCATGCAATAGGCCAGCCGATCAAGGTGGATATGTCTACTCTTAATTTTAACCGGCCCTCAGTTGCTAGAGTCTGCATCGAAGTTGATGTAACTCAAGATCTTGCTTCGAAAATATATGTCGACTGTGGTGCATCTTCCTTTTTCCCATCTGTTCTCTATGAAGTTTGTCATCATATTCCATGACATGTAGAACGTTTGGACATAAGGATGGTTTGTGCAATACACGCAAAGATCCTGTCCCTAAGGCTACTATTCCGAAACACACACAACCAAAGAAAGTGTGGCAGCTAAAGTCTATGGATCTGGCGCCTATTAATTCATGTCCTCCTGCGGATGAGGTTTTGCCACAGCCCGATCATGCGCATCACCTTAATCTTTTAGCTTTGCTTGAACCGAAGTACACAGCATTGCGTATTACACATGTTCAGCTGGATTTAGGGTTCTTTCATTCATTTAGTTAAACTATTGGAACAATTTGGGTTTTCTGGTGGGATTCTCATTATCGCATGGTTCAGATATATGAGGAAGATCAATTATTGCACTGTCATTTTGTTTTCTTTCCCACTAACTTTTCCTTTTGGTGGAAGGTTGTCTATGCTTGTCACACGGTTGTGTTTCGACGATCTCTATGGCATGCAGTGCGTGTGCATGCCCAGTCACAGTCTCTGCCTTGGTTATTAGGTGGGGATTTCAACACCTTCCGCACCTTGCAGGATCATAAGGGTCGATCAAATCCTCAGCTTTCTTCATTGCAGGATTTCAATGACTGTGTAGAAGATTATGGACTAATGAATCCTCCATTTCATGGCACGCGCTATACCTGGGCAGATGGGAGTGGTATAGGCCTGGTTCAATGACGCCTGGATTGGGTTTTCATTAATTCATTATTTTAGGATGCTTTTGATGACTTACAGTTAACGCATCTACCTCATGCCCCATCTGATCACTCTCTGCTTTTGTTGGTTTTTAATTTATCTCGGGTGGATAGACCGATGTCATTTTGATCCTTGGATTCTTGGCTATCACACCCGGATTTTCATACATATGTTAAGGATGCATGGGAGTCATATCCCATAGTTGGGGGTATATATGGATTTTATCGAAAGTTACTACATCTAAAACATGATATACAATTATGGAATAAGAACATTTTTGGCAATATTTTTAATGGACTACTGCAGGCTGAGATCTTGATACAATTGGTCGAGCAAGCTTTTGATAATGATCATACGTCGGAAAATCACCAATCATATCATAAAGCAAAAGCCAAATATTTACTCGCTTTAAAATATGAATTTGATTTCTAGAAGCAAAAGGCACGAATCCGATGGCTTAGAGATGGTGATGCCAATAAAAAATATTTTCACTCAGTGGTTAAAGGTCGTCGTTGCGAACTTCGAATTCAGCAAATATATGCATTGGCTGATATCCATCGTAATACACATGATGAAATACAAAATGAAGCAGTCTCTTTTTACGCATCATTATTTACTGGAGAGGTCACAGACGATTATGATTAGATTTTAGCACATATTCCTCATTTGGTTTCGTCAGATGAGAATGTTTTTTTAACACAAATACCGCAGCCTGAATAAATCAAAAATGCAGTCTGGCATTTGGATTCGCAGAGTGTCGCTGGCCCTAATGGTTTTCACAGTAATTTCTTTCGTTCTTGCTGGAATATTATTTCTGCTGATGTTATTAAAGCGCTGCAGGAATTCTTTCTGGGTATTCCATAGCCTGCTGTCATGGCTAGTGCCTTAATCACCCTACTGCCAAAAGTTGCATATGCATGCACATTTGGGGATTTTCAACCAATTTGCTTAACGAAATTCATGAGCAAAATATGCACACGCATAATAGCTACGAGACTTAGCACCTTACTTCCCAAGCTAATATCGTCGGAGCAAACAGGCTTTCTCAAAGATTATGACATCTCTTCACGGGTCCTTTTGGCTCGTGAGACATATAATGGACAGAGGGGGTGCCGGCTCTCAATTATGTCTGAAATTGGATATGCAGAAGGCATTTGACCTTGTCAGCTGGGAAGATTTGGAGTTGTTATTGTCCGATTAAATGGTTGGCACAACAAACTATTATCACAGGTAGGAAGGTTAGTTCTTTAAGGATATGTTATCTCCACTTTACCCTTGCATATAATGCCTGCCGGCATATTGTCAAAATCGGTCATCCAAGCAATACAGCGGAAAATGGCACAGTTCTACTGGGGTTCGAAACGTCATTGGGTTTCTTGGTCTAGCGTACAAACACCCCAGTCAAAAGGTGGTTTGGGACTTCGTAATCTTGGTACCTTACAAGATGCATACTGTTGTCGTATTTCGTGGCACTATCATCAGAAAAATACTTTTTGGAGTAAATATATGACTACTAAATATGGTGTTAGAGGGATTATTGGCCGCATCTTCCTGACTTTCCAACATGGAAGCTCATATGCCGGTTTAATTCTTTATGCATCACACACTGCTATTGGGATGGGGATATTCTTATTTGGAGACCAACTTCTTCTGGTACCTTTTCATTACGCTCAGCATATGAGGTATGTCATTTATCTCATCCGACTACTTTATCCTCCACATTTATTTGGCATAAACATCAACGGCCCTCCATTAGTAACTTGCTATGGCATTTATCTCGCCGTGCCTTGCTGCTGGAAGATTTTCTAAGTAGATTTATGGTGATTAAACCAACACAATGTCCATTTTGTAAAATCGCATCGGCAAAGGTCACACATCTATTTCTTCAATGTCCAAACATCCGTCCCACTTGGATATATTATGCGGATTGTTTGGATGGTGTTTATCCGAGGTCTATGCAATTGTGGCCATATCTAATGGCATATGGTTGTCCTCTTCATCCACTTCGGTGATGGGTGTTTTACGCATCATTATTTCGGTATTTGTTTTGTTTAATATCTGGTACTCTTATACATCTATTATATATGGTGAGGGCCATACCTAGACGACAGACATGTTGATGTTCAAAATACGTGCAGATATTTATTCATGGGGATCGACTGCACTAGACTTTCCTTGGGCTCCGCCACACTTCAGCAGGCGGGAATTTTACCACCACTTTGGACACAAAGGATCCAAGTGGTATGTTGGTTGGCCTCTCCATCTGGACGTTTGAAGCTAAATATGGATGCTGCGGTGGTAACCATTTTGCTGCGAGAGGTGCTATTTTGCATGATTTCACTGGGGCATGTCTTGGTGCAAACACATTTCGGTTACCTTTGGTTCAACCATTTGCTACGGAAACACAGGCTGCCTTTTTTGGCCTCTTATATTTTTTACCTATTCATCCTTGTCTTAATCTGGAGATGGATTGTCAGGAGTTGTCGATAATGCTTTTAGATTCCGAGATCACACCGCATTCTTACCATCTACGACGGTTGTACACTTTGATCAGACAGACTAACACTTTAGTTACGCATACATATCGAGAAGCAAACTTAGCAGCACATTATTTGGCTCAACATGGTATGTTGACTGCTGCGACATGTTCCTTCGCTCAAGGTACTCTACCATCTCTTATTCGTAGTTGTGTTACACTGGATGTTACTACAGGCCACATTCTTCATGCTTGACACATGCCATACATGTTTTTATTAAAGTCTTCCACATGGATTGGCCATCTTATACACTTGCTGCCTGCATTCCTATTGATGCAGGCAGGCTGGGTACGCTTTTGTTTTTACACGTCTTTGTATTTTCTTCGTCATGCAAGCACATACTTATGCCCTCTATCCTTCTATTTTTTTTGCACGGGCTGCTTGGGATACCACTGGCGATTCTCGAGCCTTTTAACGATGACATCGACATTTGGCTTATGGATATTTTTTCAAGTTTCACATTGCTGACCCGACTTGGATAAATATGTACTCTTTTCCCTTCGTGCAAGATTTTATCCACAAGGGTGGTTTTGCTTACCAAGGTTTTAATAAGGCATATCATATCTAAATTGGGCAGCCAACCATATTTTGTAATACTCGCGAGCTTCTCCTCTCTATATTTCGTCCTTTAAGTTGTTTCATTCTTTAGGTTATGCACTCTTATGTATTACCGGTTTTCCTCTGCCATAAGTGAGGGCAAGATAAATAATAAACACCGGAGGGAGTGACCTCCTTTATATATATATATATATATATATATATATATATATATAAAAGAGATCTATGTCTCACAGTGTGTATTCTCATTTATTTATTTCCAAAGTGTAAATATCTTTTTAACTCTTTTTCAAACATCTTTTAATTTCATCAAAACAATTCATATTATAACAATCTCCCTCTTTTTGATTATTTCAAAATCACATGCTGTTGAAAGATATTTTTGTTTGAGAAAATGATATTTGAGCTATCAAAAGGTTTGAAACTCATGTTTTATGCAAAATTGTATATCTCCCCCTTAGTCAATGGATTTATGTTGTCCCTCAATACATGATCATGAAGACATACTCAATATTACGTCAACGATCCCCCTCAATACATGAGTATCCCAAAACCAATAGACATGCTATACTTCAAGTTCTTATTCATTTCAGACTCCCCCTCGACACAAGCATTCTTTATGTATGCATCATACTCAAATGTCACATCAGCAACACATTCTTCATGATATATTCTCCAATATATATCAATATCTAAGCTACTCACACATATCTCATATACCATTTTCATTATAGTTCAATATAGTCTATCCATTTTCTTCCCCTTCTTGTAATCATCAAAACAACAAAATAAAGCAATCAACACAACATGGAAAAACAAACACCTTGGATTCATTCAAATTATGGCTATAGGAATAAGGATGATAGATACTAATCCAAATCTTCATCTGAAGAGAATGTGAGGTCTGAAATGCACACCTTCATCTTGGCCTTGAACTTTATTAATCTAGACTCATGCACCTTTGCTTTTGCCTTTCACTCACTTCCTGCTGAAGTGCAATGATTTGAGCTTGCAACTCAGGGACATTTGTACTCAAACCACCACGTGAGCCTTCTTGGATTCTAGCCATAGGAGCCTTGGGAACTTTCTTATATTCTGGAATAGCCTCACCTTTAGCCTCATCCTCTGTATGTCCTCTTCTCTCTTTAGCTTCTTTTATTGCTTTTAAGACTTGTTGGATATTGACTTTATCATAAAAGTCCTTGTGAGTGATTTTCTCTTCATCTATCTCACTCATAGCCAAACTCACTTTTAGAAGCATGTGATAGATAAGATTGCTATAGGACAGGCCTTGTTCTTTTTGGTTACAGCCTCTATCGTATTTGCCATAAACAGATCTTAAAATTTTATGGGTTCTCAATTTGCAATATGAAGAGCAATATAAAAATATAGGTTACTTGGCCCTTTCGCCGACTTTCCATTTACACAAAATATTATTATGGATAGTAATATTCGATACACCAAGGACATATCATATATGTTCTTAGTTGAGTGGTAACCCAAGAAACTTTTAACCTCATCTTCAGTGACATTCCACTAAGACGTGTCCCATTTCCACACGTCAAACTTACCATGGCCTTCATTCAGCACCCCAACTAATTTGTAAATATAGAGAAAAATAACAAAATTCATGCAGAAGAAGCTGACAATTTGTGAGAAACAAACTTGTAGATTCAAATAGATGGAATGGGGTCATGTATAAAACAAGAGCCAACGGCTAGTTGGTTGTTACCCGGGACACCTTCAACGGCTATTTTGCCAGACAAAAACCATCGTGTAAATGCCTATATTACAACTAACCTGATGATTAACCTCTAGCCTAATGATAAAACAATGCAACTACATAATTACATCATAATTACATCCAAGTATCAGGGAGAAAATAGTGAGAATAAAGGTGTTCGACGTAATTAATAATCTGTTTAATGAAATGCGACAATGAAGCACCAGACTTTGCCAACAACGATGTCTTCCTTATATGCACCACTTTTTATTTTTTGTTGTATCTTCACTGTAATCACCATGTATTCCAACACTCTCCCTCAAGCTAGAGTTGTAGATGTTGATGCAACCTAACTTGCCAAGGAGTGTCTTGAAAACATTCACACTCACAGGTTTCGTCAGGATGTCACCCACTTGGTCTTGGGATCTAATGTAATGAAGGTTCAGCACTTTATCTTAAATTTTTCCTCGCAAAAAATGTCTATCTATCTCAATGTGCTTTGATTTAACATGTTGCACAGGATTTTCAGTCATATTTATGGCTGATATATTGTCACAATACACTTGAACAGGCAGTTGAACATCAAGTTTCAAGTCCATCAGTACTCTGTTAATCCATAGTACTTCACATACACCAAGAGATAATGCACATAACTCAGCTTCTGCACTGCTTCTTGAGACAACATGTTGTTTCTTGCTTTTCCATGTCACTAGGTTCCTCCACAGATAAGAAGCATAGCATGAGGTTGATCTCATATTTCACTTAGACCAGCCTAATCAGCATCAGTGAAGATCTTGATATTCTTATCCTGAGACTTCTTGAAGAAAAGTCACTATCCAGGAGTAGCTTTTAGATACCTAAGGATTCTAAATGCATAATTATAGTGCTCAACTCATGTATTGACTAATGAAATCAACTTCATAGCATATGTCAGGTCCAATCTGAGATAAATAAATCAACTTACCTGTCAGTCTTTAATATCTTTGTTTATCAGTTTTCTCAGAGTTCCATACCTCCTTTGGTTTATGTCCTGGTTCCCCTGGAGATTTAGTAGACTTACAGTTGATCATGTTGGTATCTTGTAGGAGATCAAGAATGTACTTCCTCTGTGATAAGCATATGCCCTGAGATGATCTTGATACTTCCATACCCAGGAAGTATCTCAGTTGGCCCAAATCCTTTATTTCAAATGACTTGGCTAACTGTTTCTTTGTGTCAACGATTCCATTATAATGATTACCAGTTAGAATTATATCATCTACCTAAACTAGAATGATGATGATGTGATCAGCATCAATATGCCTATCAAAAATGTGCGATCACTATGACTCTGAGCAAATACAAGAGAACTAACTACAGAATTAAACCTTCTAAACCAAAATCTAGGGCATTGTTTTAGGCCATAAAGGGATTTTATCAGTCTACATACCATGTTTCTATTTGTTTCAATTATGAATCCAGGAGGAATATGCATATGTACTTCTTCCTCTAAATCTCCATTAAGAAATGCATTCTTAATGTCAAGTTGAAATAAAGGCCAGTCAAGGTTAACAGCAAGGGTGAATAAAATATTTACAGTGTTCAGCTTTACAACAGTTGCAAAGGTCTCCTCATAGTCAATCCCAAAGATTTGGGTGAAACCCTTAGCTACTAATCTTGCCTTGAATCTGTTGACTGAGCCATCAGAGTTATATTTTATAGAACAATGTCATTTACATCCTACTAGTATTACCCCCCCAACAGCAGGAATTAGTTCCCAAATTCCATTTTTAAGTAGGGCAGACATTTCATATTGGACAGCCTTTTTCCATTCAGGCTGTGCCAAGGCCTCATGGATATTTTTTTGGAACTTTTATGCCATCAAGAGAGGTAATAAACGTTTTGAAATTTGTATTAAGACAGTCATATGAAATACAGTTGTTAATGAGTAAAGTTTCTTTACACAAGCCCTGACCCCCTTTCTTATAGCAATAGGTTTGTTGTCTATAGGAGATACCTCTCTGTATGAGGATGTGACCTCAGTGTTTTCCCCAACATTTCTAGGAGAGCTAGAGTGTTGATTAGACTAAGGTGAATCCTCTTGAGGAGGGAAATTACTCTCCCCCTCAGTAGGATTACAAACTTCTCTGGTGGGTTTAGTTCTTGGCAAATCAATAATGCTCCACAGGTTGTTTTCAGACTCATGATTAACCTGTGTAATTGATCCATAATAGGAGCTTGACTCATCAAATACTGCATCAAGGGAGACATACAATTTTCTTGAAATAGGAGCGTAACATTTGTATCCTTTGTGAGTATGAGCATACCCAAGAAAGATACACTTCTCTGATCTCATATTAAGCTTTCCCTTGAAATGCTCAGGTATATGTCTATACACAACACACACAAAGATCCTCAAAGGAAATTCTGAAAATAACATTAAATTAGGATAGGTTTGGGACAAAACATGTTCTGGAGAATAAAAACTAAGGACTTTAGAAGACATTTAGTTAATGAGATGAGTAGCAGTAAGTACTCCCTCACCCCAGTAATGCTTTGCACATTCATAAACATCATAAGTGCCCTTGTGACTTCAAGGAGATGTCTGTTCTTCCTTTCTGCCACTCCATTTTTCTGTAGAGTGTAGGTGCAGGAGGTTTGATGAAGGATTCTCCTAGTGCCCATGTATTCCTTAATTGATTTATCCAGGTATTCTATTATATTATATGTCGTTACGACCTTAACTAAGGAGTTAAATTGATTTTGAGCCATGCATATGAATTTCTTAATTATATCACCCACTTCATATTTATGTTTCATTAAGAATACCTAGGTCACTCTGGAATGATCATCAACAAATATGATGAACCACCTGCTTCCGTTGATATTGGCTACCCTTGAGGGTCCCCAAACATCTGAGTGAACTAGGCTGAAAGGAGAGCTTTCATAACATTTTGCAAGAAAGTTAGTTCTACAGCTTTTGGCAAACTGACAATGTTCACAAAACAAGTCACTTTGATTAATATTGCCAAACAAGGCTGGCATAAGTCTCTTAAGATACAAGAAGTTAGGATGTCCTAATCTCTTATGCCATAGCAAAATACTCTCAGATTTCCTACTAGCTATCACACATGAGCCTAAACTAGTTTGATTACTGAGAGGACTTAATTCTTCAGCCTAAAGAAGGAAAAGTCCATTGACCTTGTTAGCATTGCCAATCACCTTCTTGGAGAAGATCTCCTGAAAATAACAGGTAGAAGGTGAGAATCTAACTTCACAAACATTATCCTCAGCGATTTGATCCAAAGATATTAAGCTGAAACTTAGTTTAGGGATAAACAATACATTCTTCAATATTAAGCTTCAATATTAAGGTTTCTGTCAACTGTATATGATACTAATTCCAGTTCCATTTGCAACTTTTACTTCAAAAGGATTGGCAAATGGCACAAAGTTAGTTAGTTTATCCTTATTTCAGGTCATGTGATGTGTAGCACCAGAATCAACAATCTATGTAATAAGGAGTTTAGAAGTTGTACCACAGCTAGCCATTGTAGCCTGAATGGCTTCTTAATTGGTCTCAATAGGTTGTTTCTTTGGACGAAGCTGCTTCATGAATTGAAAAATGGCATCAAGTTGAGATTTGATGGAAACCTCAAATGGCCCAGTAACATAGTTGCTGGAGGCTGTTACACTGGATCTTCTCAAGTTTCCTTGGTTTGTAGCTTGTGATCTCCATGGTTCAGGGTTCCCTCACTGCTCATTGAATTTAGAAGGAGGTCTCCTATGCTTGGGATAACATTTGTCCTCAGTGTGGCCTATCTTCTTGCAAAACTTGCATGTGGGCTTTGGTTCCCTTCTGTTATCATATTGGTTTGGAGATGTATATCTCCTAATAACAGCATTGGTAGAGGTTTTATAACCTTGTGTAGCATGGGGTGCAGTAACTACCATGGCAGCCCCTTCAGTGGAGGAAGTGGAACTCATCATGAGTTTTATTCTACTCTCTTCTTGCCTAATCTCTGAGAACATAGCATTGATTGAAGGAAGTGGCTTAGTACCGAGGATCCTTCCTCTAATAGCATCAAATTCTTTATTTAAACCAGCTAAGAATATGAAGATTCTTCTGGTTTCGTGATGTTGTTATACATTTTATCTACTTCTTGGTTTGGCCACTTATGTGTGTCAAACACATCAATTTGCTTTCATATTCTTTTCAGATGTCCAAAGTATATGTTGACTGGTGAGTCACCTTGTTTTATGTCATGAAGCATGACATTAAGTTCATAGAACTCAGAGATATTATCTGATTTGGAGTACATCTCCTATGCTGCTTGACATATATCAGCAGCAGAATCATAAAGGATGAAGTTGTCACTTACATTCGCAATCATAAAGCTAATTAACCATGACATAATCATGGAGTTCTCAACATTCCAGACTTTGAACTGCTCAGAGTTCTCATCATTAACCTCAGTTCAAGCATTCGGTAAGCTTCCTTTCTTTTCCTAATAATAAACATCTTAGCAGCTCTTGACCAGGCCAAGTATTGTAGAAAAAAAGGGGTTTGAGTGATTTCAAAATACATGATTTAAACGTGCATGACATATTGCATAAAAACGTGCATGACATAAATATACATGACATATTACATATAACTTGCCTTATATAGTTCATATATAATGTTGCCGTACTAACGAGCCATGAAGCGTTAAAGCTTACATCAAATTGCAAACATTTGTTGTGTTTGAACTATTTTCAAGTGCCATCATTAATGAACTAAACTAGTTCATTAAGTGAAGTACTTGGTTAATTAAACTAAGTAGTTCATTAAAGGAAGCAATATTTGGACAAGGCACAAAAGAAACAATGTGAAGAAAGGAAAGTTTTTCACTCTCCTCCCACACTTAATACACGCATATATATACATAAATATATATATTTTCATATTTTTGAAAAAGGCACATACACATGTATTCCAACGTACTGCCGACACGTTACATATTTTATGTATGTACGTTAACGTCACACCACCATACTTAACTCATATTTATGAGTATATTCAGGTCTTATATCATATGATATAATTCATGGTGATGACAAATTAAATACGACACATTAAAAGGTTCCAAACCGAAAATTGTCGTATCGGGCGAATACTGAAACTTCGCCAACATGTCACGTACTTGCCATAAATAGATGGCCAGCCCCTACACCTCAAAAATATCAATAAATTTCGTGGGTATGATGATATTTACAGCCATAAAATCATTCCATGTTGGCACACACAAATCACCCCACATTAAGGCCAAATTGTGGAGATTCCAATTTCAATTTTGTCACATGCTTTAGGCGCCACTTTAAGACCAGACAAGTGATGAATATTAATGTTTAATTTATGTATATTATGTGTAACATAATATATATAACATGTGCAAAAAGTTGGAATTTAATTAGAGAAAAATCGGGTAATCGATAAACATCGAAAATTCGGTTTTCTACGTACACAACACATGGAACGTTTTTGGCACATCATACAACATGTATCTAGACACTTTTTACATATTTCATACATCTTAAATTGTTCTAGAAAATTCAATTAAGGGCTGATTGGAATATACCATGTATGTATTATTAAATGTGCATTATTTTACAAAGTTTGCAAAAATAAAATTCAGCACATGCCCAAACCATGTTACACGCCTACTCAAGCTATGTTGGAGCATATATGGAGCCTTGTTGGCATATTGATTGTTTAAGAATGAATCATGCAATGTTGATGACATAAAGGAAGGAACTACATAAGGTAACATTTCAAACTTATGTCACAATTGTGACACATGCTGAAAATTCAGCATGTGCACTAAAGAGCTGGCCGATTTTGAGACTATTATGACTCATATTTTGTGTCTTGATTAAGGTGGATTAATTAGAAGACAATTTGGAAGTGTTTTAAATATTTTATGGAATAAAGAAAGTGATATTCTTGAATATCACATATGCTGAAAATTTCAGCATGTGTGTAATGTACCTAGGCCGTTTTTGTGGCCTTGTTAATGTCTAATTTTTATTCCAAAATTTGATAAAGATGTCTTGCACTAAATGATGATTGAATTATTGGATTAAATCAATACAAAATAGGCAAGATTTTGAATAAGAGGTGGATGTTACACACGCTGAAATTTCAGCATGTGCAAGACTAAGTGTGGCCGATTTTATTAACCATTTTTGGAGAAATATTGTCTTGCTTAATTTATGTGATGATCTTGGAAGTTATGGTAATTATTCTATGGTGATTTTGGCACATGTTTTTAGTGGAATTCTCAGATTCTCCTATTCATCAAGTGATGACAACATTCAACCAATCAATGAGTGCCAAGTAAGCAAGAATTTAATGATCATCCAATGAGGAGGTGCCAAGTAAGCAAGAACATGTCACAATGATGCCACATATTCTTCCAAGGACTTAGAAGATAATTTTCAAGAGGTGGAAGAGCAATAGAGGGCGGCCAAATCATTGATAAAAAGAGAAGAATGAGAACAAACAAAATAGAAGACAAGGCTTACAAGTTTCAAAGATCAAAAACGTTTTCTACTTCTTCTTTCTACACTTGTTTCTTTCTTCTTCCTAAAAGCCTATTGTACTTACATTCATATACTTGAATAGGCTTTATTTAGACCACCACATATTCTCTTATCTTTGTAAAAGATTGATCAAGGTGTGATCAATCTTCAATCGTGCAAGGTGGTGGTGTTCGTGTGCATTGTATTCAACATACAGGGTTTGTAAAGGGTTGGAGTTGGTGTGTAACTCCATCAACGCTGTGGTAAGGTGTTTTTGTGTTGTGTGATTAGTGTGAATTGAGGAAGGTGTCCTCGAAGACTGGAGTAGGTTGCTTATAACCGAACTAGTATAAAATTCTTGGTGTCATTTACTTTCAGCACTTATATTCTGTTTCAGCACTGTTTATCCTTTTTGATCACGCTTGTAAAAATAGTAAACGGATTTCAAAAATTACAAAACTTTCAGGAAACATAGCCACATGTTTTAAGGTTCTTTTGGCACAAGTTTCGACCCTTTTGGACAAGTATAAGTCACTCAAACGTCCAAAGTTCTGAGACTAGTGCAGTCTGATTTTCAGGCTTGCAAAGGTTGAGACTTTGATCGTATTTGACTAACTTCCCAAAAGAATTTTTCAAAACTGTTTCAACCCATTTAAATAAAACTTATAAGGGTTTAGTCTTTAAATTTTCAGAGCATTTGTAGTTGTGTACAAATAGGAATAAAATTTTCAAATCAGTCTACCGTTTCTGGCAGATTCGCGCAATCTGACCACCAACGATTTTTGAAGGGGTTAGAGGTTGAATTTAAATCTGAAATTTTTAGGAGACACTCATAACATCTAAGTCTAAGTTCTCTCAAAATTTCAGAATTTTTGAAGACCTACAACCTAGTTTTAAAAACGTTTTAAAACTGGTCCTGAAAACAGAAACTGTTTTCAGAAGTTGAGTTCTTGAGTCAAAACTATTTTAAAAACCACACTTTCCGCACCAACTATTCAACCCCCCTTTCTAGGGTGTCTTGCAGATCCTACAAGTAGTTATTTCCATTGAGCTTATGGTTGCTTATAATTACAGGGTTTGAATCAATCATGAAGTGAGATGAACTAACCCCTGTTGAGGTAGCTTGACTTGCAGGACCAAGAACAGATGGAGCTTCACTACCAGCTAATTCCATTATCTAATTTCAAAAAACAGAGTAGCTGAAGGAGGAGATGAAAAATAAGAGTTTTTGAATTTGCAGTAATTGCATCTCATCTCAATGGCTCTGATACCATATAGAGAAAAATAACACAATTCACGTAGAAGAAGCTCACAATTTGTGAGAAACACACTTGTACATTCAAATAGATGGAATGGGGTCAATATATACAACAAGAGCCAACGGCTAGTTGGCTGTTACCTGGGACACCTTCAACGCCTATTTTGCTAGACAAAAACCATCGTGTAAAGGCCTATATTACCACTAACCTGATTATTAACCTCTAGCCTAATGATAAAACAATGCAACCACGTAATTACATCATAAGTACATCCAAGTATCAGAGAGAAATTGGTGAGAATAAAGGTGTTCGACGTAATTAATAATATGTTTGATGAAATGCCACAATGAAGCACCAGACTTTACCAACAACCTTGTCTTCCTTATCTGCACCACCTTTTATTTTTGTGTTGCATCTTCACTGTAATCACCATGTATTCCAATATTAAATGGTTCCATAATCCCACTCAAGATGTGTAGTGCCAGTTACAGTATACAATGCATACGGAAAGTTATTTAAATACTCCACCCATAAGTTTGCATAGAAAGTCTATCGTACCTAGTGGACACTTTGGCCATGTCCTTTTCCGTCCAAATTGACCACCGTTTCTGGACATATCCAACTAGTCAACGATATGCCTCGACTCATTATTACTTATAATATCCTTAACCATCAATAATTTAAGGGGAATGGTAGCCACGTCATCCCCCTCCCTCTTATCATACAATTCTTGGCGTGAAGAATGATGTAGCTAAAGTTATCTGGAGGTATGGGTTTATCCAATGCAGCCTTAGCCTCCTTAAATTTTATCCAAGGAAAGTTTTTGAGCGTTAGTCCTTGCTGGAGCATAGCTAACTCGTTTGCTTGACTAAAATCAACCGGTTGTTTCCTCTTTTGGTGGGTTCTTACTTGGAGCTATGAACTCTATTTATGGGAAGGGATGCCTGACCCCCCCTTATCACTTTGAGAGGTCCTTGCCCTCTTGGAGGTGTTTTTGCTCATTGTTGACATTTTTCCAAAAGTTTGAAGTTTTAGGTTGGAAGAAGTAGAAAAATTTTGAGCAAAATGAAGAAGATGAAGTATGGGCTACAAAATTCAAGTTGAATGAAGTGGAATTAAATTATTTTGCTTGAATTTTGAAGTGAGGGGTTGTTTTTGGAGAAGAGGACGCTGTATATAGGGTTGATCGGTTTATTGAGGAGTAAAAATAAAAAAATCACATTTTTGATAGTTTTTATAACTACTATAATCAATCAAATCAATGGATCGATGTTGATCAACCTGCGCACATGAACCGATTGATATTAGAAATCCATGCGTATGTGGATCTCTCAATTTAATACATGGATCAATCCATGTCTACTATCTTCTTACATGTGTAGTTTTGACCTTTTATACATTGTTTATCATCTCCAATCTTTTTTTAAGTGATTCATATACATCAGCAGGAAGTGTCTTTATGAATATGTCTGCTAATTATCATTAATTGGAACCAATTCAACACAAACCAACCCTTTTTGCACACAATCTCTTATGAAGTGATACCTCACTTCAATATGCTTCTGCTATGATAAACTTGATTTTGTGCTATACTTATGGTTATGGTGTTATCATATAAGATAGACACTTTGTCAAATTTAACATTGTAGTCATTCAATGCACTTGTCATCCAAAGCAATTGTGCGCACTACGAGGTAACCGACATATATTCGGATTCTGTCATGGAAAGTGACACAGTATTTTGTTTTTTGAAAAACCAAGAAACTAAGAAATCTCCAAGAAATTGACATGTACCAGAGGTGCTTTTCCTATCAATAAGATTTGAAATCTCCAAGAAATTGACATGTACCAGAGGTGCTTTTCCTATCAACAAGATTTTCAGTGTCGTCCGAGTCACTATGCCCTCTTAAGTGAAAACAACCATTCTTAGGATAAAATCGCCTAAAGTTCAGTGTGCGTTTCAAATATCTAAGAATACGTTTTATAGCAACTAGATGTGATTCCTTAGGCATATTTTGATATCTATCACATAAGCACATAGCATGTAATATATCCGATCCGCTAGCCGTTAGATAAAGTAAACTACCAATCACACCCCTATACTTGGTTACCTTGACCGCCTTTCCTTTTTCATCTTTATCAAGCTATGCAATTGTAATCATTGGTGTGCTTACATTCCTTCCATCCTTAAATTTGTACATCTTGAGAACGTCCTTGCCGTATATTGTTTGAGATATGTATACTCCATCTTGGCTTGCTTGATTTGAAGTCCGAGGAAGTAGTTCAGCTCACCCATCATGCTCATCTCAAATTCTCTTTCCAATAGCTTAAAAAATGTTCACTGAGAGAATCATTAGTAGCACCAAATATAATATCATCAACATATATTTGACTAAGTAAATGATTGCTTCCTTGTTCTTTAATAAACAAGGATATCAAATTTTCCTCTTGAAAAATTGTTTTCAAGGAGGAAGTTGCTAAAGCTCTTATACCAAGTTCTAGGAGCTTGGTTTAAGTCCATAAAGAGCCTCTTTAGTTTGAAGACATGGTTTGAATAATCATGATTTTCAGAACCCGGTAGTTGAGCTACATATACTTCTTCTTGAATTATTCCATTCAAGAAAGACGATTTTACATCCATTTGATATAACTTAAAATCTTTATAGCATGCATGTGCTAAAAGGATTCTAATACCTTCTAACCTATCTCGGGAGCAAAATTCTCATCATAGTCAATTCCTTCTTCTTGTCTATATCCTTGTGCTACCAACCTTGCATTGTTTATTGCTATGTTTCCTTGATCATCCATTTTGTTTCTAAATACTCATTTAGTATAAATAATAGGATGATCATTAGGTTTAGAGCTGACTCCTAAACATTAGCTCTTCTTGCATAGTTATTATCCTATCTTTATCAATTATAGCCTCTTTTATATTTTCACGCTCTTCTGAAATGAAAGCATTTTCATGAAATGTTTTCCTTGGTAACATACCTTGACGTGTTTCACCTAGTATTAATTCTTTTGGGTGATCTTTTCTATATTTAAATGATTCCAGTATATTTGAAGTATTTCCTTTTCTTCTTCTTCTTATTTTATCTTAGAAAGATGTCCACTTTCAAGTGGATCAATTCTATGATCAACAAGGACATCTCCATTTGAATTATCGAGATTTTCTGTAGGACTTACTTTAACTATCTCAATTTCTTCACCATCATTTAGCTTTGGTTCATCGTCAAGGAATTCACTAAACTTAACATGAATAGACTCTTCAACTTTCATATATTTTAATTATGCACTCTAAATGCTTTGCTATTTTTAGCATATCCTATAAAAATTCATTCATCCGCTTTGAAATCGAGCTTATTCAAGTTATTTTTGGTGTTAAGTATAAAGCACTTACAACCAAATACCTTGAAGTATCCAATGTTCGATGCTCTTCCTTTCCACAATTCATTAGAAGTCTTTTTGAGAGATGACCTAAAATACACTCTATTTATCATATTACAATAGGTATTGACCGCTTCGGCCCAAAAATGCTTAGGTAGCTCAAATTCATTTAACATGACTCTACTCATTTCTTGAAGAGTTCTATTCTTCCTTTCTGTAACACCATTTTGTTGAGGATTTCTATGAGCCAAGAGGTTGTGTCCATGTCCTTTGGATACACCAAATTCTTGAAACTCAGCATCAAACTCGCCACATCTATCACTTCTAATTTCCTTGATAGCGTCTTCTCTTAAGTTTCCTAATCTCCTATAAAGCTTTATAAACGCTTGGCATGCATCATTCTTTTTAGCTAAGAACATGGCAGAAGTAAACCTAGAAAAGTCATCTTCCACTTAGACTTGCCGTACTAATATCTTCATACAAATCCAAGTGAAGCAATTATAAAGGTTTGGTGGTGGAGATTTCAGTTTTGGGCTTGAAGATTGTTTTAACAAGCTTGTCCTTTTGACAAGTGTCACACAAGCCATAGTTTTAAAAATTCAATTTTGGAAGACCTGGGACTTTTTCATTTTTATAAATTTCTTTGAAGTTTTTGAAACTAATATGTCCAAGTCATCTATGCTGTAGTTGCATCAAATCATTTTTGACAACTAGACATGAAATCTTTTGGAAAATCAAATCATGTGTGCTAAGTTTGTAAACATCACTTTTCCTTATAGCTTCAAATACAATTTCACCATTCTATTTTGCAATGCGTTTTCTCTTTGCAAGTTAAATTTGAAAAGTGTATCACATAGTTGGCTAACACTTATCAAATTGTAGTTAAGCCCTTCTACATATAATATGCTACTAATAGTGAAAGAAGAATTACATATTTCTCCATGTCTAAGGATTTTGGCTCTCCCATTTCCAAAATGCACCGATCCACCATCTTGGATTTTAAGCTTGGTGAACAAGGTTTTGTCTTCAGTCATGTGTATGGAATATCCACTGTCCATAAGCCATTTGGTTGCCTCTTCTTTGGCTACTCCATTTATCATGTGGTTTATAGATTGATACTCTTTGATGGTTGGGTCCTGCGGGTTAGCTTGTCTGCTCATCAGCTTCCAAACAAGCATATTATATCTAGCTCTATACACACTTTTTACATGTCCTTTCTTGTTACAATGGAAACAAGTAGGTATGTGTTTTGGTTGTGTGTTTTTTTTTTTATAAGAGAAATTTTATTGCGAAAGAGCCTCACTTGTGGCGGAGGAAAACCATATTACAAAAGTCAGTGAATGCAAATAAATAATATAACGAACTAAGTATGTCATATCTGCAGTCGTATATGATATGCCGCATTAAAACCTTGCCAAGTAAAACCACCCTTGTGGATAAAACCTTGGCGAAGGAAAAAGCGTACATATTTATACGGCTGTCATTGATATGAAGTTTGTGGAAAAATATGTACAACCAAAAATGTGCTGCACCGACTTTTGATCTGTGTGATAGGAAGTTGAACCAAGCAGCAAAAGCATCATAGAAAGTAGAATGCCATCGTGTGATACTGATGAGAGGGTGCACTTGCTCCATATAAATCGCCGTCATCAGATGGGTTATCTCGCGCGGATGAAAAGAACACATTAATAGAGTAGAAAGTTCATAAGAAAGAAGCATAAGCAAAATGCGTAATTTCGTACCCAAGTCGCCTTGACTAGTCAGCCAAGGCAACAATGTGTAAGTTCCAGCAGTGAACGTCGTAGAGAATAGTTCCGTGTCATCGCATGATTGTTCCGATCGCAGCGTTGCAAAAATGAGAGTGCAGTACAGGCACCAATATGATATCCAAAGCGCTCCCATGAGACAAAGTAGCATGTTATATTGATTTATTAAACCGTATAATGCATGAAGAGTGGGATGGGAAAACATACCGTGCCCGCCTGCAGCCCAATGGGTGCAGGCAGGTGAGACAAAATAGCGCCAATCCATATGGAAGACCGCAAGTGTCAAGGGAATCGAAGGTGAGCCGACGTGAGATCTAAAGTAACAGCTGCCTTGACCAAAGACGGTAGATTAGCTGAGGAATAGTACTTCGTATTTGGGCTTAGCATGGCCTGCTGTGCTAAATAATGTGCTGGCATATTTGCTTCACGGTAAATATGACTGAGAGAGAGTCGATGTGAATGAACCAGCTGATGGAGCCAGCGGAGGTGATAATTCCCTTGGGGTGCGTGCGTCTGTCTGAGTCGAGCAGTTAGCTGGGAGCAGTCTGACTCGAGAGTAATTGAACGATATAAAGGGAGGAAGTAAAGAAGACCAAGGAACGCAGCCTATGTTTCTGCATGAAGAGGAGTACATTGTGGTAGCCGAAATGAAAGTGCTCCTAGACATAATCCTGTATGATTACGTAGAATGGCACCTCCCGCCGCAAAATGTCGGCCTACAGCAGCATCCACATTTAGTTTCAATCGGCCTGAAGGCGGGGTGACCCAACGAACGACAACTGGTCGAGGCGGTCGAGGGGGAGGTAGCCATCGAAAGACTTGACATGGAGATGCACAAAGTTTTGAGCCCGCGATTTTCTTGTGCCATAGGGTAATATCATAACGGATATTGGCTTGTAGAGAAAAAGTTGTGCATGTGGTTTTGTCCCCATAAACAATGGATGTATAAGCACGCCAGATATTATACACAATGATAGCAGGAAACACCAGTTTATATACCCCAATAAGAGAAGAAAAGGAAGACCGATACCACCAAGCAAGAAGATAGTTGCGTAGGTGCAGAGATGACGGTGAGGGACAGTGCAGCTCACTTGCAAAGTAAGACCATATAGGATGAATATAAGAGCAAGAGATGAAAACATGGTCTATCGTGGCCGAATCGCGCCTACAGAACGGGCATTGCGTTGGCTGTGCCGCAATATATCGGCCAATATGATCCTGAAAAGGCAATGCTGAGTGAAAAAGACGCCATAAGAACAGTCTAATAGATGGTGAAAGATGCTTGGACCAAATAAAAGTGAACGACAGCATAGTGGGAGAGGAAGTGCGGCAGACATCATATGCACTCTTGAGTGTAAATTCCCCCAGTGTTGCTGGGATCCATGTGAGCTGATCATCCTGTTTTGCTGTGTGCATTAAACAGAACGAATGAATACGGCAAATTGTTCTCCAGATCGGTGAGTCAGTGAGCCGTGCAGTAAAATCTTGCCTCTGACCATATTTTGCATGCATGAATTGGCTCCATAAAGTTGAATGCTGATGATAAGACCACCAAATACGGCAATGATATGCCTTTTGAAGGACAGTTAAATCCCGAAGGCCTAAACCTCCCTCAGACTTCGGTTTAGTAATGTTTGCCCATGAGACCCAATGATGTCAGTGACCCCAAAAGAACGTAGCCATTTTACGATGAATAATTTTAATGACCGATTTAGGTATTCCTCCCGCGGCCATAATATGAAGAGGCAGTGCTGATATTACCGATTGTAAAAGCACTAGTCGGCCTGCAGTAGATAATAACTTAGATTGCCAACCCTGAAGTCTGTCATCAATATGCTGTAATAGCGAGACACAGTGTAGCGAGCGAGATATACCCTTGTGTAAAAATGATCCAAGATATCGGAATGGGAGAGCGGCAAGACGCATGCCCAAAATTTGCATGAAACATTGACGCTGATGTGGAGTAACTGCCGAAGAAGGAATCATACTGCTCTTTTGGAAGTTTACTTTCTGACCTGAGGCCGTTTCATAATGTTTAAGAAACATATGAAATTGCCTTAAATTTCGCTGCGTACCTCGAAGAAATATGAGAAGGTCATCTGCATAAGCCAAATGCGTAACTGGAAACGGCATGCGTCCCATACGAAATGGCTCTAACACACCCGCTGATGTCAAGGCCTTCAAGCCTCTGCTGAAACCCTCTACTGCTAAAATAAATAATAATGGAGATAAAGGGTCTCCCTGCTTGACTCCTCTAAACGGCCGGAAATAAGTTGAGGGTTGTCCATTGATTAAAACTGCAAACGTGGTTGCACTCAAATGATTCAGTATAATCCTCGTAAAAAAACCTGAAAATCCAAAGGCCTTTAGTATTAATTCCAAGTATTCCCAGCTAACTCTGTCAAAAGCTTTCATCATATCCAATTTGAGACAGAGTTGTGATCCACCGCGGTCAAGCATATGAATCATCTCTCGAGCCAGCAAAACTGAGTGTGAAATATCCATACCCGGCAGAAAACCGGTTTGTTCGGGTGAAATGAGACGTGGTAACAACTTACTCAATCGACTAGCAACAATTCTTGTACAAACTTTGCTGATGAAATTTGTGAGACAAATAGGACGATAATCACTGAATGTGGTAGGAGAGGCCTTCTTTGGTATTAAAGTGATCAAAGCACTCGCCATAACTTTGGGTTGTGGTATACCCAGAAAAAATTCCTGAACTGCTAAGATAACATCGTTTTGTATAATTGACCAGCAAGTTCTGTAAAAATTACCATCAAAACCATCAGGTCCCGCTGCACTGTGTGGATCCAAATGCCAAACCGCCGCCTTAATTTCTTCCGGCATGGGTATGTGCGCTAATGAAGCGTTGTCCTCTGCTGAAAGCAGAGATGGAATATGACATAGAATTTGATCATAATTGCCTGTGGCCTCTCTCGCGAATAAAGATGTGTAAAATGATACTGCTTCAGACATAATATCATCCGGGGTAGAGCAGATAAGACCAGTTGATGATTGAATTTGCTGAATCTTAAGATGTAGACGCCTGCCTTTGACAATTGAATGATAGTAACGAGTATTTGCATCTCCATCCTTCAACCATCGGACTCTTGCTTTTTGTTTCCAGAAATGCATTTCATAGGAAGCTGCTTGTTGATATTCAGCCTTTGCGCGATGGTATTCTGCACGATTCTCCTCTGTCGGCTGCATATCCCACTGTTGTTCAGCTTGTGTAAGCTGAGCTTCAGTGTATTGAACGCGTGAAAAAATATTACCAAAGATGTCCTTATTCCATTGCTGCACATCCTTTCTGAACTTAAATAGTTTATTATAGAAACCATACATGCCTCCCGTTGTTGGGTACGCACTCCATGCATCTCGCATAAAAGCGATGAAGTCTGGATGCTGCAGCCATGAGTCTAAAAACCGAAATGTGCGTCGCTGCGAACTCGTAGTATGTCGGCATATGAAGAGCAATGGCGTATGGTCTGAAGAAATTCTAGGGAGATGCGTTAGCTGCTGATCTTCAAAGATATCATGAAATTCAGAATTGATAAACAACCAATCTAATCGTCGACGTAATCTGCCGAGACCTCGACCATCCGACCATGTAAACCTAGAACCCTGAAATGGCAGCGACATCAAACCGCACGAGTCTATACAATCATTGAAGTCTTGCAAAACTGAGAGTGACGGCTGAGATCTCCCTTCATGATCTGATAGAGAACGGAATGTATTGAAATCACCCCCTAAAACCCAAGGTAGTGCTGAATTTTCCGAGAAATCACATAAAGAAGCCCATAAAGCACGACGCAAAAGTGGCGTATGGCTGCCATAGACCGCCGAGAGGACAAAAACACGCTGCAATTGCCGAAAGAGCAATGTGAAATGTGCTACTTGTCCTTCATCCTGTACCGAGACCAACTCGAAGTGAGAATCCCGCCAGAAAAACCATATACGTTCAGACTGCGATGCATATGAATTAGAAAAGCCAAACTTTAAAGCATACCGAGAAACCGTATTAGATGCATGCTTAGGCTCTATAACTACAAGTAAATTTAAACGATGTTCATGAATTAAATGATGCAAACGTGGCTTGGAGGCACGAAGGCCTCGTGTGTTCCATATCATAATATTCATTGAGAAAGGGTAGGGTTACTTCCCTGTACCGCATGCGAAGCGCTGCGTGTGAGGATAGATGACGGGGGTAATGGCGGAAGATCCTTTTTGGACCGACGTTTTCGACGTGGCACCACCGGAATAAAATCATCTGTTGAGTCCTGTAGGCGAGAAATTAATATATCCGTATCAGGAGTAGCAGGCAACTGCTGGATGCGATTAGCGACCTCCTCTGATACTCTAGGAATTTCAGTGTTGTCTGGAACCGGAAGGTCAGTGTCAGACGAATGTCCAATATCACCGGTGTCCATGGAATCATGCAACGATCCCAAAACATCTGCTGGATTATGTTCAGTAAGAATCGCGTCTCGAGCGGGGGATTTCTCACAGGGAGGGTCATCCGACAACTCAGTAACTTGCTCAGTGGGGTTAGATGGCGCAGCTGGGGACTGTGCCAGCGTATGCGGCAACTCCGGAGCCGGAGCATGTTGCGGTGGATTAGAGGAAACAGCAGGGCGTGATTTAACTGGGGTCCATCGCTGTGCCTGTGGACGACGTGGAGGGGGTGGCGGTGGTGGAGGAATATTATTCTCTGAAGCAGGCAGGCAAGTGGATGATGCATGGCCTAACCGTCTACAAGAAGTGCAGAACAAAGGTAAATCTTCATACGTAATAGTTTGCAGAATAAATCGTCCTTTAGCTTCGAGATAAATTTTCTGCGGTATTTCTCTGGAGATATCATTTTCCACACACACACGTGCAACTGACGGTCTAAGACCCTCCGCTGTCGCAACATCAAGTTTAATAGGGCTTCCAATGGGTTTCACAATTTCGAATAAAGCTTCCTTTCGGTGAAGATGAACAGGAAGGCCAGGAAAAGCGATCCAAACAGGCACAATTGGCACATCAGTGGATGGATCAAAATCAACTGTCCATTTTGTTATGCGCATATGGCAACCAGAAATATGCCAGGATCTCCGATAAAAACAGCGTAAATAATCTGCTTCATTGCGAAAATTGAGAAGTATGTGTGTCTGATCAATAAGAGTAATACGAAGATCTGGCTGGAAACCAATCTTCTCAAAAACTTCCCTGATCACTTTCAATGGAGGTCTTCCATACCAAAAAGTACCCACTAACGAATATTTGAAAGGCGCAGCAAGTTCATCAATTTCCGAATCTAAAAAGGATATCATTCTGAGTTTTTTGATTTCTAAGTGATTTATCAAGATTATTTTTACCGTTTGTTAATCTTTGCAAATATAATCTTAGCTTATTGCATTTCTTCATAGTTTCCATATTTTCTAATGCTACTGTCTTATGCACGGTAAGTATGATATCATGCTCTTGATGAATCAAAATATTCTTTTCATGCAATATCTTATTTCTAATATGCATTTCTTGAACTATTTCTTCAAATGCTTATACTTCATGTTACGTTTATCAAAATCATTTTTTAAGTCTCCCATTTCATTTTGTAAATTAACATTGTAAGATGTGAAATTTACCTCAAGATCATCCTCGATTGCCATGATAAAATTGTATTATTCCTATTTATTATCAAATAGTGCATTGAGTCCAACATCCTTGCCTTCATTATCTTCACCTTCCAATTCGGAAAAAAGATCATCCTATGTGGTTACTTTTGCATTTATGGTTTTCTTCTTTTGAGAGAAATCTTTCTTATCTTATTTTTGCAGCTCCTTGACATGGCAATCAGCAATAAAGTGACCAAATCGGCCACATCTATAGACATTTTCACCTGATTCTTTGTTTTTGGATGAACTTTTGAAATCCTCCTTGCGTGAAATCTGTTTCTTGTTGCTACCTTCTAAAGTTTTAAACTAGAAGTGCACTCTCTTTATCCGACTCATCAGACTCCACTACCAATCCTTTGCGTGATACATGTGAGGAATTGTAGGATTCATCCTATTTTGCACATAAGATTAGAATTCCATGAGTCAAAGTATTTCTGGATAGTTCATCAAGAGTAAGAGCCTTGAGATTTTTAGACTCGGTGATGGCTGTCATTTTGGGTGTCTATTCTCTTAGCAAAGAGTTGAGAAGTTTTGAGACAAGGTCTTCATTTGATATTTTGTTGTCAACCTTAGAAAATTGATTCATGATCCGAGTGCATCGCTTAATAGTCTCCTCAGTATTTTTGTCACTCTCATACAAAACATTTCATATTCCTTCATGAGCATAAGTCTTTTGGTTATTCTTACTTGCTCGGTTCATTCATGTATCCTTTCTAATATTTCCATGCTTCATGGTTTGTTTCAAGACCTTGGAGTCTTGCAAGCTCGGTAGTGGTTAGAGCACTAGAAAGAATATCAAATGCCTTTCCATTTATAGCAAAATATATCTTTTCTTCATCGGTGTAGTCATCATCATCTTTGAACATTGATTCACCTTTTAAGTTTGTAATTATAGGAACTTCAATTCCTTTGACAACATCACTCCATATGTCAAATCCGCAACCTTTCAAATGATTCATCATTATAAACTTCCACAACGAATAGTTTTCAGCATCAAACATAGGAGCTTTGGTGTTTGATAATAAGAATAAAGTGGTTGGTTTTGGAGTAGAGCTATAAGATGAACAAGTTGTCATTGCCATGATCTTTAACCTTACTCCTTCCAAAAATTGGCCAAGAAATCAATGTTAGGCTCTGGTTCCAATTATCAGGCCTGCGACAATTACTCTAGAGGGAGAGGGGTGAATAGAGTGTTAAGCTATTTTTCAGTTTTCTTTTGATTTGTTGAAGCACACTCAAATTTTCTCTAAAATGATAAAGAAATAGATGAGAAATAGTAGATGAGGAAATACAATATAGAGTGGTTCAAATCTATTTTATTCTACTCCACTACCACTTGGTTTCCAAAGTGGATTTTCAACATCAACTTTTCTTATTACCTTTAATAAGGAACAAGAACAATAACAACAATACTTTCTCTAACAACTAGTGCAAGCAACAACTACAGGAACAACAATTTATTGTACAAAAACACCTTGTGCAATAACAACTACTACTACAAGTAAGAACAAATCCTTCATTCTTCACGACTTCAAAAATGTTCTATTGAAGAACTTTCACCAAGTGGTTTTTGGAAAGTAATGGTATTACGCTTCCTAATAAGTCTAAATCACAAGCAAGAGATCAAATATGTATTGTTCCTCTTGTGCTAGACTTATACTCTCACAATACAACAATGAAAACAAGCAGCAAGAGCTTGATGAGTTTTAAGCTTTTTTGCACATTTGAGAGCTTTTTACAGTAATAGGGGATGAAGCTTGAAGAGGATAAAAGTGTGTAAATGCCCCATATAAGCTTCTTCAATCTAGAGAAGGTATGAGCCACATTTTTGCAGCATCCATAAAGTTTTCAACTTAATCAAATGTCTTGAAATGCCCAAATAGCCTTTAGCCACCTTATAATTGGATTTGATGCTCCATAGCCACCCTAGAGTGTCTTAGACATGTTTACAATAGTCAAGAAAACATTATAGATGTAGGCGGAAGTCCATAAGAGGCTCGAGTAAGATTAGAGAAAGAAAACACTTTGAATCTTCTTTGGATTTTGTTGCAACGGCTATCAAAATTTGAATTTTGGGCTACATCGATCGATCCATGTCACACGTTTTAGAGACTGATATCACATTGATTGATCGATGTCTTCAAGTTGAGAGATCGATGCCTTATAGTGTGGTTTTAAGTTTTGCACCTTACCTTCATCGATCGATCGATATCTCTTCTTTGAAAGACTGATTTACACATCGATCAATCAATGTACATCATAAGAGATCAATGTTAGACAGTGTGGTGTCAATTTTGAACCTTAACCACTTTGATTGATCGATGTCTTTTACATTAGAGACTGGTGTCACATCAGTCGATCGATGTACCTAAACCTAAAAGATCGATGTTTGACAGTGTGGTTTCAATTTGAACCTTAGCTACATGGATCGATGGATGTCTCTTATTTTAGAGACTGATGTCACATTGATCGAATGATGTTCTTCAACCTGAGAGATCGATGTTGGAAGTGTGTTTTTCATCTTTGTATAGTCCTTACATAGATCATTCTATGTCTCATTTTAGAGACTAATGTGTGTGTGTGTGTGTGTCTGTGTGTATAAGAGATCTATGTCTCACAATGTGTATTTCTTATTTTTTTTATTTCCAAAGTGTAAAATATCTTTTTAACTCTTTTTCAAACATCTTTTAACTTCATCAAAACAATTCATGTTCTAACAATCTCCCCCTTTTTGATGATTTCAAAATCACATGCTTTTAAAAGATATTTTTGTTTGAGAAAACGATATTTGAGCTATCAAAAGGTTTCAAACTCAGGTTTTATGCAATATTGTATATCTCCTCCTTAGTCAATGGATTTATGCTCTCCCTCAATACATGATCATGAAGACATACCCAAGGTTACTTCAAGGCTCCCCCTCAATACATGAGCGTCCCAAAACTAATAGACATGATATACTTCAAGTTCTTATTCATTTCAAACCCCCCTCAACACAAGCGTTCTTTATGCATGCATCATACTCAAATGTCACATTAGCAACACATACTTCATGATATATTATCCAATATATATCAATATCTAAGCTACTCATGCATACCTCATATACCATTTTTATTATAGTATATCATTTTCATTATCGATCAATATAGTCTATTCATTTTCTTCTCCTTTTTGTAATCATCAAAACAACAAAACATAGCAATCAACACAACATGGAAAAAACAAACACCTTGGATTCATTCAAGTATAGGATAAGCAGAAAAGGCGTTTGCTATAGTTCTGTACAACCAGGAAATCCTAAAGATTGCTCAAGAGGCAAAACAGAAGAAGGAATAGGAGTTGGCCATGAATACAGATATGGATGCTCTTAAAAACAATGGTACTTAGGAAAAGAGCAAACTTCCAGTAGGAAAAAGATGGGTTGGATGCAGATGGGTCTTTATTATTAACACAATGCTGATGGAACCATAGAACAATACAAGGCTCGACTTTTGCCGAAAGGGTATGTGGAGACTTGTAGAATTGACTATTCTAAGACTTTTCTCCTATAGAAAAGTTAGAAATAATCAGAATACTATTCTTAGTGGCAGCAAACAAGGATTGGCCACACCACCAGTTCGACGTAAAAAATGTCTTCCTCCATAGAGACTTGAAAGAAAGTACATATGGAAGCTCCATCAGGTTACTATAATGATTTCAGAATATAAGGTATGCTGACTTCGAAAGGCACTAAATGAACTCAAGCGGCCTCCACAGGAACGGTTCAGAAGATTTTCTATGATAATGAAATGGTATGGCTATAAACAAAACAATTCTGATCATATTCTATTCTTGAAAAAAAGAGGCATCTTGATCACTTGTGTAATAATCTAAGTGGATGACATGATCATAGAACGAAGTGACACTGAAGAGATTGAAAAGCCAAATCTGTTTGCGGAATTTAATATGAAGGACCTAGAGGCGAAGTATTTCTTGGAAATTGAAGTTCGGTCCAACATAGGGATCTATATCCCAGTGGAAGTATATCCTGGATTTAATAACATAGGGATGTTTATGTCCCAGTGGAAGTATATCCTTGATTTACTTGCAAAAACATGAATAGTTGATTGTAAACTAGCGGATATCCCCAGACAGGTTAACCATGGAATCTGATAATAGAAGGTGCTTGCCCAATAGAGAGAGAAATGTATCAGTGAATGGCTGGAAATCTAATTTCATTCGCATATACTCGGCCAGACATAGCATATGCAATTATGATTGTAAGTCAGTTTATGGACCAACTACAGGTAGATCATATGAAAGTAGTCATGAGAATAATATGGTATTTGAAAGGCACAACAATGAGTGGGATCATGTTCGGATAGAATGAGAATCTAGATATCGAAACATATACGGATGTAGATTGGGTCGGTAATCCAAATGATCGAATCTCTATATCATGGTACTTTACACTAGTTGCGGGAAATCTTGTTTCTTGGATAAGCAAAAAACATAAAGTAGTATCAATTTCCAGCGCTAAGGTAGAATTTTGAGGGATTGTCAAAGGAGTATAGAAATTCTTTGTATAAAAAAGTTAACGATCGAACTCGGACTTCTACCGAGTCTTCCGAGTCAGCTGAGTTATGATAATAAGACAACAATAAGTATCTCAGAAAATCCTATACAACACAATACGACTAAACATTTGGAAGTATGTCTACCTTTTATAAAAGAAAAAAATCGAGGATGGTACAATTAAACTTCTATTTATAAGATTGGAAGATCAACTGGTGAACATTCTTAGTGAAGCTATCATATGGCAAATTTTTCTTGAGGTATTGTGCAATTTAAGCATTGGAGATCTCACAACTCAACTTGAGGGGCGCTAGAAGATTCTACAATCAATCAGGAAGATATGACCGTAATTGAGAAAAAACAAAGCAAGATTATAATCAGGAATAGAATCTGCATATGTCAATGTAAATGATTATGTATCTTTACCATGATTAGCCAATCAATGTACTATAAATAGGATAATAATATATACACAAAAAATATGAATGAAAGATATTATTATTATCTTTCCAACAAACTATAGTTTACCATTTTAACAGTATTGTTCGGAAAAAATTATGACTGATTTGAATCATCTGATATATACTACATTTGAAGAATATTTTATTTTAGTTAGTAAATTTGATACAATAAATTACTAACACTTTACAGTATACACAATCAACTATGATACTCATTTTCTCTGAAACATTTAACACATCCCTTAATATAAGGTAATTGAGTTCCTTTTACAAATAACACCAGATTTTGCGCAAATCACCAAAGAAGTCGCAACCTAATTATCATTATCTAAAGGACTAACTGGATCTCTTATTTTCTTGTTTTCTAGTACTGTATTTGGTGGCAATAACTGGGAACTTGAAATTTAAATTAGATCACTCGTTTTAAGATATTATTTTTGCCTTAAGTATGGTTACATGAAAGTTAACGTGTTATAACCTATTTTTTAAATAAGGGCAAAAGAGATAATTAGGCCTAATTAGTTTCTAAACCCTAACTACACTCTATTTAATTAGGTTGAATCTTCCCCTTTCTCCCCCACACTCATTTCGCCGCCCTCAAGAAGGAAAAAAGAGTTCTCTTGCCTCAAGCTGTAAAGACCACCGGTTTGGGGAGGAGCACCACCAGCCATATTCACACCCTTCAACCGCGTAAGAATTACCGCTATTTGTCATGTAGGTGCCCCCTTAACATCCTTTGAATGTAAAAATTATAATCTTTAATTTCTATATGAAAATGAGATCATGCATAAGTAACTGTGATTATATAGATGACTGTTTATCTGATTATATGAGTATGTGATGAACCGTGTATCCGTATGCCAGGGAGTATGTTGACTGCACATATATATATGTGATGATATTTTTGTATGATCATTATGGAAAAGTTTGCATTTTTATGCATATATTTATGAAGGAATCATCTTAGGGAGATTTGAGGGGGTTGGCGCACGGCCGATGGTAGTGGTGTGTGTGGCCACGCACCGTCGTGAGGGGAGTGAGCATGATGAGTGGGCATGGGGCGTGTGTGTGGTGTGTGTGCATGATGTGTGTGTGTGCGTGATAGGTGTGTGCATGGCGTGTGTGTGCGGGGTGTGAGTGTGTGAAGCGGGTGAGTGGTGAATGGCGAGAGAGAGAGAGGGAGAGGGAGCCAAGAGGCAGAAAGGGGGGAATTAGGGTTTTGGTTAGGGTTTCGATTAGGATTTGATTAGGGTTGATTTGGGGGAGTTTGGAGATTTAGGGTTGAGACGGGTTCTGGTCCGGTTAGGGGAGAACCGACCAAGACCGGTTCTGAAATTTAACTGGCCGAGAAGTAGGAAACCGAGGGAAAAAGGAAGGAAGAAGAAAGAAAATGAAAAATAAAAGGAAAATGAAAAGGAAAAAAGAAAAGGAAAAGGAAAAAAGGAAAAGGAAGAAGAAGGAAGAAGGAAGGTTCGTGCATGTGAATTTATGTGCATCACGACATTGCATTTGGTTAGGCATGCCATAAACGTCTCGCTGTTGGTTAGGCGTGCCATAAACGTCTCTTTGTTG
>AP025075.1:15316178-15348110 GCA_036186865.1 Eustoma russellianum | reverse complement strand
TGCCAAAAGTCGCATCTCTGTTAGGTCCCGGGGGCATGCATTGCACGATAGGATGCATGTTTTGGAGAACGTAGGCATCTCATGCATCATTTATGTGACATTGTCTTTCACGCTTATTCCGCATGTTTATGTGTTATGATTGCTTTGAGAAGTTATTACAGTTATACGTATTTGTGAAAATAATGACAGTCTACTTTCGGATTTTTGTATTTATATGTATTTTATTACTTTCCTGGCGTGTATGATCTCACAAGGCCGATGCGGCAGGGTACCTAGTGAGTGACGTTTTTGTGTCACTCACACCGTTCATTGTGTTGTTTTACAGATGATTCAAGGTACGACTATATATGGATTGGAGAGGATCCTGGGTGGGGACATTGGGACTCTTAGAGGCTGATTGGAGACTGAGAATCGAGGAATAGAGGAGTTTTACTTTGTTATTATTTCATTGGAGGACAGTGTTTTAGGGATTTTATATTTATTACTTTACGATGTAGTTTAAGGGATTTTGACTTGATTTTGATTATTTATGTTTAGTGGATTTTACTTTCGATTTAGGGTTTGAGTTGAATTATTTTGCTTCCGCAGTAGAATCCTATGTCGTTTTGATGCAGTGTAGGAATTTGTACAGACGCTCGTATATCACTTAGCGTAATACGGCGGGTGTTTCGGTTCTGACCCTAGGGTTTGGGACGGGACGCTACAGGTGGTATCAGAGCCAAGGCTCTATATCTACTGCAGAAAACATAGAATTAAGAAATGATCTTAGCTGTAAGAGATGACTATAGACTTAAGTTGTGATCATAGACATAAGTTTGATCTTAGATTAAGTTTGATGCTAGACGTAAGTTGTGATCTGAGACTAAGCTTGACCTTAGAATAAGTTTGATTTAGACTAAGTGATGATTGGGCTGGGGCATGGTTGGTTTCTATCTCCATTTTATTTTTCTATATTTGACTCTCTCCTGTTTCTTAAGTTTTATATATTTCCTGAATTGCCCTTGACAAAAAACTTGAAATTTTCCTTGTCGTAGCAAATATCCCACTGAGAAGAGATAATGGTGGGAACAGCAGTGGGAATCACTCTGAGAATGGGGCTCCACCGCAGGTCATGCTTCTCCAGGACCTGACTGAAGCACTACTGGTATGGCCCAAGCGGTGGCACATCAGCATCAGCAGCCACAGGCTCCACCACCTCCGCCGCCACCAGAGCAGGGGAGCCGTTTCTTTTATTGTGAGATAAAGAATGTGCATGCTCGACTTTTGCAAGTAGCTCTGATCCAAAAGATGCTGAGCATTGGTTAGAAGAGATCAAGTGTTTCAGGTTGACTCAGGTGCCTGAGGAGATTCGTGTTGATGTGGCCGCCCCATTGCTTAGTGGTAAGGCCAGGACAGCATGGTTCTACGTATGCAGCCACCTATCACATGGGCTCAGTTCTTAGATGCCTTTCAGAAGTATTATATGCCCAAGATTGCCATGTTGGATAAAATGAGGGCTTTCAGCAGATTACAACAGGGGAGGATGACAATGAAGGAGTATGCTGACACATTCCATGCCTTGGGGAACTTTATGCCTTCCGTTATGTCAGATAATCGCCTGAAGATGCTCAAATTTGAGGAGAGCCTAGATTCTCGTATCCAGTCTCCGATTATGAATGCAGGCATGAGGACTTTCGAGGAGATGCTTGATGCGTGATACAGAGTTGAGAGTAACTTCAGGAGAGTCGCAGCCGCAGGACAGGAGTAAGAGACCTCGAGAGGAGGTTAGTGGGAGAGATGCAGGGATATGGGTTAAGATTGCCCGGCGACCACCATTCCGTCAGCCAGTTAGACCACCACCTCCACAGAGGGATGATCAGCGGTATGCACGCCCTCCGCAAGTAGCACCGTTATGTAAGGAATGCAACAGGTCCCATTTTGATGAATGGCATAAGAAGACCGGTGCCTGCTTCAGATGCAAGAAGGTAGGCCATCTTGTGAAAGATTGTCCAGAAATAAAGCCAGCATCACAGCTAAGGCGAGACTGCCACCGCCTAATAAGCCCCGGACAAATGCCCGAGTTCATGCCATGACTGATACAGACGTGCAGGGTTCGAATGAAGTAGTGACAGGTACATTTAAGATTTTCGCATTTTTGTTGTGTCTTTCTTCTTACCTGCCGATTATACATGTATATGTGTTATATTTGTGCTAACCCTATGAACCTTCGATGTAATCTCGTAAACAAACTCCCGGCGAATGTACTGTTTGATAGCGGCTCAAGCCATTCATTCGTCGCTAAGAAGTTTGTGAAGAATCTTAATAAATGCTCTGAATGGTTAGAGACTCCTTATCGGGTGTTAGCCACCAGGACCAAGTAATTGTTTCACATCACTAGTACAAGGACTACGAATTGGAAATTGGAGATCAGATATTTGATGCGACTCTTATACTTATCCATATGAGCGACTTTGATATAATTCTTGGGGTGGATTGGTTGGCTCGTTGTCATGCCAGCATCGAGTGTTGTCAAAAACAAGTCATTATCAAGGACCCAGCCAGAAAGGGACTTATTTTCCATGGAAGTTCTAAGTTTAAGAAGGCGACATAGAATATCTACCTAACAGCGGCCCAGGCATATAAGGCTCTACGAAAGGGTAGAGAAGGTTTTCTTATTTATGCCGTGGATCCCAGTGTTGGATTACCTCATATTGACGAAATACCAGTGGTGAAAGAGTTCCGAGACTTTTTCCTGATGAGCTACCAGGTTTACCGCCCAACCGTGAGATAGATTTTGAAATAAAGCTAGTGCCGAGGGCGGAGCCCATATCTAAAGCCCCTTATCGTATGGCCCCTGCTAAATTGAAGGAACTCAAGGAACAACTGCAAGAGCTTCTAGACCGAAAGTTCATCTGACCCAGTGCTTCACCGTGGGGTGCACCTGTTCTATTTGTGACAAAGAAGGACGGTAATATGCGCATGTGAATCGACTACCGAGAATTAAACTAAATTACCATAAAGAACAAGTACCCTCTTCCAATATTTGAGGACCTTTTTGACTAGCTAAAGGTACGATTTATTTCAAAAAGAACTTGAATTACCTTTTATTGTGGACTGAGAATCTTCCTTGTAATCATTCAGGTGCGAGGGTATTCTTGAAGATCGATCTCATGTCGGGATATCATCAACTTAAGATCAAGGACGAGGATGTTACGAAGACGGCCTTTCGAACAAGATATGGGCATTATGAGTTTCTGGTGATGTCCTTCGGACTCACTAATGCCCCTGCAGCATTTACGGACATGATGAATACCATGTTTAGAAATCAACTGGATAAATTTGTGGTGTTCATCGATGATATCTTGGTATACTCGCCAGATAAAGAAACACATGAGATGCATCTGAGGACCATTCTGGGGATATTGAGACAGAAGAAGCTTTTCGCGAAGTATAGTAAATATGAGTTTTGGCTACGAAGCGTATCCTTTTTGGGTCATATGGTGTCTGAGGAAGGTATATCAATGGACCCCAAGAAGATTGAAGTGATTACCGAGTGGCTGAGGCCAAAAAATGCGACTGAGGTGCGGAGTTTTCTAGGGGTGGCTGGTTATTACAGAAAGTTTATAGAAGGTTTCTCGACGATTGTTGTGCCTCTGAGCCGTCTAACCCAAAAGAAAATGATATTTGAGTGGACCTCTGAATGTGAGATGAGTTTTATCGAGTTAAATAAGAGGTTGATGACAGCACCTGTGTTAGCACAACCTTCTGAAGAAGGAGAATTTGTGGAATACAGTAATGCTTCCAAGAATGGTATGGGTTGTGTGTTGATGCATGGGGGAAGAGTTGTAGCTTATGCATCGAGACAGTGGAATCTATATGAACAAAATTATTCGACCCATGATTTAGAGTTGGTCGCAATAGTGTTTGCGTTGAGGATTTGGCGACACTACCTTTATGGAGAGAAATTCCAAGTATTCACAGACCATAAAAGCCTGAAGTACTTGCTCACTCAGAAGGAACTTAATATGAGGCAGCGTCGTTGGTTGGAGTTGATCAAGGACTACGATCTCACGATTAGTTATCATCCTAGCAAGGCTAATCGAGTGGCCGATGCACTGAGCAGGAAATCGAGCCACTCTCGGCAGACCCTGTTGGAGAGAGATTGTAGAATTTGACTTGGATATTGTTGATTCCACGGCTAATGTTCTGGCCACCCTAACCATTATGCTAACACTGGTTGAGAAAATTAAAGAAGTGCAGGATGATGATGAGGTCTTACGTGATATTAAGCAAGATGTTGTCTATGGGACATGTCGAAGGATTTCAGGTATTGGGAGATGGAAGTCTTTGGCTTCAAGGAAGATTATGTGTGCCCGATAATTTGGACCTTAGAAGGGAGGTGCTAAAGGAAGCCCATAACATCAGGCTGTCTATCCACCTAGGAGACACCAAGATGTATAACGACTTGAAAAGGAACTATTGGTGGAGTGGTGTGAAAAGACACATTGCAGAATTTACAGAGATGATTGGTGTGTCAACATGTAAAGGCAGAACATCAGCGACCTGGAGGTCTAATGCTACCGTTACAGATCCTCACGTGGAAGTGGGAGCATGTTACCATGGATTTCATAGTGGGACTTCCGAGCACAAAAAATAACAATGATGTTATCTCGGTTACCGTTTGACTAAGTCTGCACATTTTCTTCCGATATCGATGGAGATGCCCTTGGAAAAATTAGTGTCCTTGTATGTGGATTATATAGTGAGCTTACATGACGTTCTTATGAGTATAGTATCCGACCGTGACCCGATATTTACATCTCGATTCTGGAGAGCCTGTCAGAAAGCTATGGGTACCGAGTTGAGACTGAGTACGACATTACATCCCCAGACCAATGGGCAGTGCAACAGGACAATTCAGACGCTCGAGGATATGTTATGAGCATGGATATGTTATGAGCATGTGCGTTGGATTTCAAGGGAACTGGGATGGCATGGTGAAGCTAATCGAGTTTTCGTATAATTATAGTCATCACAGTGCTATTGGGATGACACCCTTTTAGGCTCTATATGGACGAAAGTGTAAGTAGCGTCCCACCTAGGACTAGGGTCTCAGCACGGTGCACCCACCATACTCTGCTACGAGAAGTACAAGGTATCGATAATATTCATGTACAAAGCGTCATAACATATATCGATGAGCGGAAGCAAAGTAACATAAGTAGAAATAAATATCGACATCAGTACATCCTAATACATCTGAATTAGTGTTGTCAATACATCACTGGTACAAAATATCATAATACAGAGCTGAATATCAAAATACAAAAGATGCCACTACTGGCTACTAGTCAGCTCTCCACACCTAGTCTCGAGGCTCATCCTCTACGAACTTTGGCTCGGGGTCTCGTGGTCTGTTGGTAAAATAAGGGGTGAGCGATAACGAATCGCTCAACAATTATTTCCGCCTAGATTCATCAAATGGATCATGCATGGGGACTGGGGTAGTGGATGATATAGTGAAGTATAACATAGATATCATATGTACAACATGCATGGAGATAACAGTAAAAAAAAGTCAGCAAAAGTAAACAGTACAGCAAACCTGACAGATATCATGTAAGAGAAGAACATTATAAATAAAGAGCATCGTAAATTACACAGATTCTTCCTTTGACCATTCTTATCTTAGTTATACAGTCGGTATTGTTAGTTAGTCTTGTACCTATTCTTGTGGGCGCTGTGAATATGGGCACCATCTCCCAGTTCGAATTCCTCTGCTCATTTTCTTACGATCTAATGACGCGATAGCTCGTTCCACTCTATAGCAGTTATCCAAGAATCCCTCGAAAGCGTCGGATTGTGTACCAACCATCCAATCCCGAATCTGAGGGTCGGGACCACACCTAAACCTGGTCATATTAATTGCATCATCACTCATAATCTCCGGAAGAAAATGAGAGAAATTTGGATAAAACAAGAAAGGTGGCTGGGTAGGGGGAGTGTAAGTGGGGAAGAAAAAGAGTTTTTGCTTGAAGTTGGATTGGTGGTAATTTACTTTGTGTAAGGGATATGACATGATGGGATGAAAAGAAAAGGAAAAGAAAAAATTGAGGGAAGGATGAGGGGTGACCTGGTAGGGGTAGTGAAATACAAGTGGGGTGGTGCTTTTCCTATTTTAACCTCCTTATGTGTTATCTCCTTTTTCCTTTATTTACTTCCCTAACAAAATTTTTACCACGTATTTATTTGCATTGTTAGTTAGTCTTGTACCTATGAAGTTAATTCTTATTAGGTTTTAAGTTTTGGTTAAGATACGCTTACACACTTGTTATACTAGATGGGATACAATGATCGTATTCTAATTCTATTGTAATTCCTTCTTTTCTCTTTTCCACTAGCCCAGGGGTGTTGTTCGTAACAATCCTCCCCCTTATCAAAAGTTTTGTCTTTGAAACTTGAGCGTTCTGTCAAAATCCATTGCATAATATTTCTTACTGATTCCATCCCTAGTCCTGTTGCGAGCATTCCCCAATGCTTTGACTGGGTGCTCAATCATGCTTTTCTAGGATCGTAACTTAGGGTTTTGACCTGGGACTTTATTTACTTACTTACGGAATACCTATCTGCGGCTGAGACCTTTGTATAAAATATTCTGACTCGTGCAGTTTGTTAGTTATTCTTCTTGTATAAATACTTCGACTGTTATTAACTAATCAAAGCAATGATTCTGAAAATTCTGGTCGATATTAAATTGCATACTTATCATACCTGATGCTGCATCTAATATCCGAAATTCCTGGTTGTGCACATTCTAAACCTACGTGCCCGTCTGCGAGAATCCTTCCTGCTGTCGCGCTCGTCTCACTGAAACACTTCTTCCTCTGGGACACTCTCTTACCCAGTGTCTTATTTCATCACATCCAAAACAAGCATATGTTCCTAAACTGCATTCACCCGTATGCCGTTTCTAACACTATGGGCACCTAGAACTTGTTATTGTCTGCTGTGAATATGGGCACCATCTCCCAGTTCGAATTCCCCTGCTCCTTTTCTTACAATCTAATGACGTGATAGCTCATTCCACTCTGTAGCGGTTATCCAAGAATCCCTCGAAAGTGTCAGATTGTGTACCAACTATCCAATCCCGAATCCGAGGGTTGAGACCACACCTAAACCTGGTCATCTTAATTGCGTCGTCACTCATAATCCCAGAGTGACGAAACGCTGGAAGTATTCGGAGACTGAGATACCCGTCTCATGTTTCAGATTGTCAAATTCCTCAACTCTCTGCATCACCAATGCCGGGGAGAGATAGAACATACAAAATTCTTTTACAAAGTTGGTCCATGCCACTGGTTGAGGCAGAGGCTGAATATATGTTCTCCACTACTGTCTAGCTCGTCTGATCAAGAATGGCCATATAATTTGTGCCTTTACTTCCTCAGGCACGTACTATCTTCAATCTCGTCTAACTATTTCTCTGCCTCATCTAGATCAGGCTCCCCGTGAAAATTTGGAACTCGAATCTTTACTAACAACCCATAATAATAACCATTGCTTCTCTGTGTCTGAGACTGAGACTGAGGAGGTGCAGATACTGGAGGCCGAGCTATCTGTGTCTGTGACACCCCGACCATCTGACTCAGCTGATATAAAGCCTCGGTGACTGCGAAGAGCCTCCTCTTGGGAAGGTGCTACAGGCTGCATAACCGGTGTCAGTGGCATCCTAGTCTTCTTAGAAACTAGGGCCAACCATGGTGAAAACGGTGATGGCGTGCGACTACCAGATTCTGATGTCATCCTACGGAAATTATCACATTATCATTATTAGTTCTCATAAAGCATATAAAATTCAATTTAGAATTTTAAGTTATATTCAAGATTATATCCTACTGAACCCTTCTAAGGAATTCATACTAAGGCTGGCTCACTCATCTAAGATCAATCTTAAACTCTAAAGTCATAGCATACGTACTTGTCATTGTTTATCTTATGTTGCCCGCTATGGATCTAGAGCCTTCGCTCTGATACCACCTGTAACGCCCCGCCCAAGACTAGGGTCTTTGCACGGTGCACCCACCGTACTCTGCTACGAGAAGTACAAGATGTCGATAACATTCATGTACAAAGCACCATAACATGTATCGATGAGCGGAAGCAAAGTAACATAAGCAGAAATAAACATCGACATCAATACATCCTAATACATCCTAAATAGTGTTATCAGTACATCATTGGTCAAAATATCATAATACAGAGCTAAATATCAAAATACAAAAGATGCCACTACTAGCTACTAGTCAGCTCTCCACACCTAGTCTCGAGGCTCATCCTCTATGAACTCTGGCTCGGGGTCATATGGGTCTGTATGGTAAAATAAAGTGGTGAGCGCTAACGAATCGCTCAGCAAGTATTTCCGCCCAGATTCGTCAAGTGGATCATGCATGGGGATTAAGGTAGTGGATGCTATAGTGAAGTATAACACAGATATCATATGTACAACATGCATGGAGATAACAGTAAAGAAGTCAACAAAAGTAAACAGTACAGTAAACCTGACAGATATCATGTAAGAGAAGAACATTATAAATAAAGAGCATCATGAATTACACAGATTCTTCCTTTGATCATTCTTATCTTAGTTATACAGTCGGTATTATTCTTAAGAACAATCTATTTTTTGGTCTTGTTTCTTACTGTTCTTTAATCATACTAGGTCTCGTACTGCAAAAGTCATAATTTAGAGGCACTAGGGATTCGTGAGACATGATCGTGATGTATGCATTGTAAAACTTTTGGAGAACATTTCATTTCATACGTACATAAACATGACATGACATGAACTGGCTATAGCACTTTTTGTAACATAAGAATGGTACCCATAACATATCGAATGATTCTCCAAATAGCCACGAGTACCGTCTATGAATCCCGATGGTCCAACCACAGTTGCTAAGCTATAGAACCTCTCCTACTTGCTAAGCTAAAGAACTTCTCCTACTTCCTTGTTGAAGCTCTCGATTATGGCCTAAAATAGGAGAGATGTGAAGTCTTTGAAGAGATAGATGATAGTAAAAGGTGTAGGAATGATAGAAGAGTGCTTACCTTGATGTTTATGGTAGATGGTTGCTTGATCCTTACTTGAAAATGGAAGGTGTTCACCTTCTTTTTGTCTTAGTGTTCTCGGCTAGAAGGTGAGTAGGGGAGGAGGACTTGAACTTTGTAGAGAGAAAGGAGCGGAAAGGGTAGCTTAGTGGGAGAGTGAGTTAAAAGAAATGGGAGAAAATAAGTAAAGGGTTGTGTTATAAAATAGAAGTTTTATCCCCTTGGTTCCTTGGCCGAAAATGTGCATGGTGGAGAAAATGATTGCCCTCCTTGAATTACTAAGTTAGTGGAGGGGAATCTTTGGTTGCATGAAATTTTATTGAATGAATGTCTTATTGTGTAATAATGAAAATGATTGAAGAGGAAAAGAATAAAAAAAGAAATAGAAAATCTTGGGGGTAAGAGGGAGAGGGTGGCCGAAATCATGGAGAGTAGGGGTGGCTAATCCTTTTTTTGCTTAGGAGGTGGATGTGTAAGAGAGTTGGAAGTCATGCATGGGTGATGAGTGGTGGAGAAAAAAGGGTGTAAGAAGAAAAGAATGAATTGATGGAAAAGAGAGAAAGAAAAGGAAAGTAGTTGCCTTACATAAGGAAGGAAAGAATCTTCACAAACTGTGTAAGGTGTGCATGAAATATTAGTGGTGGAAGTCTTCCTTTGTGTAAGAGTTAAAATGATGAGGAAAGAAAATTTAAAAGGAAGAAAATGAGAGAAATTTGGATAAAACAAGAAAGGTGGCCAGGTAGGGGTGTAAGTGGGGAAGAAAAAGAGCTTTTGCATGAAGTTGGATTGGTGGTAATTTACTTTGTGTAAGGGATATGACATGATGGGATGAAAAGAAAAATAAAATAAAAAATTGAGGGAAGGATGAGGGGTGAGCGGATAGGGGTAGTGAAATACAAGTGCAGTGGTCCTTTTCCTATTTTAACCTCCTTATGAGTTATTACCTTTTTCCTTTATTTACTTTCCTAATAAAATTTGTACCACGTATTTATTTGCATTGTTATTTAGTTTTGTACCTATGAAGTTAATTCTTATTATTTTTAATTTTTTTGGTTAAGGTACGTTTACACACATGTTATACTAGGTGGGATACAATGATCGCATTCTAATTCTGTCGTAATTCCTTCTTTTCCCTTTTCCACTAGCCCGGGGGTGCGGACATAACAGTGTAGGTCACCACTGTATTGGGATGAGGTTGGTGAGAGAGCCATTACTGGTCCAGAATTGGTCAAACAGACATTAGAAAAGATCAAGGTGATTCGTCAGAGACTGAAAGTGGCTCAAGACCGGAGCAAAAGTTGGGCTAATTTAAGAAGGCGACCTTTGGAATTCAAGGTAGGAGAGAAGGTGTATCTCAGTGTCTCGCCTACGAAAGGTGTGATGAGATTTGGAGAGAAGAGTAAGTTGAGCCCTCGTTATGTGGGTCCCTTCGAGGTGCTCGAAAAGATTGGAACTCTGGCTTATCGACTTGCTTTGCCTCCAGTGTTATCGCAAGTGCACAATGTATTTCACATGTCGCAACTCAGAAGATATATCTCTGATCCTAGCCATGTTTTAGAGGCACGACCCTAGAGAGTGAGAAGTGATACGACTTACGAAGAGGTTCCCATACGAATCGTCCTGCAAGTTTTAAGAAATCGAGTTATTCCGTATGTGAAGGTCCAATTGAGTAATCACACCGAGAAGGAATCCATATGGGAGCTCAAAGATCAGATAAGAAAAATGTGTCCTCGACTCTTTGACTAAGATACGCCAGTTTCGGGGACAAAACTTTCTGTAAAGCGGGAGGATGTTATAAACTATTTTTTCCAGTAAGGGAAAAAGAGATAATTAGGCCTAATTAGTTTCTAAACCCTAATTACACTCTATTTAATTAGGTTGAGTCTTCCCCTTTCTCCCCCACACTCATTTGGCCGCCCTCAAGAAAAAGAAAAAAATAGTTCTCTTGCCTACAAGCTCTCAAGGCCGCCGGTTTGGGGAGGAGCACCACCAGCCATATTGACACCCTTCAACTGCGTAGGAATTGCCGCTATTTGTCAAGTAGGTGCCTGTTAACATCCTTTGAATTTAAAAATTATAATCTTTAATTTCTATATGAAAATGAGATCGTGCATAAGAAATTGTGATTGTATAGATGACTGTTTATCTGATTATATGAGTATGTGATGAACTGTGTATTCGTATGCCAAGGGGTATGTTTTTTTAGATAAGGACGGTCGGTACCTTCCGGTGTTTTATTAATATCTTTACCCTCATTTGTGGTGGAGAAATACCGTAGTTACATTCGTAGCGCTAATAAGACAAGAGACTCTCCCAAAAAAACGATTACAATCATAAAGAACAATTAATAATAGAAATTATGTACATATAAAATGAAATTGCAGCTATAACTAGAACTAAATATTCCTCTGACTGGTGTAACCATGTGATGGCAGGATAAGCAGCTTCGACTCCGCGATCAGCAAATAGAAGGACACTCGCAAATATTACAAACAATGAAGGATAAGTGTGTGATAATGTAAAAATGAGCAACAATAGACAGTAGAGAGATATTTACCACCGTTACCTTGGCCATTATCAGACCAAGGTAACGATTAATAAAAGTGTGCCAACTCATATGGAGACCTCAAGTTTTCGACCGACCATGAGAAAATACCTCGGAAAGAAGCAAAAATGGTCAGTGAATAGTGAAACATATATTATCACATATGCGTAGGACAAGAAAGAAACGTGTACCCAGGTTGCCCGTAGCCTCGAGGCTGCGGGCAACAGTCAGCAATGATCGCCAACCCGAATGGGAGACTTATGGCGGCTGAGCTCCATGGTGAGTGTCGAGGCTTGGATGACAAAAACATGCCATGTTGCATCCGTCAATATGACTCCACGAATGTGTGAAGGTAGCGATGTATAGGTGTCATCTTGGGGAGATTTGATGGGGGTCGCGGTCGGTGGTGGTGGACTGAGCGTGATGAGTGGGCATGGGGTGTGTGTGGTGTGTGTGTGTGCATGATGTGCGTGTTTGCGTGATGGGTGTGTGCGTGGCGTGTGTGTGCGGGTTGTGAGTGTGTGAAGCGAGTGAGTGATTGGCGAGAGAGAGAGGGAGAGAGAGTGAGAGGGAGCTGAGAGGGAGAAGGGGGAATTCGGGTTTTGTTTAGGGTTTCGATAAGGGTTGATTTGGGGGAGTTTGAGATTTAGGGTTGAGTCAAGTTCTGGTCCAGTTAGGGGAGAACCGGCCAGGACCGGTTTCAAAATTTAACCGGCCGAGAATTAGAGAACTGAGGGAAAAAAGGAAGGGAAAAGAAAGAAAAGGAAAAAAGAAAATGAAAAATAAAAGGAAAAGGAAAAGGAAAAAGGAAAAAAGAAGAAGGAAGGTCTGTACATGTGAATGTAGATTCATGCATCATGACATTGCATTTGGTTAGGCGTGCCGTAAACGTCTCACTGTTGGTTAGGTGTGCCGTAAACATCTATTTGTTGGTTCCGGCGTGCCGTAAACGTCTCACGTGTAGGTGCAGACGTATTGGAAACGTCTCTCTGTTGGTTATGCATGCCAGAAGTCGCACCTCTGCTAGGTCCCATAGGCATGCATTGCATGATATGATGCATGTTTGGGAGAATGTAAGCATATCATCCATCATTTATATGACATTGCCTTGCACACTCATTCCCGCATGTTTATGTGTTATGATTGCTTTGAGAAGTTATTACAGTTATACGTATTTGTGAAAACATGGACAGTCTACTTTCGTATTTTCGTATTTATATGTATTTTATTACTGTCCTGGCGTGTATGATCTCATAGGGCCGATGCGGACAGGGTACCTACTGAGTGACGTTTTTGTGTCACTCACACCGTTCATTGTATTTTCTTGTAGACGATTCAGGGTACGATTATATATGGATTGGAGAGGATTCTGAGTGGATAGATTGGGACTCCTAGAGGATGATTGGAGACTGAGGATCAAAGAATAGAGGAGTTTTACTTTGTTATTATTTCATTGGAGGACAATGTTTTAGGGATTTTATATTTATTACTTTACGATATCGTTTAAGGGATTTTGACTTGATTTTGACTATTTATGTTTAGTGGATTTTACTTTCAATTTAGGGTTTTGAGTTGAATTATTTTGTTTCCGCAATAGATTCCTATATCAATTGAATGAATATCATTCCCTTTGTTCTTTGGCTTATCTGCATTCAGACTTTCTCTTCCCTTGACATTGGTACATATAGAGTCGGGGGTCTCACTGGAAGCAGACTCTCTATCCCTTAGGATAGAGGTATTGTTTGCCTACCACCTACCCTCCCCAGACCCTAACGATAGCTTTTGCTGTCATTGGGATATACTGGGCACGGATGATGATGATGATGAGTAGAATCCTATGTCGTTTTGATACAGTGTAGGGATTCCTACAGACGCCTTGTATATCCTTTAGCGGAATACAGTGGACGTTTCGGTTCGGACCTTAAGGTTCGGGACGGGGCGCTACATAACGTGTGTTTTCTCTTAAAAAAGTAAACATGAAATGAAATGATTATGTTGTTGTTGGTAGCAGTTTGTAATGTGATGACGATCAATACTTGTGTGATACTATGAAAGAACTTGTACACTATAAACGCTTATGTTCTATTAATTGTTGGCCTTCTGTAATCTTTTGTTGACTCACTTTCACTTAATTCCGATTTGGGTAAGCCACTTTCTAACCCACTTTTCACTCTTGCCTTATCTTGGAAATATCACTTTCCTGTAAAGGAAAGCTGTTTTCTAAACCACTTTTAAACCTCTCTCTAATTGTGAAAATATTATTTCCAATTAACTTATTTAAGAATAGATAAATCTCAAAGATGTGTATAGTGGAGTGGGAATGCTTGGAAGAGAGAGACTCTGAGGCATGTGAACACTTGGTTTTTTTTGTCCTATGTTTTTCTATATTACTTTGATAAGTTATCTCTATCACATAACAAAATGAGTGCAACTATCAATAGAGATTGTTTGCCTCCATACAAAAGGCTAGTTTGTTTAGAGTGAAATATGAACTTGGTAAGCTGTAAAAAGATATTCATGTATAAGCCATGAGTTATTTACGTCAAACATATTCATATCTAGATTTCATGTCTTTCCCCTACCAACATGTTACTTCTGAAAGGAAAACAGATGTATCGACCCCATATGATCATCGCATACAACCACAACAATATTACCCTGTTGCCTTAGAGACTCATATCCATGACGGGGTATGGAAGGGTCAGACGTATACAACCATATCCATATGTTAGAAATACACAGAGGTTGTTTTTCGATGATCCATAGTAAAAAATTTGTCAAGCTGTGTCGATTAATTGTTACTTCACAATATAAGAAGCGCAGCCAAATTAGCGAATCATTTTTCTTTATTCCATCATATTTTAAAATCAATGAAGAATGTGTCTTTGACTCCATTCGGATATGATCTATCGCATCTTGGGCCTAAATCTTTTTTCTAATATTGTGTCTTTAGTTGTTTTTTTTCAATATAAAGTTGATCCACGCATGCTATATTTCTTTGTATAAGTTTTACTTGAAAAAACTGTATAGTTTTATATTAAAAAGGAAGATTGGAAGCGTGATATTGAAAATAAGATAGGATCCAATTTAGAGATGAAAAGGAACTGGGATGATTAAATTGAATCATTTTGAAAATTTTAAATGGAATCCGAGCATGAATTGTGTTTTTCAATCTGAAGTTTGGAGCTCAAACATCTTTAAGCTCAAGTAGATTTTAAGTTTTTATTATAAAAAGCTTAATATTTAACGTTTGAGGTCGCCGTTCGAATCTCATTTGTTCTCCTGGTAAGAATGTTGTATTAATTGGCTTAGACTCTATTTGAACATCATGTGATTCATATTCTGTCTGTATAAAGAGTTCTATGTACAAAGGGATGGATTTTTCCATGAAGTGAAACCTGAAGACTTTCACGGTACCGAAGATGTCAAGTTTATTTAGAATTAAATGAAGTTAGATTTTTACCCTAAAATTTACCAGATTAGATAAAATATTTTTATTTGTGTAAATACTTGTTTTGAACTAATACGGTTAACGCAACCTTAATTCTTCAATGCTAAAATATATTATGCTCATGAATATTTGAATTACACTATATATACCTTTATTTACATCATTAGTATCAACGACGTACGTTATAACCAAATATGTCAACGACTATTTTATACCGCTGATAGTAAGTATAATATGGTATTTGAAGAAAAGATCTTCTGACTTGTATATCACGTAAGTTTATAACTATGACAAATTTTTTTTTGTATGTAAAAAGCTAATAGCTGATACAAGTTTACACGAAGACATGTGTCACTATTCTAATGCTATGACAGATAAAATGACAGAAAGTGGAACAGAAATTTTCCCCCCTGAGATATGTATATGATTTCACGTATATTTTGATTTGAACCTGATAATAAACTATCAGGGCGAGTATAAAATCATGAAGCTTGATTTGAAAAAATTTTCTAGTTGATCTGGTAATCAAGGCGGGTATAAAGATGACTAAGCTTGTTTCAAATAATTTTTAAGTTGATCTGAAGTCGATGAAATGATTGGTTCATGGCTAATATGTGGTTAGTCAATTACACATCTGAAACACAGTTTCAGCTACATTACCTGAAGCCTCGTGACATTTAAGGTTACTACGCCTATATTATCATAGGAAGGACTGAGTTGTGGACGAATATCATCATGGGAAGGACTGAGTTATGGACGAATCTGGTGTATAGCGTTTTCAGTTCTGTTAAATTCTTTCTAAGTTCCTATATTTGCAGTTGGATGATGTATTTGTAACCTTTTCATTGATAATACAAAATGTTTTTGCATAAACAAGCAGAGTAACCATATACAGATTTCTGGGGTGTTTGTTTCTGTTTCCTTGTACTCACTATCAGCCAAAAAATTAGTGTACGTGATTTCAAAGCGATTTGTTCACTGACTCCTTAAAATCCAAGCCCATTTTCTTGTCAAATGTCAAAAACGACAAGCTGGTGATTGTTCTACAACATGTTGATCTACAACCCAAACTAGAAGATGATTTAGCAAATCCTCCTGGAGAGCGCAAGCTGAAACATTTTCTTGGTCTGTGACTGAGCATTTGCTGCGTTCTAAAGAGTAGCTTTCGTATTGTCGCCAGACTATTTGCTGGCAACCACCCATGGAAGCCCGAACTCATTCTAGCATTGGGTACCAGAATGAATATATCTGTACAAGAAACTATCTCTTGTCATAGTCAACTGAAGCATATCCAGTATTGGTAGCGTCCAAAGTTCGATCATACCTATCTTTCCCTTTGGTGCTTAGGCTTCACGGCATCTTCCAAGGTCACAGGTCGATGATTCGCTACTCTCTGAGTGGCCTTTTCATTTGATATAGGTGCATCATTGCTTTCATTGAGCAAGTGTTGCCTTCCTCTATCACCTGGCTTAGAAGATCTTGAAAACTCTGACTTCCCGCTTGAGGTTCCCATTGCTGCATTAGTAGTATGCAATGAGTTAGAAGATTCTCGATTTCTATTTTGCTTTATTTATGCATGGGATCAAAGATTTCAATTGCTTAGTTACCGTTCAAATTAATTTGATTGCTGCGTTCGAGTTTTCTACTTACCAATCCCAAACCTAGATAAAGGAGAGTTGCATTAGGTTGACAATCAACTTTGTCACTAAACATGATTATGGATCAAAAAAAATTCCGCTAATGCTAGGATGTTCCCCATATGGAACACACCGTGTGCTTTGAATGCGGTGTCTCAGCAAAGATTGTTGCTGTATTTGGGGAGTTTGGATGTAGTGTCAAATAAACATAGGTCCCTGGCGCATGGTCCGAATGCAACAACAATTGAGCTAGGGCCGCTGCATCTCCTAGATATCTTGGACGTAGTGAAACATAAACAGGAGTTCTTATGTCGTAAGTTAATACTAAGAAAGAAAATACTAGACTAGGTAGGAATATTAGACTAGGAACATGGAACATGGAACATGGGAGTTTCTAACGGAGCAAACAATAAAAAATAACAGACACGATGATAAGGAAAAAGAAAATATATTACGCTTGTAAGAGACGAAGTGGATAGGTGAGAAGGCTAAGATGTTGAACAAGTCGTGATTTAAACTCTGGTACACAAATATGATATGACAAAAAATAGAGGTAGGGTTATTATATATGTCTCATTAAGATACGAAGTAGTAGATTATAGCACTTAAGTTAGTGTTTGGAAAAGAAACAATCAATATTATTAGCGTAAATGCCCCTCAAGTGGGTTTAGAGAAGGCTATAAAGGTTCAATTTTGGAAAAATTTAGAAGACAGAGTATATGAAATTTATTTTTAGCAACAAAAGAATACCCTTGGAACCTTGTGTGAAACTGGGAGACCAAGAAATTCATCTCACTGAGAGTCTTCGCTATTTATGTTCTATACTACAGAAAGATTGAAGAATTGATAAATATGAGAATCACATATGGTAGAGGCGAGGTGGTTAAAGTGGAGAAGTGTGTCAGACCTTCTATATGATGGGAAAGTACATTTAAAGCTTTAAGAAAAGTTTTACTAGATGACACTAAGACACGCAGTGTTGTACAGGTCTAAATGTTAGACAGTCAATTATGAGCATGAACAAAGGATACGGGTCATGGAAATGAGAAAGTTAAGATAGATGTGTGGACATACAAAGAAGGATAAAATAAGAAATGAACATATAAGGAGAAATGTTAAAGTGACTCTTATAGATGAAAAGATGAGAGATTCAAGGTTAAGATGGTATAAACATGTACACAGGCGTCTTGCAGATGCACCTGTTAGGCGGTACAAGACAATGAATAAGGTACATGTTAAACGTGGGAGATTGAGACTAAACAAGACATGGGAAACAATAAGAAAGAATATGACTTACAAGACAATTGGGAGCATATGGTTAGTGATAGAGCATTGTAAAGACAGCTGATTCATGTAGTTGACATGTAGTAGGTATAAAAATTTAAGTGAGAATTTTAGGTACTTGGGCCGGAATCACGATTGAGATGATATAATATTGTTGAAAGAGGCGTATCTTAAAGGCACATATTATGCATTAGTTATTAGGAGACACAAAAAGATAATAAGATTTAGGTTACAACTAAAAAAAGCGTAGAGAAATGATTGATCCATATAACCGACCCCAAATAGTGACAAAAACATCCTTGAGTGTTGTTGTTGGATAACAGAAAGAGTCCAATAAATTTGACGTGTCCTATATATTGGTAAAGCAGCAAACGGATTTTGAGTCCCCATCTAGCCAATAAATTGTGCTGCCATCATATTATTCCCTACCTCTACTTGCTCCCTCACGTTTTGGAGTATTTTACTCAAAATACCTTTTGAGATCCCATCTATTTACAACGCACAACCTGCTTGGAAGGCACTTTAAATGAAGGAGATTAGATGAACTTATTCCGTTTGCAACAATATATCGTAAACTGGAAAAATCCATCCTATTGAAAATTATTATGACTTGCAAACTGGAAAAATCCATCCTATTGAAAATTATTATGACTTTGTGTCTCCGCATGAGATACAGAGGCCATCTGTTCTCTATGGACAGGAGACACCACTTTTCCCAGAGATAAAACCAAAGAAAAAATTTAATCTTTTTCTTATTTTTATTTCTTGGGGAAGGAGAAACTTTGCTAATCTGCCCGTTAACTTTCATTTTGCTGTACCCATTCTTGTAACATCTTTCTTCTAATTAGTACTACTTCCTGGAAGGGTGTGAACGGGAAAATCTAATGATCAGACGGACTCAAACGTCAAAACTTCCGGTCAGAGTTATGTAGTACCAGTATCTATTACACATCATTCAAGGAGCTCTTTCAGAGCTATCTACTTGCCACTAAACTAAACTGTAAGAGTGTTTACAAAGAAATCAAATCAAGAAGAACAATATGAGCAAAAGTGAAATACCTTGTACTGCAAGAGAGACCTTTAACTCGTTATAATCAATGCCAGAATAAGGATCCCTGCAGGGAATAATCAGGAAAAAAAACTCGTGCCAAGAGAGAATGTGCAATTCGTAACTATCAAATGAAATAGGTTAATTACGTGCAATTCATTTATCAACACAGTTCACAAGCTTGGACACATACACATAGCCAGTGGCACCTTAAAATATCCATAACAATATATATTAGAAATGTCAACTATTTGTACATAGAGAAGTTGATGTTTGATGAAGATAAGAAACTCTTATCAGGGATTCAAAAAACTTCTTATAGAAATTCAGAAAGTGATTTGTATTAAATCAACTTGAAAGTACACCCTGTTGCCCCTTATAAAGGCATTTTCTAAGGTTAGCCTCCAACGGCTATAAATCCAAGTGGCAGAGTTGCCAACTTTAAGTTTCTAACGACTAGTTTCTAACTATTACCCTGAGTAGACTGATATATATTCTATATTACTATATACAATATTTAACTAGTATACTGAGTTTCCTTACATATGTAATATACGTGTATGTACTATATATTTCTACAGTCCTCCTCAAGTTTGTTTGTATATATATTAATACAACCAAACTTGAACATAAGATGCTAGAAACTTTGTATAGAAATAGGATTAGTTAATATATCTGCTAATTGGCTTTTGGATGACACATGCTTGAGACTGACAATTAGACAAAATGTCTGTCAATTTCCACATGTTTAGACTTGTCATGTTGTATAGTATTCTTGGCCATACTGATAGCAGAAAAGTTATCATAGTAGACACTGACAGGTTGTGTAATGACAACTTAAATATTCAAATACTTTCTTTAACCGTATCCCTTCACAAATACCCAATGGGCTCGCAATTCAACTTCTGCACAGCTTCTAGATACCACTGTTTCAAGTTACAAGATTGTCCCATACATATGTTTCATATCTAGTGGTTGATATCATGTCTAGTCTTGATCCAGCCCAGTCAGCGTCTATATAAACTTGAACAGTCTTATCTTGAGTTTTCTTGAAGTATAATCCCGTGCACTTTTGAGATACCTAAGAATTCTTAGTGCATCTTTAAGGTGTTCATTAATAGGATCATACATAAATTGACTCAAAAAAACTAACTGCATAGCATATATCAGTTCTAGTATGTGACATACAGATTAGGTTGCCTACTAGCTTCCGATAACCAAGTTTGACAGTAGGTGTAGCATCCCACCGATCCCTTGTATCCAAGTTGAACTAGTGTTATGGTTGGCTTGTAGCCAAACATTCCAGTTTCAGAAAGTAAGTCAAGTATATATTTCCTTTGTAAAATACTTATATTAGTTTTACTTCTTGCAACTTCTATGCCTAAGAAATAATTTAGTTTTCGTAAATCTCTAATTTCAAGTTTATTGGAGAGCTTTGATTTGATATCAATTATACCATGACAATCATTTTCTATAATAATAATATTATCTACATACACATTGTGTATAGTAATTTGTCTCCCTATTACTCTAGTAAATAGCATATGATCACCCTGACTATGCTTGAAACCGTTCTCTTTAACAGGTTTAATGAACTTTTAAAACCATGTTCTAGGTGATTATTTAAGTCCATTAAAAGAATTTCGAAGTCTGCATACAATGTCACCGTTTGATTCATTAGTGAAACCAAGAGGTATATTCGTAAACACTTATTCCTGAAGTTCTCCATTTAAAAAAACACATCTAGTTAGTATAACTTCCAATCCAGATTTATTGCTACAGAAAAATTACCCTTACCGTATTTAGTTTAGCAACACCATCAAATATATTTAAATAATCAATAGAATCCATTTACAACTAGTCTTGCTTTATATCTATTTATAATACCCTCTATATTATATTTAATAGCAAATATCCATCTACAGCCAATTGGTTTTGTGTCTTCGACTATAGGAAATAATTCTATAATTCTTTATAAGGCTTCCAATTCTTCATTTACACCTTTCTTCCAACGAGATGTAATTAATGCCTGACATATATCATAACAGATGCATCTACAGTAATTATGAAACTCTTAAATTGTGAACTGAGATTTTCATATGACAGAAAATTATAAAAATGTTTAGTACATTCTCCAATTTCTTTCCTAAATGCAACAGATATAGTATCTGTAGTATGATTTTCTAACTCATATGCTGTCTGCACTAACGCATGATTTTCTGTCTCATTATTGTTATTTTCTGGTACATGTCTTCTTGTATATACTGTTGTTTTAGGGGGTCCATTTTTAAATAAGGTAACTCCTACTTCCAGGAATATCTATAATACGGACTTATCCAAATTTTCTAGCTGAGTTGCGATCTTCTATAGGAGGTATATTAACTACATCAATTATGTTCCACGAGTTATCCAGAATGTTATTCAGACTATGATTCTAACTAATCGTGATATGATTACTATAGAATGCAGTGTTTTCATTAAATATAACATCTACTTAAATATATGCTTTTTTCATAGTTAGATAGTAACATGAATATCCTTTCTGTGTTTCAAAATAACCAATGAATATGCATTTAATACTCTAGGATCAAGAAGTTAGATGTATATGTACATAATAGGAGGTAGCTCAGGCAGTAAATTAATGTTATGAAAATATTTTAAGAAAACTTGTTTAGAAGTTTTAAAGAAAATACTCTTATGTCATCCTATTTATTAAATAGGTAGCAGTAAGTACTACTTCTCCCTAATAGTATTTAGGTTCTCTCATGCAAAACCTAAGTGTCACAGTTATCTCTAGCATATATCTATTATTTCTTTCAACCACCCCATTCTACTGAGGAGTATTTGTACCGGAGGTTTGATGAAATACCCTCTCTTTATGCATAAACTGTTTTATTAGTTTATCTAGGTATTCATTACCATTATCAAATCTTAGTGTTAATAGAAGCTCCAAACTATGTCTTTATTAAACCGAAGAAATTTTTATTTCCTACTTCCATTTTATATTTTACAAGATAGACTTATGTGAATCTTGTGTGATCATCTACAAAAATAATGAACCGTCGGGTACCACTTGTTTTTGTCACCCTAGAAGGTCTCCAAATGTTTGTATGTATCAAATTAAAAGGCTGTATAGGTTTATATGTTTTGCAGGATAAGTTTGTCTAGTATGTTTAACTAATTGACAAGCTTCACAAGATAAAGTCTTAAGATCAATGTGCATAAATAAGTCTGGCATTAATCTTCTTTAACATACAAAATTAGGATGATCTAATCTTCTATGGCATAAAGAATCTGGTAAGTACTACTACAAGATTAAGTACTGTTGCAAAAAATCCTAGAATCATCGTCAGCCCTTAGCTTCTCTAATTCTTGTTATGCATATTTATCAGCTTGAATTATGAAGAGTCCATTAATATTTTAGCACTGTCAATCATCTTCTTCATATTTATTTCTTGAAACATACGTTTAGAGATATTTAGAAGATAATCTGGCAGTGCAATGGTTATTCCTAACCGGAAGAGCGCCAATGGGCATTCCTAACATGTTAGAGATCTTCTGCTTCATTTTGCCTGTTACTCCAGTGATGCAGACTTCACATTTTTTCAAGTTTGAATTTAAACCTGATAGACCATCAAACTTTCTAGAGAATTCTTGATAATCTTAATTGAATCTGCATTAGCACTTGAAAGGATGAATAAATCATCTGCAAATGCCAATGAAGAGAGCTTCAGTTCGCATTTGGGATGGAATTTGAAGTTTGATCTATCAATTGTTGCCTTGAGTGCTTCAATGAACCCTTCCTTAACCAAAATGAAAAGGCACGAAGAGGGAGGGTCACCTTATCTTAGGCCCCTGGTTGCTTGAAAGTTGCCTATGAATGAGTCATTGAGGTTGACTGCAAAAGAGGCAGTTGAGATGCACAAATGTATCATATTCTGAATTGACTTAGGAAGTTCATTTTTGTAAGTATGCCCGTAAGATCTCCCCAGCTTATAGTGTCAAAGGCATTTATTATGCATACTTTGGTAGCACATCCAGTTGGACCCCCAGCACGCATGTAGCCTTTAATCAATTCATTCATTAAAATGATGTTATCTTGGATAACCTTCATTGCAGAAAAGCTGAGTGGTTTTCAGTGACTAGAAAAGGAAGTAGTGTCTTCATTCTGTTGGCCAGGACTTTGGAGATCACCTTGTAAGATACATTGCAGTAGGAGATTGACTTAAAATCCTTCATTTTAATTGGAGCCTCTGAGGATTAGAGAGATTGCAGAAAAATTCATTGGGTAATACATAAAACCATTCTTAAAGAAAAAGGCAATGGCTTCAATAAACTCGTCTCCTATCATGTCCCAATTTTGATTGCATAATTCAACTGTGAAACCATCTGGCTCCGGTACACTATCAATTTTCATAGTAAAAAAGTGCAATTTTCGATTTCCTCCTTTGAGACTGGAACTTCAAGTAGCTGGCTATGTTCCTCAGTTAGTGCCTTACCAAGCCACAAATGATTTGGGTTAGTATTTGGTAGAGGTTCAGTGAAAAGCTTTTCAAAGAATCAAGTTTACATTGACTTTAAATTGCCATAGTCTTCTTCCATATTCACATTCCCATTATCATCTTGCAATTTTAGTATCTTGTTTCTGGTTGTACGGGCTTTGACAGACCGATAGAAGAATTAAGAGTTTCTATCATCTTATTCCATCCACCTAACTCTGGCTTTCTCTTTGAAGAAGAATTCTTTAAAGTCCAAGAGCTTCAAAGCATTCATCCAATGCTGTCTTTTCAATGTGTTGTAGATGTGTGTTACAACTGTCCTTTATGACCTACTCTTCGGCTTCTTCTGAGTCTTGTCTGGCCTTTGCAACTTTTGCTGTGATGTTGCCATATCTTTGTTTGTTCAATGCCTTCAGTGGTTGTTTGAGCCTCTTCAGCTTTTTTGTGAACTTTATCATGGAATTCCTATACATAGGTTCAGTCCAACTTTTTACCAAAACATCCTTGAATTTTTTGTGTTTTCATCCAATCTTTCATGAATTTGAAAGGTTTAGGGTCAAAATTTTTTCCCCATTTGGCAAACAAAATGCCAGATGAATGATCAAAGATTGCAGGTGCTGCATAATCCAGTTGGAAGTTTGGAAAAACATTCTTTCATTCTTCATTGCAGAACATATGGTCAATCCTTGTATATATTCTCTGATTTGCATGTTGCTTATTAGGCCATGTGAATTCACACCCTCTAGATGGGATATTATAGATGTCCATGTGTTGAATCCAGCTTGTGAATTACTTTACTGCATTTCTATCCGCTCTTTTAACTCCAGAATTTCCTTTGCTATGTAAGATAATGTTGAAATCATCCATAATCACTCATGGTAAGTGGTTGTATAAATTCTTTTGATATCTTAGTTCCTTCCGTAAATCCCTGCTTTTAGTCCTCTTATTGAAACCATACACCACTATGAGTATAAATTCCTCATTCGAAGTCAGTTTACCCTTCATTTTGCACGTTATGCGTTGCTTTTCACAATGTAAAAACTGGCCTTTAAATGTCTGGTTATATCCCACTCAAATCCTAAATATGGAGTTTGAAAGGGAATTATACGTAGAATCCCACTTTCTGAATACTTTATTGCTGTAGTTTTGACATTTTCATGTCTAATTTTTACTTCCAGAAGACCAGTAAGACTGATCTGCTTCTTTTGTAAGTATCTCTCATATCATTCTGTTTCAAAGGAGAGTTAAGTCTCCTAATGTTCCAGCAAGCTAGCTTGATCATCATTTACTTTCAACCGAGGGCTACTGATTTTAGTTCTTCCTCCATCAACACCCTTTTTACATTCGAATGACTTGTTTGATTATCATCACCAGAAGAGGCCTTTCTCATTCTGTCCAGTGTCACTTTTGAAATTTTCATGCCTAATTTTTACTTCCATAAGACAAGTAAGACTGATCTGCTTTTTTTGCAAGTATTTTCTCATATCCTTCTATTTCAAAGGGGAGTTAAGTCCCCTAATATTCCAGCAAGCTAGCTTGGTCATTTACTTTTAGCCCCCTGGGCCTCCTTTTGCCTCTGCTACAGTGGGCTACTGATTTTGGTTCTTCCTCCATCAACACCCTTTTTACATTCAGATGACTTGTTTGGTTATCATCACCAGAACAGGCCTTTTTTCTTATGTCCAGTGTCACTTTGTTCTCCTCATCAGCCCTATGCCGCGAGATAGCACAAATATACCCTTTATTATCCTCACTATTCTCTTTGTGGTTCCTTTTTCTAAACTTCCATTTGACACCTCTTTGTCTGAGTCTTGGTAATCCTTATCATCCTCTGAGTGCACAACCTAATGGTGTTGAGCTTTGGTTCCTCTGTCCTTTGTTTTTTATTTGTTCTTCTATGAACCCTTTCGTTTTCAATGTCTGAGTCTTTAGAAGTGGCAAAGACATGTTTCTGAGTCATATGATTGGTAATCACCTGCATGGTCATTCTCAATGCCCTCTATATGTTTAGCTTGTGGTTGTACTGCATGCTCTAACTCAATATCCTCCATTGGTTTATGTTGATAGTGAGTTGATCGCTCATCCTCCACTTCAGCAGTATCTTCCTATAGTTTCAGTGGGCCACCTTCATCTTCTTCAATTAGAGGATTATATTTATTTGGACTAGTTAAGCTATCGAAGTCAACATCTTTTCCTTTGGTATTTGAAGTTGAGAGTCCAGCTGCATTGCCATCTCTAGTTTGAGCTCGCAAGTGAACTCTTCCAGGGCATCCCTCCCCCTTCAGTTTGCCTGACCATCTTGAGGCACCTTTGCCTTGCCTGTATCCTTTTTTAGATCATTCCCAGAGGAGATTATTTTGGTTTCCTGTGAACGTCTCCTACAAACTTGCCTTCTATCCATTTGTTATTTAAACTGGGTTCCAACATTAGAAGCTCTTCTAGCAGCACCAGGAAGCTTCCTGTGGGGGGTTGATTTCACAAGTGTGCTTAAAAGTTTTGCAGTTGAGATACTAGGTGAGCATCCATTCATAGGAGACCTCTTGGATGACATCTTTACTATATTCATCAATAAAGTCAATAGTTGTTAGAGGCAATTTCCCCGTTTTAATTTCAACACAAATACGTGCAAAGGCTACACGAGATTGAGCCGTAGTTAGTCTGTCCATGAACATGGCCTTTCCAACTAGACTCCCCAACCCACTTAGCACTTCAATTTTGAAGCAAATCTGAAGATTTGGGAACTGAACCCACACAGGAACAATGTCTAGCTTCAGTCTTTGGATGAGCTTCTCAGGAACCCTAAGTAATAGGAAGAGAACTCTGTTAACAAAAGGTAGTAGAGATAAGTCAAGGATACTTCCGTTTGGTTATTCAAATTGAAACAGAAAGATGAAAAGATCTTCAATCCTTCGAACTTCAAGTAATCCTTTGTAAGTCCAGCGATTTTCTACGAAATTTTCATATTGATGAATGAAGCCGTGTCCCCCATGATTTGGCCAACAATTGTCTGGCTATATTTCTGTTTATTCTCCACGACGAGCGCTGGGTTAATTTCAATTAACCTCTTCCATTATCAGAATCAGTTGGAACGTACCTTAAAGTTGAGGAAGCTTCGGGTGAAAAAGATCAGGCTTGAGCAGTGATGCCTAAACCGATTTTGTATGAATAAGGCTTTTGCATGTTTCAAATCTGACTTAGATCATTAAGATCTAACCGAGAAGAATTAGATGAGAATTGAGTTTTTCGACCGTTTGTCGCAGTGACCGAAGAGGCCAAGGTGGCCGGAGAAAATGGCTAGGTTGTGGCTTAGTTGTTACCTTTGAAAGAAGGACAAGGTTTAAGGGTGGATGAGGGGAGGAAAGTCAACGTTGGCACAAGAGGAGAGGAGAGAGAAGAGCTGTTTGGGTGGTAAGAGGCGGAATAGGAAAAAGAAATATAGTCGTTGTGGTGTTTTTCTATCCGTTTGGGTGGGGAAAAGTGTAGAGAGAGGGGTGAGAGTCAGACAACCACTTGCCTTAGCCTTAGAGAATTCAAAATGCAGTATACTGAGTTTCCTTGCATAAGCACAGGTATACCGAATGTGTTTCTACTGTATACATGTAACATTTCTACACTCCTAGATATACTCAAGATTCACATATTCTCCAAGAAATGTAACTCTACAATCTGTGATTACATCAAAGCTAGATGCTGATACTATCACTATATATATTCAAATTTAAACTCGAGATCATTATGCAAGACATCCTCCCACCAATTCTCTCACCAGTCAACTGTTAATTATGAAATAAATCATTAGAGGTTATATTATAAAGAAGAAATTATAAAAACTGCAATGCAAGTTAGTAGTATTACCATCTCAAAGGTCCACTGACTTTGCTCTTTGGTTCACCCTCTCTCTTGTTACTTCCGTGATTATCACTGAAAATACACTGCTCCATTTTCAATTGTACTTCCTCCGCATTTGGCCATATCGGATTATTAATGTCCACGTGACTAGAATCCCAAGCATCAACCAATGCCGCAGTAGGACAAGATTTTACCTTTCTTAGCTCTCTTTCCCTATTATAGACTTCAACCTGTATGAGAACAAACATAAATAAGACTTCCTTTACCTCTGCCAGGTTAAGTCAACCATGGTATTAACCATTAAGCATCACTACAGAGCCATGTAGAAGTCAAAACTGCCAATCCTTATCATATCTAATGAAGTGCATTTCTTCCACATCCTAATGCATTTAAATATTCCTTTCACAATAAAAATTCTTATTAGCACTAATTGGGCAATGATATATCCAGCAGAGACCTGACCAGCAGAAGATTTGTAGCCGTACAAGGTAACTAACAAAAGGGGGGACGGGGGGAGGGCGCTCATGCGAGAATTGTTTTTAGCAGATTCCAGCAATCTTGCAAACAACTCTGCATTAATCCAAAAGAGGGAATGACAACATCAAATGATCAGCTACACAATAACTGAAACATAAATTTCAAAATTATAGTACTACAGTCACGGGTTACCCGCGAAAACTGAAAGAGGGCAAGTTTTACAAGAAATAAGCCAGAAGCAAGCGAGCATCAAAATTTTAGTTTCATAATAATTAGCAGGCAGATAAAGAGAGAATATTGGGATGTCCAAACAATTTGGCAAAGCTCTCCTCACCGCATTTTTTATCTTGGTTGTAACATCTGCAGCTTTCACTGAAGCTATGCGTAAGCACTGCATGATGACACTCTGTGTCACACCCTTTCCTCCAGCCTTTTGTAAAGCACAAATGTCACCACTGATATTAAGAGTAGCAGTCATTCTTCCTACCATAACTGCTTCTTCATAGTGTGCTGGGTCAATAATCTACAGCATTCATTGTAATAAGAAAAACAAAGATCAGAACAAATAGGAGTGTGAAAAAACAGATTTGGGCATGATGTATTTTTTTCCTCATACCACCATGTTCTCTTCACCAATAAATGCAAACGTTACAGCTACAGGAAGGTGGTGTATACTTAAAGGAATGGGATCCCTTACCTGCAAAATAATCCTCAGCTGTGTGAATATTTTATACTACCATCAATATTTTTAAACAAACAATGAACCTTGACATCATCCAAAATTGACCCTAAAAAGCTAATATTTGTGTGTGTGTGTGTGGGGGGGGGGGGGGGGGGTTGATTTCTCATCTTTTCTATATGCCAATTAGGCAAATATCAAATGAAAATGAGACAACAACTAAAAGCAGCCAACGTTTGTCCTTTTTCTTCTTCTTCTTCTTCTTATTATTATTTTTTTTTCTTTTTGTAACTCAAATTGTAGTAGATAGAATGTAAAAATAGACAAAAGTCCAGGTCAGAGCAGCTCTGGAATATGATCTGCTCCAAAACAAGCTGGTCCCTAGCTATCTTGGTTCCTTTCACAGATAAGTTTATATATATCACACACATACACGTGTGTGTCTATATATACATATACACACACATACATATACATATGTATGTATGTGTATATATATATATATGTATGTATGTATATGTATATGCATACACACACATATTTTGAGTGTATTTTCCAGCTGAATCTATTATTTCTAACACCCTGAAGGGGCTCGTATAAAGTCTGGTACAATCAAGAAATTTTAGTGTCTTGATGTTAGATCCTTTACTGGTCTGATGATAGAACCTCTGGTTAATTTGAAACCATACATCATACAGAAAGGCACCTAAGCTGATCTTCATCAGATCCTTCTGGAATCCAGATTTCTAAAGTCTCCTGACATCAACCCAAAATGTGCTGCGACTGAAATTTATTTAACTCTCTATCTAAATATTTACCAACTTAACTTCTATACAAAATAAACCTGTTTAAGCCTGTATCCAGGTAAAGTGGATTAGCCTCCACAAAACCATGCAAAGCCAATACTCGTTTGGAGACTGCTTGTTGTCTCTCTCATACGCAGTTACAAACCATCCAGTGCTTACAAATCAACAATTTCATATAATTCAAAACGTGCCTCTAAACAGTGCTAACAGCTGGCAGTCATCAGAGTCCACAATTTTTCACAATTGTGAGCAAGAACGCTTGAACTGAAAATAAAGCAGATATACCAGTAGAATACTTAAGTAATCACAAAAGAAAGCCGTTTAATTCAGCTCTCCCACTCCAATATGTTCTACTCGTCCTTTCATCCTTTTGAAAACCCTAAAATCACTATCTAAAACCGACTAAGAAAGAGCGTACAGATCAAACTATAAGCATGTAAAAGTAGGTGCATTTATTCATCAGCATTCATCTAAAAGCTAGAGCAAACGAATATAGAAGCATTAAGACCTAGCTAAAAATAGGCCCTTTGCACATACCATCTTTCAGGTTATAATCACTTAAGCATCTTGCAGGAATTATAAAATATCCACCACTATCCACACTGTTGCAGATATTGCTCCATGCTTTTGAGGTGATAAGCACAGAGAGCTAGCGACAAAGACCTAAGTGAGGCAATTATACAGAAGCAATCTTAAGCTAGCACGGGAAATGGGCAAGAGAGACCATCCTAAATGACACTCCTTCATTTTGGGCGATGCTACGTGAATCGACAAACTAAAAGATGTAGGTGTACTTTTTCCCATCTAAATGGTGTATTTTTCAGTCATGGCTAGTTGATTTTGTAACAGAAAAGAGAACGAACAATAGTATCAGTTCTCTAAGTAGGAAAATTTATTTGCAATTTTCTGAAGCATGATCCCTTCTTCTAAAGAATCAATCACTCGACATTCCCTTGGAAGCGTTTTAGGGTGCTGTCACTTTGGAAAAAAATAGGTCTCCAATGGGAAACAATTAACCACAAAACTTAGAAACAATAGATGAAATAGCGAAAAGGTTCACAAAACCAGTCTACCTAAACTGCAACAGTTTTACAGAAGATGGATAAAAGATCTAAGGAAAATTTTTCAGCACATACAAAAATTCATTACTGTTGAGGAAGGGGAAAACTCTTTGAAACCCAGGAGGATACGGTCTCTAAAGTAGACAAATAAAAAAGACCAGTAAAGCAACCAAAAAAAAAAAAGCTTACATCTGATTGGAAACAAGAACAAAGTATCACTCTTTGACAGGCATAAAAGCTGTGCTGATAAAAAGATCACAACTAACAAGACAAAATTTCCTAGACATGGCTCAAAATTTCACAACTTAATTTTCACACAAAAGAAGAACATTTGTGCTCAAAGAATTAGAGTAAATAATCAAAGTGACACCTCAGGTGGATGCATTATCACATCCTGACCATCTTCCCCTCCCAGTGTGCAATCAGGCCTCCGAAATGCCAATAGGGCAGCCAGAGCAGCAACAGTGGCAGCGTCAACAAGATTTCTTTTTCAGAAAGCAAGAGAAAAGAATAAATAGCGTTGAATTAGAGCATTTATAGCACGAAGTTTGAAGTGATCTGGAATGAATACAATATATTAGCTTCCATTTAAGATTACCCTGAATTGTCTAGAACGTGCAGATCCAAGCGGATAGACCATACAAACTTCCCAGGAATGACACACAATGACTCCATGTCAACAGACCTGCTCTCTCTGCAAGGTTATGTTCAAATTCACCAGCAGAACAAACATAATGCTTATGCACATAGAAAACTCCAAAACAAGTGTTACTTCCATGTGGGGAACTTCTTACGCATGTTATCATTCCAAAACAGTTCTGACATGACTGACCAGCATGTGACTCAAATTCCCAAATTTTGGCATAGATCAAATGAAGGGGGAGGGGGGTGGGACCAATTTCTCTTTCTGCACATTAAAACTTTTTATACCAAAGATCAAAAGGCAGCTACCATTACAACATTTATAGAATTAATTGCTGACATTTGAAGAAAACAGATGTTGACCTTAACCCTCGGTCTATTATGCGTCCCAATTCAACAGAAGATTCTCCAGGACGTCCTGCATCAAATAAAGGATCTGCCATTGGAGAAAAATCAGTGTAGATTGAAAGACTTCCTTCGTTGGGCCTGTCTCGATAAGGTTGCACCAGTTGGGCAGTTACAAGTCCCATAACAGAAGTCTCTCCCAGATTCACCTCTGATGAGCCATTTTCTCTGCATCCAAAAATCTGAAGATTCTAGTTACTCAAAAAAACACAATAATAATACATGCAATACTACAAGTATGATATTGTAGAAATGTACAATGAATACTGTATACAGTACATATATACATACAATATACATTTATTAATTTTAGTATTATACTAAGTATACCAGTGAACATTATGTATGGTCACTTAGTAAATAATATGTTTATCAAGCTAGCAAGAATATAGCCGTTAGATTTAGAGTTGGCAACTCTGCCACTTGCATAATAGAGCCGTTGGAGACTATGTATAGAAACTG
>AP025075.1:15293286-15316168 GCA_036186865.1 Eustoma russellianum | reverse complement strand
TTTCAGAAAGCAAGAGAAAAGAATAAATAGCGTTGAATTAGAGCATTTATAGCACGAAGTTTGAAGTGATCTGGAATGAATACGATATATTAGCTTCCATTTAAGATTACCCTGAATTGTCTAGAACGTGCAGATCCAAGCGGATAGACCATACAAACTTCCCAGGAATGACACACAATGACTCCATGTCAACAGACCTGCTCTCTCTGCAAGGTTATGTTCAAATTCACCAGCAGAACAAACATAATGCTTATGCACATAGAAAACTCCAAAACAAGTGTTACTTCCATGTGGGGAACTTCTTACGCATGTTATCATTCCAAAACAGTTCTGACATGACTGACCAGCATGTGACTCAAATTCCCAAATTTTGGCATAGATCAAATGAAGGGGGAGGGGGGTGGGACCAATTTCTCTTTCTGCACATTAAAACTTTTTATACCAAAGATCAAAAGGCAGCTACCATTACAACATTTATAGAATTAATTGCTGACATTTGAAGAAAACAGATGTTGACCTTAACCCTCGGTCTATTATGCGTCCCAATTCAACAGAAGATTCTCCAGGACGTCCTGCATCAAATAAAGGATCTGCCATTGGAGAAAAATCAGTGTAGATTGAAAGACTTCCTTCGTTGGGCCTGTCTCGATAAGGTTGCACCAGTTGGGCAGTTACAAGTCCCATAACAGAAGTCTCTCCCAGATTCACCTCTGATGAGCCATTTTCTCTGCATCCAAAAATCTGAAGATTCTAGTTACTCAAAAAAACACAATAATAATACATGCAATACTACAAGTATGATATTGTAGAAATGTACAATGAATACTGTATACAGTACATATATACATACAATATACATTTATTAATTTTAGTATTATACTAAGTATACCAGTGAACATTATGTATGGTCACTTAGTAAATAATATGTTTATCAAGCTAGCAAGAATATAGCCGTTAGATTTAGAGTTGGCAACTCTGCCACTTGCATAATAGAGCCGTTGGAGACTATGTATAGAAACTGCCCGTGAAAAGGGCAGCACAAGTACTCAAAACTATGATGATTTAATACAAATCTTCTTCTGAATTTCTATATGCTATCACAGCTTCTAAAGTAAAACACTTTCAAAAATGAAGACTTCGCCATCTTCAGCTTCACAACAAACTAAAGCTATTTCCACTCTTGATCAAGAATTAGGGGCAGGGTTTCATGGTGTTCGGTTTTTTGACAGCTCTCCTACGGTCATCACTAGTCACAAGTTGACTAGAATAAATTACCTCTCTTGGTCTAGAGGAGTAGAAATATTTGTAACAGGTAAAGACAAAGAGGACTATCTTTTTGGCAATGTTACCATTTCTTGTCTCTAGATCCTGAGTACAGAACATAGAAATCTGAAAATATCATGATCATGTCATGGTTAATTGGCTCCATGTAAACTGAAATTAGTGAGCACTTTATGATGCACGATACGATAGATAAGATATCGATTGTTGTACGACAAATGTATACAAAGAAAGACATCTAAATTATATGATACAGAAGTACATCTTCATGATGTTAGACAAGGTAATTTAATAGTCACTAAGTATTATTCTCAGCTCACTAGAGCATGACAACAGATTGGTGTATTTAAAATACATCAATAGACTTGCAATAAAGATGCTTTTCTGCATAAAACTATTTCTTAGAACCAAAAGGGTTTTTAGGTTTTTCACTGATTTACACGCTAACTTTGATATTGTTAGAAGCTGAATACTTAGAATCAAGCATTTACTAGGCTTACAGGCTGTTTCTCTGAAGTCAAGCATTAGGAGAGCATAAGAAAAGTTATGATAGGGGTTGTTTCTATTCCTTCAACTGAAGGATCAACCATAGCAGTAACCAAATTAGCCACACAGGCCACAGAAACTCCTACCCTTGCTGTTAGAAGACAAACTTCATAAGTTTCAAATGAAAGGATTAAAGTCTTATGCACATTGTAAAAGATTGGGCATGTGCTTGAAGATGGTTAGAAGTTGAATGGAAAGGCAGAAGAAGGTAGGTCACCAAGGCCTAATAATCACTGGAGATCCTCAAAACCTCCAAGTTATAAAGGTAATTGTGTATCAAATACTTTAACCGTAATTGTGTATCAAATGCTTTAACTAGCAAGCCTGCTCAACAAAGTGCATCATAGTTTACCTATTTAAAGCCAGATTGAAGCACTACTTCAGCTACTAAACAGACAACATTCTCCATTTGGTCAAAATCCTATACAAGATAATATGGCAAGTTCAGATAACTTGATTAATAGACAACATCACACTTAAATAGTTGATTATAGAGCTTCAAACCATATGACTAGTAATGGTACACTTCTATTCTCTTGTAAATTACTTTCCCGCACAGGTAATAAAAGTCAAAGGTCTAAGAATAGTAGTAATTAATAAAAGACTTATTTTGTATAATGTTCTACATACTCCTAGTCTCAGCTTCGATTTAATACCAGTAGGAAGATTAACTTAAGATAACCATTGTACTACTATTTTCTCACATTTTGATCGTCTATATCAGAAGTTAAGTATGAAGGATATGATTTTTTTTTAAGTGTATGAAAGATATGATTGATAATGCTAAAAATGTTAATGGACTCTCCATACTTCATAGTGAGAAATATGCAAGACAAGAATCAATGGTCGTGAGAAATATGCCAGACAAGAATCAATGAAGATAACAACAGATGATGAATCTCTGATATTTTGTAATAATGGACTTATTCTTGTAATAGTACTTACCAAATTCTTCTATGGCATAAAAGATTAGATCATCCTAATTTTGTATATCTGAAAAAATAATGCCCGACTTTTTTATGCATACTGATCTTAAGACTTTATCTTGTGAAGATTGTCAATTAACTAAACATACTAGATAATATATCCATAAAAGATATGTCAACCTACACATCCTTTTCATTTAATACATACAGACGTATAGGGACCTTCAAGGGTAACTAATTTAAGTGGCACAAGATGGCTTATTAGCTTTGTAGATGATCATACAAGAATCACATGAGTAACTCTTATGAAACATAAAACAAAAGTAGGACAAAGATTCAAGAATTTCTTGAACCGTGTAAAGACAGTTTGGAATTTCATTTAAAATTCTAAGATCTAATAATGGAACTGAATATTTGGGTAAAGCAGTTGAACAGTTTATACATGAACATAGAATACATCATCAAACCTCTTGTGCAAATGCATCCCAACAGAATGACAAAGCTGAGAGGAAAAATAGACACCTATTTGAGATTACTAAAACACTTATGTTTATCACAGGAATTATTAATGTTATTGGGGAGAAGTAGTTCTCAGAAGTTATTTAATTTATAGAATGTCTTCTAGAGTATTATCTTTTAAGACTCCTAAACAAGTGTTACTAGAAACTTAACCTTATGTTGATTTATTATCAGAATTACTTTTTAAACTCTGAGTGTATTGCTTATGTCCATGTACAATCACATCTTAGAAGTAAACTTGACCCTAGAGCAACTAAATGCATATTCATAGGATATTCTGAAACATAGAAGGGTTATAGATGCTACCGTCCAACATCTGGAAAATGTATGTTACATTAGATGTTACCTTTGATGAAACTATTGCATTCTATAGTAATCAGAGTAACACAAGTCATACTCAAGAAAAAGAAAAGACAACACCTGGAGCATTATTGATGTAGTTAGCATACTTTATATAGAACAAGAAACAAAAAAGAATCCATCTCAAATAGAGTATCTATCTTTGGCAGATACTTCTGAAAATATGAATTCTATAACTAGAATTGGACCTCCTATAACAAAAGTGTGCGGAGAAAGACAGAAACAGTAACACTCAATCATAAGTTCACACAGTCTCTTTGAGAGTTAAAAAAGCATACCACAGATAATTTACCTATTGCACTAAGAAAAGGTACAAGAGAAAATACTAAGCATCTTCTCATAACTTCATATCCTATAAAAACTTGAATTCGCAGTTTAAAAGTTTCATAAGAATTTTAGATACATCTGTTATACCTAAAAATATAAATGAAGCACTAGCTATATCTTATTGGAATCATGTTGTAAATGAAACAATGAAAGCCTTAGTTAAAAATCAAGCATAAGAATTAGTTCCTATAATGAAAGACATAAAACCAGTTGGAGGTAGATGAATATTTGCAATAAAGTAAAACACATGGTATTATAAACAGGCATAAAGCTAGAGTAGTTGCTAAGAGATTCACATAGACTTATGTCATTGATTATTTAAAGACACATTTGCTTTTGTTATTAAACTAAATACAGTAAGGATAATTTTTTTCTATAGAAGTGAATCTACACTGGGATTTATATCAACTATATGTAAAAATACTTTTTAAAATGGAGAGTTACAAGAAGTGTTTATGTACATACCTCATGGTTTTACTAATACATCAAACAACAACATGGTATCTAGGCTTAGAAAAATTTTATATGGACTTAAACAATCACCTAAAACATGTTTCAAAAATTCACTAAAGCTGGAAAGGATTATGGGTTCAAACAGAGTCACAATGATCACATTCTATTCACTAGATTATAACAAAATCAAATAAATGTACTTGTATTATATGTAGATGATATTATTATCTCTGGAAATAATGTTCAGGGAATAAGAGACATTAAGTTTATATTGTCTTGTACATTTGAATTAAAAATCTAGTAAAACTAAAAAATTTCATAGGTAAGGAAGTTGTTGAAATCAAACTAGTACGCATATTTCACAAAAAAAATGTATACTTGATTTACTATCTGAAACTTGAATGCTTGGGTACAAGCCAGCCATAACTACAGTTGAACATGGCCACAAGCCCACAGATCAGTGGGATGCAACTCCTATTGATAAACTTGGTTATTAGAAAGTGGAGGATAAGTTAATTTATTTATCACACAATAGTCCAAGCATTTGTCATGTTGTAAGCTTTGTGAATCAATTTATGCATGATCATACAAATGAACATCTTAAAGCTGTTTCGAGAATTCTTAAATATCTCAATAATGCACCTAAACAGGTACAATATTTCAAGAAATTACAGACAGAAGTATTCAATTATACGTATATATGCTAAATGGGCTGGATCAAAACCAGACATGAGATCAATTACTGGTTATGGTACCTATGCTTGGGTAATCTTGTGACCTGGAGAAGTAAGAAACAACAAGTGGTATATAGGAGCAGTGTTGTGGCATAATTGAGGGTTCTTGCATTAGGTATTTGTGAAGGGGTGTGGATAAAGGAAGTGTTGGAGGGCCTGAGCTATCAGATTGCAAAACCTATCAATGTATGTTGCGACAAACTTTCTGCTATCAGTATGACTGAGAATCTAGTTCAACATGACAAGTCAAACAAATGCATATTGGTATACATTTTATTGGAGAGAAGATTGAAGATAAAGTCATCAGTCTGAAGTATGTTTCATCTAAAGACCATCTGGCAGACATCTTAACTAAACCAAAATTTTTTTTTGTAAGTAACTAAACCAATATCTATAAAGACATTTCAGAGTCTAATATTCAAGTTTGGTTGTATTAACATATACCAACAAGCTTGAAAGGGAGTGTAAAAATATTTTGTTTTGGCCTTTTTCTTTCAATTATTTGTGCATGTTCACTATTATGACTAGTTTAATATCGGAAGACTGTTGTATATGTTTAAGTTGACTTTACACTTATTTGTTTATGTTCTGCCGTTGTTTTATATTATATGTACATATACACGTTAGGAGTATTTTAATATCGACAGCTTCCTCTTTGTATTTTTTGAATTACCTCACTAACACACTAGCACATCATATACCGATTATTATACCGTTTATGCAGGTACATATAGAGCCGGAGGTCTCACTGGAAGCAAACTCTCTATCCCTTAGGATGGAGGTATTGTTTGCCTGCCACTTACCATCCCCAGGCCCTAGCGATAGCTTTCGCTGTCGTTGGAAAATACTAGGTACGATTGATTGATTGATTGATTGATTGATTGATTGTCCCTTCAAATTTATGAAAGGATGGATGTCGCATCCCAAATTCAAGCATACATTAGAGACTGGCTGGAGTGATGTTGTGTATGGTAATCATATGGTACGATTGTCTAAGAAACTAAAAAACTTAAAAAATTCATTTGAAAAATCTAAACAAAGAGTATTATAGTCAAATTTCACTTAGAGTTGAGAAAGCCAGGATTAACCTTGAAAATAGTCAACAAAGGCTTATAAATGACCCAACTAATAAAATTATACAAGATGAGAAAAAAATCATAGAAACTCATATACCAAACTCTTGGATTTCGAAGAACCTTTTTTCAAGGAAAAGTCAAGAATAAAATGGATGAAAGATGGGGATAGAAACACGAAATATTTCCATAGGGTTGTCAAATCCCACATCGCCAGGAATAAAATCTTGAGGTTAAAAAATGAGGTTGGTGACATCATTGAAGATTATGAATTGGTACAGGACATGGCGGTAGAGTTTTTCAAACACTGTTCACTGAACCGAATGGCAATGCTAACCCAGATTAGAACTGGACCGGAAAGATCATCAACAATGAATAAAAACTTGCCCTGTCAGCTCCGGTCACTAGAGAAGAGATCAAGAATGCACTATTCACTTTGAAAACGGACAGTGCTACAGGGCCAGATGGTTATACCGTCGAATTCTATAAAGAAAACTGGGGGATTGTGGGTGAACAATTCCTAGATGCAATTCAATTCTTTTTCACACACAACTTCATATACTACCCCATAAATGCTACCGCCATTTCTCTTATACCAAAAGTAGACAATCCAATTAGCATGAAGGAATTTAGACCAATATCTTGTTACAATGTCACTTATAAGGTCATAATGAAAATACTTGTAACAAGATTAAAGCCGCTTCTCCCTGAACTAGTAAACGAAAATCAATCTGCATTTGTCAAAGGAAGACAAATTCAAAGTAATGTCCTCCTAATGCATGAAATTGTAAAGAACTACAAAAAGACAGGAGGGCCAAAATATTGTGCAGTCAAGGTCGATATAATGAAAGCTTTTGATATGGTTAAATGGGAATACCTGATGACTCTATTAAAGAAAATTGGGTTTCCTGAGACCTACATTAATTGGATTTGGCTTTGTATTTCTACACCATCCTTCTCTGTGAACTTGAATGGCTCTTTGGTGGGAAACTTCAAATCTTCGAGAGGCCTTAGGCAGGGAGATCCACTCTTCCCTTGTCTATTCATCTTAATCATGGAAAGCTTCACCCAACTGCTAAAATAAAAATTGTGGGTTCTTATTTTAAATTCCACTCCAAGTGCAAAAACCTGGAGGTTTCCTCCCTTGCTTTTGTAGACGATCTTTTCATCTTAAGCAAAGCGGATGAAACCTCCCTTCAGGTTGTAAAAGAGGTCTTGCATGAATCCAAGCTCTATCCAAGCTGCAGCCAAATTTCACAAAATGCGAGGTATTCTTTTCAGGGGTTGGACCTCAAATCCGAAATAATCTCTCTGATCTTCTAGGAATGAAACTGGATACCTTACCCATTAGGTATCTTGGAATTCCCTTAATTTCTGGTCAACTTTCTTTCTCCCACTGTGGACCGCTTTTTGACAGGCTAAATGCAAGGGTCAATAGCTGGTCGTCTTCCCAACTCTTCTATGGTGGTAGGCTCCAATTAATAAAATCAATTCTGGAAGCTATTATCAGATATTGGACTGCAGCCTTTCTTTTGCCAAAAATGGTCATCAGAGAAATTGAGAAAATCTTAAAAGTCTTTCTGTGGGGAGGATCTAGAAAGGCAAAGGTGAAATGGAAAGATGTTTGCTTACCCAAAGAAAGTGGCGGTCTTGGTATCCAAGACCTTAATGTGCTCAATTTTGCTTATCTAATGAAAAGCATTTGGAATATCTGTGAAAGCAAGGAAAGCTTATGAGTCAAATGGTACACAATGTCATTTTAAAGGGATCTTCCATCTGTGAAGCTAAGGTCAAGCCCTCTGATTCTTGGCTTTGGAGAAAACTATTAATGGTTCGGGATCTCTTTGCTCACTGCATGACAAAATGCATTGGCAATGGAACTAGCACATCATTCTGGTATGACCCATGGCATCCGTGGGGCATCCTTTCCTCCAGTCATCCCGAACTCATTAGGAAAATCAATCTTCCCCTAAACGCTGAGGTCTCTACGGTGCTCTCTGGTTCCTGTTGGAACATACCATACGGCAGAGGCTGGGATAGTCAAGTTCTAGCCTTTAGGCAAGAATGCAGGGGTATTGTCTTAAGACATGGTGAAGATATATGGGAATGGAAACCAGACAAAACCTTCTCTATTAAAAGCGCTACCAAAGCCCTTAGGAATGATGTCCCTACCTCAAACTGGGTAAAAACAGTTTGGTGCATTCATCATGTTCCGTGGTTTGCAGTCATTCTCTGGCTTGCATGTTGGAAGAGGATGAATACACAAGATAAACTTCTGAATTGGGGCATCATTTCTTCAAATCTTTGCCTCTTGTGTGAGATAGGCCTTGAAGACCATGACCATCTTTTCTTCCGATGCCCATACTCGAAAAAGGTCTGGTCCACCATCCTTTTGAGGTGTATGAGTACCCCGCCAAGCATGGACTGGGACACCACTCTTACATAGATTGGAAACAATCAACACTGGAAGTCCAAATTGCAAAAACATCTTGTCACTTTCTGTTTCTCTGTCACGGTATATTCTCTTTGGCAGGAAAGGAATAGGCGACTCTTTCAAAAAATCAAAAAGAATGAGTTCACTGTGGTAGCAGAGATACTTGAAAATGTCAAATAAGCCACACATGCATGGAAGGGATACAAAAGATCAAAACATAATTGGGAACTGACATTGGAAATGGGTATTCCCATTATATACTCGTTTGATAGGCCTTTGATATTCATCTTTGATATTCATATGTGTGATTGCTTGGCTTTTGTATTTATCACGCTGCTTTTGGAAAATTTTTGGCATTCAACAGGAAAAGAAGAAGGTTTCATTACAACATATTTGACACTGGTTGTATTGGTTATTTTTCTGTCACGTATTCTAGAGTTGCTGGTGCATTTGTTACACTGTATTGCAATATAAAAACAAAGACTGATGTTTCACGTGGAGGCATTTTTCGGCCACACCAGGTGTATTTCCCCATTTACGTTTGTCGTTGTTGTCTTAAGTGTCGCTCTTATACTGCATTGTATAGTACACTATCTTTCTTCCTCATGTTTCAGGGAAGGTGGGGGGGTTGAACTGCAATCTAAACCCCCCATGAGGAACAGGTGGAGGCTGCAAACCACATGCAAGATTGTGACGTACATAGCATCTGTGTGTTCGGTTTATGCGGTGCTGCAAGTCGGGAATGCAAAAAGGGAGAACCGGAAAACAGCTGAAGGGAGGAGGTTGCATTTTGACCATTGGTTGATCACAGAGGTCGCTGAGATGCTGCTGCAACATTGCTAGACGAGATGTTTTACTGTTACCACTAAACTGTTGGGATCTATTATACAAAAGTTATTGAATAAGTTAGGGTCTAGGTACTTTGTCATATGTCAGTTGTCATGTGGTTATCTGTACCACTTTTTGCTAAAGGTTGGCACTAGTATAGTGTGCATACTGTAAGTCATCCTTTAACCTTTATCTGGGTTTACCTTGCGGTGCCTAGATTAAGGTACATTTTGTAAATCTGTCATTTCGGCCTATATATAAAATTCTAATTACCAAAAAAAAAAATATATCACCATCTGATATATTGGCTACTGTTGATGTCATGAAAATATAACCGTAGATTCTATTTAAGCTTTCTCATCATTAAGCCACAAAGATAATCCACAATCAACTTCAATATATAACAAACTCAGGTACAGTCTGAGGCCAAAAAGATGATGATATATTCTCAAGACGAATTCAAACAGTTAATCATATTTCCTAACTGCCATTCAAACAGGTTTTCCAATTGAAACTTCAGAACTGTTGTATGGCTCACCAAATCACAACCTCAGTCATATAATTCAAATGCGTAAATGAATGTGGGAGTAGATATAGATGTAGAACACAACAAAATTTGAGAAAATCCCGAAGCAACTTAGAAGGGAATGCGTCAATGTGAATACAGTTGTTCAAGTGGACACACAGGATTGGACGTTTTGAAGAATTGTGACCTTGATCACGACTTATTACAAGGAGAACTATTGTCATAGTTACATGTTACATAAAAGAGTTGCAGAATCAAGCTTCTCCATGAGTTCAAAAATAAGCCAATGGAGTTACGATAGCGACGTTATTTGATAGTAACTCATTCTTAGGAGAAACCTCTTATCTTTTGATTTTGTAGAGCATCCCCTTTTTCCTTCCTCGACGAATAATTTAGGCCTTCTTTTGTTAAAACCATTTGTCTTGAAAAACAATAAAACCAAGGGGGAAAAAAAAAGGGGGGGGGGGGGGGGGAGAAAGTGATACTATACCATAGGATAGTTCAGTCCTCTAATGTACGCTATGATACCACTGGACTGGGAGGACATCACAGGAAAATCACTGAAATCAAGGTTACAGAGGGAGCTAGCACTACTTGCCCTAGCAGCTAAGGTCTATTACATATAACAGGAAAGAAAAGCAAGATTTCATCATCAAAGGATAAAAAAAGCAAAATGGCACAGGAGGCTGAGGAAATCCTCCCAACCTTTAGACTTTTTGTTTCCCCTTTCAAGGGTGTAGAGAAGAAAAAGACTAACTGCATAATGGGATCAAGCTGTATTCCAACTAAAAAAAAAGAAAAGAAAAAACAAGCTTCCATTCAATCGTTTTTATACTTCTCACCTAACACCTCCCCCAATAAAATATCAGTCTTTCCTTACCATTCACTGAGGCCGTAACCAAGTTCAGAAAATGACCATACTTATTATGTCATAACGAAGTATGAGGGGGAATAAGCCACTGATTGGGGGGGGTGGGGGGAGGGGGGAGCAGGTGCAATCTTAAAACTGTTTTAATGCAGATAGGAAACGGAAAGAAACGATCCTCACCTACCAAACTTGACATTTAGGTCTCTGTAATCAAAATGACGCCGGCCATCTACTCTAAGCCCAGAATGTAAAGCAGTCTCTATAAATTTCTTCTCATTGATAGACATCCTCAACGAATTGCTAAATTTCTGCTCCATCAACTGTACTGTAAAGCACCTGATTAACATTTGATACCGGAAAATAAGATCAAACATATGCAACAAAAGAAAACGATGATAAGAACAACTGAAAAAAAAAGAAACGCAAGCTAAGGAAATCTACATCTAAACAATCAGAAATGGAAGCCTCAATAATAATTACAGGAGTGTGATTAGGGCTTCTCCAAATGTTCAGCTGCAGAGAAATGTGTTTTCAATTGACCGTTAACACTGAATTAGAGAAAAAATCCAGAACCTATAACACATTGTTACTCGAGCAAATACGAGCAATTGGAATAGCCAATATCCGTTCAGGAAGGCGAGTCGGTGACTACAATGATGAATCGATGATCGGTTGCGTTTGATTTGGATTAGAATGGTTTAAATAATTTAACTATAATTTTGATATAATTTAACTAATTGTAGTTTTTTTCCATAATAATTACCATTACTATTCATAATATACATATTTGATATGCACTGACAGCCCTTAGTGTCATTTTTTTTAATATATTTGATATGTACTTTGGTGAGGCTATTCATATAGCTCAACGGTAGAAAGAGGAATTTTGTTTCGTGTTTATATTTTTTCAAAACTCCATGACGGTTTTTAAATCATTATCATTGAACGTGATAATTTTGAATCGAATTTTCCATTACTAAACTTATGAACTCGCATCTTCACCAAGGGTCAAAGATGACCTCAAATAAACGTGGTCAGCTGAATAAAAGAAAAAAGCTGGAATAGCTTCCTGGAAGTCCTGTACAATGAAGCAGAAATCAGAGGTCCCGGAGGATGACCCCGGGTAAAACCCTCCAACGCTCAAGTCAGTTTGGGCCATTTCTCACTGAGAATATAGTTTAGTGTATGGAGTTAGATAATTCTCACATGTTAGATAATGAGTCTAATTTGCAAAGATCAAAGAGCCCATTTAGGCAATGATAATAATATAAATAAGTCACGATTGCATAAACTATAGCAATAAAAGTATGGATTCTCATCAATTATTAACCATCAAAACATCCCGATCTCAATCTCATTTGATTTTTTTTTTGATTTTTTTGGTAAGAAAAGAGACATTTTCATTCATTAAAATATTATATCAAAGCAGATACAATACAATCAGGTGGGACAGAATAAAAGATAGAATCATCTAGCGGGAATCTAGCACTTCTCGCTAAGATGTGAACTACTTAATTAGCCTCCCTTCTTACCTAACATGCTTTTCACTCTTGCATAATTGAGAACAGCTATTTAGCTTCCTGAACCAGCATGGCCATGCTAGAGCGGTCATCATGAGAACTTGGTAACTTATTTGTAATCTGAATAGCATCTCCTTCTTTTTAAGTTCCTCTTGTTTGCTTCCCTATATTGCCACCAAGTGTTCATTCCCATAGTAAAAACTCCAAATGGTGAATTCATCACACCTTCAAAAAATGACTTTCTTTCTCGTAGACCATATACTTCACAAAATAACTGCAAATATTTCTACCACTCCACCGTCCTCATGTGCAATGATGCCACCAGCTCAAGTATATACATTCTGCTCTGTGTGCATAGACAACGTTGTGTAAATGACTCAAGGTCCAAACATGTCTAGTAAAGGAACATGCTCTAAAAAGATGAGAAAGATCTCCATCTCCTTCACACCATTGGCACCCACTATTCACCCTTGATATTCTTCTTTGCAAGTTCTCTATGGAAGGCAACGCATCAGAACATACTCTCTACATAAATAGCTTAATCTTGTTTTCAATGCATAACTTCCATAATCTACCCCAACGAGTATATGTGTCAGCCATAACATGAGATGTTGAGGAACAGGGTTTCTGCACTTCTCTTTGGGTCGTTATAAAATGGTAAAGCCGTTTTCACAGTATAAACTACGAGTTTTAGCAGGAACCCATTATAAGAACATCTGTATTTTCTCAAGTTTCCCAAAGGGATTCAAAGGATGGTGTTGAGAATCCACATTCGCTAATTTGAGATTAAAATGCACGGGTTATATGAGGATGAGGTACTGTTACGAAAATGAGGAAACAAGACAACAAACAAGAGAAGAAGTAAGAGAAGAAGCTTGGCTTGAGACGTGAGAATCACTTTCCGTAAGGAATATTTGCCCCTACTAGATGCTGCAGGGTTATAGGCAAACTTTCTCCTAGGATACAACAGCCAACAATCTCTAATCCTCAGCAAATAGGATTGAGACTCAATGAACTTTCAAGAACAAGAGTGAATTTGAGTAGAAAGAAGAATATAGGATGCAAGCTTCAACTTGGATGCAAGATGTCTTGAACAATGAGCTATAACAGCCTATTTATAGGCTTTCAAACTCCATTCAGCCGTTCAAGGCAGTTGCATGGCGATTGGGTATGTCCCTTGATGCATAAGTTGTGATTTTCCATGAAAAGTCACTTCTGTCAGGACATCGATCGATCGATGTCATCGATCGATGTCTCACAGTAAGCTCTAATTCCATTCTGATCAACATCGATCTGTCACATCGATCGATCAAAGTCACTTCGATCGATCTATGTTGGACAGAAAGTTCCAACTCTGCATCCAGGGTACATCGATCGATCGATGTGATCGATCTATGTGACATCGATCGATCGATGTCATCGATCTATGTCCGGCAGAATACTCAATTTCATTTCCAAGCCACATGGATCTATCCATTTGATGCATGGATCGATCCAAGTCATGAATCAAGCTATTCTTGCTTATTTAAACACCCATTCACCATCATCTTTGATCTCATGCATCCATTCTTCATCACATTGCCTTTACAAACTATTATAACAATCCCCCACTTAGTTTGTAAAGCAACTTGCGACATTTCATGCATTTAAGAAGTATCTTTCGATTTAAACCTCTTATTAGTATAATACTTCAAAGTTCTAACGAAATCATGATAGCTAAAAAGCCTTGAATCAGATTCCTATGTGCTAGAACCGGAAACCTTATACACATGAAACTACACTCTCAAACGAAGTCCATTTTAAACCGCACTTTATGACCTTGTGCTACCCCTAGTATTCATAAACATTTCAAGATCATTGCTTGTCGAAGCGGCACCACTTCCAATGTTCATATAAGTGAAGATTAAGATAATTCTTCTTAATCCTTCATTAAGAGTGCTATGGACACTCACCCTCCTTTAACACTAACATTCCAATTCTTTAAAGATCAATATCATGCGGCTTGATTCTTTAAAGATCAATCGTAGTGCTTTAATACCTCACTTTGTGACTTGTTGTTACACATTGAACCTTTGGCTAGTGGTATGCTAGACAAGGTTGGGTTTCTATCACAAGTGAACTTATCCCATACGTCTTAATCTCATCCCTAAAGATGTACTTTATACCAAGTCTTTTGATAGAATCTTTGTCAACGGATCCGCCAGGTTATTGCAGGATCTGACGTATGCAATGGCTATTACACCATCAGTTATTAATTGCCTTACATAATCATGCATAAGGCTGACATGTCTAGATTTTCCGTTATAGATTTTACTATAAGCTCTAGACATCGTTACTTGGCTATCACAGTGTAAAGAAATGGCTGGCATCGGTTGTGGCCACAACTCTATATCCAATAGAAGATTTCTCAGCCATTCTGCTTCTTTACCTGCAGATCCCAATGCTATGAATTCGGATTCCATTGTAGAATGAGTTATGCATGTATGTTTCTTTGAAGCGCAAGAAACAGTACCACCACCCAATGTAAATATCCAACCCGTAGTAGATTTGTTATCACTAACACTAGTTATCCAACTAGCATCAGTATAACCTTCTAACACGGCTGGAAAATTATTATAGAACAATCCATAATTCATAGTCTTCTTCAAGTACCCAAGTACTCGCCCGATTGCCTTCCAATGGTCTATACTAGGATTACTAGTATACCTTGATAATTTACACACCGCAAAGGCAATATCCGGTCTAGTGCAATGCATAGCATACATTAAACTACCAATTGCACTAGCATATTCCAATTGAGCTATCGCTCTACCGGTATGTCCAGTCAATTGGTATGAGGCATCGAATGGTGTGTTTGCTTCTTTGATCTCCAAGTGTTTGAACTTGTTCAACACTTTGTTTATGTAATGAGATTGACAAAGAGCAAAAACCCCATTATGTTTGGACACCTTTATCCCTAAGATAGTATCTACCTCACCCAAATTTTTCATTTGGAATTGTGAAGTTAAATACTTCTTAGTCTCATTTACTCCTTCCATATTAGTACCGATAATGAGCATATCGTCCACGTACAAACAAATAATGACACCATATTTGTCTGTAAACTTGGAATATACACACTTATCTGCACCATTATGTCAGAAACCATCCTTTAAAATGGTAGTGTCGAACTTTTCATGCCATTGTTTAAGTGCTTTTTTCGATCCATACAATGACCTTATCAACTTGCACACTTTGTGCTCATTTCCTGGAAGTACAAAACCTTCCGGCTATTCCATATAGACCTCTTCGTCTAAATCACCATTGAGAAATGCAGTCTTAACATCCATTTGATGAATAACTGTAGCGCTCCGACCCGGACAGCGGAATCCGAACCGGTACACCCGTCGTAGCTTACTGAGAAGACTACAAGACGTTTCATCTCTCGAATGCACATCATCGATGACGTAAGAGAAATAAGTGCAGAAACATATCTCGTAAATCTAAACCATCAATGCGGTACATCAACAGACAAAGCGAATACCAAAAATTGTATATGGTCGCAGCCATCTAAAACCTCAAACGAATAAAAACTGAAACAAATGAAAACAGCTTCAACTATCTCCCAATACGTCTCTAAGTATCCCATTCAGCCCACTCGCCATCGTCTTCTATGAAGATCATATCATAACTAGGCTCATCTGCAATGACAAAGGCAGTACCCTTAGTGAAAAAAAAACGCTAGCAAGTAACCCGCTTATAAGACATACGGGATCAACACATGGCAAGACATGAGTAATATATGTTTCAAGGGAACTGTGGCATATGTCTTGTAAAACTTCCAAATATATAGACGAATCACGTACTAGAGCAAGTATAGCCATTCGAACGTAATTAACAAATCAATAGCAACCAAATACCACGCACAGCTATACCACAACGACTCACGTGATGCATGTCAAAATATGCACTACAATACACAATCACCAATGCATGAGCCATTTCTTTTCAAAACAGTGCAATGCATGTCACAATGTCCGGTCTCGTAACTCGTTATCCTGTAACGTGCGCCGGCTTATATTTCCATCCCAGTTTGCGTTACAGGCCTCGTTATGCTCTGCAATGCACCTCGGCTTATATTTCCATCCCGATTAACATTGTAGAGGACTTTATACCCTGTAACGTGCCCCGGCTTATATTTCCATCCCGGTTTGCGTTACACCCTTTTTGTGCCCTGTAATGCACCTCGGCTTAAATTTTCATCCCGATTAACATTACAGGTCATCTTCGCAAATCTGTACCGAAGCACATCTCGTTTTCAAAACAATATGCAATGCAAGTGCCATGATGCAAGACTCCTCGTTTCAATCACAATTCTCGTTCACATATGCAGTTCATGTTCACATGCGCAAGTACAAGTATCACACAAGATTTATCTAGCTTACACATCAAAGCTTATGCTTCAACTAGGTCATCAACACTTAGTCCTGATACTAAACTTCACACACTAACGCTGGTACTCCTATCTTTCTTTCGTTGAAACCTATAACACCTCGTTCATTCATTTCCTAACCCTCCTAGGTCATCCTCGTTGAAACCCGATTCGAAACCCATTGAAGTCACCAAGTCGATTCACCATCCTAAATCATGTTCCCAAGACTTAGACTACCTTGAATCAGGTCTTAAGAAGTCTCTAAGGTCACCAAAAGATTTCCTGAGCTTCCCTCTTTCTTCCTCTATTTTCCCACAAAACTGATGGACATCATCCCCTCACATCGATCGATCGATGTGACTTCATACCCTCACATCGATCGATCGATGTCTATCAGAGAACATCGATCTCTCAGCCCTTCCTACATTGATCGATCGAAGTGACTTCATCCCTCACATCGATCGATCGATGTCCATCAGAGGACATCATACCCTCACATCGATTGATCGAAGTACTTCATCCCCTCACATCGATCGATCGATGTCCATCAGAGGACATCATACCCTCACATCGATCGATCGAAGTACTTCATCCCCTCACATCGATCGATCGATGTCCACGATTCCAGAACAGAAACTTTGCGATTTCTGCAGAAACTGCAGAACCATAACTCCAATTGATCCCAAACTTCATCCCAATCAATCCAAGCCTAAACCCAGCTATAATCTCATGCTTAAACTACAATTTAAACGCTACACAATTACCAATCACAGATTCAAGCCTAACACTCAATTCATACACCAAAACAACCCAAAAATCCTACCTTTCTCTCTCTTCTCCCCTCAACCGGAAATAGCAGCAAAGAGAGGGTTCAAGGGATTGGGATTTGCAAGATTTCAAGTTGTAGCGCCCCGTACTCGGCTATCCCTCGTACGGTGCACCCGCCGTACCTTCCCTTTCGGAAAAGTACAAAGCGTCGATACTTAACTCGTAAAACCCATGGACAAACATGGATTACAAAGTCACGATCTTAACAGGTAGATAAAAATACGGCAGAATTTGAACCTTAATCCGAAAGCGTCAAATCGCGAATACATAGCAAAATTATACAAACTGAACAGGTAGCAAACTACTCCGCGAAATTATACAAACATTATCCGAAGAGAATCCGAAATAGCTAAGTCCCAAAATGTCCCAAAGGCTCATCAAAAGCTTCCATCATCATTCTCTTAACGGCAATTTCAATAACCTACGGGTATGGCATCCTTGGCTCATCATCAATCCACTCGACTTCATTACCTGGCTCTGGGGGGAAAAATAAATGGGTGAGCGACAGAGTCGCCAGCAAGTATACAAGAACACCGTACAATAAAGAGAAAACGGCATACAAGAATCAAACCCCAATTCCTTAAGTTAGAACATACCTGCCATTACCTTTCCGAAGCATCGTACTTAAAGTCATATCAATACTTAGCTAAGATCTAAGTGTCATCACTTAGTTAGATTCTACATGCCATTGCCAAACCTTACTTCTATGAAAAGGTATCATGCGTAATGCGTATGAAAATGTGAATGCGATGCAAATGCAACGGAAAACATTCTTTCTTTCATTTAGACATGTTCATGAAAATACTTGAACTTTCTTTCTTTCTTTCAAATCATGCTCATCATAAAACAAGAGAGTGGGTCAGCCTATTATACCGGGCATGACTCGGTTCTTATAACATGATCACCTTCAGGTCTATTATACCGGACCTGGCTCGGTTCTTACACTCTTCAGACCTATTATACCGGGCCTGGATCGGTTCTTATAATCTTCAGACCTATTATACCGGGCCTGGATCGGTTCTTATAATCGTGATCATCTTCAGACCTATTATACCGGGCCTGGATCGGTTCTTATAATTCTTCAGATCAATTAACCCCGGATCTGTGACGGGTTAAGCTGGCCAGAAGGAATGGAATTCTTTCAAAACAGAAACTTTATATAAAACATCGATAAAATCATGAGCATGGAACATATGAGCATGTCAATGCAAGTGCATGGGATGCAACATGGTAATATGCACTTATAACATCATAAACAACTTTCTTCATGGGCTGGAAAATGAACCAGCAGCATGTCCTGTATTGTCCGGCCTTAAAATCAACCTTTTTAGTCTATTTTCCAGAAACTAAAAATATGGACATGCACCACATGATCTTAGCTACATTCTGTACAAATTTCATGCGATTTCGACAAGCGTAGATACCTCAATAAAAATAATTCCCAACAGGGGTACAACAGAAATTCTGCTGCACTCTCAACTCCGTTCCTTACCTTGTCTCCATCCATAAACTCATTATGGGGCTCACTTAGCACCTGGAAATCTTTCTTATTTCCTTTGTGAACAATATTCAAATGCCCATTCACCAAAACAGGTTAAAATAAATACGATACAATTCATACAAGCACAAAGGGTCAATCTGTCATGTTTTCCAGAATGTTACACCGACTTTCCTTCAATGGTTTACCATCAAGATCAATAGATAAAATCAATTTCTTTACATGGATATTTAGCTCTATGTCTTAAGTACCTCCTGTAAAAATTTCAGGTCAATCCAAGATGTTTAAGGTACTTAAATAATTTTTCTCCCTAAGGTGCTACGACCAGAAGCTGTTTTGACCCCTTGATACTAAAAATTCATTTCTGGCCAATCCACAAAGGATTTTCCAGAAATTCCAACGCCACAATAAACTAGACATAATAAGCTACGACCATGCCAAAAATAAGCTCAATCCAACGCTTAGAAGGTCCTTAACTAAGTCCATCAATTTGGCATAAAATCTGTCCAGAATTCTGTTTTCAGCCAACATGCATAGAAATATCCTTTCCTTCCTAATTTTTGTTCTTTCGCCTATAATCCAAGTTAATGGTCATTCAATATACATGATAAGGCTTCCCTACACTAATTCAAGTCTCTTTTAGCATGCAAAAGTCGTTCACATGGGCTTCTCATTCTTCCAAACAAAACAGTCCCCTAGTCCAACAAATTCAAAATATAAGAAAAAGGTAACAACTTAGGCATATATTTTCACTAAAGTCATATCTTAGGCTTCTAGACATTCAAGTATGCACATAATCACATATATTGTAAGGGGTTAAAGTATACTTGCCTCTTCAAGCTAAAGCTCTTGCCTTTGCTTGGTTATGAAGTGAGATGTGATGAGATCCTTCACCCTCTTCACCTTGAGCACACGGTTTTGAGGGAGTGAAATGAAAAGGTTAGTTCTTTATTCAAATGGAGGAACTAGGTCAATCTCTAAAGTTAGAGCATCTTACCAAAATAATCTTGAAATGGAGATTCAAGCACCTCAATGTATTTCCACCTAAGAAAGTTGATAGCTTTCCCCTAATTTCACCATAAAGCCCACGGTTTTAGGCATGTAACAAGAGAGTTCATGTGAGTTTCATTCTTATCAAAATGAGAATTCTCTTAAGGAGGCTAGGAACAAGACTTACCTAGATGTCTCCTTGGGGTCTTGAAGTGAACTTGAAGCTCTAGCCCTCAAGATGGAATGGCCGAAATCCTTGATGAGGGAAATGGAGATTTTGCTAAGTGTTTTTGCTCTTGCAATAGGAGAGATAGAGGCTTCTAGAATGGTTGAAGTTAAAACATCTTTGGAGGCTTAGGAGGGGACGGTTTTTGGAGGGATTTGGTGAGATTAGGGCTTTCTTGTGTGTTAATCAAGGTTAAGTTAGTATAACCTTGGTTACTTTATTCAAACTATAGTTACTTTTGTGCTAACCCAAGTTACTTTATTAAATCATGGTTACATTAACCTTAGTTTAGAGAAAAGTAACTATGGTAGGATTTAAAATCCTCCATGTCTAGACATTAAGGGGGGGGCGGTTTTGGTTGGGGTCTTTATGACCTCAACCATACTACTTCCTTCTTTAATGAGTTGTCTCAACTTGTTCCTTAAATGCATGTCTATTTTATTTTCTATTTTTCTCTTTGCATAATAACTTCTTGTCTAAATGATGTAGTAGACATTAAGTAATTATTTTAGCTAATAAAATTGGCTAGAGAATTCTAGAATTTCCCATGTATAGGCCGAAATTTTGGGCCTCTTAGGCATCTTGATATTCCTTGAAATTTTTTTAATCCATATGCCATATTGTTGCCTATATTTTATTGTATTCCAAGATTAGTATATGTATCTATACAATTACGTACACGCCTAGCTAGGTGTACCATGTGTTTATACCTTCCCTACATATATTATATATATACGCACATATACATATATATATTGGTATGGTTTATATCACTCTATATTTCATGGACTATCTCAAGAGTATTTAAGTAAAAAGAGTTACGTGGACTTAAGTAACACGCTCTAAAAGAAATTGTCGCTTTCATTCCATTCTCATATTCATAGTTTTTACGTACCTAATTGTTGGGGTACAACACAAGTAATCCACAACAACAACGAAGGATTTTCAATATACAAGGGCCAAATCTCAAAACCAGAACGCCTAAAGCACACACATATATTCACATAAAGAAAATACTGCATGGTGATCGACTTTGATATCAAAAGTAGGCCTTTTTCTTTCGCAAACACGTAGGAACTTATAGGTAGATTACTTGCCTTTGATTACTCGATGAAGAAACGAAGAACGAATAAGGATCGGATTGATTCCTGGAGAGATTCTTCCTTAGGGTTGTAGGGAATCTCAAAAATCGCCTAGGGAAAGAAGAAAATCGCGTTGTCTGTGAATGGGGAAAAAGAACTGACGTTGTCAGTTTAATTAGGGAAAAGGGTAAGATTTCGAGTTTCTAAATTATATCTATTATCTTGTTTATCTTAAGGGATAAACCTTTATTATTTAATTCTAAAATTAAATACAAATTAATTCTAATATTTAATCCTCTCATTAATTCCTAATCAATCTCATACTTAATTCCTAATTCATTACCGTTGACCGTCATTAATCTCCTTTAATTCCTTCTTTTCCTTTTAATTATCCTACGGAGGGTGCGGGGCATAACATTCCACCCCCCTTACAAAAAGTTTCGTCCTCGAAACTGGCGTACCTTATTGGAAGAGGTGTGGATACATCTCTTTCATTTGCTCCTCAAGCTCCCACGTGGCTTCGCGCTCCGTATGATTACTCCACTGAACTTTGACATACGGAATGACGCGTCGGCGTAGGACTTGATCTTTTCTATCCACAATCTTTATTGGATGCTCTTCATAAGTGACATCTTCTTTCACATCCAAGGGTTGAGCTTCAAGGATATGGCTCGGGTCTGATACGTATTTCTGTAGTTGGGATACGTGAAATACGTTATGGACTTGGGATAAGCTCGGAGGTAAGGCCAGCCTGTACGCTCTTTCACCAACTTTAACAAGTACCTCGTATGGACCAATATATCGAGGGCTTAGTTTACCTTTCATCCCAAACCTTGCAACTCCTTTAGTAGGTGAGACTCGTAAATAGACCTTTTCGCCTTCCTCAAACTCCAAGGGTCGCCTCTTTGTGTCAGCCCAACTCTTACTGCGATCTTGAGCCACCCTTAGTCTCTCTCTTATCACTTTCACCTTTTGTATTGTTTGTTCAACCAACTCTGGTGCAGTGATCGTTCTTTCCCCAACTTCGTCCCAACAAACCGGGGACCTGCACTTGCGTCCGTATAATGCTTCAAATGGTGCCATGCCAATTGCACTGTGATAGCTATTATTATAAGAAAATTCCATCAACTTCAGCATGCTATCCCAGTTTCCTTTGAAGTCCAAAGCGCATGCTCTTAACATGTCCTCCAAGGTTTGGATGGTTCTCTCGGATTGTCCGTCCGTTTGCGGGTGGTAGGCGGTACTCATTCTCAGTTCGGTACCCATTGCCTTCTGGAATGCTCTCCAAAACTTAGAGGTGAACTTGGGATCACGGTCCGACACAATGCTGACTGGGATTCCATGCAAACTCACAATATTATCCACATATATGTTGGAAAGTTTCTCGTATGACGTACCATGTGGCATAGCTATGAAATGGGCTGTCTTTGTCAATCGGTCTACAATCACCCA
>AP025075.1:15262580-15293276 GCA_036186865.1 Eustoma russellianum | reverse complement strand
AATCACCCAAATCATTTCATTTCCATTTCTGGTCTTGGGTAGTACCATTACGAAGTCCATCGTCACGTGTTCCCACTTCCATTCCGGAATCTCTAGTGGCTTCATCAAACCACCAGGTCGTTGATGTTCGGCTTTGACTTGTTGGCAAACCAAACACCTTTCAACATACTCCGCTATAGATCTCTTCATCCCTATCCACCAATAGTTTCTTTTGAGGTCCTTGTACATCTTAGTGCTCCCGGGGTGAATAGACATCCTTGAGTTATGCGCTTCCTGGAGCAATTCCGTTCGGAGTTCGTCTTTAACTGGCACGCATAACCGATTCTGAAACCATAGACTTCCATCCCCTCGCAACTGGAAGTCCTTTACTGGTCCCGTGGATAATTTGTCGCGGATTTCTTTCAGGGCTGGGTCCTCATACTGCGTTTCTTTAATTCTGTCTACCAAGTCTGGGCTGATAGACAAAGCTGAAAGGACATTTGCCACTGAATCCACCACTTCGAGATCAAACTCCTCAATCTCTCTTTCTAACGGAGACTGTCTCGCGTGGCTAGACTTTCTGCTCAATGCGTCCGCCACTCTGTTGGCCTTACCCGGATGGTAGTTGATGGTCAAGTCATAGTCCTTGAGTAACTCCAACCATCTTCTCTGCCTCATATTTAACTCATTCTGCGAGAATAGGTACTTTAAGCTCTTATGATCCGTGAACACGGCACATTTCTCTCCATATAGGTAGTGTCTCCAGATCTTAAGAGCAAATACCACAGCTGCGATCTCCAAGTCATGCGTCGGGTAGTTCTGCTCATATGGTTTCAGTTGTCTTGACGCGTACGATATGACTCGTTCACTTTGCATCAAGACGCAACCTATAAACAAAACGTTATTTTAAGACTAGCCTATGTGTATACAATGCATTAATTGTAATGATGTACATACCTAGTCCTTTCTTGGACGCGTCACTATAGATCACGAAACCGTCGATGCCGGAGGGCTGTGCCAACACCGGGGCTGTGGTCAATCTCTTCTTGAGCTCGGTAAAGCTCTGCTCACATTCGGCAGTCCATTCGAACTTGGTCTTCTTCTGTGTAAGTCGGCTCAATGGAACTGCTATTGTTGAGAAACCCTCGACAAACTTCCTATAGTAGCCTGCCAAGCCTAGGAAGCTTCTGACTTCGGTCACATTTGTGGGCCTTGGCCATTCCGTGATGGCTTCTATCTTCTTAGGGTCCACAGAAATCCCATCCTCCGAAATCACGTGACCGAGAAAGGCTACACTTCTTAGCCAAAATTCACACTTGCTGAATTTGGCATAAAGCTTTTGTTGCCTCAAAATTTGCAACACCACTCTTAAGTGTTCGACGTGGGCTTGCTCGTCGGGGGAGTAGACCAAAATGTCATCGATGAACACTACTACGAATTGGTCCAACTGTTCTCGGAATACAGTGTTCATCAAATCCATAAACGCTGCTGGGGCATTAGTTAACCCAAAAGGCATCACTAATAATTCATAATGCCCATATCGAGTCCAGAAAGCCGTTTTAGGTACGTCTCCTGCTTTCACAAGCAGCTGATGATACCTCTGACGAAGGTCGATCTTTGAAAACCAGCGAGCTCCCTTTAACTGATCAAATAAATGCTCAATCCTTGGCAAGGGATATTTGTTCTTGATGGTAATCTTATTCAGCTCACGGTAATCAATACACAATCTCATGCTGCCATCCTTCTTCTTTACAAATAGAACTGGAGCTCCCCACGGTGATACACTGGGGCGAATTAACTTTTTGTCCAACAACTCCTGAAGTTGCCCCTTTAGCTCCTGAAGTTCAGCTGGAGCCATTCTGTAGGGTGCCTTAGATATATGCTTGTCTCCGGGTATCAAGTTGATCTCGAACTCCACTTCTCTCGATGGCGGAACTCCCGGTAAATCATCTGGAAATACGTCCTTAAATTCATTGATCACCGGTATTTGATCCATGGAGGGAACTTCTTGCTGAGCATCTACAGCATACACCATATATCCCTCTGCTCCTTTTTGCAAAGCCTTAAAGGCCTTAATCGCCGTCATGTATATCTTCTTTGGAGCTTTAGTTATCTTGACATTTCCTTGTACCGTGATGTCATTCATCTCAGGGTCCTTGAGGGTCACTTGCTTAAGTTTACAATCGATATTGGCATGATTCTTGGTCAGCCAATCCATGCCCAATATTATATCAAAGTCCTTCATCGGGATTGGGACTAAGGTCACCGAGAATATCTTTCCATCAAATTCCAAATCACAATCTTTGTACTGATGGTGAGAATTGCTCGCCTGCTGCCTGCACCCTAAATGGGTTCTCAAGCCATTCGGGTAAACAGTCGAGTCCTTTGGCGAATCGCTTAGAAATGAAGGAGTGACTAGCTCCACTATCAAACAACACGTTTGCGGGTACTTTGTTAACTAGGATCACACCTAATCACAAGAGGGTAACACATAAAGGTTTTCACATAACACATATACAATCATCAACTTAAAGGACTAAAATTCAGCTTAAGCAACTATTATTTAACTTAGGTCATACCTGTCACCACGTTTGCGTCCTCCTGGACTTCAGCGTCTGTCATGGCGTGGACTCTGGCATTGGGCCTGCCTTTCTGCTGCTGGGATGGCCCCGCTCTGACTTGAGGTTTAGGGTCCCATTCGGGACATCCTTGATCCTATGGCCTGCCTTCCCACATTTGAATCACGCACCAGTTATCTTCCAACACTCACCTGCGTGTCTCCTCCGGCAGTGTGGGACATTCTGCGGGTGCCTGGCGATTGGGTTGATTCTGGTGCGGTGCCCTTTGAGCTGGCCCCGCTTGTCCTTTCCTAGGGATCTTGACCTAACGTCCGGGTCTACCTCTGCTTTGCTCTACCCTCGGCCTCTTGCTCGATTCTTCACGAGGCTCTCTTGGTTGTGACCTGCGCATGTCACTCTCCACTCGGTAACATGCGTCCAGCATCTCCTCAAAAGTTTTCAAACTCGACCCCGCTATAGCCGTCCGTATGCGGGGGTTCAGACCCTCTTCAAACTTCAGCATTTTCATCCGATTATTTTCCAATGCCAAGGGTGTGAATTTGCCCAAGGCATGGAACCTGTCAGTGTAATCGGAAAACCGACATTCTCCCTTGTTCAAACTTGTCAAACTGCCTCATCTTCTCCAAAACGGCAGTCTCAGGCACATAATAATCTTTGTAGGCCTGCACGAACTGGCTCCACTGGATAGGAGGGGTCATCTTGGGCAGAATGCCGTTCCACCAGGCATTAGCTCTGCCGATCAGTAATGGTGTGGCTACATCCACCTTCAGTTCTTCAGGCACTTGCACAAGCTTGAAGCATTTTTCAATCTCGTCCTTCCAAAATCCAGCCACCTCTGGATCAGTGGTCCCTTCAAACGTGGGGGCATGCATCTTTCGCATCTCCCCAATGTAATACCTGATACCATGCTGGGGAGGTGGTGGAGGAGGTTGCTGTGGTTGTTGCTGCTGCTGAGCAACCCCTTGAGCCATCACTGTGATAGCGTCTATCAGCGCTTGTGGGACTAGGACTGGTGGTGGTGGTGGAGGGTTCTCGTTCCCATTGCCACCATTTCCTTGATTATCTCTTCTGGGAGGTATTTTCTGCAAAATCAACGCTTATTAGCATTCAGCAATTCCAAAAGTAAGTACTGAAGGCCCATATGCGTTGTACAAGGTGGAATTCGTACGCCAAATAAAGTAACACTTATTGATTAACTTTTATCGCGCTCGCACACACCCATCCCAATCAAACTTACATATAGGATCACATACTTAGACCTAAAGATCAACTTAGGGTGAAAATCATGGCTTAAGACTCTACATGTCATAACCTAGGTCTCCGAGGTAGATCTGAAGCCTAGGCTCTGATACCACCTGTAGCGCCCCGACCCGGACAGCAGAATCCGAACCGGTACAACCCGTCGTAGCTTACTGAGAAGACTACAAGACATCTCATCTCTCGAATGCACATCATCGATGACGTAAGAGAAATAAGTGCGGAAACATATCTCGTAAATCTAAACCATCAATGCGGTACATCAACAGACAAAGCGAATACCAAAAACTGTATATGGTCGCAGCCATCTAAAACCTCAAACGAATAAAAACTGAAACAAATGAAAACAGCTTCAACTATCTCCCAGTACGTCTCTAAGTATCCCATTCAGCCCACTCGCCATCGTCTTCTATGAAGATCATATCATAACTAGGCTCATCTGCAATGACAAAGGCAGTACCCTTAGTGAAAAAAAAACGCTAGCAAGTAACCCGCTTATAAGACATAGGGATCAACACATGGCAAGACATGAGTAATATATGTTTCAAGGGAATTGTGGGGCATATGTCTTGTAAAACTTCCAAATATATAGACGAATCACGTACTAGAGCAAGTATAGCCATTCGAACGTAATTAACAAATCAATAGCAACCAAATACCACGCACAGCTATACCACAACGACTCACGTGATGCATGTCAAAATATGCACTACAATACACAATCACCAATGAATGAGCCATTTCTTTTCAAAACAGTGCAATGCATGTCACAATGTCCGGTCTCGTAACTCGTTATCCTGTAACGTGCCCCGGCTTATATTTCCATCCCGGTTTCGTTACAGGCCTCGTTGTGCTCTGCAATGCACCTCGGCTTATATTTCTATCCCGATTAACATTGTAGAGGACTTTATACCCTGTAACGTGCCCCGGCTTATATTTCCATCCTGGTTTGTGTTACAGCCTTTTTGTGCCCTGTAATGCACCTCGGCTTAAATTTCCATCCCGATTAACATTACAGGTCATCTTCGCAAATCTGTACCAAAGCACATCTCGTTTTCAAAACAATATGCAATGCAAGTGCCAGGATGCAAGACTCCTCGTTTCAATCACAATTCTCGTTCACATATGCAGTTCATGTTCACATGCGCAAGTACAAGTATCACACAAGATTTCTCTAGCTTACACATCAAAGCTTATGCTTCAACTAGGTCATCAACACTTAGTCCTGATACTAAACTTCACACACTAACGTTGGTACTCTTATCTTTCTTTCGTTGAAACCTATAACACCTTGTTCATTCATTTCCTAAACCTCCTAGGACATCCTCGTTGAAACCCGATTCGAAACCCATTGAAGTCACCAAGTCGATTCACCATCCTAAATCATGTTCCCAAGACTTAGACTACCTTGAATCAGGTCTTAAGAAGTCTCTAAGGTCACCCAAAGATTTTCCGAGCTTCCCTCTTTCTTCCTCTATTTTCCCACAAAACTGATGGACATCATCCCCTCACATCGATCGATCGATGTGTGTAGCGCCCCGTACTCGGCTACCCTCGTACGATGCGCCCGCCGTACTTTCCCTTTCGGGAAAATACAAAGCGTCGATACTTAACTCGTAAATCCATGAACAATCATGAATTACAAAGTCACGATCTTAACAGGTTGATAAAAATACGGCAGAATTTGAACCTTAATCCGGAAGCGTCAAATCGCGAATACATAGCAAAATTATACAAACCGATCCGATGGTACTAGTCCATGAAATTAGACCAATCATAACCCGAATGAGAAAACAAAAATAGCTATGTTCCATACATCCCAAATGTTCATCAAAAACTTCTTTCTTCAATTTCTTATCCGCGGCGTCAATAGCCTAAGGGCACGGCACTCGGGGGCTCATCCTCAATCCACTCGACTTCCTTTCCTGGCTCTGGGGAAAAATAAATGGGTGAGCGACAACTCGCCAGCAAGTATACAATAACTCCATGCAATAAAGAGAAAATGGCATACAAGAATCAAACCCCAATCCTTACGTTAAATCATACCTGACAACACCTTTTCAGAATATCATACTTAAAGTCATCTCAACACTGAGTCAAAGTCTGAATGTCATCACTTAATTTAGATGCTACGTACTATAGTTAACTTCATACTTTCATGAATGAACATCATGCATACTGTGTATGAAAATGTGACTGCAATGGGATTTCAATGAAAAGCATGCTCATAAAATACTTGTTCTTTCTTTCTTTCTTTCAAATCGTAACCATCATAAAACGAGGAGGAGTGTCAGCCTATTATACCGGGCATGACTCGGTTCTTATAATATGTTCACGTTCAGGTCTATTATACCGGACCTGGTACGGTTCTTATGGCTCGTCAGACCTATTATACCGGGTCTGGATCGGTTCTTATAATCATGATCATCTTCAGACCTATTATACCGGGTCTGGGTCGGTTCTTATAATCTTCAGATCAATTAACCCCGGATCTGTAGCGGGTTAAGCTGGCCAGAAGGGACGGAATTCTTTCAAAACTTTATATAAAACATCACCAAAATCATGGCGTGAACATATGAGCATGCCAATGCAAATGCATGAGATGCAACATGATATAAGGCACTTATGATATCACACACAACTTTCTTGCATGAGCTGGAAAAATTCCAGCAATATGTCCTGTATTGTCCGGTCTTAGAATCCATCCTTTAAGCCCATTTTCCAGAAACTAAAAACATGGACATGCACCATATGAATCTTGACTACATTCTGTACAAATTTCATGAACTCTTGACAATGTAAGTGCCTCTATAAATTTAACTTCCAACGTGGGTGCAACAGGAATTCTGCTGTACCCTTAACTCCATTCCTTACCTTGTCTCCTTCCATAAACTCATTATGGGGCTCACTTTGTACCTGGAAATCTTCCCTGTTTCCTTTATGAACAATATTCAATTACCCATTCACCAAAACAAGTCAAAATAAAATATTATACAAACTCATATAGCACATAGGGTCAATCTGTCCTGTTTTTCCAGAATATTACAACACCACTTCCCTTCAATAGTTTACCATCAAAATCAATAGGGAAAGTCAATTTCTTTACATGGAAACTTAGCTCTATGTCTTAGGTACTTCCTGTAAAAATTTCAGGCCAATCCAAGATGTTTAAGTTACTCAAATAATTTTTCTTCCTAAGGTGGTACGTCCAGAAACGGTTTTGACCCACTGGTACTAAAATTTTATTTCTGACCAATCCACAAATGATTTTCCAGAAATTCCAAAGCCACAGTAAACTAGACATAATATGCTACGACCACACCAAAAATAAGCTCAATCCAACGGTTACAAGGTCCTGAACTAAGTCCATCAATTAGGCATACAATCTGTCCAGAATGCCATTTCAGTCAACATGCATAGAAACATCTTTTCTTCCCTACTTCTTGTTCTTTAGCCTATGGTCCACGTTAATGACCATTCAATAGACTTAATAAGACTCTCCTATACAATTTCAAGTCTCCTCTTTAGCATGCAAAGTCATTCACATGAACTATTCATTATTCCACAAACAGTCCCCTAATTTTAAACAAATTTCAAACATCAAGAGTAGCAACTTAGACACATTTTCACTAAAGTCATAACCTAGTCTTCTAGACATTCATGCATGCACATATTCACATATATTACAAGAAATTAAAGTATACTTGCCTCTTCAACTAAAGCTTTTGCCTTTGTTTGGTTAGGAAGTGAGATGTGGTGAGATCCTTCACCCTTTTCACCTAGGGTACACGGTTTTGAGGGAGGGAAGTAAAAAGTTTAGTTCTTTATTCAAATGAAAGAACTAAGTCATCTTAAGTTAGAGCATCTTACCAAATAGTCTTGAAATGGAGATTCAAAGCACTTCAATGTATCTCCTCCTAAGAAAGTTGTGAGCTTTCCCCTATTTCCACCTTGAACCCACGGTTTTAGCATAAAACAAGAGAATGCATGTGGAGTTTCATTCTCATAAAAAGGAGAATTCTCTTAAGGAGATTAGGAACAACACTTACCTAGATGTCTCCTTGAGGTCTTGAAGTGAGCTTGAAGTCCTAGCCCTCAAGATGGAGGGGGCCGAAATCTCTTGATGAAGGAAAGGTGGAGATTTTTGCTAAGTGTTCTTGGTCTTGCAATATGAGAGAGAGAGACTTCTAGAACAAGTTGAATTGAACTATGTTTGGAGGCTTAGGGGGGACGGTTTTTGGGAGGGAATTGGGGAGATTAGGGCTTCCTTGTAACTTAACCAAGGTTAATCTAGCTTAACCTTGGTTACTTTGCTCAACCATAGTTACTTTTTGTGTTAACCAAGGTTACTTTAAGCAAACCATGGTTACATCATTCTTGGTTAGAGAAAGTGATCAATGGCAAAAATTAAAAATCTCCCATGCCTAGACAAGTAGTGGCCGATTTTTGGGTTGGGGTCTTAATGACCTCAACCACCCTTAAATGAGTTGTCTTAACTTGTTTCCTAATTACATGTATATTTTATTCTATTCATTCTTTTCCTAATAACCTCTTGTCTTTGTTGTCTTAACCAATAAAATAGACTAGAGTTTCCTAGAGGATCTCCATGTATAGGCCGAATTTTGTAGGCTTCTTGGCCAATTGATATTTCTTGTAATTTCAGCTCATGTACTATATTGTTTCACATATTTTATTGTGTTCTAAAATTAGCATGTGCATGCATACATATCTCATTTGCACGTGCATACATATATGTTGATATGTATGGTTCATGTAACCCTACTCTCATGTATTACTCTCTTGAGTTTTCCCTTATTTAATTTGGGCTTGGTATCACCTTAATAAGAATTAAGTAAAGAGACTTAAAGGAACTTAAGTAACATGTGCTAAAAGAAATTTCCGTCTTTCATTCCGTTTCATATCCATAGTTTTTACTTACATGATCATGTGGGTACAACATCCTTCCCCCCTTCAATGAAGTTTCGTCCCCGAAACTTACGAATTATCAAATAGATGTGGGTACTTTTGCTTCATGCCTTCCTCTAACTCCCAAGTGGCCTCATCAACTGAATGGTTCTTCCATTGCACCTTGACCATAGGAATAGACTTATTTCTCAATGCCTTCACCTCTCTACCAATTATTCTTTCGGGTTCCTCAACGTATGATATGTCAGCTTCAACCCTCAAGGGTGGGTCATCCATAATATGGCTCGTATCGTGCACATACTTACGCAATTGAGATATATGAAACACGTCGTGTAATTGAGACAACGACGGTGGTAGTGCAAGTCTGTAGGCGACCTCTCCAATTCTTTCCAAGACCTCAAATGGTCCAACAAATCTAGGACTGAGCTTTCCTTTCATTCCGAACCGCTTTACTCCTTTCGTGGGTGATACCTTCAAGAATACCTTATCCCCTACTTGAAACTCAAGTGGTCGACGCCTCACGTCGGCCCACGCCTTGCTTCGGTCCTGCGCTGCCTTCAATCTCTGTCTTACATCATAACCCTTTCTTTGGTTTGTTCCACCAAGTCAGGTCCTGTGAAAATCTTATCTCCAATTTCATCCCAATACAATGGCGATCGACATTTCCTTCCATAAAGGGCTTCATAAGGAGCCATCCCAATTGATCTGTGGTAGCTGTTGTTGTATGAAAACTCCACCAGCTTCAAGCTCTTATCCCAGCTACCACCAAAGTCTAAGACACAGGCACGCAACATGTCTTCTAACGTTTGAATTGTTCTTTCTGACTGACCGTCAGTCTGGGGATGAAAAGCCGAACTCATGCGAACTTCCGTACCCATCGCTTTCTGGAATGCCGTCCAAAACCTAGATGTGAAGCGAGGGTCTCGGTCGCAAACTATGCTCATAGGAACCCCATGCAAACATACAATCTGATCTACATACATCGAAGCCAACTTTTCCATGGGTGCTCTAATCGACATTGGCAGGAAATGAGCACTCTTTGTCAGACGGTCCACGACAACCCAAATAGTATCATACCCACTTCTTGTCTTAGGTAGATCTGTCACAAAATCCATAGCAATGTGATCCCACTTCCATTCGGGTACTTCAAGTGGTTGCAATAATCCAGCTGGCCTTTGATGTTCCGCCTTGACTTTCTGACATACAAGACACTTCTCAACAAACTCGGCTATTTGCTTCTTCATTCCTGGCCACCAGAACTTTTGCTTCAAGTCATGATACATCTTATTTGCTCCTGGGTGGATAGACAATCGAGAATTATGGGCTTCCTGAAGTACTTCACTTCTTATCTCGTCGTCCTCAGGCACACACAATCGGCCTCTAAACCACAAGCTGCCGTCAGTACGAATTTCAAAATCGTCAGATGATTCTTCCTTCACTTTGCTCTTAACTTTCATTAACGCATCATCCTTAACTTGAGTCTCCTTAATTCTGTCGATCAAAGAAGGAACCATGACTAACTTTGCAAGCACATTGGAAATCGAATCCACTTCCTCTAGACCGAACTCTTCCATATCACGCTGTAGAGGTGGTTGACGGGGATGACTCGTCTTACGACTCAAAGCATCAGCAACCTTATTCGCTTTGCCTGGGTGATACTGAATAGAGATGTCATAATCCTTGATCAACTCAAGCCATCGTCGCTGGCGCATATTAAGCTCCTTTTGAGTGAAGAGATATTTCAGGCTTTTATGATCCGTGAAGATTTCACACCTCTCACCATACAGATAGTGTCGCCAAATTTTTAGGGCGAACACGACTGCTGCAAGCTCAAGGTCATGTACTGGATAATTCCGCTCAAACGGCGCTTAAGTTGGCGAGATGCATACGCAATCACTCTTCCATTCTGCATAAGAACACAACCCAATCCATTCTTGGAAGCATCACTGTAGATCACGAATGGTTCTCCTGAGTTGGGTTGAGCCAAAACGGGTGCGGATGTCAACCTTGATTTTAGCTCAGAAAAGCTATGTTCACAATCCTCACTCCATAAAAATTTCGTCTTCTTCTGAGTCAGTCTAGTGAGTGGCATAGCAATTCTTGAAAATCCTTCCACAAACTTGCGGTAATAACCAGCAAGTCCGAGAAAACTCCGTACTTCCGTGACATTAGTCGGCCTTGGCCACTCAGTAATTGCCTCAATCTTTCTGGGATCAACCGAAATCCCATTTTCAGTGATAACATGGCCCAGAAATGACACACTATGCATCCAAAACTCGCATTTACTGAATTTTGCATAGAGCTGATGTTTTCTGAGAATGCCGAGTATTTCCCTCAGGTGAACTGTATGAGTTTCCTCATCGGGTGAATAAATCAGGATATCGTCAATAAAAACTACCACATACTTGTCCAATTGGTCCCGAAACACCCGATTCATGAGATCCATAAACGCTGCGGGGGCGTTGGTCAATCCGAAAGGCATTACGAGAAATTCGTAATGTCCATATCTTGTCCTGAATGCCGTCTTAGGAATATCCTCAGTTCTTATCTTCAATTGAAAATATCCCGATCTCAGGTCCACTTTGCTAAACACCCGAGCTCCCTGCATTAGAATACTTTAGAGATCATTCAGAATTATTATATTGAGATAAGGCTTAGTAATTACTGACCCGAAGCTGGTCAAACAGATCGTCGATCCGTGGTAACGGATACTTATTCTTTACGGTGATCTTGTTGAGTTCCCGATAATCAATGCACAGTCGCATACCTCCATCCTTTTTCTTTACAAATAAAACCGGGGCACCCCACGGTGACACACTTGGACGGATCAGTTTCTTTTCCAACAACTCGTGTAATTGTTCTTTTAGTTCTTTCAGCTCAGGGGTGCCATGCGGTAAGGAGCTTTAGAAATGGGTTCAGCTCCGGGGATGAGATTTATTTCGAAGGAAATTTCTCGATCAGGAGGAAGTCCTGGTAGTTCTTCTGGAAAGACATCCAGAAACTCTTGAACTACTGGAACTTGTAGAATGTCTACCGCTGTCTGCTCGGTATTAAGAGTATAAACGAGATATCCTCGACCTCCTTTTTGCAATGCTTGACGAGCCCGAGCTATATTCACAAAAACATTCTTTGACTTCTTCAACTTAGTACCCCCTTGAAATGATACTTCCTCTTGCTCCTGAACTCTGAAAGTGACTCTCTTCTGATTGCAGTCAATATGGGCATGGTTCTTAGACAACCAGTCCATACCGAGAATAATGTCAAAGTCACTCATCGTAATCGGAATCAGGTCAGCCGTGAGTCGATGATCATCGAGCTCGATTGTGCAATTCTTATACAGAAAGTGAGACGTGAGCACTTGATCACCAGCGGCTTGGATCCGATAAGGTGGTTAAGCCGGATGGGATCACGGTCTATTTCCTTAGCAAATTTCTTAGATATAAAGGAGTGGCTGGCGCCACTATCAAACAAGGCATTTGCGGGTATACAACATACAAGAATGGCGCCTGAATCATACAAAGCTTTAACTACATAGCAATATAATATTTATCAAATTGACATTGCATAAATTTTAAATCATACCCGCCACGACGTCTCCAGCTTCCTCAACTGCAGCATCAGTCATCAGGTGCACACGCGCATTCGAGCGCTGACGTTGGTTCCTTTGCTGCTGGCCACCACGCTCACGACAATCTCTCAGAATATGTCCAGTCTTGCCACATCCAGCACAAGCAGCTCCCTTATCAGGGCAGTCCCTGATTATGTGACCAGTCTTGCCGCAACCAAAGCACTTACCAGCTTGTACATAACACTCGCCCAAATGATTCTTCTTACAATGGGGGCACGTGGGAATGGCCTGCTGCTGCTGTCCTTGCTTCTCTTGATTACCTCTTTGATTACCCTGATTCTGCCCCCGGCGTTGACCACGATTCTGATTCTGTTTCCTTGCTTCCCATGAAAATTTTGCTTAGTCATTTTCCTTGTTCTCTGTTCACCAGAATTGTCCCTTCCTCTTTTCTGACCCATCTTCTTTTCTGACCCCTTCGCATCGCGGCGAATGATATCCTTTCTATCCGATAGCATGCATCAACCAGCGCCTCGAAATCCGCAGAGATAACATTCACCAACCAAGTACGAATTCTGGGATTCAACCCACTCTCAAACTTTACCATCTTAGACTCCTCATCATTCATCACCGCCGGAGAAAATCTACCCAAGGCCAGAAACTTGCTCACATACTCAGACACCGTCATACCAGGCTCTTGCTTCAACATTTCAAAATCATGTCTCTTTTGCATCTTAACGGAAGGGGGAAAATAGAACTTATTGAACTCCTGGATGAATCTTTCCCATGGAATCGGTCGGGGCAAGGGTTGCAGTTTAGCCTTCCACCACTGGTTTGCCTCACCAAGGAGGAAGGGTCTCACAGCTTGGGTTTTCATATGGTCGGGGGCTCCATTCAATTCAAAGCAGTTCTCTACCTCGTCTAACCACTTTTCAGCCATATCAGGGTCAGACTTGCCTTCAAAAGGTGGTACATTAGCTCGCTTAAGCTTCTCAAAGTAATACTGTGCATCTCTTATTGGTTCATAAGGGGGAGGAGGGGCAACTTGTTGAATCATCCCTTGACCAATTTGTGTTACAGTCTGACAGAATGCTTGGAAATCTGGAATAATAAGTGGTACTTGTGGAAGAGGATTTCCTTGAACTGGTGGAGGATTCTCATTTTGCGGTGGAGGAGGCGGAGGAACTGGATCTTGGGGTGGAGGGTTTGGTTCAGGTGCATGGGTAGCATCTCTGCGGGCCTACCACGACCGCGAGTCCGAACCATCTGTATACGGAGCAGAAAGATATATATTTATATAATTGAAATAACTGACTGAATTTAGACATGCTTGGAAAAGAATTTTCAAAGCAGGAAAAGAGATAATGTATATATGGCATGTCAGGCTGGCGGTCAACTAGGGCCCTATTTCCAGTCTAAGTTGTCTAAGTTAAGGTTACCTCTCTTCTAAGGTCATGACTTAAGTCTAAGATCAATTCTTAGATTTCTAAGATCGTAACTTAGCTTCTATGTTCTGCCCAAATCTAGAGCCTGGGCTCTGATACCACCTGTAGCGCCCCGTACTCGGCTACCCTCGTACGATGCGCCCGCCGTACTTTCCCTTTCGGGAAAATACAAAGCGTCGATACTTAACTCGTAAAATCCATGAACAATCATGAATTACAAAGTCACGATCTTAACAGGTTGAAAAATACGGCAGAATTTGAACCTTAATCCGAAAGCGTCAAATCGCGAATACATAGCAAAATTATACAAACGATCCGATGGTACTAGTCCATGAAATTAGACCAATCATAACCCGAATGAGAAAAAAATAGCTATGTTCCATACATCCCAAATGTTCATCAAAAACTTCTTTCTTCAATTTCTTATCCGCGGCGTCAATAGCCTAAGGGTACGGCACTCGGGGCTCATCCTCAATCCACTCGACTTCCTTTCCTGGCTCTGGGGAAAAATAAATGGGTGAGCGACAACTCGCCAGCAAGTATACAATAACTCCATGCAATAAAGAGAAAATGGCATACAAGAATCAAACCCCAAATCCTTACGTTAAATCATACCTGACAACACCTTTTCAGAATATCATACTTAAAGTCATCTCAACACTGAGTCAAAGTCTGAATGTCATCACTTAATTTAGATGCTACGTACTATAGTTAACTTCATACTTTCATGAATGAACATCATGCATACTGTGTATGAAAATGTGAATGCAATGGGATTTCAATGAAAAGCATGCTCATAAAATACTTGTTCTTTCTTTCTTTCTTTCAAATCGTAACCATCATAAAACGAGGAGGAGTGTCAGCCTATTATACCGGGCATGACTCGGTTCTTATAATATGTTCACGTTCAGGTCTATTATACCGGACCTGGTACGGTTCTTATGGCTCGTCAGACCTATTATACCGGGTCTGGATCGGTTCTTATAATCATGATCATCTTCAGACCTATTATACCGGGTCTGGGTCGGTTCTTATAATCTTCAGATCAATTAACCCCGGATCTGTAGCGGGTTAAGCTGGCCAGAAGGGACGGAATTCTTTCAAAACTTTATATAAAACATCACCAAAATCATGGCGTGAAACATATGAGCATGCCAATGCAAATGCATGAGATGCAACATGATATAAGGCACTTATGATACACACAACTTTCTGCATGAGCTGGAAAAATTCCAGCAATATGTCCTGTATTGTCCGGTCTTAGAATCCATCCTTTGAGCCCATTTTCCAGAAACTAAAAACATGGACATGCACCATATGATCTTGACTACATTCTGTACAAATTTCATGAACTCTTGACAAATGTAAGTGCCTCTATAAATTTAACTTCCAACGTGGGTGCAACAGGAATTCTGCTGTACCCTTAACTCCATTCCTTACCTTGTCTCCTTCCAAAACTCATTATGGGGCTCACTTTGTACCTGGAAATCTTCCCTGTTTCCTTTATGAACAATATTCAATTACCCATTCACCAAAACAAGTCAAAATAAATATTATACAACTCATATAAGCACATAGGGTCAATCTGTCCTGTTTTTCCAGAATATTACACCAACTTCCCTTCAATAGTTTACCATCAAAATCAATAGGGAAAGTCAATTTCTTTACATGGAAACTTAGCTCTATGTCTTAGGTACTTCCTGTAAAAATTTCAGGCCAATCCAAGATGTTTAAGTTACTCAAATAATTTTTCTTCCTAAGGTGGTACGTCCAGAAACGGTTTTGACCCACTGGTACTAAAATTTTATTTCTGACCAATCCACAAATGATTTTCCAGAAATTCCAAAGCCACAGTAAACTAGACATAATATGCTACGACCACACCAAAATAAGCTCAATCCAACGGTTACAAGGTCCTAACTAAGTCCATCAATTAGGCATACAATCTGTCCAGAATTCCATTTTCAGTCAACATGCATAGAAACATCTTTTCTTCCCTACTTCTTGTTCTTTAGCCTATGGTCCAAGTTAATGACCATTCAATAGACTTAATAAGACTCTCCTATACAATTTCAAGTCTCCTCTTTAGCATGCAAAAGTCATTCACATGAACTATTCATTATTCCACAAAACAGTCCCCTAATTTTAACAAATTTCAAACATCAAGAGTAGCAACTTAGACACATTTTCACTAAAGTCATAACCTAGTCTTCTAGACATTCATGCATGCACATATTCACATATATTACAAGAAATTAAAGTATACTTGCCTCTTCAACTAAAGCTTTTGCCTTTGTTTGGTTAGGAAGTGAGATGTGGTGAGATCCTTCACCCTTTTCACCTAGGGTACACGGTTTTGAGGGAGTGAAGTAAAAAGTTTAGTTCTTTATTCAAATGAAAGAACTAAGTCATCTTTAAGTTAGAGCATCTTACCAAATAGTCTTGAAATGGAGATTCAAGCACCTCAATGTATCTCCTCCTAAGAAAGTTGGTAGCTTTCCCCTATTTCCACCTTGAACCCACGGTTTTAGCATAAAACAAGAGAATGCATGTGAGTTTCATTCTCATAAAAATGAGAATTCTCTTAAGGAGATTAGGAACAACACTTACCTAGATGTCTCCTTGAGGTCTTGAAGTGAGCTTGAAGTCCTAGCCCTCAAGATGGAGGGGCCGAAATCTCTTGATGAAGGAAAGGTGGAGATTTTTGCTAAGTGTTCTTGGTCTTGCAATATGAGAGAGAGAGACTTCTAGAACAAGTTGAATTGAACTATGTTTGGAGGCTTAGGGGGGACGGTTTTTGGGAGGGAATTGGGGAGATTAGGGCTTCCTTGTAACTTAACCAAGGTTAATCTAGCTTAACCTTGGTTACTTTGCTCAACCATAGTTACTTTTTGTGTTAACCAAGGTTACTTTAGCAAACCATGGTTACATCATTCTTGGTTAGAGAAAGTGATCATGGCAAAAATTAAAAATCTCCCATGCCTAGACAAGTAGTGGCCGATTTTTGGGTTGGGGTCTTAATGACCTCAACCACCCTTAAATGAGTTGTCTTAACTTGTTTCCTAATTACATGTATATTTTATTCTATTCATTCTTTTCCTAATAACCTCTTGTCTTTGTTGTCTTAACCAATAAAATAGACTAGAGTTTCCTAGAGGATCTCCATGTATAGGCCGAATTTTGTAGGCTTCTTGGCCAATTGATATTTCTTGTAATTTCAGCTCATGTACTATATTGTTTCACATATTTTATTGTGTTCTAAAATTAGCATGTGCATGCATACATATCTCATTTGCACGTGCATACATATATGTTGATATGTATGGTTCATGTAACCCTACTCTCATGTATTACTCTCTTGAGTTTTCCCTTATTTAATTTGGGCTTGGTATCACCTTAATAAGAATTAAGTAAAGAGACTTAAAGGAACTTAAGTAACATGTGCTAAAAGAAATTTCCGTCTTTCATTCCGTTTCATATCCATAGATTTTTACTTACATGATCATGTGGGTACAACAATGTGACTTCATACCCTCACATCGATCGATCGATGTCCATCAGAGAACATCGATCTCTTAGCCCTTCCTACATTGATCGATCGAAGTGACTTCATCCCCTCACATCGATCGATCGATGTCCATCAGAGGACATCATACCCTCACATCGATCGATCGGAGTACTTCATCCCCTCACATCGATCGATCGATGTCCATCAGAGGACATCATACCCTCACATCGATCGATCGAAGTACTTCATCCCCTCACATCGATCGATCGATGTCCACGATTCCAGAACAGAAACTTTGCGATTTCTGCAGAAACTACAGAACCATAACTCCAATTGATCTCAAACTTCATCCCAATCAATCCAAGCCTAAACTCAGCTATAATCTCATGCTTAAACTACAATTTAAACGCTACACAATTACCAATCACAGATTCAAGCCTAACACTCAATTCATACACCAAAACAACCCAAAAATCCTACCTTCTCTCTCTTCTCTCCCTCAACCGGAAATAGCAGCAAAGAGAGGGTTCAAGGGATTGGGATTTGCAAGATTTCAGTAATCCACAACAACAACAAATTTTCAATATACGGTGGCCAAAACTCGAAACCAGAACGCCTAAAGCACACACATATATTCACATAAAGAAAATACTGCATGGTGATCCACTTTGATATCAAAAGTAGGCCTTTTTCTTTCGCAAACACGTAGGAACTTATAGGTAGATTACTTGCCTTTGATTACTCGATGAAGAAACGAAGAACGAATAAGGATCGGATTGATTCCTGGAGAGATTCTTCCTTAGGGTTGTAGGGAATCTCAAAAATCGCCTAGGGAAAGAAGAAAATCGCGTCGTCTGTGAATGGGGAAAAAGAACTGACGTTGTCAGTTTAATTAGGGAAAAGGGTAAGATTTCGAGTTTCTAAATTATATCTATTATCTTGTTTATCTTAAGGGATACACCTTTATATTTAATTCTAAAATTAAATACAAATTAATTCTAATATTTAATCCTCTCATTAATTCCTAATTAATCTCATACTTAATTCCTAATTCATTACCGTTGACCGTCATTAATCTCCTTTAATTCCTTCTTTGCCTTTTAATTATCCTACGGAGGGTGCGGGGCATAACAATAACCAATTTATTTATGGATGCTAATGCTATCAACACTCTAATAGATGTTATTCTTGCTACAGGAGCATAAGTGTCAAAATAGTCTATCCCTTCTCGCTGTCTAAAACCTTTGGCTACTAGTCTAGCCTTGAAAGCTTGAAGTGAATCATCTGAATTGTATTTTCTTCTAAATACCCATTTACATCCAATTGCTTTGGAACTTGGAGGCAAATCAGTGAGAACCCACGTATTGTTAGACAATAACGAATTCATCTCATCATCAATAGCTTCCTTCCAAAATGATGCATCTCTCGATTGCATCGCCTCCTTATAGGATTTTGGATCATCTTCCACGCTTAGTACAATAGGTATTTGATTAAACACCTTTGTCCTATTACCTTCAACTAAGAAAGTAATGGATTGCGAAGAAATGAAGTCCGGATGTAAATACTTTTCCTTTCTAGCACGTTGACTTCTCCTAACCTCAGTTGGAGAATCTTGATTTTGATCATCAACACTAGAAGGATCATTGGAAAATCTCCAACAATAGGTTCATTCAAATTCTCACTTGTTGAACTTTGATTTGAATCTGTTCTCAAGAATTTATTCTCAAGAAATTCAACATCTCTAGATTCAACAACCACATTGGATTCTAAATCTAGAATCCTATATGCTTAGAGTTTTCGGCATATCCAATAAAGACACCTTTAAGAGCTCTTGGCCCCAACTTAGTCCTTTTCGGATCCGGAACTCTATAATAGGCTAGACAACCCCAAACTCTAAGATAACTTAGATTTGGTTTTTGTTTCTTCCATAATTCGTATGAGAAACCTTAAACTCTTAGAAGGAATTCTATATGAATATGACAAGCCGTTAACAAGCTTCTCCCCACAAATTCTTTGGCAACCAGATTTATTAACATTGCATTTAGCATGTCAACTAAACTTCTATTCTTTCTTTCAGCCAAACCGTTTTGTTGGGGTGTGTAGGAGCACTTTTCTGGTGTATGATACCATTCTCCTCACAGAATTGATTAAATTCAAGAGGAAAGTATTCACCACCACGATCACTTCTTAGAACTTTGATTTTCAATCCCGATTGATTTTCAACTTCCATTTTATAGACTTTGAACATGTCAAAGGCTTCATCTTTATGCCTTAGTAAATATACATATATATCTGAGGCATCATCAATGAAAGTTATGAAATATCGATTTCCACCTCGGGTTAAAACTCCGTTCAATTCGCAAATATCCGAATGAACAAGTTCTAAGAGTTCAGTTTTCCGTTCTACTTTCGGAAACGGTTTCTTTGTCATCTTAGCTTGTATGCATACTTCACATGTTCTTTCATTTTCATCTTTGCAAGAAATTAAGGCATGCTTAGACATGAATTAATAGTAGTACTACTAATATGTGCAAGTCTATCATGCCACAATGAAAAGAAGAATCAACAGAGTAAACAAACTGCGGAATTTTTATTGATACTTAATTTAAACATCCCGTCGCAAGCATAACCCTTGCCGACAAAGATACCATTCTTGGACAATATAATTTGTCCCCCTCCATTACAATCTTGAATCCATTCTACAAACAAGACTAGCAGAAACAAGATTCTTAGAAATCTCGGGTACATGTAGAACGTTGACTAATAACAACTTCTTTCCGAAGTAAAGTCTAACTCTACACTACCTTTACCCAAGACTTTTGTGGCGCTGCGGTTTCCCATCAGAACTTGTTGGCTATCATCCACAACTTGATAGGTCTTGAACAAAGCCCTATTGTTGCATACGTGTACAGTTGCACCCGAATCGAACCACCAATCATTTGTGATTTCGTTTCGAGCCATATGAAGTTCCGTTACCATACCAACATGCAACCCGGAAACCATTGCTATCAATTGATCGGTCTCAATGTTTACCATGTTTGCATTGTTGGTAGGTTGAGAACTACCACACTGTTTTTGTTTCTTTCGAAACTAACAGTCCTTTTGAGACGTCTATTCTTACCACAATTATAACATCTCTTGTCTTTCTTGGATTCTGCTTTGTCTGTGGATTCAGAAAAATCGGAGTTCTTTCTTTTGTTTCCAACCGAACTCCCTGTTTTCCCTTTGACATAATGCACTCTAGGTGCATCGTCAGAGACATGTCTCTTTACAAGACTCCTTGTCCCCTCTTCAATTCGCAAATGCTTTTAAGTTGTTCAAGGGAAAAGATTCAGTTGAGTGTAGTAATTTCTTCCTGTAGTCATTCTAACTAAGAGAAGCTTTGCGATAATCCCTCCTACTTGTAATGCCTCAGAAACTTCTACACCCAACTCTTTCAGTTTGGACACAATGACCTGCAACTCGTGCACTTGGTCCATGATTGAAAGATTTTTAACCATCTTAAAATTAAAATACTTCATCACCTGGAATTTGTCCGCGCCTTGTTTCTTGTTGTTGTACTTGAACTCCAAGGCGTTCCATATCTCCTTCGGTGATGATGTTGCCGTGAACAGATCATAGATACGATCTGACAAGTTGTTGAGGATATGCCCTCAGCAAAGCATATTATCCTCATGTCTCTTCCTCCAAGCGGCCTTGACCTCCTCAGAGTCCTCTTCTTTTGGTGTTGGCAGATCGTTCAGATTTGGGTCGAGACAATACCCAATCTGAAGCGCAGTCAGGAGGAACAACATTTTGTCCTTCCGCCGTAAATAGTTGGTTCCATCAAAACGATCAAGCTTCATGCTCTCTTGATTCAAGAATGTCTTTGAATCCATCTCAAATATTCCTTACGATTGTTACGAAAATGAGGAAACAAGATAACAAACAAGACAAGAAGTAAGAGAAGCTTGGCTTGAGGCGTGAGAATCACTTTCCGTAAGGAATATTTGCCCCCACTAGATGCTGCAGGGTTATAGGCAAACTTCCTCCTAGGATACAACAGCCAACAATCTCTAATCCTCAGCAAATAGGATTGAGACTCAATGAACTTTCAAGAACACGAGTGAATTTGAGTAGAAAGAAGAATATAGGATGCAAGCTTCAACATGGATGCAAGATGTCTTGAACAATGAGCTATAACAGCCTATTTATAGGCTTTCAAACTCCATTCAGCCGTTCAAGGCAGTTGCATGGCGATTGGGTATGTCCCTTGATGCATAAGCTGTGATTTTCCATGAAAAGTCACTTCTGTCAGGACATCGATCGATCGATGTCATCGATCGATGTCTCACAGTAAGCTCTAATTCCATTCTGATCAACATCGATCTGTCACATCGATCGATCGAAGTCACTTCGATCGATCTATGTGATCGATCTATGTTGGACAGAAAGTTCCAACTCTGCATCCAGGGTACATCGATCGATCGATGTGATCGATCTATGTGACATCGATCGATCGATGTCATCGATCTATGTCCGGCAGAATACTCAACTTATTTCCAAGCCACATGGATCTATCCATTTGATACATGGATCGATCCAAGTCATGATCAAGCTATTCTTGCTTATTTAAACACCCATTCACCATCATCTTTGATCTCATGCATCCATTCTTCATCCCATTTCCTTTACAAACTATTATAACAATCCCCACTTAGTTTGTAAAGCAACTTGCGACATTTCATGCATTTAAGAAGTATCTTTCGATTTGAACCTCTTATTAGTATAATACTTCAAAGTTCTAACGAATCATGATAGCATAAAAGCCTTGAATCAGATTCCTATGTGCTAGAACCGGAAACAGTGATACACATGAAACCACACTCTCAAACAAAGTCTATTTTAACCCACTTTATGGCCTTGTGCTACCCCTAGTATTCATGAACATTCAGGATCATTGCTTGTCGAAAAACGGCAACCACGTCTCCTATGTTCATATAAGTGAAGATTAAGATAATTCCTCTTAATCCTTCATTAAGAGTGCTATGGACCTCACCCTCCTTAACACTAACATTCCAATTTTTTAAAGATCAATATCATGCGGCTTGATTCTTTAAAGATCAATCGTAGTGCTTTAATACCTCACTTTGTGACTTGTTGTTACCCATTGAACCTTTGCTAGTGGTATGCTAGACAAGGTTGGGTTTTCTATCACAAGTGAACTTATCCCATACGTCGTAATCTCATCCCTAAAGATGTACTTTGTACCAAGTCTTTGATAGAATCTTTGTCAACGGATCCGCCAGGTTATTGCAGGATCTGACGTATGCAATGGCTATTACACACATCAGTTATTAATGGCCTTACAGAATCATGCCTAAGGCTGACATGTCTAGAGTTTCCGTTTATGATTTTACTATAGCTCTAGACATCGTTACTTGGCTATCACAGTGTAAGAAATGGCTAGCATCGGTTGTGGCCACAACTCTATATCCAATAGAAGATTTCTCAGCCATCCGCTTCTGTACCTGCAGATCCTATGCTATGATTTCGGATTCCATTGTAGAGATGAGTTATGCATGTCTGTTTCTTTGAAGCGCAAGAAACATCACCACCACCCAATGTAATATCCAACCCGTAGTAGATTTGTTATCACCAACCTAGTTATCCACTAGCATCCAGTATAACCTTCTAACAAGGCTTGGAAATTATTATAGAACATCCATAATTCATAGTCTTCTTCAGTACCCAAGTACTCGCCCGATTGCCTTCCAATGGTCCTATACTAGGATTACTATTATACCTTGATAATTTACACACCGCAAAGGCAATATCCGGTCTAGTGCAATGCATAGCATACATTAAACTACCAATTGCACTAGCATATTCCAATTGAGCTACGCTCTACCGGTATGTCCAGTCAATTTGTATGAGGCATCGAATGGTGTGTTTGCTTCTTTGATCTCCAAGTGTTTGAACTTGTTCAACACTTTGTTTTGTAATGAGATTGACAAAGAGCAAAACCCCCACTATGTTTGGACACCTTTATCCTAAGATAGTATCTACCTCACCCAAATCTTTCATTTGGAATTGTGAAGTTAAATACTTCTTAGTCTCATTTACTCCTTCCATATTAGTACCGATAATGAGCATATCGTCCACGTACAAACAAATAATGACACCATATTTGTCTGTAAACTTGGAATATACACACTTATCTGCACCATTATGTCGGAAACCATCTTTAAAATGGTAGTGTCAAACTTTTCATGCCATTGTTTCGGTGCTTTTTCAATCCATACATGACCTTATCAATTGCACACTTTGTGCTCATTCCTGGAAGTACAAAACCTTCCGGTTGTTCCATATAGACCTCTTCGTCTAAATCACCATTGAGAAATGCAATCTTAACATCCATTTGATGAATAACCAAGTTATTTATGGATGCTAATGCTATCAACACTCTAATGGATGTTATTCTTGCTACAGGAGCATATGTCAAAATAGTCTATCCCTTCTCGTTGTCTAAAACCTTTGGCTACTAATCTAGCCTTGAAAGTTTGAAGTGAACCATCTGAATTGTATTTTCTTCTAAATACCCATTTACATCCAATGCTTTGGAACTTGGAGGCAAATCAGTGAGAACCCGTATTGTTAGACAATAACGAATTCATCTCATCATCAATAGCTTCCTTCCAAAATGATGCATCTCTCGATTGCATCGCCTCTTATTTTTGGATCATCTTCACGCTTAGTACAATAGGTATTTGATTAAACACCTTTGTCCTATTACCTTCAACTAAGAAAGTAATGGATTGCGAAGAAATGAAGTCCGGATGTAAATACTTTTCCTTTCTAGCACGTTGACTTCTCCTAACCTCAGTTGGAGAATCTTGATTTTGATCATCAACACTAGAAGGATCATTGGAGAAATCTCCAACAATAGGTTCAATTCAAATTCTCACTTGTTGAACTTTGATTTGAATCTGTTCTCAAGAATTTATTCTCAAGAAATTCAACATCTCTAGATTCAACAAACCACATTGGATTCTAAAATCTAGAATCCTATATACGCCTTAGAGTTTTCCGGCATATCCAATAAAAGACACCTTTAAGAGCTCTGGCCCCAACTTAGTCCTTTTTGGATCCGGAACTCTATAATAGCCTAGACAAAACCCAACTCTAAGATAACTTAGATTTGGTTTTCGTTTCTTCCATAATTCGTATGGAGAAACTTTAAACTGCTTAGAAGGAATTCTAATATGAATATGACAAGCCGTTAATAAAACTTCTCCCCCACAAATTCTTTGGCGAACCGGAGTTTATTAACATTGCATTTAGCATGTCAACTAAACTTCTATTCTTTCTTTCAGCCAAACTGTTTTGTTGGGGTGTGTAAGGAGCACTTTTCTGGTGTAATGATACCATTCTCCTCACAGAATTGATTAAATTCAAGAAGAAAGTATTAATCACCACGATCACTTCTTAGAACTTTGATTTTTAATCCCGATTGATTTTCAACTTCCATTTATAGACTTTGAACATGTCAAAGGCTTCATTTATGCCTTAGCAAATATACATATGTATATCTGGAGGCATCATCAATGAAAGTTATGAAATATCGATTTCCACCTCGGGTTAAAACTCCGTTCAATTCGCAAATATCCGAATGAACAAGTTCTAAGAGTTCAGTTTTCCGTTCTACTTTTGGAACGGTTCTTTGTCATCTTAGCTTGTATGCATACTTCACAATGAACAAGTCTATCGTGCCACAATGAAAAAGAAGAATCAACAGAGTAAACACAAACTGCGGAATTTTTATTGATACTTAGTTTAAACATCCCGTTGCAAGCATACCCTTGCCGACAAAGATACCATTCTTGGACAATATAATCTTGTCCCCCTCCATTACAATCTTGAATCCATTTCTACAAACAAGACTAGTAGAAACGAGATTCTTAGAAATCTCGGGTACATGTAGAACGTTGACTAATAACAACTTCTTTTCCGAAGTAAAGTCTAACTCTACACTACCTTTACCCAAGACTTTTGTGGCGCTGCGGTTTTCCATCAGAACTTGTTGTCTATCATCCACAACTTGATAGGTCTTGAACAGAGCCCTATTGTTGCATATGTGTACAGTTGCACCCGAATCGAACCACCAATCATTTGTGATTTCGTTCGAAGCCATATGAAGTTCCGTTACCATACAACATGCAACCCGGAAACCATTGCTATCAATTGATCGGTCTCAATGTTTACCATGTTTGCATTGTTGGTAGGTTGAGAACTACCACCCTGTTTTTGTTTCTTTCAAAACCAACAGTCCTTCTTGAGACGTCCTTTCTTACCACAATTATAACATCTCTTGCCTTTCTTGGATTCTGCTTTGTCTGTGGATTCAGAAAAAATCGGAGTTCTTTCTTTTGTTTCCAACCGAACTCCCTGTTTTCCCTTTGACATAATGCACTCTAGTGGCATCGTCAGAGACATGTCTCTTTACAAGACTCCTTGTCTCCTCTTCAATTCGCAAATGCTTTTGAAGTTGTTCAAGGGAAAAAGATTCAGTTGAGTGTAGTAATTTCTTCCTTTAGTCATTTCAACTAGGAGAAAAGCTTTGCGATAATCCCTCCTACTTGTAATGCCTCAGAAACTTCTACACCCAACTCTTTCAGTTTGGACACAATGACCTGCAAACTCGTGCACTTGTCCATGATTGAAATATTTTTCAACCATCTTAAAATTAAAATACTTCATCACCTGGAATTTGTCCGCGCCTTGTTTCTCGTTGTTGTACTTGAACTCCAAGGCGTTCCATATCTCTTTCGGTGATGATGTTGCCGTGAACAGATCATAGATACGATTCTGACAAGTTGTTGAGGATATGCCCTCGGCAAAGCATATTATCCTCATGTCTCTTCCTCCAAGCGGCCTTGACCTCCTCAGAGTCCTCTTCTTTTGGTGTTGGCAGATCCTTCAGATTTTGGTCGAGACAATACCTAATCTGAAGCGCAGTCAGGAGGAACAACATCTTGTCCTTCCACCGTAAATAGTTGGTGCCATCAAAACGATCAAGCTTCATGCTCTCTTGATTCAAGAATGTCTTTGAATCCATCTCCAAATATTCCTTACGATTGTTACGAAAATGAGGAAACAAGATAACAAACAAGACAAGAAGTAAGAGAAGAAGCTTGGCTTGAGGCATGAGAATCACTTTCCGTAAGGAATATTTGCCCCCACTAGATGCTGCAGGGTTACAGGCAAACTTCCTCCTAGGATACAACAACCAACAATCTCTAATCCTCAGCAAATAGGATTGAGACTCAATGAACTTTCAAGAACAAGAGTGAATTTGAGTAGAAAGAAGAATATAGGATGCAAGCTTCAACTTGGATACAAGATGCCTTGAACAATGGGCTATAACAACCCTTTATAGGCTTTCAAACTCCATTCAGCCGTTCAAGGCAGTTGCATGGCGATTGGGTATGTCTCTTGATGCATAAGTTGTGATTTTTCATGAAAAGTCACTTCTGTCAGGACATCGATCGATCGATATCATCGATCGATGTCTCACAGTAAGCTCTAATTCCATTCTGATCAACATCGATTTGTCACATCGATCGATCGAAGTCACTTCGATCGATCTATGTGATCGATCTATGTTGGACAGAAAGTTCCAACTCTGCATCCCACGGTACATCGATCGATGTGATCGATCTATATGATATCGATCGATCGATGTCATCGATCTATGTCCGGCAAAATACTCAACTTCATTTCCAAACCACATGGATCTATCCATTTGATACATGGATCGATCCAAAGTCATGAATCAAGCTATTCTTTCTTATTTAAACACCCATTTACCATCATCTTTGATCTCATGCATCCATTCTTCATCCCATTGCCTTTACAAACTATTATAACATGTACCACCACCCATTGCCTTAAGGTTTTGAGTGGATATGAGCCTCACTTCATTTGAGCCCAAGTTTCAACATGGTATCAGAGCAGGTTTAAAATGTGGACTCAACCCTTGCGTGCCCATGGTTGGCCACTTAATGTTTCTCTCACCTAAGTCCAGATGTTTATGCCTGGCTTGTGGTTTGTGATTGAGGACGGGTTGTAAGGCGCGTGTGTGTATGTCAAGCCACGTTGCCACGTGAGAGCGGGTGTTGAGAATCCCACATTGGCTAATTTGAGAAAAATGCATGGCTTATATGAGATGAGGTATCACCATCCATTGCCTTAAAGTGTGGATATGAGCATCACGTCATGTAAGCCCAAGTTTCAACAGATGGCCATAGCAACTTCCCAGAGAAAACATCTCTTAATCAAACTGATACCCACCATCCTTTGTCTTTATCAATGAGCATCGACACCATATAGTTCGATCCGAAAAAATCTGAGGTGTTAAATTGCCTTATTCAGTCCACCATTAGGGATCCATTTGTCCAGCAAAATTCTAACCACCTCCCCGTTTCCAATTCTCCGTCCAAATGCACCCCTAATCTCATCCCTTGCTTTAAGTATACTTTTCTAGGAATACGAAGCAGCCCTGCTAACAAGTACCTCCCATGGTGCTGAATTAGGATAACAAATACTCTTATACAATAGAGCAAGCAGTGAATCCTGTTTAGTTATAGTTTTCCAAATTGTTTACCAAGTAAAGCAAGTTAAAAATGCTTAGATCTCTGAAGCCTAAGCCTCCATCCTTTTGCTCTTACATAGCACATCCCAAGACCTTTAGTGTACACATTTTCTAACATCCTTGATATTCCACCAGAAATCTGCGATCATTGAATGAAGCTCCTTATTAACTGATCCGGCAGTCGGAAACACGTCATACAGTAGGAAGGAATTGCTTGCAGTACTGCTTTTATAATCACTTGGTTTCCCGGATCTTGACATCATATTTTCAATCCACCAATGAACCTTCTTGACAACTTTATTTCGAATGTATTCAAACATTTCCTTTTTAGATCTTCCAGTGACTGATGGAGCAAATACTTGGAGTAGGCTGGAACTTCTCTAATACCCACGCATTCTGTTTACGCCCATATTTTTTATTTACTAAATGTGCACACATAATATGTATTAGGATGGGATTCTCGCAACTAGCTACATGGAAACCATATTTCAAATTGGGATTGGTTTTCCTAAATCAACTATATCTAAAAGGAATATACATTGCATACCAATCTTGTCCCTATCTATATATATATACATACAAAGTAAATGAAACCCTACACTACCCCAAAACTCCCAATTCGGCCGCCACCCCAACTAAAAAAAAAAAAGATACAAATCCCCCTTCTTGGACAGCAGCCGAGCACCATAAGAGAAGAAAGGGAGGAAATTTATTGATTCAACTCAACCCCAATTCCATTACACTATAGAATAATTGAATCAAGTAAGTAACCTAGTTATATTTGCTATAATTTTGAAAAACCTTATGCTTATATATTTGGTATTAGTCCATGGATCATGCATGATTATAAATGGTTGCATAGATGTATGAAGACATGTATATGTATATATGTGTGAACCGATTTTATATGTGTATACGTGAGTTTGATGACTGTGGTAGGTGGTCCGAATAGGCAGTGGCCGTGTAGGCCACTGATGCTGCATGTGTGGTATATGTGTATGTATATATTTGTGGTAATCTAAATTGCATAAGTAATGGTTTATGTATATTTAGACATACAATTAATTGTTGGTGATTTTGTGCATGTGTTGTGACGGCTCGGTGCTGTGGCTGAGCATAGGGGCTGACTGGAGGGGGGTATGATCATTGTTGGAAATTAGAGTACAATATGAATGGTATATAGCATGATTACATATGATTTGAATCTAGGGTTTTTGGATTAGATTTGGGAAATTGAACTCTGGAAAATTTGGAATTTGCGTAGTTTGAGGATGGAATAAGCCTGGAAGTAGGGAGAGAAAAATTCTGGTGGTCGGAGTGCGTCACCAGCGACGACACGTGTAGCTCACGTGCCGGCCAACTGGCGGTGCGTGAGGCGGGTGGCACGCCTGAGGGCACGTGCGCATGTGCTGAGTGATAGATTTGGACTGTCTTGCTGTCCATGGGATTAGATGTGAGAAATATGGGTAGTGTGGAGTATGGAGCGAGGCCAAGAGGTAGGTGAGGGTTTTGAGTGAAATTAGGGTTTGAGGAGGGGGAGGGTGCTGGGCTGAGGGCTTGGGGGTGGTCACTAGGCAGTAGGGCAGTGGGTGGGCCGAGGGGGTAGAGGTTGGGGTGAGGTGCGGTGAGTTGGGTAGTGGGTTGGAGAAAAGTAGGTTGAGGGTGGTATGTGTACATATATACGTGTATATGCTTAGGCGTGGATATATATATGTATATATGTATGCGGCTGAGGGTATACCATTTGCCTATTTTGGACTTCTTTCATTATTTGGCCTATTTGTACTTGATATATGGATTTTCGGAATTTTTGGAAAATATTTGGACTTTTTGGAAAACCTTTGACTTTGGAAAATAATTTTTGAAATTGCATTCATATTTCGAATTTACCCTTGCAAGGTGAAATATATCGTTAAGTAAGCCGGATTGGTTCTAAACAAAAGGAGCGTCCAAGTATATTGGCTATTTTGATATAGAGCGCTCGGACATATTAGCCGCCATTAAGGCGTCCCGGCATATTGGCTATTTTGATATAGAGCGTCGGGACATATTGACTATTAGGGGACCAATTCGTAAGTCTTACGGTATAAGTCACTTGTAGGAAAAGTGCTATAGCCATTGCATTGAATTTGGAATTTAGGACTTTGGATTTGGACCGAATTGGACTCGGATTTGGTTATTTGTTTTTGGACCGGTTAAACTGGATTCGGAAACTTTGGTTTTAGAAAGTTTTGGTTTTGACTTGGCATTGCATCGATTTTCAAAAACTGCATCTGTTGGACCGCGCACCTGCAGTAAACACCACTAGAGGGGAGTCAATAGTGGTTAGTGGAAATTACACTACTACCCTTGGTGAAAATCCCCTTTGAAAATAGAATCTTAAACCTCCTCAGATTCAGTACCCGTATTTGAAAAATTCAAAACTCAATGTACACACCTCCAAAAAGATGAAACTTTTTAAAAATTAACTTCATGTCTTGACTAGACTCTGTCCAAATATGAGACAAAAATAAGATCGTTTGGCCCTTCAAACAAATAAAAAGATTCAGATGGTCAATCTAGACAGAATTGGACATAATAGTGCTGAACTTTGAAAACGTCTTTCTCTTTGAATACTTAACCAAAATGTTTGATCTTTATATCCAAACATTCCTTAGGATGTTTAGTTTATGTTTCCAGAAGGCCCTGACCTTAAATAATTCTTGATGAAAAGATAATTCAACTTTTCTTGAAACTGGTCAGATTGCAGCCAGATTGGAGCAGTTATCTTGCAATGACTAAAAGACTAACTTTCCTTAATCAAA
>AP025075.1:15241378-15262570 GCA_036186865.1 Eustoma russellianum | reverse complement strand
ATCGGCAGTGAAAACGGCCAGGAAAACAGAAAAGTGAAAAGAAGACAAGAATACCAAAGATTTATCGTGGTTCGGTTAATGTGACCTACTCCAGTCCCAAGGAACAACTTTCCTTGGATTTCACTCTGGTATGAACTAAATTACAATAAGAACCAAGTTTGATCCTTGGGTTAAACATCAACCTTATTCAAGACTTGGATGAACACCTCTATGCAACTCTTAGTTGCAACATCTTTACCACCTATTGGTATAGCCTTATAGATATGGCTAACCAATCTTACAAATGAAACACAAGAGGCTTGTAGCTCTACAACAAGTATCACAAAACACCTTGGCTACTCAAAGAATGAAACAAGAATGAAGAGAAGAATATAGCAAGACAATGAGCTTCAATTTTTGCTTTCAAGTGTGTATTCTTCTTCTTCACCTTTGCCTCCTATTTATAGTGTGAAATAGCTCTTGAAGATAAGAACTCTTATGTGTCACCATCTTCATCATCAATGCTTAAGTGTATTCACATTATTGGTTGGCCACATAAACACCTTGTACACTTGGCAACATCAAGTAAAATGATTGGTCTACCTTGGAACACTTATGTTAGCCGAAATTTATCATAAAAATGACTTGAAATTTTCTTGAAAAATAAAGATAATAACAAGGGATAATACCACCAAGGAATCCTCAACTCCTTGGTAAGAAAATAGGGCATATGAGAGCTCCATTTGACTCAAAAAATTTGCCAAGACCAGCCTTGTAGCCGTTGGCTACAATTTGAAATTTTCTAGTTGGCAATTTTTGCCAATTAGCTTGTTTTTGGTTGGTCCACTTGGCATAAAACCATAAAATGAGTACACCATCATTTCCACCTGTAAATACACGTTTGGAGGCTTGTATATATGAATATCAACTCAGATTTTTGAAGATGAAATCAACAAATAATAGTTGACAAGATTATGTCAACATATAATATTGAAATTCCCACAATTTCTCTTTATATGTTGTGATGAATTCCACACCATTAACACCTTCAAATTCTCTGCAAAATGATAATCAAGAATGTCCAATAGTATGTCAATAAACGAGAAAATAGAATGTGACATCATAACCCGTCACATATCCCGCTACCGTCGCTAATATCATCAAATAAGAGAAATAATAGAAAAACCACCATAAATCTTTAAGAATATAACAAGTGAACTCCAGAATGAATACAATAAGATACTCAAGAGATTCCTTGAGTAAAAATACCAAAATTGGCCTCAAGAGTAAAATGACCAAAATACCCCTGGTGAGAGAAAACTCTAGAAATGACCCGATGGTCAGAAATAGATATAATAACACCTTTGTAATGATAAATAAGAAATGAATGTATCCTTGAAACATTTTCACCATGCCAAGTACCTACACAAACTCAAAATACCAATTTTGCCCTTTTTGGCAAGTTGTAGTAACTTCCAAGGCCATTAGTGTAGCGCCCCGCACCGGACATTGTCTGAATACGGTGCACCTACCGTACTTCACTATGAAGAGTACAAAGCATCATGAATAACATGCGAAAATCCATAACTTATGTCATGGACTCCCATGTTAACATTTAACATGGTAGTAAAATTTAGGCAGAATTAAAACTTTGAAATAAACATGCATACCGAAATATTAAATCCCCAAAACAGTAGTCCAACAAAACAAGGTAAACCGAAATCCCAAAGGGTCTAACATAGTTCATAGTACAACATCACATCAGCACAAAAGTCCTTAAGCATCTTCTCCTTCTGACTTCTTGACTACGGGTACGGAACTCTCGGCTCATCCTCGATCCATTCAACCTTAGCATTCCCTGGCTCTGGGGGAAAAATAAAGGTATGAGTGATAAAAATCACCCAGCAAGCATAAATAAACTACCATGAAATAAATAAATAATTATAACATGAATGGAAAAACCCCAAGAACCTCAAACGCTAAGTCATATCTGGCCTTTAATCCTTAATCTGCTGAAGATATAGCCTAATCATAATTTAAGTAATACCATACTGACAATATCATATTTCTTCCTAACTTAACTTTTCTAACATGCAAAGTGCACATGAAATATGCAAGATGCAATGCATGATGTCATGTCGTGTCAAAATAATCATTTGGTCCCATAAAGCAACGTATCAGAAAACAGAGTGTCAGATCAATTAACCCCGAATCTGAAAGGGTCCAGAACATGTCATCAGACCAATTAACCCCGGGTCTGGGACAGGTCCAGAACATATCATCAGGCCGATTAACCCCGGGCCTGGATCGGGTCCAGAACATATCATCGGACCAATTAAACCTGGGTCCGAAACGTGTCCAGAACTTATCATGTCATCAGACCTATTAATCCCGGGTCTGGATTCGGGTTATGAGCATGCTTAGCCAGCAAGGAAATCATAAAGCATTTCTTTTGAAAATCGGGGGACCATAAATAACTTACGTGCATAACGAAAACTTGCTTGCTTGAAAAGAGCTTACTTGCATATAGAAAAACTTAGAAAATCAGCTTCATGATGCACATGATCATGCATGATACATGGATGAGATGCAATGCAAGTCATGGCATAAATCATCTTAAAATTACTTAGAAAATGACACGAACATAATTCCCATGAGCTGAAAATTTTTCAGAATTTACGTTCTGTTCATGAGGCCTCCAATATAACATATCAGGCCTATTTTCATAATCTCTTGCCTTACACATGCATAATGGGATCCTATCTTCATGCCATAAAATTTTCGTAACGTTTCAGGATGAGTAAAACCCTTAAATCCTTAAGTTACTAAAAAGTGTGCTGCTGAATCCAGCAGTACAATACCCATCTTTTCCTTAATTTCGAAGACCATAAAATCTTAATTAATTTGGGCCAATACCTGAAATACACATAAACATATCAAGGAGTAATATACATGGGCCCAACAGTTCATACATGTCCAAATTCACAAGACTAAGGCCTCCTAACTTATTCCATAATTTTGCCCTGTTTTCTAGTTTGGTAGCGCCAACTTTAATTCGGTAATTACCCATCAAAACAATAATTCCAAGTTGATTAATTTACATGAACATTCTGATCTATGTCCTAAGTAATTACCATAAAAATTCCAGAGCAATCCAATAACTTTAAAGGGGTCATTCAATTATTTTCCCAAAATGGGTCGCGTGCTGATTCTGGAGTGACCAGTTTTACTAAAAATTTTATTGTGGCAAAACCATAAGTCCTTTTACCAAAATTCCAACTAACAGACTTAATAAATATACAAGGATAGCATCCTACCAAAAATCAGTTTATTTGCACGTTCCTAAGGTCAATGTTCAGGTCACACAACACGCCACATAAAACTATCCTGTTCCAGTAGTTTTGTCTTTTGCCACTTTTTCATGTCAAGTGTTTACCAACTAACCTTATTCTTATAAAATAACTTATTAGCTGCAAAATACACCCCTTTAGCATGAATATTCCAGATTTCATAACTTTTGTTAAGTCACATATGAGTCACCCCAGAACAGTTTGCAACTTACACATAACATTCATCACTTTGGCTCATTTTGCACTGTATAGAGTCCACCCTTAGTATAACTAATTCATGCATCACCTATCTTCCTTAAACAACCCGCTTTCTTGTGCCAAAAAGGACTCATGTCACATTTCAATTTATTACAAATATACTCATGTAACAAATCATTCAAGTATGCCAAAACAACTTTGTAAAATTACCTATAGCACACACGCCATCCCCATACCTCTCAAGCTTCACACAAAATCTATTCTTGCTAAGAATCAACTTGCTAGTCCATTCATCATCCTAAAACATCCCTCATATCATATTTATGTAGGCAAAGAACTCATCTTTAGAAGTATTATTCACATGCAAGTCATTTTTCTTAAGGAACCACTAAGATCTCTTGCTTAACACTTAGTATCTTCAACTAAAATTCATATCTTAAAAACAATTAGTCATTCAAGTCATTAATTCATTAAATAAATCATGAGAGTGTAGAATATACTTGCCTCTTCAAGCTAGAACCTTCTCTTAGCTTGGATCTTGGATAAAATGTGTTGAAGTTTCCTCCACTACTTCTATGAAGCATACGGGTTTGAGGGAGGAAAAAGGGGAAATGTTAGTTACCATTTTAAATTAAAAATAGAGTTAATTTGATGCTAGATTTACTTACCAAGATGAGGCTTTGAATGGAGTTTGAAAGGAACTCAAACTATTGAGAGGCTTGCACCACTTAGAAGCTTGAAAAGCTTGTTCCTAGTGACCAAGGAGGTCACGGTTTTGGGTAGGAAAAAAGAACCCATGTGAGCTTCATTCTTTGAAATAGAGAAATTCACTTAAGAGCTTGGAATGTGACTTACCTAGATGATTCTTTGAGCTTGAAAATGGAAGTAGTCTTGAATCTTTTAGTCTTCAAGGGGCCGAATAGTAGGAGGTTGATGGTGATGAAAATAAACTAAGTGTTCTTGCTTGTGATCTTCTTGAAAGTGTACAAGGTAGAGATGGATGAAAGAAGCTTCTAGCTATTATAAAGAAAGTTTAATGGTGTAAGGGGGAAGGGAGGCCTGCGCATGGAAGGGGGAAGGAGACAAGGTTTTTTATGAAAAGTGACCTTGGTCTTGTGAATTGCAAGCTTTTGTCTCCCATGCTTGCTTTCCTTTTTACTATTTTATTATTTCCCTCTTGCATGCCTTGCTTTATTTTATTATTTAATTATAATCTAATTAAATATTTTAAATAGTAAAAGTAGACTAGAATAATGGAGAGGGTTCTAGAGACATCCCTTTGGTCTTGGCCGAATTCTTGGAGCCTTGGGGAGGTCATTTTTGTCCTTTCACATTTTCCATAACACATACTTATATAATTATACCATTATTTATATTATCTAATTTCTTGTATATGATTTAGGTTTGCTTTTATGAAGACCATTTGGGTTAGGAAAATATTCTAAGGTCCTTTAAGGCTTGGTGGCCGAAATCCCTAAGCTTTGGAGGGGCAAAATGGTCATTTCACATACTTTATGACATCCACTGGTATAATTATATAGTATCTATCTCAAAAGAATTTAAGTAAAGAAGTACTAATATAACTTTAATAAAATGTACTTGGAAGAATTAATATTTCATTGCCACATCATCATTGTTTCAAGTACAGTACGGTTGTGGTACAACAATTAGTGACAAGATATAATCATAAACATCAAAAACACATAACAAAAACATGATGAACATATATAAATCATGTAAAAAATGAAAAAAAACCATTTTATCACATTTTAGAAAAATATTTCTCAAAACCCTAGGCATCGATCGATCGAAGTGCCTCTGCTTCAGAGATCGGTGTCTCACAATGAGTTTCAGAGTTTGGTCTCTGACCTACATCGATTGATCGAAGTGAAGGTTCGATGTACATCGATCGATCGAAGTGCCTTTGCTTCAGGGATCGATGTCTCACAATGAGTTTTAGAGTTTGTCTCTGACCTACATCGATCGATCGAAAAGAGGGTTCGATGTACATCGATCGATCGATGTGTCTCAGGTTTAGAGATCGATGTCTCACAGTAAGGTCTTGGTTTTTCTCTACCTTACATGGATCGATCGATGTGAGGGATCGAATTACATCGATCGATCGAAGTGCAACAACCTGAGAGATCGATGTCATTTTTCTTCACTTTTTCAACTTTTAAAACATTTATAACATCATGTGTGACATTTTAAGTATTCACCACTTAAAATCATGACCTTGAAAATTATCCAAACATATTTCTCAACATTCTCCCCCTTTTGGATGAATTTCAAAACAACCTTATATGATTTTAATGTCACACAACTTTTTATTCATTGTTTATCACATATTTACCAATTTTATACCAATTGAATTGTCTTGAAAACCTCACCAATTCTATACGAATTGTTTTCAAACTTTCAAAAACTCATATTGTTAACATATGTGCTCATGTGCTTCCCTTAACCTATCCTCCAAGCCAAATTAATATTGAGAAATATGTTTGGATAATTTTCAAGATCATGATTTTAAATGGTGGATACTTAAAATTGTCACACATGATGTTATAAATTGAAAAAGTTAAGAAAAATGACATCGATCTCTCAGGTTGTTGCACTTCGATCGATCAATGTACATCGATCCCTCGCATCGATCGACCATGTAAGGTAGAGAAAATTAAAGACCTTACTGTGAGACATCAATCTCTAAACTTGAGACACATCGATCGATCGATGTAGGTCAGAGACAAACTCTGAAACTCACTGTGAGACATCAATCTCTGAAGCTGAGGCGCTTCGATCGATCGATGTCTAAGGTTTTTAGAAATATTTTTCTAAAGTAATGATAAAATATTTTTTTATTTTTACATGATTCATATATGTTTATTATGTTGTTATTATGTGTTTTTGATGATTATAAATGTATTGTGACTAATGTGTCTTGGAAGTTTCTACAACTTACCAAAAAGGACAAAATTGGTATTTTGAGTTTTGTAGGTACATGACATGGTGAAAATATTTCAAGGACACATTCATATCTTATTTATCATCACAAAGGTGTTATTATATCTATTTCTGACTATCGGGGGTCATTTCTGGAGTTTTCTCTCACCAGGGGTATTTCGGTCATTTTACCCTTGAGGGCAGTTTCGGTATTTTTACTCAAGGAATCTCTTGATTATATTGTTATCTTCATTTTGAAGATTATTTATGATTATCTTGAAGATTATTTGGTGGGTTTCTATTATTTATCTCATTTGATGATATTATCAACACCAGCGGAATATGTGACAGATTGTGATGTCACATTCTAATTTTTTTCTTGAAGACTTTCTTCTACTGTTATTGGAGGATATTAATCATCATTTTACATATAATTTAAATATGTTAAAGGTGTGAAATTGATCACAGCATACAAGAAGAAAAAGTGAGAATTTTGGTGTTATAGGTTGACATAATCTTGTCAACTATTATTTGTTGATTTCTTCTTCAAAAAACTGAGTTGATATACATATATACAAGCCTAAAAACGTGTATTTACAGGAAAAAATGATGGTGTACTCATTTTATGACTTAATTCCAAGTGGACCAACCAAAAAGAAGCTAGTTGGCAAAGTTGCCAACTTTGAAAAGTTTGAATTATAGCCAACGGCTACTAGGTTGTTTTCAGCAGAGTTTTGAGTCAAATGGAGCTCTCACATGACTATTATCTTACCAAGGAGTTGAGGGTTTCATGGTGATATTATCCCTTAGTATTATCTTCATTTTTCAAAGCAATTCCAAGTCATTTTTGGAGACAAAACTTTCGTCCAAACAAGTGCCCATGGTGGACCAATTGTGTTGTTTCATTTTACCAAGAGTACAAGGTGATTAGGTGGCCAACCAATGATGTGAAGACACTTAAGCATTGATGATGAAGATGGTGACGCATTGAGTTCTTATCTCCAAGGCTCATTTCACCCTATAAATAGAAGGCAAATGTGAAGAAGAAGAACACACAACTTTCAAGCAAACTTGAAGATCATTCTTGCTATTCTATTCTTCTTAATTCTTTCTTGGTGTAGATAAGGTTTTTCATTTCTTGTTGTTGTAGAGCTACATATACACGCCTTCTTGGTTTATATTTGTAAGATTGATTAGCCAAATCTATAAGGCTACATCAATAGGTGATAGAGGTGTTGCAACCAAGAGTTGCATAGAGGTGTTCATCCAAGTCTTGAATAAGGTTGGTGTTTAACCCAAGGATCAAGCTTGGTTCTTGTTGTAATTGTGTTCATACCATAGTGAAATCCAAGGAAAGGTGTTCCTTGGGACTGGAGTAGGGCACATTGACCAAACCATGATAAATCTTTGGTGTTCTTGTCTTCTTTACTCTTTTATGTTTTTCTGCCTTTTTTTCACTTCAAATTTCACATAACTTCTCATGTTTTCAAAAAATAGCAAAACACTTTTAAATTTATGACTTTTGGGAGGTATACTTTAGACAGTTAGCTTTCATTTGCAACAAGAATCACTTGATTTGACAAGAGAAAGTTAGTCTTTCAGTCGTTGTAAGATAACTGCTCCAATCTGGCTGCAATCTGACCAATTTTGAGAAACCTTGAATTCTTTTTTAATCAAGAATTGTTTAAGGGCAGGGCCTCTTTGAAACATAAACTAGACATCCTAAGGAGTGTTTTAACATAAAGATCAACCTTTTTGGTTAAGTATTCAAAGAGAAACACATTTTCAAAGTCCAGAATCATTCTGCCCAATTTTGTCTAGATTGACCATCTGAATCTTTTTATTTGTTGGAAGGACCAAACGATCTTATGTTAATCTGATTTTTTGATAGAGTCTAGTAAAGACATTGAAGTTAATCTTTGAAAAGTTTCATAAATTTTTAGAGTTGTGTACACTGATTTTTGAATTTTTCAAAAATGGATTCTGAATCTGAGGTGGTCTCAGATTCTGTTTTCAAAGGGGATTTTGTTAAAGGGTAGTAGTGTAATTTCTGCTAACCATTATTCACCCCCTCTAGTGGTGTTTACTGCAGGTGCACGGTCCATCAATTAACACCAATTAAAACTTATACCAATTGAACTTAACATATTATTCAAATCATGACTTGAAATCTAAAATCATGTCCTTATTCTATCTCCACCTTTATTTTGCAAATCATGCAAAAGATAGAATTAAGCGATTGTATCGTAGGTCATCATACTAACTTGGCTCTTAAGTTTCCAAAAGTGGCTTGATTAAGGGGTTTGGTGAAGATGCCAGCTACTTGATGATCAGTTCTTATATGATCTATGGTTATGTCTTCATTTTAACATGGTCTCGAAGGAAATGATATCTTACCTCAATGTGTTTGGACTTATAATGAAGTACCGGGTTCCGAGAAACATTGATTGCACTTGTGCTATCGCAGAAAATTAGAATCTTATTCATTTTAATACCAAAATTGTTGTACCCCAATGATCATGTACGTGAAAACTATGAATATGAGACGGAATGAAAGCAACAATTTCTTCTAGCGCGTGTTACTTAAGTCAACTTAACCCTCTTTACTTAATTATCATTAAGGTGATACCAAACCAAATTAAATAAGGGAAACTTCAAGGAAGTAATACATGAAATATAGAGTTATATGAACCATACATACCAATTTATATGTATGTGCGTGTATATGATATATGTGTATGGAATGTATAAACACATAGTACACCTAGGCGTGTATATACATATGTATACATACATATGATAATCTTGGAATATGATAAAATAAAGAAAGACAATATAGTGCATAAATTAAAATTACAAGAAATCTCAAGTTGCCAAGAAGCCTAGAATTTCGGCCTATACATGGAGAGGTTCTAGAATTCTCTAACCAATTTTATTAGTTAAAATGATAAGACAAGAAGTTATCATGCAAAGAATAAACAGAAAACAAAATAGACATGCATTTAAGGAACAAGTAAGACAACTCATTAAAGAAGGAAGTAGTGTGGTTCAGGTCATAAAGACCCCAACCTAAAATCGGCCAGCATGCCTAAATTAACCATGGAGGATTTCAAAACCTACCATGGTTACTCTTCCCTTAAACCAAGGTTAAGATAACCATGATTTGATAAAGTAACTTGGGTTAGCCCAAAAGTAACTATAGTCGGAATAAAGTAACCAAGGTTATACTAACTTAACCTTGATTAGCACTCAAGAAAGCCCTAAACCTCACAATTATCCCTCCAAAAATCGGCCAAGCCCTCCCATTCCTTAGATTTTTAAATCTTGCAAGACTACACTCTACATTCATTTAGAAAATTCTTCCCAAGCAAGCCAAGCAACACTTAGCAAAATTCCCTCCTACCCTCACCAATATTTCGGCCCTCATCCTCTTGAAGGATAGGAGTTCAACTTCACTTCAAGACTCAAGAAGACATATAGGTGAAAGCCATCAACTTTCTTAGGTGGAGACACATTGTGGTACTTGAATCTCCATTCCAAGCTTCTTTTGGTGAAGAAGGTGAAGGATTCCAACACATCTCACACCATAACCAAGCAAAGACAAGAGCTTTAGCATGAAGAGGCAAGTATACAATGATCTCTCATGATTTATTTAAAGAGTTTGTGACTTGAATGCTTAGAAGTTCTTAAGATATGATCTTTAGTTGAATATCTTAAGTTGAGACTATATCTTAGTGATTTCTTAAGAACAATGCCATGCATGTGATTTATTCCTTTAAAGATGAAGTCTTTGTCTATATGCTATATGAAGTAAGGCTGGCCTAGAGTGAAATAAGGTTCACCTAAGAAGGTCTAGACAAGATTGACTTGTGAATGTAACACAAAAGGTCTTAAGGAAAGAATACATGTGAAAGCTAGGATCTTTATGAGATTGTTGGTAAGTTTAGATTAAGATGACTCTTGAATATAATTGCATGCTTGAATATGTGTTGTAAAATGTGGTTAAGGCAACACACAAGTTTCGGCCCAAAGTGTTGAGTGAAAACATGGACACTTGACTTGGATAAAATGATAAAATGGCAAACCACTGGAAGTGGACAGAATAGAGTGACGTTTTAGATGGTTTAAGAACTGACCTTACAGACCTTCAATGAAGCTAATTTTTGGTACAGAGCTAGCCTCGTGAGTTTAGTGCAAGTGAGAGTTGGAATTTTGTTAAAATCAGTTACGGATTAGTTTTAAGAAATTATACGGTAAAACTGCTCCAGTAGAAAATTCTGGAGTTAGACAGAATTGATCACTGGATTCAACGAATTAAAAGAGGACCTTGTGGACCTTTAATAAATCTTATTTATGACACAGAGATAGTCCCATGAGTTTATCAGAGATGAGAGTTGGAATTTCGGTAAAATAAGTTATGGTTAATTTTTAATAAAATATTTGGTAAGACTGGTCAGACTTGAAAAACGGGAACTGAGCAGAGTTGTAGCCTCTTTTGGTTGGCTTGAAAAGAGACCTTGTAGATGACCAATAAAGCTGATTTTTGGCATGGTAATAATCCTATGAGTGTAGTAAACACGCCAACTGGAATTTTGGTAAAAAAATTTCTGGATTATTTTATATGAATTAATTAGTCAAACTGCTCATCTGAAATCACTGGAACCAACCTGAAGTTTAGTAACGACTTTATGGACTCCAAAAGGGGACTTAGAGATATGAAAATAGGCTAAATTTCGGTAGGATACTAGTTCCACATGTTTGTGACGTGTGCAAGTTAGAATTTCTGAAAAAACGAATCACGGAATTGCCGCAATTGAATTTTTGATAAAATAGGTCAGATCAGTTTCAGCATCGAACCTATTTCGGAAATTAAGTAAATGAGCCCCTTTATGATTATCGAAATAATCTGAAATTTTTACAACATGTATCTAAGATTCCACCAAAAGTATGTGTGACAAAAGATCAGGGAAATGGACCCAATTGGTTAGCTTAACCGCCCTATGAATACGAAGTAAAAGTCTGGAAGAATCTAGCTTCGCATTCATGCATGTTGATATGTTATAAGGAATGTATACGCTTATCCATGTCATGATTTGCATTGCATATCACTACATGTATCATGCATGATCATGAAACTGATTTTCATGGATTTTATGATGCAAGCAAGTTTTACAAGCGACTATGTTTTTGATATGCATGAAAAAGTTACGGTCCCATGTTTTAAAAGCTTCATGATTCCTTTGCCGGCCAAGCATGCGACTAACCCGACTCCAGACCCGGGGTTAATTGGTCTGATGACATGATATGTTCTGGACCCGCTCAGATCCGGGGTTAATTGATCTGATATCTGTTCTGGACCCGTTCAGATCCGGGGTTAATTGATCTGATATCTGTTTTGGACCCGTTCAGTTCCGGGGTTAATTGATCTGATATCTGTTCTGGACCCGTTCAGGCCCGGGGTTAATTGGTCTGATTATCTGTTCTGGACCCGCTCAGATCCGGGGTTAATTGATCTGACACTCTGTTTTTACGACATGTTACTTTATGGGACCAAAATGATGTTTTGACATGACATGACAACATGCATTGCATCTTGCATAATTCACGATCATGAGGACATGTTGCATGTTACAGTTAATGGTTATAAGTTATTATTGGTATAGCATTACCTAAAAACATGTTTAGGCCGAACGCCAAGTAAGTTCAGGATCTAAGACCAGGTATGGTTAGCATTCCCTAAAAACATGCTTAATCCGAACAACAAGTAAGTTCAGGACCCACGATCAGGTATGAATTATGATTATTTGAGTGTTTTGGGGTAATACATTCATGTTATAATTCTTTACGTATATCATGGTCGTTTATTGTATTCTTGCTGGGTGATTTTTATCACTCACACTTTATTTTTCCCCAGAGCCAGATAATGCCAAGATAGAGTGGATCGAGGATGAGCCGAGGGTACCTTACCCATAGACGAGGAGTATGCAGGAAGCTAAGCTTAGGGACTTTTGTGCGGCCAAGATGATTTGTATTATGACTATGTTGAACTCTCTGGATTTCGGATATGTTATTTTGTGGGACTACTACTTTTGGGAACTTAGTAAATTAGTAATGCCTGTTTAATTTGCAAAAGTTTTAATTCCGCCTAAATTTTACTACCATGTTAAATGTTAGCATGGGAGTCCACGACTTATGGTATGGATTTTCGCATGTTATGCATGACGCTTCGTACTCTCCTTAGTGAAGTACGGTGGGTGCACCGTATCCGGACGAAGCCGGGTGCGGGGCGCTACAAAAATCACTAAGTTGTTGTTTAAGCCAAAGTATTTGGGTAGTGCACAAACTCAAGGCTATATACTCGGCTTCGGTGGTAGAGAGTGCTGCTACACTAGCTTGCTTTTTAGAAAACCAAGAGATGAAGTTGGTTCCTATAAATTGACAAGTCCTACTAGTGAATTTTCTATCAATTTTGCAACCACCATAATAGCATCACTATAAGCATATAATTCCAACTTAGCATTTCTATCATACCAAAGTCCTAAGTGAGGTGTGTGTTTAAGATATCTAAATATCTTCTTCACTGCATTGTATGAGATATCTTAGGACAAGATTGAGCACACATACAAACACTAAACATTATATCAAGTCTTGACGCGGTTAAGTATAACAATGATCCAATCATATACCTATAAAATGTGTCATCAAAAGGTTTACCATTTTCATCCTTGTCCAGTTTGGTGCTAACACTCATAAGGGTAGATGTTGGTTTCAATTCTTCAAATCCAAACTTCTTAATCATATCATTGACATACTTAAGTTGGCTAATATGGATTCCTTGAGGGGTTTGTTTGATTTGTATTCCTAAGAAATAATTCAACTCTCCTACCATTGACATTTCAAATTCTGACTTCATACACTCTTCGAAGTCTTTTACTAAGGTAGGGTTGGTTGATCCAAAGATTATATCATCTACATAGTCGTTATCCTTTCTTCTTAGGAATAATGTGTTGTATGTGGTTCTCCTTTAATAATTATTTGCAATAAGAAAATTTGCAAATCTATCATACTAAGCTCTTGGAGCTTGTTTCAAACCATATAGAGCTTTCTTAAGTTTGTAAACATGGTTAGGATTCTTTGGATCTTCGAATCTAGGGGGTTGTTTGACAAACACCTCTTCTTGGATGTATCCATTCAAGAACACACTCTTGAAATCCATTTGGAAGAGTTTAATGTTGCTTAGACTTGCAATAGGAAGTAACAATCCAATTGCTTCTAGTCGTGCAACGAATGCAAAGGTTTCTTCATAATCTATTCCTTCTTGTTGATTATAACCTTGTGCGACTAGCCTAGCCTTATTTCTTATAATGTTTCCTTGTTCATCCATTTTATTCCTGAATACCCATTTAGTGCCTATTATAGACTTATTTTCGGGTTTATGTACTAAATCCCACACGTTGTTCCTTGTAATTTGATTCAATTCCTCATGCATGGCATCTATCCATGATATATCACTTAAAACTTCCTTAACATTCTTAGGTTCTAAGTGTGAGATTACACTATGTCCTTTAGGTTGACTTATGTTTCTACATGTTCTAACCCCAACACTTGGATCCCCATGATTAATACTTTAGGGTGTTTATGCTTATCTTTTATAAGCCACCAATTTCTAGGTTGACTAGGTTCATCCTCATCTTGTTCAAACGTTTCATTAGTGTGAACATTATCATATACAATTGGATCATTTTGCAGGTTTGTTGTATTATCTTCCAATTGTAAAATTTCTTCATTTATTTCATCTAAGAGTTCATGCATGTCTTGCTCAGGTGGAGTTGGTTCTAGATGATCACATACTGGCTCAAGAATACATCATCATCAAACATATTTTCAACATTATTTTCTGGTTTATGTTGAGTTTATCACCAACTTCAAAATATGCATTCTCATTAAATTTCACATGTATGGATTCAATTATCTTTCTAGATGCAGGACTATAATACCTATATGCTCTAGATTAGTTGAATAACCAACAAATATGCATTCAATCGACTTTAGTTCAAACTTGTCAAGATTATCCTTAGTGTTCAACACAAAACACTTACAACCAAAAAACCCTTAGATAATCTACATTAGGTTGTCTATTGTTTAACATTTCGTAAGGTGTTTTATTTCATTTCTTCCTAATGGAGAGCCTATTTATAATATAACATGCACAACTAACAGCATAAATACTTTGGTACTTTATTTCACATAACATTGTTCTAGCAATTTCTTGAATTGTTCTATTTTTACGTTCAACACTCCATTGAGTTGTGGTGTTTTGGGTGGTGAAAATTCATGTTTTATTCAATGTAATTCACAAAATTTGATTACATCTTTGTTTTTAAATTCTCCACCTCTATCACTCCTAATTCTTTTAACATTTTCTTCATAAAAATTTTCAAGTTGCTTAATTAGAGTTTCGATTGCCGATGGAGCATCGTCTTTGTGTGTTAAGATCAATGTCCATGTGTATCGTGAGTAATCATCTATTATGACACACACATAGTAGTATCCACCTGGACTTCTTGTCCTACTTGGACCAAATAAGTCTAAGTGAAGCAATTCTAGTACATACTAGTACTCACTTCATGTTTTGGTTTTATTGTTTCTTTTAATGTGTTTTCCTTTAATACAAGTGTCACACATTTGAAAATTATCTAAGTCTAACTTCGGCATACCTTTGATTAGATTCTTCTTAGCTAACTTCACAATAGTTGAAATTCCTATATGGCCTAGTCGTCTATGTCATAAATTTACATCTAAGTCATGTGATATTAAACACTTAACCTTAGCATCTAGCATGTTATCTAAGGAAAGGGTATAAATGTTACCATCCCTATTTTCTTTTAATACCGTTTCTTCCTTAGCATTTATTATATCACAAGAATTGGGAAGAAAAGAAACATTGTCTCCACAATCTATAAGTTGAGAAATACTAAGTAAATTATATGAAAGATTACTTACTAACAACACATTTTGTATTTGAAATGTGTTAGGGTCCCCAATTGTTCCTTTTCCAATAACCTTTCCTTTGTTGTTGTCACCGAATGTTACTTTTCCTTTCCTCCATTTTCAACATGCTAAAATTTGATGAATAATTTGGCGTTGCCCGTCATATGCCTTGAACATCCACTATATAAAAAAACCATTTGGTTTTTAGATTATTTGACCTTCGCCTCCTTCTTGCATTCCTTACGATTTTCCTACAATGGAGACAAAGTTTTAGGTATCCTTTACTTGGGTCCTTGAATGTTAGGGGGCACCATCCTGTTAGTGTATGTGCCCTAAGCCATGATTTGGATGTTTATGTTATACATTTATTATTAATGAAAGAGGTTTTATTATCATTATTGTTGGTTAGTATGTTACACAATTTTGATATATGTCTCTGGTTCATTATTGTTATAGAGATAAAATAATTTATAACCAGTATGAGTATTGATTTGATACTCATGAGATGATTATGTGTATGGTGATACAAATCAATCTCATAGATACTTGTTAGAGAATAGTGTATTGGATAGATCCATCATGAGATTACTACATGGATTAGCGTCATAAGTAAATCTCATGATATCATGTTTTAATCCTTAGACTTGAGATTGTCATAGTTTCCAACATAAGGACTATTATATTTTGACATGATCAAACGTTATCCGTAACTGGATAATAATAAAGGTCATGATTGAATATGATAGAAATTATGTAGAGGATATTGAACAATCAAGATAGAATTTGTCCCTCTCTTTTGAGAGAGATATCTTTGGGCCCCTCGATTAGTGAGACTGTGAAATGCATGGCCATGCTCAGATGAATTAAAGTGTGATCAATATCATTTGTTTTATTAGCCTACTTAGAGATCGAGTAATCATATGTTTGAACAATATAAGTATGACGATGACCATGACTTATGTTCAAACTAGATATCGTGTGACAAAGGGATTAATGCATGTACTATTATTAGGCTAGTTGGACGTTACTCGTATTTATTGGGTAGTCATAATGTCTTGCTAGAGACCAATTACTACTTGTTGGTTTAATGGAGATTTAACTAACTGCCAATTAATATGGACCTATCGGGTCACACACAAGAATGCGTATGGGCTGATATTAATAATATTAATAATATTAATATCAGATATTAATTGTTGTTGTTGTTGTTGTTGTTGTTATTATTATTATTATTATTATTATTATTATTTTCGTTTTTATATATATCATCGGATAATAACAATAGAATCCATATCTGATATGGATTTTGATTGGTTTTATCTAATCCTAACAAAATCCGTATTTGATACAGATTATGATTGGCATTAACCGATCCGGTCTGAAATCGGATTTTGATATCTTTATATATGTATATATCCTGGTGTGTCTTGTACACAACAGAGAACACAAAAACAAAAGACAAAAATCGTTTTGAGAAAAGTCGAGTTCTTCAGCCGCGCCGTTTCAAGAGCTAGCACTCCGGACGGAAGCATTTGTGTGGATACCGACAGAGGGTGTTTGTGATTTCGCACCTCCTTTATCTGCGGATTTCAAATCTACAGAGGTAATTTTTAAGTTTCTTTCAATCGAATTAAATGAACAACATGGATCCTTGGTAGGAAATCGGAGATCAAGTTTTTTTTTCCGCTGTGTGTATTGCAGTGATCTTGTCAAATTTCTTAACACATCCTTGTTTAATTATCCCTTAGGTATCCAAACTTGGATGTACCTTCTAGGCACATATTTGACATTACTTGAATATAAAGGATCAGCATGTACTTGTCCATTCCATTTAAAAGAAGATATATTGTTATACATATTGTACCTTGGTTGATATGTACTATGTTGTGGCCGATTTTGATAGCTAAAGTAAGGCATATGATTTTGTTTCTTATATGGTGCTATGTATGTGTGTTCATATGCAAACCTATGAGTCTTATATGAATGTTGCCTATGCTTAGGTTCATAATAAGTTGGATGCATTGAGTTTGTCTAGATACATTTGTATACATATATGCATAATTTCTAGGTGGTCTAGATGCAAAGTTTTATCTAGTTGTACGTGTATATGTGTGTGCTTTTGTGGGTGCATGTTGTATTTTCACCTTGAAATAAGTAGAAGGAGTAGAAAAAGATGTAGTAGGCAAAGTTGAATTTTATTTTTGTTGCTTTATACGGTTGTTTAGTACTTGACGAAACAAACTTAGTCTTTTATCTACTTTTACATTTTCTTCTTTATATCCTAATCCAGTTTTAACCGTTTCCATATTTTGAGACGATATAAGTGTATCTAGCATGTTGGTTCCAGACTTAAATTGTTCTAAACATTTTTCTAAGTCTTGTTGTGATGCTTTAAGTTGTGATATTTCATTTTCACAACTCTCTACTTAGAGTTTAACAAGCTATTTTCATTTGTTAATGCATGTTCGTTTTTCCTATATGATTCAATTTTAATCTTAAGAGAATCAAGAGTATTAGTAGACTCTTGTTTAAAAGATTCTAATTGATCGGAAAATTCCAAGTTGGATGTCTTCAAGTAGTCATTTTCTTCAATTAGTTTCTTTTTCTCTTTTGATAATCGTTACAGTGTGCATGCATTTTTAGAAATTCTTCATACATCTCATCAAATGACATTTCACTATCAGAATCTATATCGAATGAAGAAACTTACCTCGTTGGATACGAAGCATATTTGAGCTTTCTCAGTGTCAGATTCTGAGTCGGACGAGTCACTCCAAGTGCTTGCCTTCATGGATCGTTTGCCTCTTCTTGACTGGGACTCATTTTCCTTAGGCTTTTGCGCCCCCTTGTCTTGTTTGTTATTATTCTTGTTGTTATTATTATTTTTCTTTGTCGGACAATCATAAGAAATATGTCCCTTTTGCCCACATTCGTAGCATTTTAATTCCTTGTTATACCACTTGTTGTTATTTGAGTTATTTTTCATAGGTTGAGAAGAAGAAAAAGAAGAAGACTGTTGTCTATTCCTATTAGGGGCCGTTTAAAAAACTTTCTAAGTTTTCTAGCTATTAGTATTAAATCATCGTCTAATTCATTATCATTATTACTATCATCATTATTTGTATGTGACTCAGTTGATTTGAAAGCTATACTTACCGGATGATTTAGATGACTCGGACTTCCGTTGGTTTAGTTTTACCTCATATACTCTAAGTGAGCCGATGAATTCATGTATTTTAGTGATTGATTTTGTTTCCTCAATTGCTGCCACCTTCGGATCCCATTCGATAGGAAGACTCCGTAGCACTTTTTGAACTTTCTCATTGTTGGTAAACGATTTTCGTAAAGCTTCAAGGGCATTGAAAATGTTAGTAATCCTCAAATCCATAGATGTTATGGATTCGTTTAGCAACAATTTGAAAGATTCAAGTTCAGACATAAGCATGTTTATTTTTGACTCTTTTACATACACCGCTAGTATCTTCATGCTTTAATTCTAGTGATTTCCACATGTCGTGTGCACTTGTGCAATTTGAAACATATCCTGCTTCAGAAGTTGTAAGTCCGTTTAAAAAGCAATTGCATGGCTTTAGCATTCGTAGACATTTTCTTTTTATCGTCAGATGACCATTCACTTTTATACTTCTTCTACCTCCTGTGTTACACTGTTTACTTGTACAACTTTCATTGGAATGTATGACCCATCTTCAACTATAGACCAGAAATCGATGTCTATAGGCATTAAGGATAGCCTAATTCTAAGTTTCCAATGATCAAAATTATTTCCATCAAAAAGAGGAGGGCATTGTGTCGACATACCTTCCAACTCACCTTTATGAGAAACAATAGCCATTGTATGTACCTTTGGTTTGAGATAAGCAGGCTACTATGTATTGTTGTTTCTTTGCTTTGTCTTGTTCGTGTGGTGTTAAATCTTGCTTTTTAGAGTGGTGTTGGTCTCGCTCTGATACCAATTGTTAGACTGTGCACCTATAGCAAACACCATTAGGGGGGATGAATAGTGGTTAGCGGAAATTACACTATTACCCTTGGTGAAAATCCCCTTTGAAAACAGAATCTGAGACCTCTTCAGATTCAGTATCCGTATTTGAAAAATTCAACACTCAGTGTACACAACTCCAAAATTATGAAACTTTTTCAAAAATTCACTTCAATGTCTTGACTAGACTCTGTCCAAATATGAGACAAAAATAAGATCGTTTGACCCTTCAAACAAATAAAAAGATTCAGATGGTCAATCTGGACAGAATTGGGACAAAATAGTGTTGAAATTTGAAAACGTCTTTCTCTTTGAATACTTTAACCAAAATGTTTGATCTTTATATCAAAACACTCCTTAGGATATTTAGTTTATGTTTCCAAATGTCCTGACCTTAAACAATCTTGATGAAAAGAGAATTCAATTTCAATTTTTCTTGAAACTGGTCAGGTTGCCAGCCAGATTGGATCAGTTATCTTGCAATGACTGAAAGACTAACTTTCCTTTGCTCAAACCAAGTGATTCTTATTGCAAATGAAAGCAAACAGTCTAAAGTATAACTCCACCAAGAATCACGAATTTTGAAAGTGTTTTGTTATTTTTTAAAAACGTGTAAAATTATGTGAAATCTGCAGTGGAAAACGGGCAGGAAAACAGAAAAGTGAAAAGAAGACAAGAACACCAAAGATTTAACCTGGTTCGGGTCAATGGACCTACTCCAGTCCAAGGAACAGCTTTCCTTGGATTTCACTTTGGTATGAACTAAATTACAACAAGAACCAAGCTTGATCCTTGGGTTAAACACCAACCCTATTCAAGACTTGGATGAACACCTCTATGCAACTCTTGGTTGCAACACCTTACCATCTATTGGTATAGCCTTATCGATTTGGCTAACCAATCTTATAATGAAATACAATAGTCTTGTATCTCTACAACAAATATCACAATAACACCTTGGCTACTCAAAGAATGAAACAAGAATGGAGAGAAGAAGATAGCAAGACAATGAGCTTCAACTTTTGCTTTCAAGTGTGTGTTCTTCTTCTTCACCTTTGCCTCCTATTTATAGTGTGAAATAGCTCCTGAAGATAAGAACTCTTATGTGTCACCATCTTCATCATCAATGCTTAAGTTTCTTCGCATCATTGGTTGGCCATATAAACACCTTGTACACTTGGCAACATCAAGCAAAATGATTGGTCCACATTGGAACACTTATGTTGGCAGAAATTTATCATCAAAAATGACTTGGAATTTTCTTGAAAAATTAAGATAATACCAAGAGATAATACCACCAAGAAACCCTAAACTCCTTGGCAAGATAATAAGGCATGTGAGAGCTCTATTTGACTCAAAAAATCTGTCAAGACTAGCCTTGTAGCTGCTGGCTACAATTTGAAATTGCCAACTAGCTTGTTTTTGGTTGGTCCACTTGGCATAAATCCATAAAATGAGTACATCATCATTTCCACCTGTAAATACATGTTTGGCGGCTTGTATATGAATATGAACTCTGATATTTGAAGAAGAAATCAACAAATAATAGTTGACAAAATTATGTCAACATATATATTGAAATTCTCACAATTTCTCTTTATATGTTGTGATGAATTCCACACCATTAACACCTTCAAATTCTCTGCAAAATGATGATAAAGAACCTCCAATAATATATCAATAAGGGACTTCAACAAGAAAGTAGAATTTGACATCACAACCCGTCATATATCT
>AP025075.1:15166289-15241368 GCA_036186865.1 Eustoma russellianum | reverse complement strand
TGTAAATACATGTTTGGCGGCTTGTATATGAATATGAACTCTGATATTTGAAGAAGAAATCAACAAATAATAGTTGACAAAATTATGTCAACATATATATTGAAATTCTCACAATTTCTCTTTATATGTTGTGATGAATTCCACCATTAACACCTTCAAATTCTCTGCAAAATGATGATAAAGAACCTCCAATAATATATCAATAAGGGACTTCAACAAGAAAGTAGAATTTGACATCACAACCCGTCATATATCTCGCTACCGTCGCTAATATCATCAAATACGAGAAATAATAGAAAACCACAATAAATCTTCAAGAATATAACATGTGAACTCCAAAATGAAGATAATAAGATACTCAAGAGATTCCTTGAGTAAAAATACCGAAACTGCCCTCAGGAGTAAAATGACCCAAATACCACTAGTGATAGAAAACTCTAGAAATGACCTTGATGGTTAGAAATAGATATAATAACACCTTTGTAATGATGAATAAGAGATGAATGTGTCCTTGGAATATTTTCACCATGCCAAGTACCAACACAAACTCAAAATACCAATTTTGCCCTTTTTGGTAAGTTGTAGTAACTTCCAAGGCCATTAGTGACAAGATATAATCATAAACATAAAAAACACATAATAACAACATGATGAAAATATATAAATCATGTAAAAATAAAAACAACTATTTTATCATATTTTAGAAAAATATTTCTAAAAACCCTAGACATCGGTCGATCGAAGTGCCCTCTGCTTCAGAGGTTGATGTTTCACAGTGAGTTTTAGAGTTTGTCTCTAATCTACATCGATCGATCGAAGTGAGGGTTCGATGCACATCGATCGATCAATGTGTCTCAGATTCAGAGATCGATGTCTCACAGTAAGGTCTTTGTTTTTCTCTGCCTTACATGGATAGATCGATGTGAGGGATCGAAGTACATTAATCGATCGAAGTACAACAACCTGAGAGATTGATGTCATTTTTCTTCACTTTTTCAACTTTTAAACATTTATAACATCATGTTTGACATTTTTAAGTATTCACCACTTAAAATCATGACCTTAAAAATTATCCAAACATATTTCTCAACAGCATCATGATTGGGACTTTGATTAACTTTTGACTGGACTGTGATATGTTGACTTTGTTGATCATATTTGCTGACTTTGACTTTGAATGTTAGAGGTAAAATGGCAACTTTATTTGCGAATGAGAAGCATGTTATTTTCTATACTGTTATTTATTTTTATCACACTTGCTTATCCATTTAGGATCACATGGTAAATATAGTGAGGTTATTTGATGGGCAAAGTGTCGTTCATACTACAATCTCTTATTTTTTTCCAGATAATCAGGATTATGACTTAGTATATGTCGAGAAGGACTCGGAGTGGGGATGTTGATTGCTTATGGCTAGTTCGAGGATTTTTTTGACGATTGGTTTAGAAGACTTATGTGTTTTCAGTTTTATGTATTTATGGAGACTTGGTTATTTTCTTTCAGTTTCGTTGAGACCATTGCATTGTTTAGTTTTGCCTATACCTTCGCACATTTATTATTATTAATGATTATTTCGAGGTTTGAAATTTTGTCTTCCGCTGATATCGATTTGCGTCACTTTGCTGACGTGTAATTGTATTTTTTTGGACGCCTTGTAGTTTTTGTTACTGAAATATGGCGGGTGAGTCGTTTCGAGTACTAAGCTCGTGACGGATCGCTACAAGTGATATCAAAGTATGGCTCTAGATCCACGGCAGAAACGTAGATTTAGGTCATGATCTTAGAAGTTAAGTTACGATTTTGTGTCTAAGTCACAATCAGAGAGTTAACAATTTTGATACTAAGTTTCGACTTTAGAGGTAAGTTATGGCATTAAACTTAAGTGATGATCGGGTGAGGCACGATACATAGTATGTTAGGCAGTTTTATTTACTTGTCCGATTTATATTTTGAATTTCGCCTTTCATATATCCATTGCCTGATCACTGTAGCTTTCACTTATTTATTTTAGAATTATAAATTTTGGTAAATGTTGTAAAACTATAATGTTGCACCATGCCGCCAAGGAGAGACCACAACAAAAACGATAACGGCAACAGTCAGGATGCGCTGCCCCTGGCCCTGATCGACACACTGACGACCATACCGCAGGTTCTGGCGCAGCAGCGGCAATAGCAGAACCAGCCACCACCGCCAAAGCTGGGCCTCCGATTCTTTTACCAGGAGATAAAGAGGGCTCATGTTCCGACATTTAAGGGAAGCTCCGATTCAGACGAGGCAGGGTCTTGGCTAAAAGAGATCGAGAACAACCTACGACTATTACAGGTGCCCAAGGAGATCCAGGTCGAGGTTGTTGCACCATTCCTAATAGGAGAGGCTGAGGAGTGGTAAAACAGAGCCATGCTGAACCTACCTCAGGCGGTTATATGGCACCAGTTTTTAGTGAGGAGTTCCGGAAGTACTATGTTCCGGCTACTGCAGTATTTCAGAAGATGTCGGCATTTAAGGCACTGACTCAGGGGAGCATATCGGTATCAAAATATGCCTACAGGTTCCACGTTTTTGGGAAATTTGTCCCTTCTACCATGGCTGACACCAGACTCAAGATGTTGATGATTGAGACAGAGCTTAACTCTCGCATTCCCTCTGGTATTGCGAATGCTAACGCGAGAAATTTCGGGGAGTTGTTGGAGGCATGCCACCGAGTCGAGGCTGATTTGCAGAGGGTGGCAGCAGAGGAAAAAAGTAGGAGGCCTCGGGATGACAGTAGCGGCAGCAGACCCGGGAGGTGGATTAAAGTGCTGCGACATCAGCCAAGGGGTTGACCTGTAATGCTCCGCCCGAAACTAGGGTTTCGACATGGTGCACCTGTCATACTCTACTACGAGAAGTACAAGACGTCGATACTATACATGTGTATGTCGACATGAGTCGTAAATCGAGATAGCAGAAGCATTCATCTAAAAAAAGAGATAGCGAAACAAAATAAAGATAAACATACGACATGCATAATAATACAAATCGTCCAAAGTGCGTACAAATCATAATAAACAATGTCTTAAAATAGTCTAAGTACATCATGATCAAAATGCCCAACATATCGCACACAACTCCGGCCTACATCTCAGCTCAAGGGTCTCTAGCCGGGGTACTTCCTCAATGAACAAGGCGTTAGGGTCTCTATTCTCTATAATGTGATAAAGCAAGTATGAACGATAAAACACTAATCGCTCATCAAGTAATCCGTCTATATACGTCATGTGGATCATGCACGGGAGACGGGGTAATAAAGTAATGATACGTAAATAAAGAACATAATATTTCACGTCTCCAACTTAAGTAAACAAAGTGCATAACACAAGGTAAATGAATAATATGTAACACATATATCTCTATGACGTAACATTCTAGGCTATAAAGTCTCTAGAAAACGCCACTAGCATATGTCTCCATACTTAGAATCTCAATCAAGATATAAGATGTCATCATACTTATTCTTATAATCTAAATGCATCAAGACCCTATACAAATGATGTAAATGCGATACTCTTATGATGCGATGTCTGTAAAACAATGTTATAAACCTAAATTATAATCATGTAACCATTGTCCCTTTTCTGTAACATGTCAAAACATACCTTTTTCATAAACGTGACATTTTTCATATGATAACTGCGACACTGTACCTTGCATGCAAATTATATCGTCATAGAATCGGAATAATCCCCAATATAGAAATATGTACGAATATGAAACATCATACGTACATATTTCTAACCGTAACTCGATATGCCAGTGATCCCTTTTCCATCGACAAGGAACACACTCAAGCCAGTATGCCCATGACATCAACCCCGTTGGGTTCTGATATCATGCGACACTCCACTCAATAACATCCGGTATGCCCCATGACATCCACAAATCTAGTTCCAATGTCATGACGGTGTAACAACTACTGTAACATGACATGAGATATCCGACTATACGATATAATTCTACGTGTAAGGGTAAACTTTTCAAAACGCTTTATGAAATGTGACAAATGTATGCATATGCCTTAACCACTTATACATGTCTGTCGGACCTGTATAGCACCACTAGAAGAGGGGGTTGAATAGTGAGTGTGGGAATATTGGTTTATAAAACTTTTTGTTATGAATTACTCACTTCTGAAAACAGATTCTGTATTCAAATCCTGTTTTTGATTAATTGAATGGTCAGGTTATATACCTCCGAAATTTGTGAAATTTGGTGAAAATATACTCCCAGATGTTACGTATGTTTCATAAAAATTTTAGATTAAAATTCAAAGTGGAAGGCCTTGAAAAAACGTTTTTACTCAGACTTTGTCAATCTGCCAAAAATTGTTCCTTAAAATGAAAAATTAATTCCTATATAAACAACTCTAAATGATCTAAAATTTTTATGAAATGACCTTCAAGATGTATACTTTAAAGAGTTGGAACCGTTTTACAAAATTTCTTTGGCAAGTATATCAACCACATTGATGTTCTCAACCTTTGAAGATCTGAAAGTTAGATTGCACTAGTCTCAGAACTATGAATGTTTAGATGATTTATAATTATCCAAATTCAATGAAACTTGTCTAAAATGAAACCTAATACTTTTTCTATGTTTCTGCAAATTTGGATGATTTTTGAAAACCATTTTTTATTTTTAGCTATGAAAACGATGCAAGAACACGAACTGAAAGTAAAAATGTTGACAAGTAAGAACACCAATATTTTTATACTGGTTCGGTCAAATCGACCTACTCCAGTCTTCGAGGACACCTTCTTCGGTATTTATTGAACACCAAAAACACCTTAAGACAAGGGTGGCTGGAGTTATACACCAACTCTTTGAATATCTGCCCTTCTTACAAAGAACAACACAAACAACCAACAAAAAATACCACCACCGCACTAATGAAGGTTTGATCACACCTTGATCAACCGTGTACAAGAATGGGACGTATATGGTTGGTAAAAACAAAGTCTATACAGAATATGGAATGTAAGTATAACAGGCTTGAGGCTATGTGCAAGAGAAAAAGATAGGAGAAGAAGAGAAGTCTTGCTTTAACTTGCTTGAATATGAGAATGAGTCTTGCTTTGATTTGATCATCTTGCTCCCTTTTTATTAGTGTATGGCACGCCCCTCTTGGATGATTTCTCCCTTGAAGATTGTCTTGAATACCATTGGAATATGCCTTGTATAGCTTGGTAACACACCTTTGCTCACTTGGCGAAATGTGATGGGACAAACAATGTGTCTTCGACTTGTTGTCACTCTATGATAGGGTCTTCATTTTCCACCTTGGCACAAAGAATATGACCTGGAATTTAATCATAAAAATCTAAAAACATGTCAAAATTCAGATGTGTTAATTTCAAATCAATCATAATGTGATTGCTCCTCATTTTTGGAATGATTTTAAAGACAAATCAAGTGGAAAAATCGGCCACTACAAACATGTGCTGAAAACTTCAACACTTGTTAGATTTTGAATCCTTTCCTTGTGTGCCTTGGTCTTCTTCAATGTCACCAATAATTTGTGGATCATCCTCCACTAATCAAAGTACCAACAAGCTCCATCTTGGCTCCATATAGGCTAAAATAAACGTCCATAAGCTCAGCTCCATGTGCTGAAATTATTTTTGAAATTTTGACAATATCTTCACATATATGGTAAATTTCAATCATCACTTAAATTGTTTTTTTAAGAATACTCCAATATGTGTTAGGTGTGTCAAATGTGCCTAGATACATGTCCCAAAAAGATAAGAAAAAAATGCCTTCTAGAAAAGTGTAGAAAATCAAATTTTCGACTTCCTTCGATTACACGATTTTTCTCCAATTAGTTTCAAATCTCTTATACATGTAAAATGTGTTATGTAACATATAATATACATAATATAAAGTTTAATTTCAACTCCAACATCTGAAGACAAACTCGGCCAAGTGGTGATAAAATTTAAATTTGAATTTCCAACAAATCAAGGCAAATTGTAAGTAATTGATATGTGTAAACATGGTATGACTTTGGAGATGAAACGGACATGTGGTGCACGAAATGTTTGAGCATTTGGAGTGTATATAGGCTGGCCATCTTTGTATGATAAGTATGAGACATGTTGGTGATGGTTCGTTAGTCATTCGATGTGGCAATTTTCGGTTTATGGACTTGTGACATGTCGGTATAATTTTGGTAACTAGATGACATGTAATGTATGATATGGAACCTGTATATACTCAAAAGATGTGTATATGGTAGCATGATGTTGACGTATGTTCATGATATGTCGGTGAAATGTCGGGATATAAATATATAATTCGTTGTTATAAAAAATATGTATATATATAGTGTCTATATATGGCCGTGTGTGTGAGTGTGGAGAGGAATTTTCCATTCCAAATTTGTTGCCAAGTAGGTATCTTCAAATATATCTCCTTAAGTACTTCACTGAATGAACTTGTTTAGTTCATCTCCTTAAGCACTTCATTAAATGAACTAGTTTAGTTCACTTAACATGGCACCTGAAAATAGTATAAACACAACAAATGTTTGCCATATGATGTAAGGCTTACCGCTTCATGGCACGTTAGTACGGCAATAATATATATAAACATATAAAGCATATCTATCACGTACGCATGTCATGTAACACTTAAATCATGCATTTCGAAAACACGTAACATTTGAATCATGCATTTTCAAATCACTCAAACCTCGGTTTCTCAACAATGTCATCATCTATATGCTTCTTAAACCTTCTCATATCATCATATTCTAAAACCTCAAATATATATATATATATATATATATATATATATATATATAACCAATGCCTTATATCATGAAAATACACCCTCTTTTTCTCCACCCAAGACCTCGGTCCATTGCCCCCAAAGCAGCCATTATTCTTCGTTTTTTTTATCAATATTTCCCTAAATTACACCTATTAAACTTGGCTATAATGGTCTAAAAACCCTAATTTCATATTCCATTTTATATAGTTACATATTTCTTATGAATATACATAAAGTAATCATATTTTCTACTATACATTATTTTATATCTATTTATCTCCATAAACTTGTTCGAAGCTATTTATTTCACACTTATTCTATATATGGTCTGAATGTATATATACACATGCAATAATGGCCATTTGGCCGATTACTCTCATATATACATATTTATCTTTTTTATATATCTTACTTCTTTATTCTATATTTGCCTTATTTCTTTCATCTTTATATATATATATGACCTCGTATCTATATGAATGCCCAAAATTGATTATTTGGCCAAATATACATATACATCCATACTTATTTACATTTTCCTTTTTATAACTCATTCCTTTATCCATCTTTTCATCTTATGGCTATTTCTTTGTATATCTAACATATTTATATTATTACACGTCATAAAACTTATTCTTCCTCTTCTTTTTACATGATAGTCGAAAGTTGTGTATATATATACATCACATAAATCTTTTCTTTTTTCACCTCTTTTACCTGTATCTTGGTTGAATATTTATACTAACCATAAACATATTAATTTACATCCATATAAAGTCTCACAAAATCATCATTTAATACATAAGCATGTCAAATGATTGAAATCATGAAAATAAAGCAAATAGGTTATAGAAAGCCATATAGGCCGTGTATATACATGTGTATATATGTAATGATGATCATCAAAAAATGTATGAGCAAGTATGTTAGAATGCTAATGATGCATACGTAAACATACTAAAACAAGATCATAAAACATATGAAACAAACATGCCATAGAGAATACATAGTGATTATCATCATGAACAAATATATGAACAAATACATCAAAGTCACCTTCTTAGTGCACTTTTCCTAACATAGCATATATCTTCATTTTACTTCTTTATCTTTCATATATACTACATAAGAGTGTCCGTTCTATTTCATTTGTACATACATGTTCATTGTTCCTCAACATGGCCGTGTATATGTAGGTACTATTTAACCATGTATACATCACTTAAGAACATAACTTTTACATATTCTTGGTGTTAAATTTAACATACATCATGGATGATCCAACTTTATATGAGCATATGTACATAGATCCTTGAAAATCATGAAGGATCTAGGAAGAATACTTGCCTTTATCACTTAACCTCTAAACAAAAGTTAGATTGCTTCACTTGGCTTGAAGAAAATCTTTCTCCCCTACACCTTAGGTAGCCACAGTTTACACAGGGAAAATGGGATGTTAGTGAGCAACCCTGAAAATGGATGAATGGAGGAAGAATAACATAGCTTAGATGATGTTCTTACCTTGTTTTCTCTTTCTCCTTAAGCTCCTCTAAACCCACAGTTTTGATGTTAAGAATAGGGAGGATGTTGTAGCTATTGTTTTGAGTGGATGTAGGAGATGAAGAGAAGAAAACTACACCTTGGTTTTGCCTTAGCAAACTTTCAGCTACGAGGAGAAAAATGAGGCTTGGAGAGTGGTTTTTCTCTTGCTTGAAGGAAGAAGAAAATGTCAAGTGTTTAGTAAGATGTGAAGTGTGGAAGAAAGAGAAGAATATCACCTATTTCAAAGGTAAATTTTGGCCAAGAGGGAAAGAGAAGGAAGGAGGGAAAATGGAAGAAGTGGAGTGGTTGGCATAGGGTGAAAAATGATGGTTGCTTATGAAAGAATCATGGAAGACTTCTTCCATTTTGTCCTAGGCCATTATGGCCGATTTTTACTTCCTTTTCCTTTTTTTCTTCCACAAATATCTTCTTATGTATTAATTTCTTTTCCTTTTATTTAAATAGTCTAATATACTTGTGTCATGTCTTTTCTTTTTGCCTTAATTTGTTCTATGTTGTATGTATTTAAATGTTGTAGTGTTTTAATTCCTACGACAAAATCGTAACGTTCGTTACCAAAATTCGTCACATATCGATATTTCATAAGTTTTAATACAAGCGCAAAATTTACAAGTACGTAATCACGATAAGAAACACATATCAAAGTAATGAAATTTTTTGGGGTGTAACATTCTCTCCCCCTTATAAAAAGTTTTGTCCTCGAAACTGCATACCTCTAAACGAAGAGTCGCAAATATTGCTTCCTCATCTGCTGCTCAGGCTCCCACATCGCTTCCCGCTCGGTATGATTGCTCCACTGTACCTTAACGAACGGAATCGACTGCCTTCTCAATATCTGCTCCTTGCGGTCTACAATCCATACTGGAACCTCCTCATATGTAGCATCCTCTCTAATAGTAACTGGCTGCTGCTCCAGTATATGACTCGGATTGTGTACATAACACCGCAACTAGGATACATAAAACACATCATGTACATGTGATAGTGTAGGAGGTAGGGCCAACGATAAGCAACAGCTCCAAGTCTCTCCAGAATCTCATAGGGGCCAATAAATCGAGGGCTCAGCTTCTCTTTAATCCCAAATCTCATCACGCCCTTGGTGGGAGAAACCCTCAAATAAACTTTCTCACCCACCTCAAACTCTACAGGCCATGTCTTCGTGTCGGCCCAACTTTTGCTACGGTCTTGAGCAGCCTTCTATCTATCATGAATCAACTAGACATTTTCCAAGGTCTGCTCCACCAACTCCGGCCCCATAATAGCTCTCTCTCCGACCTCGTCCCAATATAATGGATATTGACACTTACGTCCATACAGTGCCTCGAATGGTGCCATGCCAATAGAACTGTGGTAGCTGTTATTGTATGAAAACTCAATAAACTTCACTAATATATCCCAACTACCCTTGAAATCCAAAACGCATGCATGTAACATATCCTTCAATATCCCTATGGCATGTTCTGACTACCCGTCGGTGTGCGGATGAAATGCGATACTCATTTTGACCTCGTTACCCATCGCTGTCGATAATCCCTCTGATGCGGCACAGGAGGCTCTCGTTCCTCTTATGCACGACTTGAACACGAAGGGGGACCTTCCTTTAACTAAAAAAATAGCTCACAACAAATTTGGATGGTTGCAAAACAAAACCAAATTCATCAAGCTCCTATAACCATTCTGTTTGTAGCCGCCGGGTTTGAACCAAACCTCACAAGTGATTTCAACTCTTTTAGGTAAAAAACCCTCCTAAATGATATCCCTCCCAAGTATATGAAGCATACAATTAAGATGTTTCAGGTCTTAAAGGGAATCAAACCTTGATTCAAAGGAAACAAGACAAAGTTTTGAAAGAAAAAAAGGTAGCTCTCGGCTGAAGTTGTAAAATGAAGAAATTGGTTGTGCTTTATAATAAGCTGGGCTATTTATAGGCTAAATCTAAGTTAAAATAATATATCAACCTAACTAATAGACAATGAAATCAATGCTGAAAAAATGAAGTTTGAACAATGTTACAAGTAAAGGAAAGAAATTCTGTTTGATGGCAGAAATATCCATCCGAGGTGTAAGTCTTTTGCAAGTTGTCTTGAACCTTTTCTCCTCATTGGACCAGCCATAAATCTCCCGTATTATTCCCTTTGATGTTCCTTGTAAGCAGGTTGGCGTACTCTCCTTATTGAGCTTTGAGGCGGATTTTGCAAGTGGGTCAAGTTGTGCATCTTCAACACACGCCGGACTGTTCTATGTCATTTGGGTTCCCTCCAATCATATTTTTCCAATCTTGTCTTCATCAATATTGTAGATGATTGAAATAAATTCAATTTTGGCTTTTGAATCATTTGATTTTGAGTTGGGAAAGGAGATATGACATGTTTAATTTTCAGCTGCTTTTGGGTGGTCCTTCAAGCATATAAGAAACTTCATCTTCCATGCGACATTTGAACCTGATAAAGTCATTTTCTGAAGATGTTCTGAACATCAAAGTTGTAATTTGGTCTCTTATGTTGAATCTCCAATTGGATTCAGGTCAATCGAAGTTGGGGTTGTAGAGATATGGGTGAACACCAACAGTGTGTCAAGCTGTCTTCTTGCCAAATCTATTTCAGCTTTATGTTTGAACTTTGTCTCGATTTCACTCATGATTCCTTGACCTAAAAATAGTTCAAACACATACAAACAACATATACAACATGTCATAAGATATGCTAGACTTAATGAGACATATACTTGTACATATGAAAGTCAGATGATCCCTAAAAGCTCATACAAGTACTATATGCCCTAAAGTCCTAATAATGCAATGTTGACAAGTGTTGTTGATGCCTCATGGGAGTGCATCACCCTCCAGAATCGTTAAGTAAAGCACAGATCTCTATCACATACAATGTTGACCTGTGTCCTATGCAAACTCACGATATCATCTACTCACCAGCTTCTCCATAGAAGCCTGAATCGACATGGGTAGGAAATGTGCTGATTTCGTGAGTCGATCAATGGTTACCCATATCGTATCGTAACCGCTACTAGTCTTTAGAAGTCTGGTAACAAAGTCCATCGTGATATACTCCGACTTCCATTCCGGAATCTCCAATGGATGTAATAGTCCGGCAGGTCTCTAATGCTCCACTTTAACTTGCTGACAAGTATGGCACATGTTGCAGCTCGCTCCCGGGCTGGGTCGTGCTACCAAGCATGCATTCACAAACAAGAAAATGTAATAGTCATCACCCCATAAATTGCCGTTTCTCACTTATCATAAGGAGGAAATAAAGGCAGTTGATGAAACCACCCTGACCGTAATATAATTTCTAATTGTGTGAAACAAATATAATCAACTCCTGGAATTTTAATAAGCAATAAAATTATGTTATAATAATTAATTTTGTTGTAACCATCCCAATTATAACTGTGATTTCTTATTTAGCATGAAATGTGTGATGTCTATAAACGGAAATTTTAGTAGCCATCTTGATAAAATAATGGGCCATGAATATTTTAATAATTAATTTACTGAAATAATCCTTTTTATTAAATATTATAAAATTATTCACATTAGGGCATCCTAGAAAGAGGGAAAGTGACCAAAATGCCCTTAAAGAGGCCGACACCTTTCCCTCCAAAAGGCCCAAAATATCTTCCATTCTAGAAGCCTCATGAGACAAAAAGCTTAAACAACTTAAAGTAGCCACCCTAATTTATCTTCCTCTTCCATGCATACAAAGTAGTAATGATTGTTCTTCCCCTCCCTTTAATAAACCGGCCGCCCTCCCCTTTTTGAAAGCCAAGTGAATTCATGACAACAAAATACCCCCAACCATCTCCCAATAACAAGCTACCAAAATTCCCTCCTCACCACACTCAATTTTCGACAGCCAAGAGGAAGAACAAGGACAAATAACCAAGAGCAAAATTCATCTAAGTCCCTTGCAAGTCTAGCCCTCAAACTATCAAGGTAAGTGCATAGTTCCTAAAATCCAATCTTCCATTATTGAGACCTTGTATCAAGTCTAAGTTGTGTTACCCCTAAACCCCCCAAAACCCGTGAACTTACTTCATCCCATAGGAGTATTCTCAAGCTCAAGAAGGGAAGGAACTTTAGGAGGCTAAGAACATCACTCCAACTCCATCAAGGTAAGGTCTCCATACCCTTTTGAGCTCGCTATCCATTATTTGAATAGGTTTCACTCACCTCACTTCTATGCATGGAAATCGTATTTTACACTTGACGGGGGAGGTGATTTGAAGCTCTAGGAAGGACCAAATACTCAAGCACTAACTTTGAAGACTAACAAGGCAAGTCTTCCTTTATTCTTCTTGAGACATTGAGGAGCCATGATTAAGATGTTTTAGTATGTTTAAGACTCTAATCTTGCTTGTATTGAGCTCATATTCCATGGACACTAAACTGGAATTTTCGGCCAAGACCACTAAAGCAAGTTTGTGATGCATGTAAATAAACATATGAAGATGTTTTAGTATTTAGGCTAAGGACTAGCCCTATGAGGTAAAATAAGTTGGAAACTAAAGGATTCCCCTACCCCTAACCCACGGTTTTGGAGGAGCCTTGAAGAATATTGTCTCACCACCACCAAGCAACTAGAATGACTAAGATAGCATTAGGATGGTTAAATAACTTGGTTATTGAAAGATTAGGAGCTCTTTTTAGTGTGTCTTTATTCTTGACTATGAATGACTAAGAAATTACTTTATGCCTATGAAGACATGATTAAGAAGTCACTAAGTAAATGTATGAATTATTTGGAGAATAAAACACATGTTAAAAGATGTAATGAAGGCACTTAGATGGCGTAAACTCCCCACACGCCCCTCGGCCTTGATGGGGAGAATTAAGGAAATAATGGGCTCAATTGTTATGTATTCTAAGGTGATTTAAAGATCATTTTGATGCTAATAATTCATTTAAAATAAGGTTTAAGAGGCTTTTTTGACCCATGACCAAGTTTGCTAGGGGTTAAGGGCCACAAGTATTTCCCATGTTAAGATAGTCACATATGTGGGCCTATTTTGTATGTTTTATTATATGTGGCTTATTTGAGTAATTTCTAATGCTTGGTTATGTCTATTGAAGCCAAGGAAGATGTGCTTGAAGGTCTAGCCACAAGGAGTGGATAGATGGCTCATGGAAAAGCTTGGAATATCTAAAACGAAATTGTTATATTTGTTGGTTCACCGTGTGAAATTAGTGTGGCATGGCTGGATGTGTGCATGGATGAATCAACAAAAGAGAAGGTTAAGTGCTACCGAAAATTGAACCTTAGGATGCTAGGGGTGGTTAAGAGTACATGGTAATCATAAAAGACGATTTTGGGATAACGTACAAGCATAGAAACTGAAACAGGGGCTGTTTCGGCATTCTTATGCAAAACAGTCCGGTTCAGTCTCTAAGTCTGCCCAACAACTCGTATAATTTATGCCCAGATAATGTGAGACTTAAACAAATCAGTTTATGCAAGACTTTGGTAGGATAAAACCGTTTAGGGACTTAAACAAGGAATAAAATGTTACGACACAATGCTGAAATTTTCAGCTTCGCACTATAAATAAGTAATGAACCGTAATCGTTACGGATATGACCCTAAGGATGTTGTGGATCATTGATAACCCATCACATACTACATTATGCATTGTGTGCATGTCACGTCATTTTTTAAGTTAAAGTTTGGTTTTGAAAGAAAAATTAGAACAATTTTAAAAATCCGCATCGAACGATTTGTCTTTACGTTTGATTCCAGCATATGTTCTATTATGGACTCGATACCAGGGTATGTGTTCTGTTCTGGACCATATGATGTATTATTCTGTCCTGGACCCGAGCGTAACATCCTATTATGGTAGCTGATGTATTGTTCTGTTCTGGACTCATATGGGGCATTATTCTGTTCTGGACTTGATATCAAGGTATTTTTTGGACCCATACGTAACATCCTTAGTAGGTTAGGAGGTAGACGGTGTACTGTTCTATTTTGGACGAAATCACTCGTAGTAGACGATCAGTCCATACGGAGAAAGTAAAGGCCATGGCTTAATGTCCTGTTCTGTTTCGTTCTGTTCCATCTTGTTTTGTCCCATATCATCTTTTTTTGTTCTGCTCTGCATCTCATTTTCATGACATCACTTCCCTTGAAAAATGTAATAAGACCGGAATTATATACAGGGAGTATAACTGTAAGTTAAGGTATTAGTGCAAACCGATAAAAGACTGGTTCAACAGGTAAGTAATTATGTTTAAATCCCACTATACTATGATTAAAATTCTTATTTGTTGTTCTGATGTGTTTTGGTAGAATAGAAGGATACTTGCTGGGTGATTTATCACTCACTCCCTATTTATCATCTTTCAGAGCCACAGTAGCCTGAGATAGAGTATATTGAGGATGAGCAACAGATGCCCTACACTTGACAGATGCTGGCAGCTAGGATTTGATAGTTGATTTTTGTTTTGTGGACTATTTGGAATATTTTGCTACTATTTCATGGTTTGTACTTTGTATGACGCTATGGACAATGAATGTTTGATGTTTTAATTCTGCACGTTTATTGCCACTGTTTGATGTTCTCATCAGTAGTCCATGGCATAATCATGGAATGGTACTGGTTATGTATCGATGCCTTGTACTTTCCTTACTGAAGTGCGGCAGGTGCACCGTACATGGGCACATCCCAGGTGCGGGGCGCTACAACACCTCTCCACAAACTCTGCAATCTGTAGATTCATACTGTTCCACCACTAATTTCTTTTAAGATCCTAATACATCTTTGTGGCTCCCAGATGAATAGATAATCACGAACTATGAGCCTTAGTCATGATCTCCCTCTGAATCTCATCAATATCCGGTACACACAATCTCGCACTGAACCAAAGGCTGCCATCATCATGAAGCTGAAAATCTTTCTTCGGCTCTTCTTTAAACTGCTCAACAATCTTCATCAACCCGGTATCATTCTTCTGCACCTCTTTAATTCGATCAATCAAAGTAGGAGTGATCATCAATGTAGCAAGAATACTCACAGTCGAATCAACCACATCCAATCCAAACTCGGCTATCTCCCTCTCTAGAGGCGTCTGTCGGGCATGACTCGATTTCCTACTCAGTGCATCCGCTACCTTGCTTGCCTTTCCCAGATGATAATGAATCACCCATTCATAGTCTTTTATCAACTCGAGCCATCTCTACTGTCTCATGTTTAGTTTTTTCTGGGTGAAAAGATACTTCAAACTTTTATGATCTGTATAAACTGCACACCTTTCACCATATAAGTAGTGCCTCCAGATATTCAATGCAAACACTATCGCACTCAACTCCAAATCGTGCATAGGTAATTCTGGACATAAGGTTTAAGCTGTCTCAAGGCATAAGCAGTTACCCGCTCCTTTCGAATCAATACGCAACCTACAATAAAAACGTTAACGCACATATCCTTTATAAAATTTTCGAATAATGAATTCGTTTATTCATTTACCTAGCCCATTCTTAGACATGTCGCTGTACACTACAAATCCCTCACCGAATATGGGTTGTGCCAACACTGGAGCTGATGTCAGTCTCTTCTTAAGTTCGATGAAGCTTTGCTCACATGTTGCAGTCCAATCAAACTTATTCTTCTTCTGTGTCAATCTGGTCAACGGAACTGCAATCCTGGAAAAACCTTCGACAAACTTTTGGTAATATCCGGCCAATCCCAAGAAACACCTGACTTCTGTCACTTTCATTGGTCGTAGCCACTCAGTAGTAGCCTCAATCTTCTTGGGATCCACTGATATGCCATCCTCAGAAACAACATGCCCCAAGAATGCTACACTGTGTAGCCAAAACTCACACTTACTGAACTTGGCGTAAAACTGCTTCTCCCGCAGTATACTCAGCACCATCCTCAAAGATCAGTGTGAGTCTCTTCGTCAAGTGAATATACGAGAATATCATTGATGAATACCACCACGAACTTATCTAGCTGCTCCCGGAGTATAGTATTCATCAGATCCATAAATGTTACGGAGGCATTGATCAATCCAAATGGCATCACTAGAATCTCATAATGACCATAACAAGTCCGAAAAGCAGTCTTAGCCACATCATCTGTCTTGATCTTCAATTGGTAATATCCGGATCGAAGATCAATCTTACTGAACACTTTGGCACCATGTACACAACGATTACAATTTATATTCATACATATTAGTTGTTAAATAAGTATTTACAATACTTACCCTTAGCTGATCAAACAAGTCGTCGATCCTCGGCAGTGGATACTTGTTCTTGATCGTGATTTTGTTCAACTCTTGGTAATCAATGCACAGTCGCATACTGCCATCCTTTTTCTTCACGAACAGAACTGGCACTCCCTAGGGCGATACGCTAGGCCGTATAAATTTCTTCTCAATCAAGACAAAGTCTTGAAGGAAAAAAGGAAGCTCTCGGCTGAACTTGTAAAATGAAGAAATTGGTTGTTCTTTTATAAGGGAAACTGGGCTATTTATAGGCTAAATCTAAGTTAAACAATAATATATCAACCTAACTAATAGCCAATGAAATCAATGGCTAAAAAAATAAAGTTTGAACAAAGTTACAAGTAATCATCATCATCATCCGGACCCAGTAAATCTCAACGACAGCAAAAGATATCGTTAGGGTCTAGGGAGGGTAAGTGGTAGACAGACAATACCTCTATCCCAAGGGATAGAGAGTCTGCTTCCAGCGAGACCCCCGGCTCTATATGTACCTGCATAAATGACATGATAATAGAGATATGTTGTGCTAGTATGTTAGTGAGGAAATTCAAGAAATACAAAGAAAGGACTTTCGATATTAAAATACACATCACGTGTATATGTACATGTAATGTAAAACAACGGTATAACATACGCAACCAAGTGGAAAGTCAATCTAGAGCTTACTCTAAATCTTATCTATGTCCCTATCTATGTCCCTAAATATACTCTAAAGTGTCCTTATAGATGACCTATACCTCGTTAACCTTAATCTTATGTCTCCATGAACTCCTATCCTAGACCATGTTTTCAGAGAGGTGCAAATCTAGTAGGTCGTGCCTCATCTGCTCATCCCAAGTTAGTTTGGATCCGCCTTTACTCCTGTTCCCTCTACAATGAGGCTTTCAATTGCTCTGACCAATGCTGTCGTCTGTCTCTGCTTGACATGCCTAAACCATCTCATTCTGCCTCCCTTTTCTTATCTGCTATACTAGCCACGCCTAACCTTTCTCGAAACACCTCGTTTCTGATCCGGTCTAGCTTTGTATGCCCACACATCCATCTTAACATCTTCATCTCTGCCACTTCCATCTTCTGTAATTGTGACCTCTTGATGGCCCAGCAGTCTGTCCCATATAGCATTGCCGGTCGCACTGCCACCCTGTAAAAGTTTCCCTTTAATTTAGTTGGGAAATTTTTGTCACACAGCACCCCTGAGGCTGCCCTCCATCTACACCAGCCTGCTTGAACTCGATGTGCTACATCATTATTTATGTCGCCATTCTACTGCACAAATGATCCTAGGTACTTAAACTTACTTACCTATGGTACCACTTGACCGTCGATAGTGAGCTGGCTATCCTCACTGTCTGATACGCCGGTGAAGTCGCAGTGCAAATACTTGGTTTTAGAAAGACTAATCTATAAGCCTTTTCTCTCTAAAACACCTCTCCACTGCTCTAATCTCATACTCAGAGTATGTCTACTTTCTGCAACTAATACAATATCGTCAACAAAAAGCATACACCAAGGAACTGCCTCCTGTATCGGCTTTGACAACTCGTCAAGGACAACTGCAAAAAGAAATGGCTCAACGCAAACCCTTGATGGAGACCAACCTCCACCCGAAAGAAGTCTGTATTCCCCACAGGCGTACGAACAGTCATTTTTGTCCTAGCATACATATCTCTAATTATGTCTATATACTTCTTAGGGATCCATCTTGCATCCAAACTATCCCATATCAGGCTACGTGGCACACTATCATACGCTTTTTCAAGATCGATGAAAGCCATATGTAAATCGCGCTTCTTCTCCCTATACTTCTCCATTGATCTCCTGAGAATGTGTATTGCTTCTGTAGTTGACCTTCCTGGCATAAAACCAAATTGGTTCACCATAACTAGAGTTTCTCTCCTAATTCAAGTGTCGATTACTCTCCCATAACTTCATGGTATGGGTTAGCAACTCAATCCCTCTATAGTTCCCACAACACTCTGCATCTCCTTTGTTCTTATATAGGGGGACCACGATACTCTTGTAGGATCTACAAGGCACCACTAGAATGGGGGGGGGTTGAATAGTGGGTGCAGAAAAAGTGGTTTTTAAAATTGTTTTAGACCAAAAACCCAACTTCTGAAAATAGTTTCTGTTTTCAGGACCTGTTTTGAAACATTTTGAAAACAAGGTTACAGGTCTTCGAAAATTCTGAAATTTGGAGAGATCTTAGTCTCAGATGTTTTGAGTATCTCCTAAAATATTCAGATTAAAATTCAACCTTTAACACCTTCAAAAATCATTGGTGGTCAGATTGCGCAAATCTGCCAGAAACTGTAGTCTGATTTGAAAAATTAATTCCAATTAAACCGTGACTCCAAATGCTCTAAATATTTAATGACTAACCCCTTATAAGGTTTATTTAATTGGGTTGAAAAATTTTTGAAAACTTATTTTGGAAAGTTAGTCAAATACGTTCAAAGTCTCAACCTTTACAAGCCTGAAAATTAGACTGCACTAGTCTAAGAACTTTTGACGTTTGGATGACTTATACTTTTCCAAAAGGGTTGAAACTTGTGCCAAATGAATCTTAAGACGTGTTTCTATGTTTCTTGAAAGTTTCCTGATTTCTGAAGTTTGTTTACTATTTTTAAGAACGTGATAAAAATGATGCACTGTGCTAGAAACTGAAATTAAGTGCTGAAAAGTAAAGAACACAAGGAATTTTATACTGGTTCGGTTAAATCAACCTACTCCAGTCTTTGAGGACACCTTACGCGGTTATCACTAATCACAAAACACAAATAACACCTTACCACACAGGGTTGATGGAGTTACACACTAACTCCAACCCTTTACAAACCTTGTAAGTGATTACAACGATCACGAACACCACCACCTAGCGGATGCAAGATTGAGCACACCTTGATCAATCTTTTACAATAATATATAATATATGGTGGTATAGAAGAAGCCTATTCAAGATGTACGAATATGAATACAATAGGCTTTAAGAGAGAAGAAAGAAAGAAGTGTAGAAGAAGAAGACAATGAAGATGTTTTTAGCTCATTGATTTGTAACTTGTCTTGTCTTTTGTTTGCTCTCGTCCTCTTCATTTTATCAAGACTGGCCGCCCATATTTCCTTTTCTTCCCTCTTGGAAATTATCTTTCTTGGAAGAATATCTTGCATCATTGTGACATTCACTTGCTTATTTGGCAACTCCTTATTGGATGATCATCTTGGCCTTGCTTACTTGGCACTCATTGATTGGATGAGACTTGTCATCATTTGATGACTGTAAAAATATGAATATTTCACTAAAAACATGTGCCAATTAGTGGCTAAAATATTGCCATAAGTCACATAATTAATCCCCACAAATTTGGAATACATTTGTCCTCATTTAAGTGAAAAAATCGCACACCTTCTTTGCAACAAATGCTGAAATTTTCACCATGTGCAATATTCAAGATATATTCAAAGAATATTGCTATATTAGTATTATATCAATCCTTGAATATTGAGAAGCAACTTTACCACCATTAAGTTGACAAAAATCGGCCATGATAGCACACACATGCTGAATTTTCAGCATGTGTCATATATGTGACATAGTTTGAAATGTTACCTTGTGTAGCTCCTTTCTTTATGTCAACAACCTTGTATACTTCATTCATGGCCAATCAAGATGCCAAAAAAGCTCCACATATGCTCCAACAAGGCTGAAGTAGGCGTGTGCTATAGCTTGCACATGTGCTGAATTTTATTTTTGCAAACTTTGTAAAATAGTGCACAATAATTATACACACATGGTATATTCCAATCAGCCCTAAATTGATTTTTCTAGAACACTTTAGAATGTATAGATTATGTAAAAAGTGTCTAGATACATGTTATATGTCATGCCAAAAATGTTCCATGTGTCATGTTCGTAGAAAACCGAATTTTCGACTTTTGTCGTTTACCCGATTTTTCTCCGATTAAATTCAAACTTTTTGCACATGTTATATATATTATGTTATACATAATATACATAAATTAAACTTTAATATTCAGCTCTCATGGATGATTAAAGTGGCGCCTACATGTGACAAAAATGTTGAATTTGAAATCTCCATAATTTGGCCTTAATTTGGGGTGATTTGTGTGTGCCAACATGGAATGATTTTATGACTGTATATACCATGTAAGCTACGAAATTTGTGACCATTTTTGAAGTGTAGGGGCTGTCCATCTATATATGGAAAGTACGTGACATGTTGGCGAAGTTTCGGTATTCACCTGATACGACAATTTTTGGTTTAGAACCTTGTAACGTGTCGTAATAATTTTGTCATCACCATGACTTATATCATATGATATAAGACCTGAATATAATCATAAATATAAGGTAAATATAGTGGTGTGACATTAACGTACGTTCGTAAAATATATAACGCGTCGGTAGTACGTTAGAATATATGTGTATAGTGCCTTTTTAAAAAAATATGAATATATATAAAAGTATATATAAAAAAGTGTAGACATAGGTGGGAGAGAATTTTCCATTCTTCAATTTGTTGCCTTTGTGCCTTTTCCAAATATGGCTTCATTTAATGAACTACTTAGTTCATTTAACTAAGTACTTCACTTAATGAACTAGTTTAGTTCATTAATGGTGGCACCTGAAAATAGTTCAAACACAACAAATGTTTGTCATTTGATGTAAGCTTTAAAGCTTCATGGCTCGTTAGTACGGCAACAATATATATGAACTATATAAGGCGGGTTTCATGCAAAAACGTGTCAAGTCATAAAACGTGTCATGCATTTCTTTAGTACACGTTATTTAAATCATGCATTTTGTAATCACTCAAACCCCTTTTTTCTCAACAATCTCCCCTTTTTGATGATTTACAAAATAACCTACGTTCATGATTTAAATTTTGTCGCTCCCCTCCAATCATGCACAAATTCAAATTTTGAATTTCAAATTTCGAGTTTTCTCCCCCTTGATTTGTGCCATCAATCTCTCTCCTCCCCTTAAATCATGCATTCTCTCCCTCTTTATTTTGGAAAGACAATCAAAAGAGCATGTAGAGATGGAAATAGCAATTTTAAAAAAAATCAAGCATTTCAAATAATATCAAACGTGCGTTCATAAGGGTTATTTATTCAACCCTTTGAAAATGTCCCTTTTGGTACCCAAATTTGAGTGACCTTTCTAGGTCTTCCAAAAGGTGAGAAAGGTAATGAAGATGCAACATAATATATGTTAGGGGCAAATGCATTTGGCCTTTGGCCGAGAATCCCATCATGCATATAGTATGATTTTTCTTTTTGATATGCATTTTGGTTCGCATGCACGGGGCGTGATCTAGATGCATTTTTATGATATGAATATCGTATATGCATCAATGGTCTCTTTTCATATTTGTACGATGCAAAATTATATCTCGTATGATATAAAGATGAAGCACGATGAGATGTCATAGGGGAAGGTCTAGGCGTCTTCTTAGATGCCACATATGTCTTTGATGCATCTATTTTCTTAGATGGAATGAATTTGGTTGGTTAGTTTAGTGACTCATTTTTCTCAACGTATCCTAGTCCGGTTTTGTCACTATCATGCTTTTGTGAAGAGATGATGTGATCTAGCATGTTTGTTCCCGTGTCAAATTGTTTCACCATTTTCTCTAAATTCGCATTCCTTGATTTCAAGTTTGAAATCTCGGATTTGATTTCATTATTATGCGTGATCAATGATGAGATCTCTGATTTTAATGCATTAATGATGCATGACGATTCTTCTACTGAATCGTTTAATTGAGAAACAAGGTTCGTGTTAGAAGATTCTAACAACTTCTTGTCTTCAATTAATCGTTTCTTTTCTTTTGCAAGAGTCTTTGAAAACTTATGCAACTCAAAATATTGACTAAATAAATCATCGTAAGAACATTCAAAATCAGAATCAGAGTCGGAAGATATGCCTTAGATGTAAAGCATACTTGTGCCTTTTGTTCTTCCGTATCATCAGTCTCAGAGTCGGATGTGTCACTCCAAGTGGAGGCTTTGAAGGCTCTTCTCCTTTGTTTAGGTTCTGAGACGAGTCTAGTTTTGGTCCGATCCTTGTCAAGGTATTTGTTTGTTTGTTTGTCCTTGTTCGGACAATCATATGATAAGTGTCCAGGTTTTCCACATTCATAACACTTTATTTCCTTATTTTTATTTCTATGATCCTTAGATGAAGTAGACTTATGTTTATTTTTAATCGATTTTCCCAAGGTTTTTCTAAATCTTTTAGCCATCGTGATTAAATCTTCATCATTTGAATCTGTGTCACTATCATCTACGATGTATTCATTTCATTTAAATGCTATAGCCTTATCATTTTTAGAAATAGACTCGGAATTTTTTAAAGTGAGTTTGTTTTCATATACCTTAAGTGATCCAATTAGTTCCTCCATTTTATTTGATTTGGTTTCCTTGCTCTCCTCTATAGCCGTCACTTTAGGGTCCCATTCGGATGGAAGACTTCGTAATACTTTTTGGACCTTTTCCTGCATAGAGAAGGCTTTGCCAAGAGACTCAAGAGAATTGTAAATGTTAGTCAAGCGTAGATCCATATCAACGATAGACTAATTTGGCAATAATTTAAATGACTCAAGTGTGGACATAAGCATGTTAATTTTGGACTCTTTCACTTGACTAGTCCCTTCGTGTTTCATCTCAAGAATTCTCCACATTTCTTGAGCACTAGAGCAATTTGAAACATAGCTAGATTCACTTTTACTTAGCCCATTTAGAAGTAATTGCATGGCTCTAGCGTTCATGCTCATTCTCTTTTCATCATCACTAGTATACTCTTGTTTAGGCTTAACAACCTCTAATGTGACACCATCAACAATTGACAACTTAGAAGGAACAAATGGACCGTCTTCTATGATGGACCATAGATCAATATCAATAGTCATAAGAAAAAGTTTCATTCTTAATTTCCATTGAATAAAGGACTCACCATCGAAAAGAGGAGGCCTTATGGTTGACATTCCTTCTTGCACGGTGTTGTAGCTAGTGGTTGCCATCTCACTTAGATCGTTGAATCTTCTTGTTGTGAGTGTTCCTGCTCTCTGATACCACTTGTAGGATCTACAAGGCACCACTAGAAGGGAGGGGGGTTGAATAGTGGGTGCGGAAAATGAGGTTTTTAAAATTGTTTTAGACCAAAAACCCAACTTCTGAAAACAGTTTCTGTTTTCAGGACCTGTTTTGAAACATTTTGAAAACTAGGTTACAGGTTTTCAAAAATTCTAAAATTTGGAGGGATCTTAGTATCAGATGTTTTGAGTATCTCCTAAAAATTTCAGATTAAAATTAAACCTTTAACCCTTTTAAAAACCGTTGGTGGTCAGATTACGCAAATCTGCCACAAACAATAGTCTGATTTTAAAAATTAATTCCAATTAAACCGTGACTCCAAATGCTCTGAAACTTTAATGACTAACCCCTTATAAGGTGTATTAATTGGGTTGAAACAGTTTTGAAAACTTCTTTTGGGAAGTTAATCAAATACGTTCAAAGTCTCAACCTTTGCAAGCCTGAAAATCAGACTGCACTAGTCTTAGAACTTTTGACGTTTGGATGACTTATACTTGTCCAAAAGGGTTAAAACTTGCGTCAAATGAACCTTAAGACGTGTGGCTATGTTTCCTGAACGTTTCGTGATTTTTGAAGTTCGTTTACTATTTTTAAGAACGTGATAAAAATGATGCACTGTGCTGGAAACTGAAAGTAAGTGTTAAAAAGTAAAGAACACAAGGAATTTTATACTGGTTCGGTTAAATCAACCTACTCCAGTCTTTGAGGACACCTTCCTCGGTTATCACTAATCACAAAAAACAAATAACACCTTACCACACAGGGTTGATGGAGTTACACACCAACTCCAACCCTTTACAAACCTTGTAAGTGATTACAACGATCACGAACACCACTACCTAGCGGATGTAAGATTGATCACACCTTGATCAATCATTTACAACAATATAGAATATATGGTGGTATAGATGAAGCCTATTCAAGATGTATGAATGTGAATACAATAGGCTTTAAGAGAGAAGAAAGAAAGAAGTGTAGAAGAAGAAGAAGACGATGAACACGTTTTTAGCTCTTTGATTTGTAAGACTTGTCTTGTCTTTTGTTTGCTCTCCTCCTCTTCGTTTTATCAAGATTGGCTGCTCCGTATTGCCTTTTCTTCCCTCTTGGAAATTATCTTTTAAGTCCTTGGAAGAATATCTTGCATCATTGTGACATTAACATGCTCATTTGGCAACTCCTCATTGGATGATCATCTTGGCCTTGCTTACTTGGCACTCATTGATTGGATGAGACTTGTCATCATTTGATGACTGTACAAATCTGAATATTTCACTAAAAACATGTGCCAATTAGTGGCTAAAATATTGCCATAAGTCACATAATCAATCCCCACAAATTTGGAAGACATTTGTCCTCATTTAAGTGAAAAATCGGCCACCTTCTTTGCAACAAATGCTGAAATTTTCAGCATGTGCATTATTCAAGATATATTCAAAAAATATAGCCATACTAGTATGATATCAATCCTTGAATATTGAGAAACAAATTTATCACCATTAAGTTGACAAAAATTGGCCATTATAGCACACACATGCTGAATTTTCAGCATGTGTCATATATGCGACATAGTTTGAAATGTTACCTTGTGTAGCTCCTTTCTTTATGTCATCAACCTTGTATACTTCATTCTTGGTCAATCAAGATGCCAACAAAGCTCCACATATACTCCAACAAGGCTGAAGTAGGCGTGTGCTATAGTATGCACATGTGCTGAATTTTATTTTTGCAAACTTTGTAAAATAGTGCACAATAATTATACACACATGGTATATTCCAATCAGCCCTTAATTGATTTTTCTAGAACACTTTAGAATGTATAGATTATGTAAAAAGTGTCTAGATACATGTTATATGTCATGCCTAAAATGTTCCATGTGTCATGTTCGTAGAAAACCGAATTTTTGACTTTTGTCGATTACCCTATTTTTCTCCGATTAAATTCCAACTTTTTGCACATGTTATATATATTATGTTATACATAATATACATAAATTAAACTTTAATATTCAGCTCTCAAGGCTGATCAAAGTGGCGCCTACATGTGACAAAAATGTTGAATTTGAAATCTCCACAATTTGGCCTTAATTTGGGGTGATTTGTGTGTGCCAACATGGAATGATTTTATGGCTGTATATACCATGTAAGCCACGAAATTTGTGGCCATTTTTGAAGTGTAGGGGCTGGCCATCTATATATGGCAAGTACGTGACATGTTGGCGAAGTTTCAGTATTCACCCGATACGACAATTTTTGGTTTAGAACCTTGTAACGTGTCATAATAATTTTGTCATCACCATGACTTAGATCATATGATATAAGACCTGAATATACTCATAATTATGAGGTAAATATAGTGGTGTGACGTTAACATACGTTCGTAAAATATATAACGTGTCGGTAGTACATTAGAATATATGTGTATAGTGCATTTTTAAAAAAAATCTGAATATATATAAAAGTATATATAAAAACGTGTAGACATAGGTGGGAGAGAACTTTCCATTCTTCAATTTGTTGCCTTTGTGCATTTTCCAAATATGGCTTCATTTAATGAACTACTTAGTTCATTTAACTAAGTACTTCACTTAATAAACTAGTTTAGTTCATTAATGGTGGCACCTGAAAATAGTTCAAACATAACAAATGTTTGTCATTTGATGTAAGCTTTAAAGCTTCATGGCTCGTTAGTACGGCAACAATATATATGAAGTATATAAGGCAGGTTTCATGCAAAAACGTGTCAAGTCATAAAACGTGTCATGCATTTCTTTAGTACACGTTATTTAAATCATGCATTTTGTAATCACTCCAACCCCTTTTTTCTCAACAATCTCCCCCTTTTGATGATTTACAAAATAACCTACATTCAAGATTTAAATTTTGTCGCTCCCCCTCCAATCATGCACAAATTCAAATTTTGAATTTCAAATTTCGAGTTTTCCCCCCTTGATTTGTGCAATCAATCTCTCTCCCCCCTTAAATCATGCATTCTCTCCCTCTTTATTTTGGAAAGACAATCAAAAGAGCATGTAGAGATGGAAATAGCAATTTTTAATAAATTCATGCATTTCAAATAATATCAAACGTGCGTTCGTAAGGGTTATTTATTCAACCCTTTGAAAATGTCCCTTTTGGTACCCAAATTTGAGTGACCTTTCTAGGTCTTCCAAAAGGTTAGAAAGGTAATGAAGACGCAACATAATATACGTTAGGGGCAAATGCATTTGGCCTTTGGCCGAGAATCCCATCTTGCATATAGTATGGTTTTCGTTTTTGATATGCATTTCGGTTTGCATGCACGGGGCGTGATCTAGATGCATTTTTATGATATGAATATCGTATATGCTCAATGGTCTCTTTTCATATTTGTACGATGCAAAATTATATCTCGTATGATATAAAGATGAAGCGCGATGAGATGTCATAGGGGAAGGTCTAGGCGTCTTCTTAGATGCCACATATGTCTTTGATGCATCTATTTTCTTAGATGGAATGAATTTGGTTGGTTTGTTTAGTGACTCATTTTTCTCAACGTATCCTAGTCCGGTTTTGTCACTATCATGCTTTTGTGAAGAGATGATGTGATCTAGCATGTTTGTTCCCGTGTCAAATTGTTTCACCATTTTCTCTAAATTCGCATTCATTGATTTCAAGTTTGAAATCTCGGATTTGATTTCATTATTATGCGTGGTCAATGATGAGATCTCTGATTTTAATGCATTAATGATGCATGACGATTCTTCTTCTGAATCGTTTAATTGAGAAACAAGGTTCGTGTTAGAAGATTCTAACAACTTCATGTCTTCAATTAATCGTTTCTTTTCTTTTGCAAGAGTCTTTGAAAACTTATGCAACTCAAAATATTGACTAAATAAATCATCGTAAGAACATTCAAAATCAGAATCATAGTCGGAAGATACCTCATTTGATGCCTTAGATGTAAAGCATACTTGTGACTTTTGTTCTTCCTTATCATCAGTCTCAGAGTCGGATGTGTCACTCCAAGTGGAGGCTTTGAAGGCTCTTCTCCTTTGTTTAGGTTCTGAGACGAGTCTAGTTTTAGTTCGATCCTTGTCAAGGTATTTGTTCGTTTGTTTGTCCTTGTTCGGACAATCATATGATAAGTGTCCAGGTTTTCCACATTCATAACACTTTATTTCCTTATTTTTATTTCTATTATCCTTAGATGAAGTAGACTTATGTTTATTTTTAATCGATTTTCCCAAGGTTTTTCTTAATCTTTTAGCCATCGTGATTAAATCTTCATCATCGGAATCTGTGTCATTATCATCTATGACATATTCATTTGATTTAAATGCTATAGCCTTATCATTTTTAGAAATAGACTCGGAATTTCTTAAAGTGAGTTTGTTTTCATATACCTTAAGTGATCCAATTAGTTCCTCTATTTTAATTGATTTGGTTTCTTTGCTCTCCTCTATAGCCCTCACTTTAGGATCCCATTCGGATGGAAGACTTCGTAATACTTTCTGGACCTTTTCCTGCATAGAGAAGGCTTTGCCAAGATACTCAAGAGAATTGTAAATGTTAGTCAAGCGTAGATCCATATCAACGAGAGACTCATTTGGCAATAATTTAAATGACTCAAGTGTGGACATAAGCATGTTAATTTTGGACTCTTTCACTTGACTAGTCCCTTCATGTTTCATCTCAAGAATTCTCCACATTTCTTGAGCACTAGAGCAATTTGAAACATAGCTAGATTCTCTTTTACTTAGGCCCATTTAGAAGTAATTTCATGGCTCTAGCGTTCATGCTCAGTCTCTTTTTATCATCACTAGTATACTCTTGTTTAGGCTTAACAACCTCTAGTGTGACACCATCAACAATTGACAACTTAGAAGGAACAAATGGACCGTCTTCTATGATGGACCATAGATCAATATCAATAGCCATAAGAAAAAGTTTCATTCTTAATTTCCATTGAATAAAGGACTCACCATCGAAAAGAGGAGGCCTTATGGTTGACATTCCTTCTTGCACGGTGTTGTAGCTAGTGGTTGCCATCTCACTTAGATCATTGGATCTTCTTCTTCTAAGTGTTTCTACTCTCTGATACCACTTGTAGGATCTGAAAGGCACCACTAGAAGGGAAAGGGGTTGAATAGTGGGTGCGGAAAATGTGGTTTTTAAAATTGTTTTAGACCAAAAACCCAACTTCTGAAAACAGTTTCTGTTTTCAGGACCTGTTTTGAAACATTTTAAAAACTAGGTTACAGGTTTCCAAAAATTCTGAAATTTGGAGAGATCTTAGTATCAGATGTTCTGAGTATCCCCTAAAAATTTCAGATTAAAATTAAACATTTAACCCCTTTAAAAATCGTTAGTGGTCAGATTGCACAAATCTGCCACAAACAGTAGTCTGATTTTAAAAATTAATTCCAATTAAACCGTGACTCCAAATGCTCTGAAAATTTAATGACTAACCCCTTATAAGGTGTATTTAATTGGATTGAAACAGTTTTGAAAACTTCTTTTGCGAAGTTAGTCAAATACATTCAAAGTCTCAACCTTTGCAAGCCTGAAAATCAGACTGCACTAGTCTAAGAACTTTTGACGTTTGGATGACTTATACTTGTTCAAAAGGGTTGAAACTTCCGCTAAATGAACCTTAAGACGTGTGGCTATGTTTCCTGAAAGGTTCGTGATTTTTGAAGTTTGTTTACTATTTTTAAGAACGTGATAAAAATGATGCACTGTGCTGGAAACTGAAAGTAAGTGTTGAAAAGTAAAGAACACAAGGAATTTTATACTGGTTCGGTTAGATCAACCTACTCCAGTCTTTGAGGACACCTTCCTCGGTTATCACTAATCACAAAACACAAATAACACCTTACCACACAGGGTTGATGGAGTTACACACCAACTCTAACCCTTTACAAACCTTGTAAGTGATTACAACGATCACGAACACCACCACCTAGCGGATGTAAGATTGATCACACCTTGATCAATCTTTTACAACAATATAGAATATACGGTGGTATAGATGAAGCCTATTCAAGATGTATGAATATGAATACAATAGGCTTTAAGAGAGAAGAAAGAAAGAAGTGTAGAAGAAGAAGAAGACGATGAAGACGTTTTTAGCTCTTTTATTTGTAAGACTTGTCTTGTCTTTTGTTTGCTCTCCTCCTCTTCATTTTATCAAGATTAGCCGCCCCGTATTGCCTTTTCTTCCCTCTTAGAAATTATCTTTTCAGTCCTTGGAAGAATATCTTGCATCATTGTGACATTAACATGCTCATTTGGCAACTCCTCATTGGATGATCATCTTGGCCTTGCTTACTTGGCACTCATTGATTGGATGAGACTTGTCATCATTTGATGACTGTACAAATCTGAATATTTCACTAAAAACATGTGCCAATTAGTGGCTAAAATATTGCCATAAGTCACATAATCAATCCCCACAAATTTGGAAGACAATTTTCCTCATTTAAGTGAAAAAATCGCCCACCTTCTTTGCAACAAATGCTGAAATTTTCAGCATGTGCAATATTCAAGATATATTCAAAATATTTCCATATTAGTATTATATCAATCCTTGAATATTGAGAAGCAAATTTATCACCATTAAGTCGACAAAAATCGGCCATTATAGCTCACACATGCTGAATCTTCAGCATGTGTCATATATGTGACATAGTTTGAAATGTTACCTTGTGTAGCTCCTTTCTTTATGTCACCAATCTTGTATAATTCGTTCTTGGCCAATCAAGATGCCAACAAAACTTCACATATGCTCAAACAAGGCTGAAGTAGGCGTGTGCTATAGCTTGCACATGTGCTGAATTTTATTTTTGCAAACTTTGTAAAATAGTGCACAATAATTATACACACATGGTATATTCCAATCAGACCTTAATTGATTTTTTTAGAACACTTTAGAATGTATAGAGTATGTAAAAAGTGTCTAGATACATGTTATATGTCATGCCAAAAATGTTCCATGTGTCATGTTCGTAGAAAACCGAATTTTCGACTTTTGTCGATTACCCAATTTTTCTCCGATTAAATTCCAACTTTTTGCACATGTTATATATATTATGTTATACATAATATACATAAATTAAACTTTAATATTCAGCTCTCATGGCTGATTAAAGTGGCGCCTACATGTGACAAAAATGTTGAATTTGAAATCTCCACAATTTGGCCTTAATTTGGGGTGATTTGTGTGTGCCAACATGGAATTATTTTAGGGCTGTATATGCCATGTAAACCACGAAATTTGTGGCCATTTTTGAAGTGTAGGGGCTGGCCAATCTATATATGGCAAGTACGTGACACATTAGTGAAGTTTCGGTATTCACCCGATACGACAATTTTTGGTTTAGAACCTTGTAACGTGTCGTAATAATTTTGTCATCACCATGACTTATATCATATGATATAAGACCTGAATATACTCATAAATATGAGGAAAATATAGTGGTGTGACGTCAACGTACGTTCGTAAAATATATAATGTGTCGGTAGTACGTTGAAATATATGTGTATAGTGCCTTTTTAAAAAAATCTGAATATATATAAAAGTATATATAAAAACGTGTACACATAGGTGGGAGAGAACTTTCCATTCTTCAATTTGTTGCCTTTGTGCCTTTTCCAAATATGGCTTCATTTAATGAACTACTTAGTTCATTTAACTAAGTAATGCACTTAATGAACTAGTTTAGTTCATTAATGGTGAAACCTGAAAATAGTTCAAACACAACAAATGTTTGCCATTTGATGTAAGCTTTAAAGTTTCATGGCTCGTTAGTACGGCAATAATATATATGAACTATATAAGGCAGGTTTCATGCAAAAACGTGTCAAGTCATAAAACGTGTCATACATTTCTTTAGTACACGTTATTTAAATCATGCATTTTGTAATCACTCAAACCCCTTTTTTCTCAACAACTCTTTCTCCACTCATCTGGCATCTTCCCTATTTTGTAAAAACGGTTGAAGAGAGTAGTTAGCCATTGGACCTCTTCCTCTCCTAAATACTTCTACGCCTCAATGGGTATGTTATCTAGACCGACCGCTTTAGCTCTTCCTATCCTCTTCATTGCTCTCATCACCTCTCCTTGTGTGATGTTCTGACAGTCAGAGTTATTATGTTGTCGTTGTTGGTTAGTGTGCTTTCTCGTTCTTCGTAGTCGGTACTACTGCCGTTGAAAAGATTGTGAAATTATGTTTGCCATTTCAACTTGATGTCTTGTGCTTTGACTAACACATGTCCATCTTCTCCTTTTATAAACTTCCCGCCTCCTAGGTCCTGCCTCTTTCGATCCCTAGCTTTGGCAATCTTGAACATATTATCTTCTTCTTTTGCTGGCAGAAATGTCCATCCGAGGTGTAAGTCTTTTGCAAGTTGCCTTGAACCCTTTCTCTTTATTGGACCAGCAAGAAATCTCCCATATTATTCCCTTTGATGTTTCTTGTAAGCAGGTTGGCGTTCTCTCCTTGATTGGTTGATCTTTGAGGCTGATTTTGCAAGTGGGTCAAGTTGTGTGTCTTCAGCACATGCCAGACTATTCCACGTCATTTCGGTTTCTTCCAATCATATGTTGCCAATATTTTCTTCATCAATATTGTAGACAATTAAACAAACTTCAATTTTGGCTTTTGAAGCATTTGATTTGGAGTTGGGAGGAAGGAGATATGACGTGTTTAATGTTCAGCTGCTTCCGGGTGGTCCTTCAAGCAGACAGATGATCAGCAACTTCATCTTCCATGAGATATTTAAACCTGATAAAGTCATTTTCTGAAGATGTTCTAAACATCAAAGTTGTAGCTTGGTCTCTTATGTTGAATCTCAAATTGGAGTTAGGTCAAGCGGAGATGGGGTTGTAGAGATATGGGTGAAAAACCAACAGTTGTGTCAAGATGCCTTCTTGCCAAACCTATTTTAGCTTTATGTTTGAACTTTGTCTCGATTTCAATCATGCTTCCTTGACCTAAAAAGAGTTGAAACACATACAAACAACATATAAAACATGTCCTAAGATATGCTAGACTTAATGAGACATATACTTATAGATATGAAAGTCAGATGACCCCGAAAAGCTCATACAAGTACTAGATGCCCTAAAGACCTAACAATGCAATGTTCACATGCGTTGTTGATGCTCATGGGAGTGCATCATTCGGTTCCCCTTTGAAAGGATTCGTCCTTGAATTTAAACATGTGAAAGGGATAGGTTTCAAGGATGTACACATATGTTCAACTCCACTGGGATCAAAGAATAAGATGATAAAGCAGTAGGGTGAAGATGAGATACACTGGAGCACCCTTATCTTCTCAAAGAAAAAGAATAAGGTGTGTAAATGTTTCCTAATATGTTTATGATGTACCAAAAGTAAAGTTTCAAACATTATGCACCAGGAACATCCAAACAAGTAAAGTAACATCCAAATGACATATCACAACATGTTTATATCAAATGGACGTGCCATACGTTCATGTGCAATTTTTATACCAAACGTAACGAATAAGATGTCAGCTTCTTGAGTGTATTGAACTAGATTAAAGTCAATTAATGTTTCCTTAGCATCAACTTTGACTTCATCTAAGGTGAATACAGTAAGCAATTCGTTAACTAGATCATCCAATGTTTTATGTTCCAACGTAGCGGAATTTTTTCAATGTATGCATTTTCATGTTCTACATGAAGTAGACTATCTGATTCTGCTAGCAACTCATCATATAAATCTAGTTTAACAACCTTCATGTCATTCTCATTCTCATGCTTAATATTGAAGTTCAAATTAAGCACACTTACATCAATGTCATCGACAATTTGTTCCAAATGAAATTGACTTTCTAACCCAATTGTAAGCATCTTAGTTTCATGCAAATCATGCAAAGGGATTTCAGTTTTATGCATGTCTATGTTTAAAAAAAGTTCAGACAAAGTGTTATCAAGTTAACAATTCTGAAGTGCATGAGAATTAACTTCAATATCAACTATAGATACATCTATAACACTTTGTAAATCAGGTTGTAAATGTTCAATAACATCTACATGTAACTCTTCACAAGCGTAAGTTGTTTGATAAAAAGAAACACCAGGCACTTCAGCAGATACGTTAAAGTTTTCATGCTTGTTTACTTCACGTAAATCTTGGACACTAGAATCAATACTTAATGTAGGTAAATCATGCTCAAACTCAGTTTGCAAATCAAGTTCACACTCCTCATTTTGATGTATGGTTGTAGCATGTGTTCAACGTTAGATTTGTGCAAATCTTTAGGTTCTTGAGCTTTTAGTGCAAAGAGAATAGATTCAGATTCTTTCAAGGCTCTCTTAATGTCGTTGCATCTTGATTGCACATCTCTTAGCTTATTATATCTTTGCAAATCAGTTTGTATCGATAAATCTTTTTCAAACATGGCTCTAAGTGATGAAAATGTTTCTTTTAACATGCAGTCGGCAATCTCTTTATCTAATCCGACAATGAACCTAATCATGCTTAATTCCTCAAATTTGTTCATGTTAGCATAATATAAGTCGTTTAACATATCATTATAGTATGCTGTAATACATTTCTAACGCTGAGGAATGGTTTGATACTTGGGAGTTTTACACTTCCAATATCTTGCCCATAGACCATTTGTATGTCTAAAGGAGCACATGCATTTGTTAAGTTCATCGAAGTCATGTCTATGGCACTCAGCTCCCCAAATGGTCCTAAGATCTTGTCCAACCTAAATTTAAACAAGAACAAAAAACTAACACAAAGACAGAAGAGAGTGTTACGTTAGTCCAAACAGCTGTTTGTCCTCTCTCACTTGTGTATATGTCGACTCAATTTTGCTTGTATTCTTGTAGAATCTCAAGTTAAAGCCAATCAAAACAATCAACCAATGAATGTATATCCAAATGCTTCCTCAATCACAAACATTTACATAAGGCTTTTCACTTCCACACAATACCAAATGAATAAACACCAAACTTGGACTATCTAAGGTTCAAAAAAGATAGAAACCAATAATCATGTTGTAGGCTGAATCAAAAAAAGCTAAGGTTTGCTGTAGGCAATCCTTAACTTACTTTAACCCTTATGCAACTCAAATGAATGTAAGAAGTGAAGATAGATGCAACCAAGTGTTCAAGGTATAGCTTCGGTTCTCTTGGAGCAAATGTACCCGTGAGGTAGTAAGGAACTTTTTCTTTTCTTTTCCTTGATGATAATTTTTCTAAACATTCCCTTTTGAATTTGATTTAGGAAGGAATGGTCTTTCTTTTTCTGGCTTTTTGGTACAACTTGGTATAATTTCAGCTAGGCCAATGTAGAGATGGGATGTTTTTGTTTGGCCTTCTTTTGTTTGTAACTCTCGGTTCTTGGCTCAAAGTGAACAAAATATAGCTTTCTTTTGGAACAAGATGGTTAGGCAGACTTGAACACTCAATATGCAATGTAAATTTACAATTACAAACAAGCAAGTACACACAAAGTCTTAATTGCAAGCTAAGAGCTTCGATTGCAACAAGATGATAATAAGACTTTGGTAGCTTTCTTAGCTTTGGACTGAATATTAATGTGGCTGGAAACCACAACTAATCAAAGATCTTAAGTCCAGAAAGTGTAAACATATAAGAGATTTGTAATCCAACAAACCAGCAGTCTTTATCATTTCTTTCCCCAAATGGGTTCAGCTTGCTCAACTTGTATGATGCAACGCGGAATCAAGAAAAACAGATTTTTGTTTTTGTTTTGAGTTTATGACGCAAATGAGAATCAAGAGAACACACTTCTACAACACTTGTTTTGGACTTCAGTTTCTACATTAGGAATCAAAACACCAATTTTTTTTTGAGGATTTTTTGACTTAGAGAATGAGAAAACTAAATGTATGACACAACAATGATATTCAATCTCTTTAAGGGTAGATTGAATGACACTTTAGACAACAACAAGAAGTTCAACCAAAAATCGGACAGAATTTAAGGATAAGGGAGTTAAAGTGTAACATTCGCTCTGATACCACTTAATGCATGCACAGGAGTCTCTCATTCATCTTATGCATGACTAGAACACGAAGGGGGACCTTCATTTGACTCCAAAGATGGCTTAGAACAGTTGAGGAATGAAGCAAAACAGATCCAAGTAGTCCAACAATCTCCTATAACCATTCTGTTTGTAGCCGCTGGGTGTGAACCAAACTTCACAAGTAATATGAACTAATTTAAGCAAGAATTAACCTCCCTAAATGATATACCTCCCAAGTACATGAAGCATACAATCAAGACGGTTAAGGTCTTAAAGGGAATCAAACATTGATTCAAAGGAAACAAGACAAAGTCTTGAAGGAAAAAAGCTAGCTCTCGGCTGGAGTTGTAAAATGAAGAAATTGGCTGTTCTTTTACATGGGAAGCTGGGCTATTTATAGGCTAACTCTAAGTAAACAAATATCAACCTAACTAATAGCCAATGAAATCAGTGGCTGAAAAAATTAAGTTTGAACAAAGTTACAAGGAAAGAAATTCTGTTTGCTGGCAGAAATGTCCATCCGAGGTGTAAGTCTTTTGCAAGTTGTCTTGAAGCCTTTCTCCTCATTGGACCAGCCATAAATCTCCCATATTATTCCCTTTGATGTTCCTTGTATGCAGATTTGCGTTCTCTCCATGATTGGTTGAGCTTTGAGGCTGATTTTGCAAGTGGGTCAAGTTGTGTGTCTTCAGCACACGCCATATTATTCTACGTCATTTGGGTTCCTTGAAATCATATTTTGCCAATCTAGTCCTCATAAATATTGTAGAAAATTGAAAGAACTTCAATTTTGGCTTTTGAATCATTTGATTTGGAGTTGGGAGGAAAGAGATATGACGTGTTTAATGTTCAGATGCTTCCGGGTGGTCCTTCAAGCAGGTAGTTGATCAACAACTTCATCTTTCATGCGATATTTGAACCTGATAAATTCATTTGCTGAAGATGTGCTAAACATCAAAGTTGTATCTCGGTCTCTTATGTTGAATCTCCAATTCGATTCAGGTCAACCGGAGTTGTGTTGTGGAGATATGGGTGAAACACCAACAGTGTGTCAAGCTGCCTTCTTGCCAAACCTATTTCAGCTTTAGGTTTGAACATTGTCTCGATTCCAATCATGCTTCTTTGACCTAAAAACAGTTCAAAAACATACAAACAACATATACAATAAGTCCTAAGATATGCTAAACTTAATGAGACATATACTTGTACATATGAAAGTCAGATGACCCCTAAAAGCTAATACAGTTACTATATGCTCTAAAGACCTAACAATGCAATGTTGACATGTGTTGTTGATACCTCATGAGAGTGCATCACCCTCCAAAATAGTGAAGCGAAGCGTGGATCTCTATCACATACATTGCTGACTAGTGTCCCATGCAAACTCACGATATCATCTACTCACCAGCTTCTCCATAGATGCCTAGATCGACATGGGTTGGAATTGTTTTGATTTAGTGAGTCGATCAACGATTACCCATATCATATCGTAACCACTACGAGTCTTCGGAAGTCCGGTAACAAAGTCCATCGTGATATGCTCCGACTTTCATTCCGAAATCTCTAATAGTTGTAATAGTCCGGCAGGTCTCTGATGCTCCGCTTTAACTTGCTGACAAGTATGGCACCTCTCCACAAACTTTGCAATCTGTAGCTTCATGCCGTTCCACCACTGTAGCGCCCCGCATCCCGGCCTAGCCGGAACCGGTGCACCCGCCGTACTTCACTAAGGAGAGTACCAGGCGTCGATCCGTAACGTATCGTAATCCATGATAAAATGCATAGATTTTCGTGCTCTTACGTCATCAAGTAAGCAAAACAGTGGCAGAATAAACTACTAATTTAAAACATCCACAAGATCATTCTTAGTTTTACATCCCAATTCAAAAGTATCGAAATTCCCAAAGGTGAATGTTTCCCATCACAATTACAAAATCAGTCATTAATCACCACCAGCATGCCAATTCACCTAATCCGCCCATCTTTCGCTGCACTCACGGGTAGGGAACCCTAGGTTCATCCTCGTTCCACTCTACCTTGTCCCCTGCAGTCTCTGGGAAGAAAAATAGGGGGTGAGTGACAAAGTCACCAGCAAGTATACTATAATAATTGAGAATTAAATGGAAAGTACATACAAGAACGGAACCCCAAAAATTTCGGTTTAGAAACATACGTGTCCTCCATTCAATACCCGATGGTGATCAACACTTAATGCATCAAGATCATAACTTAAGCAAGAGCATCACTTATTTAAGAACGTAACAATAAAAGACCACAACTTTCATAAGTTCAGAACATATCAAGGATCATCACTTAATAAGATCCTAACTTAGGAACTACCAAGTTATAACATCTTAGTCTAAGTATCATGTGTCACTACACGATGACTCAATAAACGTGACATGCATACATATGTACGTGTGATGCATCATGATAAAAATGAGAATATGATCTTTCATGCTTTTCTTTCAAATCATCATCGTCAGAAAACAATAGAGTGTTCAGATCTATCTTCCCGGATCTGAGGCGGTCACGTCTCCCCTTCGAATCTATTATTCTCGGATTCAGAACGGTAACATCATCACTTATCGGGTCTATTCTCTTCGAGCCCGAACGGTCCATATCAGGTCTATTCTCTCCGGGCCTGAACGGTCCATATCATCAGATCAATTAACCCCGGATCTGGGCGGGTCCTTACTGGCCAGGAACATACGCACACGGTACCGGTGGGAAGCGTTCTTTGTAAAACAGAAACCTTTCTTTAAAACGCTTTTCATCTTTCGTTCGCATAAAACCAATGCCATAAATCATGTAAGTGACGATGATGCAATGCATGACATGTATTATGCAAACCATGACATAATGCGCTACATATACACATATGTACAACTCGTCGCTATGCTGGAAAAATTTCCAGCATGATCACTCCTTATATTTGGCCTTAACCCCTTATGGTAAGGCCCACTAACAAATAATGCTCGTCATGCGTATGCATGAAACGCCCTATTTGTTCATAATAAAATTCTCGTGACGATACAAAATGCGTACGACACTTAGTTTAATTAATCACGAAACAAGGCCGCTGAATTTCGGTAATTCAGCGTCCCTTTTCTTTGGTCTTTCATGTAGGCCCAATAAACCTCTTTTAATTTGGGCCAGCTTTGAAAACTTATCATAACATTCTATTAATTGGTGATTGTAAGCCCAAGTCAAATAAATAGCCTAAGTCCATTCGATTAAGGCCTTATAATAAGTTCCTCAATTCTGCCCAAAATCTCACATTAGTGACGCCCACTTATTTATGGTGTTTACCCTTCAATTAGTCGTTCTAAAAATAAGTGGTTTACATAGATGGGTTCACCTATGTCTTAAGTAGTTGTTAAATAAATTTCGCGGATTTATAATATCGTTAAAGGTATCATTTCTTTTTCCTAAAACCGCTACATGCAGATTTCTGGATTGACTGATTTTACTATAAGTTTTAGTGAGACCACACCGTAACTCCTTTTTCAGAAATTCCAACTCTCAAGATTAGTAGACACCTCAAGCTAGCCTCCTATCAAAAATTAGCCCGATTTCATATTCCTAAGGTCTATTTCCTGGTTGCTCATTATGTCACATAAAATCTGTCTGGCCCAGTAAAATTTTCCAACATGACCAGTTTTAGTAACAATTTCACTAAAAATAATTCGTAACTCCTTTTAACAAAATTCCAACTCTCACATCTAATATACACATAAGGCTAGTGTTATACCAGAAATCAATTAAATTGAATGTCCCTAAGGTCTTTTTTCGGGTCTCACAAAACAGCCTAAAATCTGTCCTGCTCCGGTAATTTCCTAGCTTGTCACATTTCCTTATTAAACGGCCCTAACTTGCATTGTTTGTCATAAACCCTTTATTAAACGTCAAAATTACTCTTTTATGAGGAATTTACAGATTTAACACGCTACAAACATCATATGCAATCTCTTACAAAACAGTTTGTACACCACATACATCATCCTTTAGCTAAGCATACCACATTTCCATACGCACCCTAGTCACCAACAGCCCATTTAGATACATGCAAGGCAAAATAATATACCTACAAGGAACATGTTAAGCTTAACACACAAAAGCATAATCTTGTCTCCACTTTACCCCATAATTTATCATTTCATGCAAAACCACCCCTATTTCTTTAACCCCTTCCACCGTATGTCCCATCCATGGAAAAGAAGGGATCTTTAGCATGTTCGTCTTAGGTTATCACATAATAGTGCTTAAAACCAATAAAGAATCCATCTTTAAGCAAGAACTCACACATATAATCCATTTAACCCTTAGGCCGAAAGTTTATGCATCAAAGCTTAGCATATCACAACTAAGATTTGTTGAGAAATATGTTTGGATAAATTTCAAAGTCATGATTTTAAGTGGTGAATACTTAAAAGTGTCACACATGGTGTTAAAAGTTGAAAAAGTTGAAAAAGTTGACATCGATCTCTCAGATTATTGCATATCGATCGATCTATGTACATAGATCTCTCACATCGATCGATCTATGTAAGGCAGAAAACTTTAAGACCTTTCTGTGAGACATCAATCTCTAAACCTGAGACACATCGATCGATCGATGTACATCGAACTCTCACTTCGATCGATCGATGTAGGTCAGAGGCAAACGCTGAAACTTTTTATGAGACATTGATCTCTGAAGCTAAGGGACTTCGATCGATCAATGTCTAGGGTTTTTAAAAATAATTTTCTAAAATGTGATAAAATGGTTGTTTTCATTTGTATAAAATTTATACATGCTAATTATGTGCTTATTATGTGTTTTTGGTGATTATTATTGCCTTGTGACTAACATGTCTCGGAAGTTTCTACAACTTACCAAAAAGGGCAAAATTGGTATTTTGAGTTTTGTAGGAACATCACATGATGAAAATATTTCAAGGATGTATTCTCAATCCTATTTATCATGACAAAGGTGATATCATGAGTATTTATGACCATCCGGGTCATTTCTGGAGTTTTCATATACCAGGGGTATTTTGGTCATTTTACCCCTGAGAGTATTTTTGGCATTTTCACTCAAGCAATCTCTTGAGCATATTATTATCTTCATTCTGTAGCTGTGTTATTATTATTTTGAAGATAATATGGCGATCTTATATCTTATTCTCTCAACCGATGATATTATTGACTATAGCTGGATATGTGACGATTTGAGATGTCACATTCCATTTTTTTTCTTGAAGACCCTCTTATATATGTTATAAGAGGATATTTATCATCATTATTCAAAGATATTAAAGGTGTCAAAGGTGTGGAAATGTTCTTGACATATAAGAAGAAATATTGGGGAATTTCGGTGTTACACGTTGACATAATCTTGTCAATTGTTATCTATTTATTTCTTCTTCAAAAATCTGAGTTTCTATACATATATGTATGCTTAAAAACATGCATATTCATCTGGATATGATGCGGAATTCATTTTGTGAGTTGGAGACAAGTGGACCAACTAAAAAGGAGCTAATTGGCAAAATTGCCAACTTGGAATTTTCTAAATATAGCCAACGGCTATATGCCTTTTCTTGGCAGATTTTTTGAGTCAAATTGAAGACTTCACATGCCCTATTGTTGTGCTTTGATTTGAAGATATTTTTGTGGTATTATCCTTTCTTTTATTATCAACAATTTACAAAAGAAAATCAAAGTTTTTTTTTTGGAAATGTTGACTAAGTAGCCAACGGCTACTACATCCAAGTAGGGCTGTTTTGTGTTTGAAATCTTCAAATGCCCACATGCCTATTATCTTGCCAAAGAGTTGAAAAGATGATGGAGTTGTTTTGGCTATATTATCTTCACATTTTCAAGATAATTCCAAGTCATTTCTTGGAGCTAATTTTCGGCCAAATGGAGTTGCCAAGGTGGACCAATTATGTTGTCTTATTTTGCCAAGTGTACAAGGCCAACCAATGATGAGAAGACATTTGGACTTGATGATGAAGATGGTGACACATGTGCATTCTTATCTTCAAGGCTCAAATCACACTATAAATAGAGGCAATGGTGAAGAAGATGAAACACACTTGAAGCTCACAAGCATTTGTTGAATTGTCTAGCTTTCATCTTCATCTTCTTGTTGTTATTGTTTTATTCATTGTAGCAAAGGAGTTCTTGTTGTATTGTGGTGAGCTACAAGCCTCTTGAGCTTCATTTGTAAGATTGATTAGCCATCTTTATAAGGCTACATCAATAGGTGTTAGAGGAGTTGCAACTAAGTGTTGCTTAGAAGGTGATTATCTAAGTCTTGAGTAGGGTTGGTGTATAACCCAAGGATCAAGCTTCGCTCTTGTTGTAAGGTGTTCATTTCATAGTAAAATCCAAGGAAAGGTGTTTCTTGGGACTGGAGTAGGTCATATTGACCGAACTAGGATAAATCCTCGGTGTTCTTCTCTTGTTTCTTTATTTCTGTTTTCTGCCCTTTTTTGACTGTAGTTTTCACCCAAATTCTCACAATTTGAAAAAATAGCTAAACATTTTCAAAATTCGTGATTTTTGGTAAAATTATACGTCAGACTGTTAGCTTTCATTTGCAACAAAAATCACTTGATTTGAGCAAGGAAAAGTTAGTCTTTCAGTCATTGTAAGATAACTGCTCCAATCTAGCTGCAATCTGACCAGTTTTGAGAAAATTTAAATTCTGTATTTTTCAAGAATTTTTTGAGGTCAGGGCCTTTTGTAAAATTTATCTACACATCCTAAGGAATATTTTGATATAAAGATCAACCTTTTTGGTTGAGTATTCAAAGAGAAACACGTTTTGCAAAATCAGCAACATTCTGTCCAATTCTGTCCAGATTGACTATCTGAATCTTTTTATTTGTTTGAAGGGTCAAAAGATCTTATTTTTGTCTGATTTTTGTACCGAGTCTTGTTAACTCATTCTATTACATCTCCTGTCCTGTTAACAGTGAAAACTCCCTCGCAGTGAGACTTCCTTCAGTGAGAATCTCAGTGTGAAGGAAGCGAGTGGAATACTTGAAACGAGCATGGGAGCGAGCGGAGTACTTGGAGCGAGATAGTTCCATTATGGAAAGTTTCAGAATTTTTGGAGTTGTGTACAATTATTTGTGAATTTTTGAAAAACGGGTTCTGAATCTGAGGTGGTCTCAGATTCTGTTTTCAAAGGGGATTTTAACAAAGGGTTGTAGTGTAATTTCTGCTAACCACTATTCACCCCCTCCCTCTAGTGGTGTCTATTGCAGGTGCACAGTCCAACATTTGGTATCAGAGCTAGACCAACACCACTCAAAAGAGGCAAGATTCAACACCGTACGAACAATACAAGGCCAAGAAACAACAATTCATTATATACTGCTTGTTTCAAATCCAAGGTATATTCAATGGCTATTGTTTCTCACAAAGGTGAGTTAGAAGGTATGTCTACACAAAGTCCTCCTCTTTTTGATGGCAATAATTTTGTTCATTGGAAACTAAGAATGAGGCTATTCTTAATGGCTATAGACATCGATTTATGGTCTATAGTTGAAGATGGGCCGTACATTCCAATGAAAGTTGTACAAGTTAGTGGAGTAACTCAAGAGGTTGAAAAATATAAAAGTGAATGGTCATCGGATGATAAAAGGAAAATTTCCATGAATGCTAAAGCTATGCAATTACTCTTGAATGGGCTTACAACTTCTGAAGCAGGATACGTGTCAAATTGCACAAGCGCACACGACATGTGGAAATCACTTGTATTAAAGAATGAAGGTACTAGTGGTGTTAAAGAGTCAAAAATAAACATGCTTATGACTGAATTAGAGACTTTCAAAATGTTGTCGAACGAATCCATAACATCTATGGATTTGAGGATTACTAATATTTTCAATGCCCTTGACGCTTTAGGGAAGTCATTTTCGAACAGTGAAAAGGTTCAAAAGGTGCTACGAAGCCTCCCTGCAAAATGGGATCCAAAGGTGACGGCAATCGAGGAGACAAAGTCAATCACTATGATGGATGAATTGATCGGATCTCTTAAAGTTTACGAGGTTAAATTAAACCAACGAAAGTCTGAATCGTCTAAGTCATCCGGTAAGTCAATAGCTTTCAAAACAACCGAAACACATGCTAGTAACGATGATAGTAATAGTGATACTGAATTAGACGATGACTTGATATTGCTAGCTAGAAAACTTAGAAAGTTTTTCAAACGTCCAAATAGGAATAGACAACGTAATTCTTCTTCTTCTTCTTTTTCTCAATCTAAGAAAAATAACACAAACAAATGGTATAATAAAGAATTAAAGTGTTATGAATGCGGTCAAAAAGGACATATTTCATACGATTGTCCAACAAAGAAAAATAATAATAACAACAACAATAATAAACAAGCCAAGGACAAGGAGACACAAATGACAAAGCCAAAGGAGTCTAAGGGAAGAAAAGGGAAACGAGCAATGAAGGTGAGCACATGGAGCGACTCATCCGACTCAGAATCCGAAACTGAGGAAGCTCAAGTCTGCTTCGTATCCAACGAGGTATGTTCTTCTTCTGATAGTGATTCTGATAGTGACATGACATTTGATGAAATGTATGAAGAATTCCTAAGAATGCATGCTCACTGTAAGAGGCTCTCTAAAGAAAAGAAGAAACTAGTTGAAGAAAATCACAAGTTGAAGACGTCCAACTTGGAATTTTGCGATCAACTAGAATCTCTTAAACAAGAGTCTACTAATACTCTTGATTCTTTAGAGAATAAAATTGAATCATATAGGAAAGATGAACAAAAGTTACAAATGGAAAATAAAATGTTAAAATCCAAGTTAGAAAGTTGTGAAAATGAAATAGTGCAACTTAAATCTTCTAAATTTACCTTAGAAAAAATGACAGAACAATTTAAATCTGGTGAAAATATGTTAGATACACTTATATCATCACAAAAGTATGGAAATGATAAAAGTGAATTGGGATATAAAGAAGAAGATGACAAATCAGATAAAAAGTCTAAGTTTGTATCAGCAACTACGAAACAACCTTATAAAGTTATAAAAACAAATTTGCCTGCTAAATCTTCTTCTACTCCTTCTTCTACTTATTCAAAGATAAAGATGCAGCATGCACCCATAAAAACACACACGCATAACTATACATCTAGGCCAAACTTTGAATCTAGACAACCTAGAAATTATGCCTATATGTATACAAATGCAACGAGACATAATAAAATGCATTCAACATATTATGAACCTAAGTATAGGCAACACTCTTATAAGTCTTATAGAAATGCCTATGAACACACTTATACTGCGCCATATAAGAAACAAATTCACATGCCTTATACACATCATAAATCTCGGCCATCCTATAATGATTATCAACCATGACACAACATGTATAACAATGCATCTTCACTTATGAGGAATAATCATCTATATGCTTATCCTTCTTATTTTAACCATGCTAAAAATGTGCCTAAAAGGTATGTTCAAGTTTGGATACCTAAGGGTTATCTAAACAAGAATAATGCCCCTAACATTCAAGGACCCAAATAAAGGGTACCTTAAACTTTGTCTCCATTGTAGGAACAACGCAAGGAATACAAGAAGGAGGCAAAGTCAAAGAATCTAAAAACCAAATGGTTTTTAGATAGTGGATGTTCAAGGCATATGACAGGGAACCCCAAATTATTCACGGAACTTGAACATATTGATGGTGGAAAGGTGACATTCAGTGACAACAACAAAGGAAAAGTTGTTGGAAGAGGAACAATCGAGGACCCTAACACATTTCAAATATGAAATGTGTTATTAGTAAGCAATCTATCCTATAATTTACTTAGTATTTCTCAACTTATAGATTGTGGTTATAATGTCTCCTTTCTTCCCAATTCTTGTGATATAATAAATAAAAAGGGAGAGATAGTATTAAAAGGAAATAGAGATGGTAATATTTATGCTCTTACCTTAGATAACATGTTAGATGCTAAGGTTAAGTGTCTAATATCATATGAATTAGATGTGAATTTATGGCATAGAAGATTAGGCCATATAGGAATTTCAACCATTAGGAAATTATCTAAAAAGAATTTAATTAGAGGTATGCCTAAGTTAGACTTAGATAATTTTCAAATGTGTAAAACATGTATTAAGGGAAAACATATTAAAGAAACTTTAAAACCGAAACATGAAGTGATTACTAGTCATGTACTAGAATTGCTTCACTTAGACTTATTTGGTCCAAGTAGAACAAGAAGTCTAGGTGGACACTACTATGTGTGTGTCATAGTAGATGATTACTCACGCTATACATGGACATTGTTCTTAACACACAAAGACGATGCTCCTTTAGCAATCGAAACCCTTATCAAGCAACTTGAAAACATTTACGAAGAAAATGTCAAAATAATTAGAAGTGATAGAGGTGGAGAATTTAAAAATAAAGACGTAATCAAATTTTGTGAACTACATGGAATAAAACATGAATTCTCACCACCTAGAACACCACAATTCAATGGAGTTGTTGAACGTAAAAATAGAACCATTCAAGAAGTTGCTAGGACAATGCTGTGTGAAAATAAATTACCTAAATATTTATGGGCTGAAGCTGTTAGTTGTGCATGTTATATTATAAATAGGCTTACTATTAGAAAGAAACTAAATAAAACACCATATGAATTGCTAAACAATAGACTACCAAAAATAGATTATCTTAGAGTATTTGGATGTAAATGTTTTGTGTTGAACACTAAGGATAATCTAGATAAATTTGAACAAAAGTCTATTGAATGCATATTTGTTGGGTATTCAACTAACTCAAGAGCATATAGGTGTGATAATCCTGCATCTAGAAAGATAATTGAATCCATACATGTTAAATTCAATGAAAATGCATGCATTGAAGTTAGTAATAAACATCAACATAAACAAGAAACAAATGTTGAAAATATGTTTGATGATGAGTTAATACTTGAGCCTGTACTTGATCATCTAGAACCAACTCCCCCTGAACAAGACATGCATGAACCCTTAGATGATATAAATGAAGAAACTTTGCAATTGGAAGATAATGTAACTAATGATCCAATTATATATGATAATGTTCACACTAATGAAACATTTGAACGAAATGAGGGTGAACCTAGTCGATCTAGGTATTGGTGGCACCCTAGAGAATTAATCATTGGGGATCCAAGTGTTGGGGTTAGAACATGTAGAAATATAAGTCAACTTGAAGGACATAGCTTAATCTCACAATTAGAACCTACGAATGTAAAGGAAGCCTTAGGTGATATATCTTGGATAGAAGCTATGCATGAGGAATTAAATCAATTCACAAGGAACAATGTGTGGGACTTAGTACCTAAACCTGAAGACAAGTCTATCATAGGAATTAAATGGGTCTTTAGGAATAAGATGGACGAACAAGGAAACATTACAAGAAATAAGGCTAGACTAGTCGCACAATGTTATAATCAACAAGAAGGAATAGATTATGAAGAAACCTTTGCACCTGTTGCACGACTAGAAGCAATTAGATTGTTACTTGCGATTGCAAGTCTAAGTAATATTAAACTCTTCTAAATGGATGTCAAGAGTGCGTTCTTGAATGGATACATCCAAGAAGAGGTGTTTGTCAAACAACCCCCTTGTAGCGCCCCGTCCCGAACCCTAGGGTAAGAACCGGTACGCCCGCCGTATTCCACTAAGGAATATACAAGGCGTCTGTACGAATCCCTACACTTATCAAAACGACAGAATATTCAATTGCGAAAGCGAAATAAATCAATTCAAAACCCTATATCGAAAGTAAAATCCCCAAATCATATATAGTCAAACTCAAGTCATAATCCCTTAAACGACATCGTAAAGTAACTAAATAAGAAATCCCTAAGCTATGTCCTCAAATGAAATAATAAATAAAATAAAACTTCCTTAATTCTTGATCCTCAATCTCCAACAGTCTCTACGTGTCCCAATGTGCCCATTCAGAGTCCTCTCCAACCCATATGTAATCATACCCTGAATCCTCTGCAGTAAAACAAAACGAACGGTGTGAGCGACAAAAAGTCACTCAGTAGGTACCCTGCCTGCATCGGCCATGTGAGATCATACATGCTAGGACAGCAGTGAAATACATATACGTACTGTAATATGAAAATAGACTGTCTCCGTTTTCACAAATACGTATAACGGTCAGAACTTTTTAAACAATGTATAACAGTCATTTATACGTTCATAACTTTTTAAAACAACGTATAACGGTCATAACTTCTTAAAACAATCAAGCACATAATCATGCAGAATGAGCGTGAAATGCAATGTCACATACATGATGCATGATAAACCTACCTTCTCAGAACATTCATCTAATCGTGCAATGCATGACCCCAGGTCCTAACAGAACAGAACGGAACGGAACAGATCAGATATGCGACTTACGTCTCGCATATCCTAACAGAACAAAACGGAATAGAATAGAACATATCATATATGCAATGTCGTGATGCATGAATGCACAGAAATCACATTCAGAATCTTCATTTACTTTTCTTTTCCCTTTCCTTTCACCCTCAACTTCGTCCCAGACCCTTCTCCCTTTAATAATTTTTTCCCTTTTTCTATTTTTCTTTTTTCTTTTTTTCCCTATTTTTCCTTTTTCTATTCCCCTTTTCCTGCGTCACTTTCCTTCCCCCCCAACTTCTTTGATTTCCATGCGATTCCTCCACCCTTCAGATTCCAAACTCAATTCCCCACCCCCAGCCGACACCTCCCTCAACCCCCCAACTCCTTCGCCTCCTCCCCAACAGCCCCAGCACCATTCTTCCCCCCCTTCCTGACCGCAACCCCCTCCCTCAGCACCCCTCTCCCCAAGCGCACTTCCCCCAACCGCCTCCCCTGACCAGCGCACCCCCCTCACCCTTGTTTCTCCATCCGGCAGCACGTGGTCATAGCCCACCACCACCGGCCACACGCTGCCGGCACAAACACTTCTTCCTATGATTCCGGTATTCACACGCACATCAAAAATCAAATCTTTTTCGAGTTTTTATACGAAAATAGCATCATACATCTATATACATATACGATCATATATACGGACATACAATTCATCACATATACATATAATCTAATAATCAAGCATCTATACAATCACAAATACTAATGCACGATCTCGTTTTCATAGAGAAATTAAAGAATATCGTTTTTGCATTCAACGGATGTTAAGGGGGCATCTACCTGGTATTTGAAAAAACGTTGAAGAGCATGATCGAGTGGTGGTATTTCTCCATAAAAGAGGCGGCCCTGATTGGAAGCAAGAAGCGTCGTTGCTTCTCTTATCTATGCGGCGCACGTCTAGTGAGAGGAGGAGGAGAAGTTTAAATAGAAATTTGATTAGGGTTTAGGGAAAATTTTCCTAATCAAATTAGGTTTTCTAATTACTTAGGCCCAATTGACCTTTTTACCCTTATTTAAAAAAATGGGATATAACATTCTCCCCTCCTTACAAAAAGTTTCGTCCTCGAAACTTGTGTGTTACGTAATCGGTAACTTGGTATAGTCCTACATAATTCATTTACCTCACGGCCGAACTTAGTATCCCTTACGTATTCCGATATGTTACCTATTGCAGTTCCTCGATACAAGACTAAGTCCTCAATTCATTCAGTGTGTATATTTATAATGTAATCTTTAAATCCATCGTCCTCCGCTTGATATATCGTAACCTATTCTTTCTATCGTTCTCGAATCAACCTTAAGGTATCGTCACTATATTGGCTTCATAACTTAATCGTCGGTCTATATCGTACACTTATTTGCTATCATGAGCAACCCTCTAAAATCAGTTTTTAGGTGTAGTACAATCTTTAACTTAACGCCTTGTTCACAAGACTCATCCTTGAAGCTATATGTATTTTTCGGAATACGTTGTACTCTAGTACGATTTAATTTAGCTATCACTAGCATCTCAAAAGATGATCTAGTCCTTATAGGGTTCAGTCCTTACTTAATTCTCTATAATTAGTGGTTACAAACTTCCACTTATACCACTTGATGTGTATCATTCATCTTATTGCAATCACAATACCAGATTCTTAAACTTATCACATAAGATTCATCCCCTAGATAATTAATCATACTAACATCCTTACCCGATACCCTTCCTTAACACAACCAAGTTTTCAAAATCAGTTCTTATATACTTACGAACTAGCTTTATGATCATGCTCTTAATTTCTCAGATATATAGTCAGCAGCCTAGTATACAAAATATGTGTATGGACATATATTTCTTCAAGTTAAAAGAAAAGTAGCTTACGTAGCTATAATTTTGAATATAGCTTTAACTATTTAAAATACTGAACTTTCTAATTTTTTTGTATACACAAAATTCAAAGTATCCCAGATTTGTTTTCGCAACGCGATATCTCAAATGACTATTTTAAAAACGATAATATAACTTTTTCGCAAGACATTTGGTAAAATTGCGTCAAAACAGTTGAAAACTTAATAATGTCAGGTTTTATGAAACAATTTGAATACGATACCTTCCATTTTCAAAAACAGGTATATATTTTGAAAGCTACTTCCTTTTTTTGGCTTCACAAAAATTAAGTAAGTTCATCGCAAGCAGATAAATAACTTCAAAAACATTTAAACGGTTAAACTGCTTGCGATATCGATAGTCGTCAAATTAAATTAATTTTGACTAAAAAGATAGATGTAGCAAAAATGGAAATTTAAAATATTCTGTAAGAAATATATAAGAACACATCGTTTTTGCAAGAACATCAATATTTTAAAAGTTTTCTCCTTTTTCAAGACCGTCAAAAGAATTGAAATGTACTGATTTATAAGTACGAAAACAAACATTAGCCTCGTAAAGTTTAGTAGACTATATAAAGCAATGTGACTTAATAAGGTATTTTCGAAATTAGAATGTCTTTTGAAGTCCCTGTAGAATATAGGTATAAATCGGTGTACGTGCTTATATAAAATATTTATTTGTTAGAGAAATAATAATCCAATATTTCGTATAATTTCTATAATCCATCCTTATTTTCAAAAGAACAACTCGTCTATGTATCGTTTCTTATAAGTCTAACCTTCGCCTACTATGTTAAAATCCCTAACTTAAATTGTCTAATCATGGCATGGCACAATAAATATTTATCGACTTAAGTTGTTCTAATTCACCATGCTTCCGCGCGCCATACCGATCCACCGTACTTCTTTACTTGGTTGCTTCAATTGCTGATTTAACCTTAATTATATCTCACATGCACAAGCAACCGCTATTGGTTCATGTTTACTCTATTTCAATTCAAGTCTACTAGATTCAAACCAAATGTCCCGATGTCAACACTTAACCCACAATTTTGTAATGATATAGTAATCTAAGGCACATATTATAGTCGATTCTTGCATGCCGCTATTGTTCAATACCTCTAATAAGACTAATATCGTGGACCTATTTTGATTGCCCTATATTCAACATCTTAGCCCTAGACTATAGATTCCTTTGTACAATATCTTTAACTAAACTCTAATGATTATAACGCTAATCGTTATTTAGTTTCTATCATTCTGTAAATCATCTCTTAGTATTTATTTTACTATTATAATTCATTTCTTAGTAGCTATGGTCCCAACTTAAACCTAAGCCTGCTCTGATGTTACCGTCCAAGTAGGGATATGGACCCGCTTTACTTTACCCTAATGGTATCGAGTACCGTGTTGCAGCTATGGTAAGGCAGCCCGAGTTACTGCCTGACCTATTAATATGTCAACTAACGTTTGTAGTAGGGTATCCTGGTTAACATTGTAATTCATTCAAATCAATTATATAGTTATTCAACTAGGGTTACTAATATCATATCTTAGAGAGTTATGATCAACCTTAGATAAGGGAGCATTGTATGGAATGTCTTAGATATACGTGTTTCAAAACCGATCGGCTTCTTAAGTTTAAGATCATAACTTATTTCTAGGATCGTCCTTAGCGTCATCATTTCTTAAGTCTAAGATCACGTCTTATTTCCAGATCATAATTAGTACATAATCAACACTTATTACCAAATCAGTACTCATGTCTAAAGTCAACTCTTAATCGAGATCGTTACTTATGTATAAGATCGTGACTTATGTTCAGGATCATCACTTGTAATTGAGATCAGTACCTATGTTCATGATCATCGCTTATGTTCGAATTATCGCTTATGTCTAAGATTGTGACTTAGAGACAGAATCGTAACTTATTTTCTAATATCATGGCCTAATTCTACATTTCCGCCGTGGATCTAGAGCCATGCTCAGAAGATTCTACTGTCGGTACGTAATACCTTTTAAACTCATTCTGCAATTAGATCCAAGTGATCGGCGGTGTCAGTTGTGCTACGCCACCACTCCTAAGGCACGTAATACCTCTTAAACTCATCACTTAGTCTAAATCAAACTTATTCTAAGGTCAAACTTAGTCTCAGATCATAACTTACGTCTAGAATCAAACTTAGTCTCAGATCACAGCTTATGACTAGAATGAAACTTAGTCTAAGATCAAACTTACATCTATGATCGAAACTTAAGTCTATAGTCATCTCTTACGTCTAAGATCATTTCTTAATTCTACGTTTTCCGCAGTAGATCTAGAGCCTTGGGCTCTGATACCACCTGTAGCGCCTCGTCCCGAACCCTAGGGTCAGAACCGGTATGCGCCGTATTCCACTAAAGGATATACAAAGCGTCTGTACGAATCCCTGCACTTATCAAAACGACAGAGTATTCAATTGCGGAAGCGAAATAAATCAATTCAAAACCCTATATCGAAAATAAAATCCCCAAATCATATATAGTCAAACTCAAGTCATAATCCCTTAAACGACATCGTAAAGTAACTAAATAAGAAATCCCTAAGCTATGTCCTCAAATGAAATAATAAATAAAATAAAACTTCCTTAATTCTTGATCCTCAATCTCCAACAGTCTTTACGTGTCTCAATGTGCCCATTCAGAGTCCTCTCCAACCCATATGTAATCATACCCTAAATCCTCGGAAGTAAAACAAAACGAACGGTGTGAGAGACAAAAACGTCACTCAATAGGTACCCTGCCTGCATCGGCCCTATGAGATCATACATGCTAGGACATCAGTGAAATACATATGCGTACTGTAATACGAAAGTAGTCTATCCCCGTTTTCACAAATACTTATAACGGTCAGAACTTTTTAAAACAACGTATAACAGTCATTTATACGTTCATAACTTTTTAAAACAACGTATAACAGTCATAACTTCTTAAAACAATCAAGCACATAATCATGCAGAATGAGCGTGAAATGCAATGTCACATACATGATGCATGATAAATCTACCTTCTCAGAACATTCATCTAATCGTGCAATGCATGACCCCGGGTCCTAACAGAACGGAACAGAACGGAACAGATCAGATATGCGACTTACGTCTCGCATATCCTAACAGAACAGAACGGAACATAACAGAACATATCATATATGCAATGTCGTGATGTATGAATGCACAGAAATCACATTCGAATCTTCATTTACTTTTCTTTTCCCTTTCCTTTTCTTTTTCTTTTTCCTTTCCTTTCATCCTCAGCTTCGTCCCAGACCCTTCTCCCTTTAATAATTTTTTCCCTTTTTCTTTTTTTCTTTTTTCTTTTCTTCCCTATTTTTCCTTTTTCTATTCACCTTTTCCTGCGTCACTTTCCTTCCCCCCAACTTCTTTGACTTACCTGCGATTCCTCCACCCTTCAGATTCCAAACTCAATTCCCCACCCCCAGCCGACACCTCCCTCAACCTCCCCTCCAACTCCTTCGCCTCCTCCCCAACAGACACAGCACCATTCTTCCCCCCCTTTCTGACCGCAACCCCCTCCCTCAGCACCGCTCTACCCAAGCGCACTTCCCCCAACTGCCTCCCCTGACCAGTGCACCCCCCTCACCCTTGTTCGTCCATCCGGCAGCACGTGGTCATAGCCCACCACCACCGGCCACGCGCCGCCGGCACAAACACTTCTTCCTATGATTCCGGTATTCACACGCACATCAAAAATCAAATCTTTTTCGAGTTTGCATACAAAAATAGCATCATACATATATATACATATACGATCATATATACGGACATACAATTCATCACATATACATATAATCTAATAATCAAGCATCTATACAATCACAAATACTAATGCACGATCTCGTTTTCATAGAGAAATTAAAGAATATCGTTTTTGCGTTCAACGGATGTTAAGGGGGCACCTACCTGGTATTTGAAAAGCATTGAAGAGCGTGATCGAGTGGTGGTATTTTTCCCTAAAAGAAGCGGCCCTGATTGGAAGCAAGAAGCGTTGCTGCTTCTCTTATCTATGCGGCGCACGTCTAGTGAGGGGAGGAGGAGAAGTTTAAATAGAAATTTGATTAGGGTTCAGGGAAAATTTTCCTAATCAAATTAGGTTTTCTAATTGCTTAGGCCCAATTGACCTTTTTACCCTTATTTAAAAAAATGGGATATAACAACCCTGGATTCGAAGATCCAAAGAATCCTAACCATGTTTATAAGCTTCAGAAAGCTTATATGGTTTGAAACAAGCTCCAAGAGTTTGGTATGATAGATTTGCAAACTTTCTTATTGCAAATAATTATCAAAGGGGAACCATAGACAACACATTATTCCTAAGAAGAAAAGGTAATGATTTATTAATAGTTCAAATATACGTAGATGATATAATCTTTGGTTCAACCAATCCTACTTTAGTAAAAGATTTCGAAGAAATGTATGAAGTTAGAGTTTGAAATGTCAATGGTAGGAGAGTTGAATTATTTATTAGGACTTCAAATCAAACAAACCCCTCAAGGAATTCATATTAGCCAACTTAAGTATGTAAATGATATGATTAAGAAGTTTGGCTTTGAAAAGTTGAAACCTACAACTACCCCCATGAGTGTTAGTACCAAACTTGATAAGGATGAAAATGGTAAACCTTTTGATGACACTCTCTACAGGTCTATGATTGGATCACTGTTATACTTAACTGCATCAAGACCTGATATCATGTTTATTGTGTGTATGTGTGCTAGGTTTCAATCTTGTCCTAATGTATCACATTACAATACAGTGAAAAAGATCTTTAGATATCTTAAGCATACACCTCACTTAGGATTGTGGTATGATAGAAACGCTAAGTTGGAATTTCACGCATATAGTGATGCTGATTATGGTGGTTGCAAGTTAGATAGAAAATCCACTAGCGGTACATGTCAATTCATAGGAACCAACTTGATCTCTTGGTTTTCTAAAAAGCAAGCTAGTGTAGCTCTTTCTACCACTGAAGCCGAGTATATTGCTTTGAGTTTATGTACTACCCAAATACTTTGGCTTAAATAGCAACTTAGTGATTTTGGCATTAAAATGAATAAGATTCCAATTTTCTGCGATAGCACAAGTGCAATCAATCTTTCTTGGAATCCGGTGCTTCATTCTAAGGCCAAACACATTGAGGTGCGATACCATTTTCTTCGCGATCATGTTCAAAATGAGGATATAGTGATAAACCATATAAGAACTGATCACCAAATCGCCGACATCTTCACTAAACCCCTTAATCAAGCCACTTTTGAAAACTTACGAGCCAAAATAGGAATGATGACTTACGATACCATTGTATAGTTCTATCTTTTGCATGATTTGCAAAATAAAAGGGGAGATAGAATAAGAACATGATTTAGTTTGTAAGTCATGATGAATCATATGCTAAGTTTTAATTGGTATGCTAAGTTTTAATTGGTATAAATTTTGGAGCATAGGTTAAGGGGGAGCAGCAGCATACTATTTAAAAGTTGAAAACATTTGGTTAAATTTTTGGTTATAAATTTTTAGTTATAAGTTGTGACATTAAAATCATGTTAGGTTATTTTGAAAATCATCCAAAAGGGGGAGAATGTTGAGAAATATGTTTGGATAATTTTCAAAGTCATGATTTTAAGTGGTGAATACTTAAAAATGTCACACATGGTGTTAAAAGTTGAAAATTTTGAAAACGTTGACATCGATCTCTCAGGTTGTTGCACATCGATTGATCTATGTACATAGATCTCTCACATCGATCGATCTATGTAAGGCAGAAAAGTTTAAGACCTTTCTGTGAGACATCGATCTCTAAACCTGAGACACATCGATCGATCGATATACATCGAACTCTCACTTCGATCGATCGATGTAGGTCAGAGGCAAACGCTGAAACTTTCTGTGAGACATTGATCTCTGAAGCTAAGGCACTTTGATTGATCGATGTCTAGGGTTTTTAAAAATAATTTTCTAAAATGTTATAAAATGGTTGTTTTCATTTGTACATAATTTATACATGCTCATTATGTGCTTATTATATGTTTTTGGTGATTATTATTGCCTTGTGACTAACGTGTCTCGGAAGTTTCTACAACTTACCAAAAAGGGCAAAATTGGTATTTTGAGTTTTGTAGGAACATCACATGATGAAAATATTTCAAGGATGTATTCTCAATCCTATTTATCATGACAAAGGTGATAACATGAGTATTTATGACCATCCGGGTCATTTCTGGAGTTTTCATATACCAGAGTTATTTTGGTCATTTTACCCCCGAGGGTATTTTTGGTATTTTCACTCAAGGAATCTCTTGAGCATATTATTATCTTCATTCTGGAGCTGTGTTATTATTATTTTGAAGATAATATGGTGATCTTATATCTTATTCTCTCAACCGATGATATTATTGACTATAGCTGGATATGTGACGATTTGAGATGTCACATTCCATTTTTTTTCTTGAAGACCCTCTTATATATGTTATAAGAGGATATTTATCATCATTATTCAAAGATATTAAAGGTGTCAAAGGTGTGGAAATGTTCTTGACATATAAGAAGAAATATTGGGGAATTTCGGTGTTACACGTTGACATAATCTTGTCAATTGTTATCTATTTATTTCTTCTTCAAAAATCTGAGTTTCTATAAAAATATGTATGCTTAAAAACGTGCATATACAGCTGGATATGATGTGGCATTCATTTTGTGAGTTTGAAACAAGTGGACCAACTAAAAAGGAGCTAATTGGCAAAATTGCCAACTTGGAATTTTCTAAATATAGCCAACGGCTATATGCCTTTTCTTGGCAGATTTTTTGAGTCAAATTGAAGACTTCACATGCCCTATTGTTGTGCTTTGATTTGAAGATATTTTTGTGGTATTATCCTTTCTTTTATTATCAACAATTTACAAAAGAAAATCAAAGTTTTTTTTTGGAAATGTTGACTAAGTAGCCAACGGCTACTACATCCAAGTAGGGCTGTTTTGTGTTTGAAATCTTCAAATGCCCACATGCCTATTATCTTGACAAAGAGTTGAGAAGATGATGGAGTTGTTTTGGCTATATTATCTCCATATTTTGAAGATAATTCCAAGTCATTTCTGGGAGCTAATTTTCGGCCAAATGGAGTTGCCAAGGTGGACCAATTATGTTGTCTTATTTTGCCAAGTGTACAAGGCCAACCAATGATGAGAAGACATTTGGACTTGATGATGAAGATGGTGACACATGTGCATTCTTATCTTCAAGGCTCAAATCACACTATAAATAGAGGCAATGGTGAAGAAGATGAAACACACTTGAAACTCACAAGCATTTGTTGAATTGTCTAGCTTTAATCTTCATCTTCTTGTTGTTATTGTTTTATTCATTGTAGCAAAGGTGTTCTTGTTGTATTGTGGTGAGCTACAAGCCTCTTGAGCTTCATTTGTAAGATTGATTAGCCATCTTTATAAGGCTACATCAATAGGTGTTAGAGGAGTTGCAACTAAGTGTTGCTTAGAAGGTGATTATCCAAGTCTTGAGTAGGGTTGGTGTATAACCCAAGGATCAAGCTTCGCTCTTGTTGTAAGGTGTTCATTTCATAGTAAAATCCAAGGAAAGGTGTTTCTTGGGACTGGAGTAGGTCACATTGACCGAACCAGGATAAATCCTCGGTGTTCTTCTCTTGTTTCTTTATTTCTGTTTTCTGCCTGTTTTTGACTGCAGTTTTTACCCAACTTCTCACAATTTGAAAAAATAGCTAAACATTTTCAAAATTCGTGTTTTTTGGTGAAGTTATACTTCAGACTGTTACCTTTCATTTGCAACAAGAATCACTTGATTTGAGCAAGGGAAAGTTAGTCTTTCAGTCATTGTAAGATAACTGCTCCAATCTGACCAATTTTGAGAAAACTTAAATTCTGTAATTTTTCAAGAATGGTTTGAGGTCAGGGCCTTTTGGAAACTTTATCTACACATCCTAAGGAGTGTTTTGATATAAAGATCAACCTTTTTGGTTGAGTATTCAAAGAGAAACACGTTTTGCAAAATCAGCAACATTCTGTCCAATTCTGTCCAGATTGACCATCTGAATCTTTTTATTTGTTTGAATGGCCAAACGATCTTATTTTTATCTGAGTTTTGTACAGAGTCTTTTTAACTCATTGAAGTTCAATTCTGAAAAGTTTCATATTTTTTGGAGTTGTGTACAATTATTTGTGAATTTTTGAAAAATGGGTTCTGAATCTGAGGTGGTCTCAGATTCTGTTTTCAAAGGGGAATTTAACAAAGGGTTGTAGTGTAATTTCTGCTAACCACTATTCACCCCCCCTCTAGTGGTGTCTATTGCAGGTGCACGGTCCAACAAGATTGAATCTTAAGGTTATCTAGCCATTCATGCAAGCACTCTCACATTCAAGCCACAAAAAGTATAGTGTACTTGCCTTTTTTTTTGCTTACTCTTCTTGAAGGATGTTTGGAAGGTTGGAACCTTTCTCCTCTTTTAGGCGTGTACCCCACGGTTTTTGAGAGAAGAAGAGGTCAATAGTTAGTTACTTATCTTCAAGTAAAAGATATATTTAGTAAGGGTTATATGGACTTACCAAAATGAAGCTTGAGTAGTATTCAAGCCTCTCAAGACTAGGATCCACAAAAGCTTGAGATTCTTGAGCCTAGTGACCATTGAAGGTCACGGTTTAGGATAAGAGAGATAAGTGAGCTTCAAGCTAAGTGAAATGTAAAAATTCCCCTTGAATAGTTGAGTATGCACTTGCCTAATTCCTCTTGAGCTTGTATAAATCTTAGGTCTCCTTGGTATACCCTTGGCCGTGTGGTTTAAGGAAGGAGGAAGAGAAGAATATTTCTTGCTCTTGATGTTTGAGTGTTGAGGAAATAGGAGGTTATTCTCTTGTGCTTTTGGAGGGAACCTTTCTTCTTGGCTATGTTGTAGCCGTTGGGGGTAAAGGGAGGGGTTAGGGTTTACCATAGGAATTAACCTTGATTACTTTAGTTAATCAAGGTTAATTTATTACTAACCTTGGTTACTTTAGTCTAATCATAGTTACTTTGGAGCTAACCCAAGTTACTTTATCCAATCATGGTTACCTTAACCTTGGTTTAAATGATAAAGTAACCATGGTAGGATTTAAAAATCCTCCATGGTTAGCCATTAGGTGGCTGGTTGGTTGGGGGTCTTTAATGACCCCCAACCATGTTTTATCCCCATTTATTACTTGCTTTATTTAATTTATTTTTAGTTTCTTTTCCCCTTCTTTCTCTTAAAATGATTAATTTGGAAAAAAAATGTTGAAGTCCTCTTTGGGCTAAGGGCCGAAAGAAAGGAAAAAAAATGTTGGGTTGCAACCAAATTTTCTTGCTATTACCCATACTTGTTCTAAGGCTTATTAGCTTACTTAGAAGATGGCCCTTACAAACTTAAGAAATTCAATTGGGGCCTTCCCTAACCTTGGGGCCGAAACCTTCCAAGCACTTGAAGGTGAATTGGGCCTCTCCTCATGGTCCAATATTCATGCTCGAAAAATATATATACGTATATTACTTTCCGTAACGTAGGCTATAATAATAATCATCGAATAAATTGTAATTGTAATCATATCTTGTCATATATTCTCTTAGATAGATCTCAAGTGCAAAAGGATTCCCTATTTGGCTACAACATCCTCTCCCCCTTATTATAAGTTTCGTCCTCGAAACTTAAAAGTGTTAATCAAAGAGGTGAGGGTACAAGTTCTTCATGCTCTCTTCTACTTCCCAGGTAGATTCATCGACGGAATGGTTCTTCCACTGCACCTTGACCATAGGTATTGATCGTTTCCTTAACACCTTTTCCTTACGATCAATTATTCTTTCCGGTTCTTCCTCATATGTCGTGTCGGCTTCCAGCTTCAAAGGTTGTTCCTTTATGACATGGCTAGGATCGTGCACATACCGACGAAGTTGAGATACATGAAACACATCATGTATTTGAGATAGTGTGGGCGGTAGTGCGAGTCGATAAGCAACTTCCCTGATTCTTTCAAGAACCTCGTTTGGTCCAATAAATCTCGGGCTTAACTTCCCTTTGATACCGAATCTTTTAACTCCTTTTGTCGGCGATATCTTTAAAAACACTTTTTCTCCGATTTGAAATTCTAATGGTTGCCGCTTCTCATCTGCCCAAACCTTGCTTCTATCTTGGGCCGCTTGTAACTTTTGCCTTATGATTCTTATTTTGTTTCGAGTTTGCTCCACTAAGTCGGGTCCAGTAAGAATCTTATCTCTTATTTCATCCCAATAGAGTGGAGAGCGACACTTTCTTCCATAAAGTGCTTCATATGGAGCCATCCCTATGGATCGATGGTAACTATTGTTATAAGAAAATTCTGCCAATTTGAGACTCCGATCCCAGCTTCCCCCAAAATCAAGCACGCAAGATTGCAGCATGTCTTCCAATGTCTGAATGGTTCTTTCCGATTGGCCATCCGTTTGGGGATGAAATGCCGAGCTCATGCGGATCTCAGTGCCCATCGCTTTCTGAAAAGCGGTCCAAAATCGTGATGTGAAGCGAGGGTCGCGGTCACACACGATACTTAGGGGTACTCCATGAAGACTTACAATTTGTTCAACATATACCGTAGCCAATTTCTCCATTGGAGCCTTGATTGTCATAGCCATGAAGTGAGCGGATTTTGTTAGGCGATCCACGACTACCCAAATGGTATCGTATCCGTTCCTTGTTCTGGGTAGGTCCGTAACAAAATCCATAGTAATGTGGTCCCATTTCCATTTGGGAACTTCCAGAGGTTGTAGCAACCCAGTGGGTTTCTGATGTTCCACTTTCACTTTCTGGCAAACGAGGCACTTTTCTACGAATTCCGCAATATGTCTTTTCATGCCATGCCACCAGAATCGTTGCTTCAAATCTTGATACATCTTATTGGCTCCAGGGTGAATAGATAACCGAGAATTGTGGGCTTCCCGAAGAACTTCATTCAGTATGTCTTCGTCATTGGGTACACACAGTCTTTCTCGAAACCACAAACTGTTGTCGTTTCTGACTTTAAACTCTTCGGAGGGTTTCATTCTCACCCGATCCTTTATCTTCTTTAGGGTTTCATCCTTTTCTTGTCCTTCTTTAATTTTGTCTATCAGCGAAGGAATCATCACCAACTTTGCGAGCATGACTTCAATTGAATCAACCTCCTCCAGATCAAATTCTTCCATGTCACGCTGCAAAGGTGGTTGACGCGGATGGCTTGTTTTTCTACTTAATGCGTCAGCTACCTTGTTGGCTTTTCCCGGATGGTACTGAATTGATAGGTCGTAGTCTTTCATTAATTCTAGCCATCTGCGCTGACGCATGTTTAGTTCTTTTTGGGTGAACAGATACTTGAGGCTCTTGTGGTCTGTGAAAATTTCGCACTTTTCACCGTATAGATAGTGCCTCCATATTTTTAGTGCAAAGACTACGACTGCTAATTCGAGGTCATGCACCGGGTAGTTTTGTTCAAAGGGCTTTAACTGTCGGGATGCATACGCAATCACTCGGTCATTCTGCATTAGTACGCATCCCAGCCCGTTCTTAGAGGCATCACTGTATACTACAAAGTTTTCACCAGGAATGGGTTGTGCTAAAACTGGGGCGGAGGTCAGCTTCTTCTTTAATTCAGTAAAACGCTTTTCGCAATCTGAGGTCCATTCAAATTTGGTTTTCTTCTGGGTCAAACGGGTCAGAGGCATAGCGATTCGAGAAAATCCTTCCACAAATTTATGATAGTAACCGGCGAGACCGAAAAAACTTCGTAGCTCTGTAACGTTGGTCGGTCTGGGCCACTCTGTGATTGCCTCGATTTTCTTGGGGTCTACAGATATACCTTCTTCAGATATTACATGTCCCAGAAATGCTACACTTCGTAGCCAGAATTCACATTTACTAAATTTCGCGTACAGTTGTTTTCTCCGTAGAATGTCCAGAACGATCCTTAAATGGTTTGCTTGGGTCTCTTCGTCAGGTGAGTAGATCAATATATCGTAGATGAATACTACAACAAACTTGTCTAGTTGGTCTTGAAAGACTCGATTCATTAGATCCATAAACGATGCGGGGGCGTTGGTCAGTCCGAATAGCATTACTAGAAATTCGTAATGTCCATAACGGGTTCTGAATGCAGTTTTCTGGACGTCCTCAGCCTTGATCTTCAATTGGAAATATCCAGACCGAAGATCAACTTTACTAAAAATCCTCGCCCCCTGCATCATGATACCTTTAGGTAGGGTTTTCAATAGACTCATTACTAAAATAAAGTTTTAATTTGCTTACCCGAAGCTGATCGAACAGATCGTCGATCCTTGGCAATGGGTACGTATTCTTTATAGTGATTTTGTTGAGCTCCCGATAGTCAATACATAACCGCATACTTCCGTCTTTTTCTTGACGAACAGTACCGGAGCTCCTCAAGGTGAAACACTTGGGCGAATAAGTTTCTTTTCCAGCAATTCGTGCAGCTATTCCTTCAGCTCTTTTAGTTCCGCAGGTGTCATTCGGTAGGGAGCCTTTGATATTGGTTCAGCTCCCGGAACCAAGTTGATTTCAAAAGATATCTCCCGGTCCGGAGGAAGACCTGGTAACTCTTCTGGAAAAACATCTGGGTATTCACGAACTACTGGGACTTGAGACAGATCTGAGGGTGCTTGATCGGCATTTATTGCATAGACGAAATATCTCTCATGTCCTTTCTTCAGTGCCTTATTAGCGCGAATCGCATTTATATAAATGTTCTTAGGACACTTCCGTAACTTCGATCCTCCTTGAAAGGTCACTTCTTTACGTGTGGGATCTTTAAAGGTAACTTGTTTTTCACTACAATCGATGTTGGCATAATTCTTGGAGAGCCAGTCCATCCCAAGAATCACATCGAAGTCCGTCATGGGTATGGGAATCAAATCGGCGTCAAACCGATGATTATCGAACTCAAGTTCGCAATTTCTGAAAACATGGTAAGATACAACCACCTGTTCCCCAGCTGCTTGGATTCTATAAGGTGTATCACTATACGTGGGGTTATGCTCAATATTCTTTGCAAATTTCTTAGATATGAAGGAGTGGCTAGCGCCACTGTCAAATAACACGTTGGCAGGTATTGAACATACTAGGATAGCTCCTGAATCATGCAATACTTACTAAGAAACTATAGGACAACAGTACTCATAAGAATTAGCACAATTCTCAGAAAATACCTGTCACCACGTCATTGGCCTCTTCATCAGCTGCGTCAGTCATGGCATGAACTCGTGCATTGGTACGCTGACGCTGAGGCTTTGGCGGTTGTTGTTGCTGCTGGGCCCTCTTCTCCGGACATTCCTTGGCCATGTGTCCTGTTTTCCCGCATCCGAAGCAAGTGGTTCCCTTATCTGGACAGTCCTTAAGGACGTGGCCTGTCTTGCCACACCCGAAACATTTCCCCGCCTGGTAGTAACATTCTCCCACGTGGTGCCTACCGCAGTGAGAGAAGCTCGGAATAGTAGATTGTTGGCCTTGGTTCTTTGATTGGTGTAGAGAAAAGGGGGTTTTGAGTGATTTCAAAATAAGTGACTTAAATGCATGATATATACACAAATGTGCATGATATATACATGTATGCATGATACATTGCTATTACTTGCCTTATTTAGCGTATATATAATGTTGCCGGACTAACGAGCCATGAAGCATTAAAGCTTACAACATATGGCAAACATTTGTTGTGTTTATACTATTTTCAAGTGCCACCATTAATGAACTAAACTAGTTCATTAAGTGAAGTACTTAGTTTATTAAACTAAGTAGTTCATTAAAGGAAGCCACATTTGGAAAAGGCACAAAGGCAACAAGGCTAAGGAAGGAAAGTTTTCTCCTCCTCCCCTCTTAAATATACACACGCCATATACATATGAAATACATATATTTTCAGAATTTTTTGAAAAAAGGCACATACACATGTGTTCCAACGTACTACTGACACGTTATATATTTTACGTACGTATGTTAACGTCACACCACTATACTTAACTCATATTTATGAGTATATTCAGGTTTTATATCATATGATATAAGACATGGTGATGACAAATTAAATACGACACGTTAAAAGGTTCTAAACCAAAAATTGTCGTATCGGGCAAATACCGAAACTTCGCCAACGTGTCACGTACTTGCCATAAATAAATGGCCAGCCCCTATACTTCAAAAATCATCATAAATTTTGTGTCCTACATGATATTTTCAGCCAAAAATACTTTCCATATTGGCACACACAAATCACCTCACATTAAGGCCAAAATGTGAAGATTCCAATTTTAATTTTGACACATGATAAATGGCGCCACTTTAGACCAGCCAAGTGATGAGATTTAAAGTATATATTATATATATATTATGTGTAACATAATATATATAACATGTGCAAAAGTTTGAATTTAATTAGAGAAAAATCGGGTAATCGATAAATATCAAAAATTCAGTTTTCTACGCACACAACACATGGAACGTTTTTGGTATATCATATGACATGTATCTAGACACTTCTTACATATGTTATACATCTTAAATTGTTCTAGAAAATTAAATTAAGGGCTGATTGGAATATAACATGTGTGTATTATTAAATGTGCACTGTTTTACAAAGTTAGCAAAAATAAATTTCAGCACATGCACATACACTATGCAACGTCCCTACAGCTGAGATGGAGCTTATCTGGAGCCTTGTTGGCATATTAATTGGTCAAGAATAAATCATACAATATTGGTGAATTAAAGAGAGAAGCTACAGATGGTAAGATTTCAAACTTTGTCTCACTTATAACACATGCTGAAAATTTCAGCATGTGTAAGCTTGGCTGGCCGATTTTTGCATGTTAATGTGACATATTTTATCATCTTAAATTATGTGATTGATTGGAAGAAGAAATGGAAGCATTTTAAATATTTTTCAAAGCCATAAATACTGATATCTTCAATATCACACATGCTGAAATTTTTCAGCATGTGTAGTATGTACAATGGCCGAAAATGAGGCCAAGTGGGAGTTCAAATTTCATTCCAAATTGATAAAGATAATTGCTATCAATTTATGATTTATTTTAAAAACAAAAATAAAAGAGAAATTGTAATATTTTGAACTTTATCTCCATGAATCACATGCTGAAAATACAGCATGGTATATGTTCATAATGGCCGATTTTTTGCTTGGTTGGGAAGGAATTTTGTCTTGCAACATTCATGTGACAATCTTGAGCTTTATGGAAATTATTTTGTGATTGATATTGGCACATGTTTAAGTGATATATTCAGTTTTTTCCAAGTCATCAATGATGACAACATCCAAACAATCATGAAGTGCCAAGTAAGCAAAGCTTAAATGATCATCCAATAAGAAGATGCCAAGTAAGCAAGACCATGTCACAATGATGTCTTACATTCTGCCAAGGACTTAGAAGATAATTTTCAAGAGGGGGAGGCACCAAGGGTGGACGGCCATGCAAGGTTAAAAGGAAAGAAGTTGAGCAAAAACAAGACAAGCACAAGCATTGCAAAAAAATGATCAAACGCATAGCTCTTCTTCTTCTACATTCTCTTTCTTTCTTTCTTCTTGTAAGCCTATTGTATTCATATCTTTCAATCTTGAATAGGCTTGATATAGACCACCACATATTCCATATCTTTGTAAAAGATTGATCAAGGTGTGATCAATCTTCATTCTTGCGAGGTGGTGGTGTTCATGCGAATTGTATTCATCGTACAAGGTTTGTAAAGAGTTGGAGTTAGTGTGTAACTCTATCAGCCCTGTGGTAAGGTGTATTGCGTGTGTGTGATTAGTGTGAACCAAGGAAGGTGTTCCTTGAAGACTGGAGTAGGTTGTTTATAACCGAACCAGTATAAAATTCTTGGTGTCATTTACTTTCAGCATTTACTTTCAGTTACTGCACAGTTTACTCTTTTTGTTCACATTCGTAAAAATAGTAAACGACTTTCAAAAATCACGAAAATTTCCAGAAACATAGCTACACGTCCTAAGGTTAATTTGGCACAAGTTTCAACCCTTTTGGATAAGTATAAGTCGATCAAACATCAAAAGTTCTGAGACTAGTGTAGTCTGATTTTCAGACTTGCAAAGGTTGAACCTTTGATTGTAATTGACCTACTTTCCAAAAGAATTTTGAAAAACTGTTTCAACCCACTTAAATATAGTATATGAGGAGTTAGTGGTTAAATTTGTAGAGTATTTTGACATACACACAAATAGGAATAAATTTTTCAAAACCGTCTACCGTTTCTGGCAGATTCGCGCAATCTGATCACCAACGGTTTTTGAAGGGGTTAAAAGTTGAATTTTAATTTGAAATTTTTAGGGGACCCTCATAACTTCTGAGGCTAAGTTCTCTAAAAATTTCAGAATTTTTGGAGACCTATAACCTGGTTTTAAAAACGTTTTAAAACTGGTCCTGAAAACAGAATCTGTTTTCAGAAGTTGAGTTGTTTAGGTTTAAACAAATTTTAAAAACCACACTTTCTGCACCACCTATTCAACCCCCCCTTCTAGTGGTGCCTTGCAGATCCTACAAGTGGTATCAGAGAGCAGGAACACTCACTTCAAGGAATCCAACGATTCAGTGAGATGGCAACCACAAATCTCAAAACCGAGCAAGAAGGTATGTCGAGCCAAAGGCCTCCACTTTTTGACGGTGAGTCGTTTATTCAGTGGAAACTTAGAATGAAGCTTTTTCTTATGGCTATAGATATAGATCTTTGGTCAATTATTGAAGATGGTCCTTACGTCCCATCTAAGTTATCCACTGTAGACGGAGTCACATTAGAAGTAGTTAAACCTAGACAAGAATATACGAGTGATGATAAAAAGAAACTTAGTATGAATGCTAAGGCTATGCAATTGCTCCTAAACGAATTAAGTAAAAGTGAGTCTAGTTATGTGTCAAACTGTTCGAGTGCACAAGAAATATGGAGGATACTAGAAATGAAACACGAAGGCACGAGTCAAGTAAAAGAGTCAAGAATAAACATGCTTATGTCCACACTTGAGTCATTTAAATTATTGCCTAATGAGTCTATTGTTGATATGGATCTTCGTTTGACTAACATCTACAACTCTCTTGAGTCTCTTGGTAAAGCTTTTACCACGCAGAAAAAGGTACAGAAAGTCCTACGAAGCCTTCCATCCGAATGGGACCCTAAAGTGACCGCAATAGAAGAAAGCAAGGAAACTAAGTCAATAAAGATGGAAGAATTAATCGGATCACTTAAAGTTTATGAGAATAAACTCACCATACGGAAATCGGAATCATCTAAACAAGGTAAAGCTATTGCTTTTAAATCAAATGAATACGTCTCCCCTCCCTCCGATCACGTAGATGATAGTGATTCTGAATTGGATAACGATGACCTAATTCTATTGGCTAAAGGCTTAAGAAAATTTATGAGAAGGTCATTTAGAAACAAAAATAAGGGTGCTACAACCAAGAGAAATAAGAACAAGTCAAATGATAAAGACGTTAAATGTTATGAATGTGGCAAACTCAGACACTTATCATATGACTGCCCCAATAAAGAAAAACAAACAAATAAATACCCTGACAAGGAGCGGAACAAAAATAGACTCGTCTCAGAACCCAAACAAAGGAAACGTGCTCTAAAGGCCTCCACTTGGAGTGATACATCGGATTCCAAGACTGAGACCGAAGAGGAGACTGCACAAGTATGCTTTGCATCCAAAGCATCTAATGAGGTATCATCTGATTCTGACTCTGACTCTGAACCTTCTTATGATGATCTTTTCATTCAGTATTTAGAATTGCACAAATTCACTAAGACTCTCGCTAAAGAAAAGAAGCGATTAATTGAAGACAAGAAACTGTTAGAATCTTCTAACGAGAATCTTGTCGCTCAATTAAGCGATTCAAAGAAAGAGTCATCATGTGTCATTACTGCATTAAAGACAGAGATTTCATCATTGACCACTCAAAATAATGAAATGAAATCCGAGATTTCAAATTTGAAATCAAGGAATATAGATCTAGAGAAAATGATGAAACAGTTTGATACGGGATCTAACATGCTGCATCGTATTATCTTATCTCAAAAGAATGACAGTGACAAAACGGGTTTGGGATACGTTGATACTAATGAAGTATCAAACAAACCAGCCAAGTTTGTTGTGTCTAAGAAATTAGACACCCCAAAGCCTCTAGTGGCGTCTAAGATGATGCAAAAGCCGCCCCTTCCCTCATCACGCCCCACTCACTCTTCATATCATGTGAAATACAACTTTGTACCATATAGATATGAAAAGAAAAGAGCAATGCATAAACAAAATTCATATCATCCACGCACTACGCACACACACACACAAGGACATATCAAAAACGTCCTCCATTCAATGAGTATAAAGGAGTCCTTGGGCAAAGGCCCAAAATGCATGCACCACATGTCTACTATATCACACCTTCATCTACATTCTTGCCATTTGATAGACCGAAAAGGATCTGTTAGGAAATCAACCGAGATCACTGTCAAACGCGCAGCGGAAAACAAAACTTGATCTCCGATTTCCTACCAAGGATCCATGTTGTTCGTTTAATTCGACAAAAGAAATCAAAAAACTACCTCCATAGATTCGAAGTCTGCAGATGGAAGAGGTGCGAAATCACGAACACCCTCTGTCGGTATCCACACGAACGCTTCCGTCCGGAGTGCTAGCTCTTCAAACGGCGCGGCTGAAGAACTCGTTTTTCACAAAAACGATTCTAGGGTTTCTCTTGTTTTCGTGTGTATTTTGTATGTCTCTATGTACGAGATACATAGATATATATATATACGCATTTATGGATATTAAAAACCGAGTCCTAATCGGTTTCGTTGATGCCAATCAAAATCCATATCAGATATGGATTCTGTCAGGATATTCAAAATCCATATCAGATATGGATTCTTCATTACTATCTGACAGCATATATATATCTATATACATATAACCACAAAAACGAAAATAATAATATTAATAATAATTAATATCCAATATTAATATTATTAATATTAAAACGATAATAATAATAATAATTAATATCCAATATTAATATTATTAATATTATTAATCTCAGCCTTACGCATTCTTGTGTGTGACCCGATAGGCCCATATTAATTGGCAGTTGATTAAATCTCTATTACACCAACAAGTCGTAATTGGCCTCTAGCAAGGCATTACAACTACCCAATTAATACGAGTAAAGTCCAACTAGCCTAATAATAGTACATGCATTAATCCCTTTGTCACACGATATCTAGTTTGAACATAAGCCATGGTCAGCGTCATACTTATATAGTTCAAACATATGATTACTCGATCTCTAAGTAGACTGATAAAACAAATGATATTGATCACATTATCAATTCATTTGAGCACGGCCATGCATTTCACAGTCTCACTAATAGAGGGGCCCAAAGATATCTCTCTCAAAAGAGAGGGACAAATTCTATCTTGATTGTTCAATATCCTCTACATAATTTCTATCACATTCAATCATGACCTTTATTATTATCCAGTTACGGATAACGTTTGATCATGTCAAAATATAATAGTCCTTATGTTGGAAACTATGACAATCTCAAGTCAAAGGATTAAAACATGACTATCATGAGATTTACTTATGACGCTAATCCATGTAGCAATCTCATGATGGGTCTATCCAATACACTGTTCTCTAACAAGTATCTATGAGATTGATTCGTATCACCATACACATAATCATCTCATGATTATCAAATCAATACTCATACTGATTATAAATTATTTTATCTCCATAACAATAATGAATCAGGGACATATATCAAAATTGTGTAACATACTAACCAAAAATAATGATAATAAAACCTCTTTTATTAATAATAAATGCATAACATAAATATCTAAATCATGGCCTAGGGCACATACACTAACAGGATCACCCAAGTATGGGTACCGAAAGGTACTTTTACCAAAAGGTGATTAACTAACTCGAAAGGACCCAAAGTTAAAAGGGTACCTAAATCATCTTTGCACATTGCAGGGAGTCCACATATCGAAAGATACAACTATTAAGTGGTTCCTTGACAGTGGATGCTCAAGGCATATGACGGGTGACCTGAGCTTGTTCACCAAATTAAAGAAGGTCACAAAAGGCGGATCCCTGACCTTTGGAGACAATAACGAAGGCAAGATCATCGGAAAAGGTACGATTGGAAATCCAAGCACTCTCCAAATCTCCAACGTCTTTTTGGTAAGCAACTTATCCTACAATCTTCTTAGTATTTCTCAATTTGTTGACAATGGTTTTAATGTGTGTTTTACTCATCCTTATTGCAATATAATAAATAAAAATGGAGAAACCGTTTTAAAAGGAAAACGAGAACGTAACATTTTTACGCTTTCTATGGATGATATGGTAGACGCTAAAGTTAAGTGCTTTATGTCAAATGAACCCAATGTGAACTTATGGCATAGACGTTTAGGACACATTGGTATCTCCACACTAGAAAAACTTCAAAGAAAGAACCTAGTACGAGGATTGCCTACGCTTAATTTAGACAACTTTCAGTTGTGTGAATCTTGCATAAAAGGCAAACAAACACGTGAGTCACTTAAGCCTAAGAATGAAATAAGCACGACTAGAGTCTTAGAACTATTACATATTGATTTGCTTGGTCCTAGTCGCACTACAAGCCTTGGTGGGCGCCACTATGCATGCGTGATTGTTGATGATTTTTCTCGTTACACTTGGACTTTATTTCTTGCACATAAGGATGATAGTGCCATTGAGATTGCGAAATTAATCAAACATCTTGAAAATCAATACGGTGTAAATGTGAAAAAGATAAGAAGCGATAGAGGCGGTGAGTTTAAAAACAAAGAAATGATTTCATTTTGCAAAGAAAAGGGAATTAAGCATGAGTTTTTGCCACCTAGAACTCCACAATTAAATGGAGTAGTAGAAAGAAAGAATCGAACTTTACAAGAAATAGCTAGGACTATGTTATGTGAAAATAAATTGCCTAGATTTCTGTGGGCGGAAGCCGTAAATTGTGCATGCTATATTGTAAATCGCCTATCTATAAGAAAGAAAATAAACAAGACGCCTTATGAGATTTTGAATGATCGCATGCCTAAGATTGACTATTTTCGTGTGTTTGGATGCAAATGTTTTGTTTTAAATACAAAAGATAATTTAGACAAATTTGAATCCGAATCAATTGAGTGTATTTTTGTTGGATATTCTATGAATTCAAAGGCATATAGATGTTATGATCCTCTCACTAGACAAATCATGGAATCTATTCATGTGAAATTCAATGAATTTGGTGAGATTGATAAAGATAAAGAATATGACGATGACTTTGAATTGAAACCCGTGTTGAATGAAGATGATGGTACATTTGATATGCATGATATGAATGACACACTAGAAATGCATGATCACATAGAAATGCATGATAACATAGAAAATAATCAACCAAGATGGCATAGAGATCACCCACATGATCTCATCATAGGCGACATCACTCACGGTGTGCGACCACGTAGAAGAATTACATCGGACGAAATAAATGAATTTCATGCTATGATTTCTGAAATTGAGCCCAAAAATGTGCATGATGCTTTGAGTGATTCTTCTTGGATTGATGCCATGCATGATGAACTTAATCAATTTGTTAGAAACGATGTATGGGATTTAGTGCCACGACCACAAGATAAGACTATAATAGGCACAAAGTGGGTGTTTAGGAATGTAATGAATGAAGAAGGAAAGGTTGTTAGAAATAAAGCGAGACTTGTAGCACAAGGATATAATCAAGAAGAAGGAATGGACTACGATGAAACATTTGCACCCGTAGTACGTTTAGAAGCTATACGACTATTACTTGCTATTGCTTGCATGAAAGATTTCAAATTATATCAAATGGACGTAAAAAGTGCATTCCTAAACGGATTTATACAAGAAGAAGTATACGTGAAGCAACCACCCGGTTTTAAAGATTTGAAACATCCCAATCACGTGTACAAACTAAAGAAGGCACTATACGGACTAAAGCAAGCACCGAGAGCATGGTATGATAGTACACTATTTTTAAACGAGGTACTATAGATAGTACACTATTTTTGAAACAAGACAAATCGGATTTACTTATTATCCAAATCTACGTTGATGATATTATTTTCGGTTCTACCTCACATAGACTTGTTGAAGATTTTGAAAATTGCATGAAATCTGAATTTGAAATGTCTATGGTTGGTGAACTTAACTATTTTCTTGGCTTGCAGATTAAGCAAACGAGTAAAAGGATTCACATAAGTCAAGCAAAATATGTCAATGACATGATTAAAAAGTTTAACTTTGAACATTTGAAACCATCCCCCACCCCTATGAGTGTCACTACTAAATTGGACAAAGATGAACATGGTAAAGACGTTGATAATGGCTTATATCGATCTATGATAAGTTCTTTGCTATATTTAACTGCTAGTAGGCCTGATATCATGTTTAGTGTATGCATGTGCGCACGATTTCAGAGTCAACCTAAGGTGTCTCACTATAATGCGGTAAAAAGAATATTCCGTTATATTAAGCACACGCCCACCTTAGGAATTTGGTACGATAAGGATTCCACATTATGCTTATACTGATGCAGATTATGGTGGCTGCAAAATAGATAGAAAGAGCACGAGTGGGACTTGCCAATTTATAGGAAACTCACTCATTTCATGGTTTTCCAAAAAGCAAGCAAGCGTTGCTTTGTCCACTACTGAGGCTGAGTACATGGCACTTAGCCTTTGTTGCACAGAATTGTTGTGGATAAAACAACAACTCCCGGACTTTAGAATTACCGTAAATAGAATTCCTATATATTGTGATAGTATGAGTGCCACTAATTTGTCTAAGAACCCCGTGTTACACTCTAAGGCTAAGCGTATAGAAGTACGCTATCACTTTCTTCGTGATCATGTAAACAATGGTGATATCGTTATAGATCACGTACGCACAGAAGCACAAGTAGCAGACATCTTTACAAAAGCCTTAAATCAAGCCACGTATGAATCTCTTCGTTCTAAGTTAGGCATGATTCCAGTTGATATGATTTGATTTGACGTGATTTGATTTTCTTTCCTTATTTACAAGAATCTTTTGATTTACTTTCCAAAATAAAGGGGGAGAGAAAGCATGATTTAAGGGGGAGAGACACACTAATTGATACTGATTGCACAAATCAAGGGGGAGCCGGATTTGAAATTTGAAATTCAAATTTCAAATTTGTGCATGTTTGAAGGGTGAGCGATGGCATTTAAATCATGTGCATAAGTTATTTTGAAAATCATCAAAAGGGGGAGATTGTAGAGAAAAGGGGGTTTGAGTGATTTCAAAATAAGTGACTTAAATGCATGATATATACACAAACGTGCATGATATATTCATGTATGCATGATACATTGCTATTACTTGCCTTATTTAGCGTATATATAATGTTGCCGGACTAACGAGACATGAAGCGTTAAAGCTTACAACATATGGCAAACATTTGTTGTGTTTATACTATTTTCAGGTGCCACCATTAATGAACTAAACTAGTTCATTAAGTGAAGTACTTAGTTTATTAAACTAAGTAGTTCATTAAAGGAAGCCACATTTGAAAAAGGCACATACACATGTGTTCCAACGTACTACTGACACGTTATATATTTTACGTACGTATGTTAACGTCACACCACTATACTTAACTCATATTTATGAGTATATTCAGGTTTTATATCATATGATATAAGACATGGTGATGACAAATTAAATACGACACGTTAAAAGGTTCTAAACCAAAAATTGTCGTATCGGGCGAATACCGAAACTTCGCCAACGTGTCACGTACTTGCCATAAATAAATGGGCATCCCCTATACTTCAAAAATCATCATAAATTTCGTGGCCTACATGATATTTTCAGCCAAAAATACTTTCCATATTGGCACACACAAATCACCTCACATTAAGGCCAAAATGTGAAGATTCCAATTTTAATTTTGACACATGATAAATGGCGCCACTTTAGACCAGCCAAGTGCTGAGATTTAAAGTATATATTATATATATATTATGTGTAACATAATATATATAACATGTGCAAAAGTTAAAATTTAATTAGAGAAAAATCGAGTAATTGATAAATATCGAAAATTCGGTTTTCTACGCACACAACACATGGAACGTTTTTGGTATATCATATGACACTTATCTAGACACTTCTTACATATGTTATACATATTAAAGTGTTCTAGAAAATTAAATTAAGGGCTGATTGGAATATAACATGTGTGTATTATTAAATGTGCACTATTTTACAAAGTTAGCAAAAATAAATTTCAGCACATGCACATACACTATGCAACGTCCCTACAGCTGAGATGGAGCTTATTTGGAGCCTTGTTGGCATATTGATTGGTCAAGAATCAATCATACAATCTTGGTGAATTAAAGAGAGAAGCTACAAATGGTAAGATTTCAAACTTTGTCTCACTTATAACACATGCTGAAAATTTCAGCATGTGTAAGCTTGGCTGGCCGATTTTTGCATGTGAATGTGACATATTTTATCATCTTAAATTATGTGATTGATTTGAAGAAGAAATGGAAGCATTTTAAATATTTTTCAAAGCCATGAATAGTGATATCTTCAATATCACACATGCTGAAATTTTTCAGCATGTGTAGTATGTACAATGGCCGAAAATGAGGCCAAGTGTGTTGTACCCCCGCTCCAAAATAACATAGCAACCAAGGTAGGGAGAGAAGCATGATGGAATAAGGGGACCTCGAAAGAAAGATATCACCTGCTTACCTATGATTATATAGAATTTAAGGTAATTAGCTTACCCCCAAAGTGCAAAACCTGAAGCAAGAGGGCTGGTTGAAATTTA
>AP025075.1:15146542-15160474 GCA_036186865.1 Eustoma russellianum | reverse complement strand
TATATAAAGTAAAAGCCACCGTATAATTCCATAAGTCCCGGAGACCTGAGCATAACTAAGATGCAACAACAAGGTCTAAGATATGGATAGATTATGGATAGCAAGGGGATAGGCATATTGATGCACACGAATACGATTCAAGGCATATACGAACGGCGACAGAATAATTTTCAAAGAAGTAGGTGCGTGTATGCACATATAGTTAGGAGATAGAGAGTATTCTTGAGGATTATGACTTATTTCTAAAAGAAAAAGAAATATGGACATATATGTGTAGGTATGGGTGCGTGTGCCTATACATGCATAAATACGTATACATATACATACATGGAAGAAGATAGGTACAGCCACACATGCCTACATATAAAGTACAAGTGTATATATACGTACGTATAACAGATATACCAAAAAGGGGTGTGTTATTAAGGAAGACATATATATACATGGAGTACATGGTGTTAGTTCGGTCATTAAGCTTTAGGAGTAAACCCAACCAACTCTTAGTAAGAACCATCAAGGGAATGATAGATAAAGGAACAAAGAGTTCATGTGTTAGAGGGAGTCTTTTCCTCTCCCCCAAGTGCAGCCGCCGGCTGTCTTCTCTTCCCAAGAGAGAAATAATACCCATCCCATTAAACAAGTCTCCTTAACTCCCATCATTAAGACTCTCTCTCAAAAACCCTTAAACCTCTTCCTCCTCCCAAAGGAATTCGGGTAGAGCAAAGGGAGGCTAAAGATCATTCCCTATCAAGACTTGGTTAGGTAAGTTTACTCTCTCTAGTAGTTAACAAGATACACCTTAGAAGATTGAAACTTACAAGCCTTCTTTCCTTGAAGGACACCGTGATCCTCACGGCACTAGGAGGAGACCGAAAGGTGGAGGGAGAAAGAAGAGTGTCTTAGCAAAAGAGAATCATTCTCAAACCCTTCATGATGCAAATGGTAAGAAACCCTTCATCCTTCCTATAAGATATATTACATAATCCAAGGAATGGCTAACAAAAGCCTTATGACCGTGTGTGATAGGAAAAGGAAGGGGGAAGAGCTTCTTGTGTCAACCAAACCGTGCAAAATGCTTCAAAGGCAAGTACACTATACTTCTTATGGTTTAGATGTGAAATTGTGTGCATGAATGGCTAGAGATACCTAAGATCTAATCTTAGTTGTAAAATGGTAAGTTGCAAGGCCAAAACTTTCGGCCCTAGGCATTTAAATGTGTAGGAGAGGTACTTTGCTCCAAAGATGTGTTCTTTGATGGTTATATGCATGTTTATGTTCTAATCTAGGCTTGAATGTGTTAAATATTCTTTCTTTCATGATGAAAGGCCCCCGGTGGAAGGGCTAAGGTAAGATGGGTGAGTTTACATGAAAAATGTTGATAAAGCAAGGAAGTGGAGACAAGATTTGATCTTGTTGTGTGTTAGGCTTAAAATACGCTTGATTATATGATTTTCTTGCATGCACTAAATAATGAGGCTGTTGGTGAAGGGTGCGTGTGTTCATCTCAAAATTGTTGCTAAGTGTTGGTGACAAAAATGTGAGTTACGGACATTTAGGAGGAATATATGATCACTGGAAAATTCTGGAGCTGGACCGAAATTTTAGCTGTTTTGTGAAGCCAGAAAAAGGACCTTAGGAACCTTAAATTCCACTGATTTTTGGTATGCTATTATTTTTATGTGTTTGTTAGATGTAAGAGTTGGAATCACGTTAAAAAGAGCCACGGTTTATTTTTAATGAATTTTCTACTAAGACTGGTCCTGCTGGAAAAAGTTGTACTGGACAGAATATAAGTAACGTGTTTGGTAGTCTAGAAATGGACCTTAGAGGTGTGCAAATCCACTAATTTTCGGCATGGTACTAGGCTAATGAATAAAGAAGAGGTGGAAGTTGGAATTTTGTCAAAATAAGCTATGGTTTAGTTTTAATAAATTTTCTAGTAAAACGGGTCAAACTGAAATGTGCTGGATGGACCGAATTTGTGTCACACTTTGCATGATCTGGAAAAGGGCCTTAGCAAATTGAAATTAGGCTAAAAATTGACAGGATGCTAGCCCAATAAGTTTATTAAGTTGGAGAGTTGGAATTTCTAGAAAGAGATTAAAGGATTGGTCACAATAAATTTCATAGTAAAAGAGGGTCATTTCAGAATTCAGGTTACACCGTTTTATGAAAAAGAGCAAACGAGTCCCTTATTGACATCGTAAATCCACAATGCATGCATGGCATTCACTTATGACATTTATGGAGAAGGACATGTGATCAAATGAGTCTAAAACGTGCATTTTAGTAGGAAATTCCTAAGGAGAAGTAGACGCTACTAAGCTGGAAAATTCCAGCATGTCAACGAAACATGTCTATTCGTTTATATCATGCATTTTGCCGTTGTTTGCATGTTACATGTCATATATTGCATCATCGTCACTTGCATGAGTTATTGCATGGATTTTATGTGAAAGAAAGATGAAAAGCGTTTTCAAAAAGATGATTTTTGTTTTAAAAAGAACGCTTCCCCACCGGTACCGTGTCTGAGTATGAACTTGGCCAGTATGAACCTGAGCAGATCCGGGTTAAGTGATCTGAAAGATTGACCGTGCAGGCCCGGAATATAATAGGCCTGATGATGAGAATGATGATGATGACCGTGCGGGCCCGGAATAGAATAGACCCGGCAAGTATGATGACCGTTCGGGCCCGGAATAGAATAGACCCGGCAAGTATGATGACCGTGCGGGCCCGGAATAGAATAGACCCAGCAAGTATGATTACGTTACCGTTCTGAATCCGGGAGTAATAGATTCGAAGGGGAGAAGTTACCGCCTCAGATCCGGGAAGATAGATCTGAACACTCTACTGTTTTACGATGACGATGATTTTTAAATAAAACATGAAAAAGCATATTTCATTTTATCACGATGCATCACATGAAGCATGCTTATTACTTTTATGTTGAGACCCATAAGATTAAGTGACGACGACTCTGTAGATCCTAAGTGATGATTATTATGGCGTTATTTATTGATATAAGTTACAGTCTCTTAATGTTATATTCTGCTTTGACTGGTGATTCTTTCTTAATCTATGATCTTGTTACATTAAGCAGTGATCCTTATCGAATGTTGGTCAGAGAACAGGTATGCTTCTAGACCAAATATTTTTGGGGTTCGGTTCTTGCTCGTACTTTCCATTTAACCCATGATTATTATAGTATACTTGCTGGTGACGTTGTCACTCACCCTATTTTTCTCTCTAGAGTGGCAGGAGACAAGGTAGAATAGATTGATGACGAGCCTAGAGTTCCCTACCCATGAGTGCATTGGAGGATGGCCAGGATTAGGAGACTGAACGTACCAGCATTAAGGGATGATGGTTTTATGTAACTGCGATGGGATAAACAATTTGCTTTTGTTGTTTTCTGCTACATTGACGTGGATTGTAAACCTTAAGTGGTTGTGATGACTTTTTAATTTGAAGCTTTTTATTCTGCCATGGTTTCGCTTATTTGTTGCGCGTAAGCACGAAAATCCATGCATTGCTATCATGGATCACGACGCGTATGGATGACGCCTAGTACTCTCCTTAGTGAACTACGGCGGGTGCACCGACTTCGGCGGGGCCGGGGTACGGGGCGCCACAAAGTGGGAGTTCAAATTTCATTCCAAATTGATAAAGATAATTGCTATCAATTTATGATTTATTTTAAAAACAAAAATCAAAGAGAAATGGTAATATTTTGAACTTTATCTCCATGAATCACATGCTGAAAATTCAGCATGGTATATGTTCATAATGGCCGATTTTTTGCTTGGTTGGGAAGGAATTTTGTCTTGCAACATTTATGTGACAATCTTGAGCTTTATGGAAATTATTTTGTGATTGATATTGGCACATGTTTAAGTGATATATTCAGATTTTTCCAAGTCATCAATGATGACAACATCCAACCAATCATGAAGTGCCAAGTAAGCAAAGCTTAAATGATCATCCAATAAGAAGATGCCAAGTAAGCAAGACCATGTCACAATGATGTCTTACATTCTCCCAAGGACTTAGAAGATAATTTTCAAGAGGGGGAGGCACCAAGGGTGGACGGCCATGCAAGGTTAAAAGGAAAGAAGTTGAGCAAAAACAAGACAAGCACAAGCATTGCAAAAAAGTGATCAAACGCATAGCTATTCTTCTTCTACATTCTCTTTCTTTCTTTCTTTCTTTTTGTAAGCCTATTGTATTCATATCTTTCAATTTTGAATAGGCTTGATATAGACCACCACATATTCCATATCTTTGTAAAAGATTGATCAAGGTGTGATCAATCTTCATTCTTGCGAGGTGGTGGTGTTCATGCGAATTGTATTCATCGTACAAGGTTTGTAAAGAGTTGGAGTTAGTGTGTAACTCTATCAGCCCTGTGGTAAGGTGTATTGCGTGTGTGTGATTAGTGTGAACCAAGGAAGGTGTTCCTTGAAGACTGAAGTAGGTTGTTTATAACCGAACCAGTATAAAATTCTTGGTGCCATTTACTTTCAGCATTTACTTTCAGTTACTGCATAGTTTACTCTTTTTGTTCGCATTCGTAAAAATAGTAAACGACTTCAAAAAATCACGAAAATTTCCAGAAACATAGCTACACGTTCTAAGGTTAATTTGGCACAAGTTTCAAACATCAAAAGTTCTGAAACTAGTGCAGTCTGATTTTCAGACTTGCAAAGGTTGAGACTTTGATTGTAATTGACCTACTTTCCAAAAGAATTTTGCAAAAATATTTCAACCCACTTAAATATAGTATATGAAGAGTTAGTGGTTAAATTTTTAGAGCATTTGGACATACACACAAATAGGAATAAAGTTTTCAAAACCGTCTACCGTTTCTGGCAGATTCGCGCAATCTGATCACCAACGGTTTTTGAAGGGGTTAAAGGTTGAATTTTAATTTGAAATTTTTAGGAGACCCTCATAACATCTGAGGCTAAGTTCTCTCAAAATTTCAGAATTTTTGGAGACCTATAACCTGGTTTTAAAAACGTTTTAAAACTGGTCCTGAAAACAGAATCTGTTTTCAGAAGTTGAGTTGTTTAGGTTTAAACAAATTTTAAAAACCACACTTTCCGCACCACCTATTCAACCCCCCCTTCTAGTGGTGCCTTGCAGATCCTACAATTGGTTCTTTTGGGAACGACGCTGGAACCGATTCTTTCCTTGACGCCCTGGGCCCCTTGTATTTTGCTTAGCGGACTTGCGGGGCCCTCCGCTCCCAGACACTTCTCGTCCTCTTTTCTGGCCAAACTCATCATGGCAAATAATATTTCTTTCAATTCTGTAGCATGCGTCTAGAAGTGCACCAAAGTTTGCTGGATTTGCATTAACCAGCCATGTTCGAATTTTAGGGTTCAGTCCTCTTTCATATTTCAACATTTTTGTTTCTTCATCATTCATGGTGGATGGTTGGAATCTTCCCAGAGCTATAAACTTGTTAGCATAGTCAGCAACTGTCATTCCTGGTTCTTGCATTAGAGATTCAAACTCATGTTTTTTCTGTAACTTGACAGAGGGTGGTATGTAGAACTTGTTGAACTCCTGAAGGAATCTTTCCCATGAAACAAGTCAGGGTAGAGATTGCAGATTGGCCTTCCACCACTGATTAGCCTCTCCCGGCAGAAATGGCCTGACTGCCTGTGTTTTCACCTCCTCAGGTGCTCTAATCAACTCAAAACAATTCTCTACTTCATCTAGCCACTTCTCAGCGGCATCAGAGTCCGACTTCCATTCAAACGGTGGAACATTTGCTCTCTTCAGCTTTTCAAAATAGTATTAAGCATCTCTAACTGGTTCATGGGTTTGCGGGATATTCTGTTGCAGCATCACTTCACCAATTTGAGTGACTGTCTGGCAAAAGTTTTGAAAGGCATTGATATCCGGCATCATTTGTGGAAAAGGTCCTTGGGGTGGAAGAACGTTCTGAACTGGCGGTGGATTTTGGTCTTGCGGAGGTGGTGGTGGAGGGACCTGAGCGAGTGGAGGAGGAATAGGCTCCTGCACCTCGGGTCTAGCTCTTGCTGGTCTGCCTCTCGGTCGCACCATCTGCATTATGCAGTGTCAGGTTTTATTCAATACGGGAATGTCATAATAAGTAGCGAAATTTAGTTTATTCCAATAGCATATCTGAGGAGCATATACGTACATACGTTATAAATTAAATTCTGTGATTGATCATTAATTAAGGTATTAATGGGCCGTACCTTAATTTTCCAGTCTAAGTCATCCTAGTCTAAGGTCAACTCTCATATAGGATCATGACTTAGGTCTAAGATCAAACTTAATCATCTACGATCATGACTTAGTTCTATATTCTGCTCGGATCTGGAGCCTTTGCTCTGATACCACCTGTAGCGCCCCGCATCCCGGTCTAGGCGGAACCGGTGCACCTGCCGTACTTCACTAAGGAGAGTACCAGGCGTCGATCCGTAACGTATTGTAATCCATGATAAAATGCATGGATTTTCGTGCTCTTACATCATCAAGTAAGCGAAACCGTGGCAGAATAAACTACTAATTTAAAACATCCACAAGATCATTCTTAGTTTTACATCCCAATTCAAAAGTATCGAAATTCCCAAAGGTAAATGTTTCCCATCACAATTACAAAATCAGTCATTAATCACCACCAGCATGCTAAGTCATCTAATCTGTCCATCTCTCGCTGCACTCACGGGTAGGGAACCCTAGGTTCATCCTCGATCTATTCTACCTTGTCCCCTGCAGTCTCTGGGAGGAAAAATAGGGGGTGAGTGACAAAGCCACCAGCAAGTATACTATAATAATTGAGAATTAAATGGAAAGTACATACAAGAACCGAACTCCAAAAATTTCGGTTTAGAAACATACCTGTCCTCCATTCAATACCCGATGGTGATCAACACTTAATGCATCAAGATCATAATTTAAGCAAGAGCATCACTTATTTAAGAACGTAACAATAAAAGACCGCAACTTTCATAAGTTCAGAACATATCAAGGATCATCGCTTAATAAAATTCTAACTTAGGAACTACCAAGTTATAACATCTTAGTCTAAGTATCATGTGTCACTACACGATGACTCAATGAACATGACATGCATACATATGTACGTGTGATGCATCATGATAAAAATGAGAATATGATCTTTCAAGCTTTTTTTTCAAATCATCATCGTCAGAAAACAATAGAGTGTTCAGATCTATCTTCCCGGATCTGAGGCGGTCACGTCTCCCCTTACCTGAACGGTCCATATCAGGTCTATTCTCTCTGGGCCTAAACGGTCCATATCATCAGATCAATTAACCACGGATCTGGGCGGGTCCTTACTGGCCAGGAATATACGCACACGGTACCGGTGGGAAGCGTTCTTTGTAAAATAGAAACCTTTCTTTAAAACGCTTTTCATCTTTTGTTCACATAAAACCAATGCCATAAATCATGTAAGTGACGACGATGAAATGAATGACATGTATTATGCAAACCATGACATAATGCGTTACATATACACATATGTACAACTCGTCGCTATGCTGGAAAAATTTCCAGCATGATCACTCCTTATATTTGGCCTTAACCCCTTATGGTTAGGCCCACTAACAAATAATGCTCGTCATGCGTATGCATGAAACGCCCTATTGTTCATAATAAAATTCTCGTGACGATACAAAATGCGTAAGACACTTAGTTTAATTAATCACGAAACAAGGCCGTTGAATTTCGGCAATTCAGCGCCCCTTTCCTTTGGTCTTTCATGTAGGCCCAATAAACCTCTTTTAATTTGGGCCATCTTTGAAAACTTATTATAACATTCCATTGATTGGTGATTGTAAGCCCAAGTCGTATAACTAGCCTAAGTCCATTCGATTAAGGCCTTATAATAAGTTGCTCAATTCTGCCCAAAATCTCAGATTAGTGACGCCCACTTATTTATGGTGTTTACCCTTCAATTAGTCGTTCTAAAAATAGGTGGTTTACATAGATGGGTTCACCTATGTCTTAAGTAGTTGGTAAATAAATTTCGCAGATTTATAATATCGTTAACGGTATCATTTATTCTTTTTCCTAAAACCGCTACATGCAGATTTCTGGATTGACCGATTTTACTATAAGTTTTAGTGAGACCACACCGTAACTCCTTTTTCAGAAATTCTGACTCTCAAGCTTAGTAGACAACTCAAGCTAGCATCCTATCAAAAATTAGCCCAATTGCATATTCCTAAGGTCCATTTCCTGGTTGCTCATTATGTCACATAAAATCTGTCTGGCACAGTAAAATTTTTCAGCATGACCAGTTTTAGTAACAATTTCACTAAAAATAATCCGCAACTCCTTTTAACGAAATTCTAACTTTCACATCTAATATACACATAAGGCTAGTGTTATACCAGAAATCAATTAAATTTAATGTCCCTAAGGTCTCTTTTCGGGTCTCACAAAACAGCCTAAAATCTGTCCTGCTCCGGTAATTTCCTAGCTTGTCACATTTCCTTCCTAAACGGCCCTAACTTGCATTGTTTGTCATAAACCCTTTATTAAACGTCAAACTTACTCTTTTATGGGGAATTTACAGATTCAACACTCTACAAACATCATATGCAATCTCTTACAAAACAGTTTGTACACCATATACATCATCCTTTGGCTAAGCATACCACATTCCCACTAAAATCAACATTAGTAACAATTTTGGTGCATACGCACCCTAGTCACCAACAGCCCATTTAGATACATGCAAGGCAAAATAATATACCTACAAGGAACATGTTAAGCTTAACAAACAAAAGCATAATCTTTTCTCCACTTTACCCCATAATTTATCATTTCATGCAAAACCACCCCTATTTCTTTAACCCCTTCCACTGTATGCCCCATCCATGGAAAAGAAGGGATCTTTAGCATGTTCATCTTAGATTATCACATAATAGTGCTTAAAACCAATAAAGAATCCATCTTTAAGCAAGAACTCACACATATAAGCCATTTAACCCCTAGGCCGAAAGTTTATGTATCAAAGCTTAGCATATCACAACTAAGATTGAATCTTAAGGTTATCTAGCCATTCATGCAAGCACTCTCAAATTCAAGCCACAAAAAGTATAGTGTACTTGCCTTTTTTTTGCTTACTCTTCTTGAAGGATGTTTGGAAGGTTGGAACCTTTCTCCTCTTTTAGGCGTGTACCCCACGGTTTTGGAGAGAAGAAGAGGTCAATAGTTAGTTACTTATCTTCAAGTAAAAGATATATTTAGTAAGGGTTATATGGACTTACCAAAATGAAGCTTGAGTAGTATTCAAGCCTCTCAAGACTAGGATCCACAAAATCTTGAGATTCTTGAACCTAGTGACCATTGAAGGTCACAGTTTAGGGCAAGAGAGATAAGTGATCTTCAAGCTAAGTGAAATGTAAAAATTCCCCTTGAATAGTTGAGTATGCACTTACCTAATTCCTCTTGAGCTTGTATGAATCTTAGGTCTCCTTGGTATACCCTTAGCCGTGTGGTTTAAGGGAGGAGGAAGAGAAGAATATTTCTTGCTCTTGATGTTTGAGTGTTGAGGAAATAGGAGGTTATTCTCTTGTGCTTTTGGAGGGAACCTTTCTTCTTGGCTATGTTGTTGCTGTTGGGGGTAAAGGGAGGGGTTAGGGTTTACCATAGGAATTAACCTTGATTACTTTAGTTAATCAAGGTTAATTTATTAGTAACCTTGGTTACTTTAGTCTAATCATGGTTACTTTGGAGCTAACTCAAGTTACTTTATCCAATCATGGTTACCTTAACCTTGGTTTAAATGATAAAGTAACCATGGTAGGATTTAAAAATCCTCCGTGGTTAGCCATTAGGTGGCTGGTTGGTTGGGGGTCTTTAATGACCCCAACCATGTTTTATCCCCATTTATTACTTGCTTTATTTAATTTATTTTTAGTTTCTTTTCCCCTTCTTTCTCTTAAAATGATTAATTTGGATAAAAAATGTTGAAGCCCTCTTTGGGCTAAGGGCCGAAAGAAAGGAAAAAAATGTTGGGTTGCAACCAAATTTTCTTGCTATTACCCATACTTGTTCTAAGGCTTATTAGCTTACTTAGAAGATGGCCCTTACAAACTTAGGAAATTCAATTGGGGCCTTCCCTAACCTTGGGGCTAAACCTTCCAAGCACTTGGGGGTGAATTGGGCCTCTCCTCATGGTCCAATATTCATGCTTGAAAAATATATATACGTATATTACTTTCCGTAACGTAGGCTATAATAATAATCATCGAATAAATTGTAATTGTAATCATATCTTGTCATATGTTCTCTTAGATAGATCTCAAGTACAAAAGGATTCCCTATTTGGTTACAACAACCACTAATTTCTTTTAAGATCTTGATACATCTTGGTGGTTCCCGGATGAATAAATAATCACAAACTGTGAGCCTCAGCCATGATCTCCCTCAGAATCTCATCAATATCCGATACACATAATCTCGCACTGAACCAAAGGCTGCCATCATCATGAAGCTGAAAATCTTTCGCTGGCACTTCTTTAAAATGCTCAACAATCTTCATCAAGGTATCATTCTTCTGCGCCTCTTTATTTCGATCAATCAAAGTAGGAGTGATCTTCAACGTAGCCAGAATACTCGTAGTCGAATCAACCACATCATATCCAAACTCTGCTATCTCCCTCTCTAGAGGCGTCTGTCGGGCATGACTCGATTTCCTATTCAATGCATCTGCTACCTTGTTTGCCTTTCCCGGATGATAATGAATTTCCCATTCATAGTATGTTTTATCAACTCGAGCCATCTCCGCAGTCTCATGTTTAGTTCTTTTTGGGTGAAAAGGTACTTAAATCTTTTAAGATCTGTATAAACCGCACACCTTTCACCATATAAGTAGTGCCTCTAGATCTTCAATGCAAACACTAGCACGACCAACTCCAAATCGTGTGTAGGCAATTATGCTCATAAGGTTTAAGCTGTCTCGAAGCATAAGCAATTACCCGCTCCTTTTACATCAATTCGCAACCTACAAGAAAAAAGTTAACGCACATATACTTTATGAAATTTTAGAATAATGAATTCGTTTATTCATTTACCTAGCTCATTGTTAGACGCGTCGCTGTACACTACAAATCTCTCACCGGATATGGGTTGTTCCAACACTAGAGCCGATGTCAGTCGCTTCTTAAATTTGGTGACACTTTGCTCACATGCTGCAGTCCAATCAAACTTAGTCTTCTTCTGTGTCAATTTGGTCAACAGAACTGCAATCCTGGAAAAACCTTCGACAAACTTTCGGTAATATCCGGCCAATCCCTAGAAACTCCTGACTTTTGTCACAGTCGTCGGTCGTGGCCACTCAGTAATAGCCTTAATCTTCTTGGGATCCAATGATATGCCATCCTCACAAAAACATGCCCCAAGAACGCTGCGTTGTGCAGCCAGAACTTACTTACTGAACTTGGCTTAAAGCTGCTTCTCCCGCAGTATACTTAGCACCATCCTCAAATGCTCGGTGTGAGTCTCCTCGTCTGGTGGATATGCGAGACATCATTGATGAATACCACCACGAACTTATCTAGCTGCCCCCGAAAGACAGTATTCATCAGATCCATAAATGCTGTGGGGCATTGGTCAATTCAAATGGCATCACCAAAAACTCATAATGACCATAACGAGTCCACCAAGAAGTCTTAGCCACGTCATCTATCTTGATCTTCAATTGGTGATATCTGGAACAAAGATCAATCTTACTAAACACTTTGGCACCCTGTACGCAACGATTACAATTTATATTCATACATATTAGTGTTAAATAAGTATTTACAATACTTACCCTCAACTGATCAAACAAGTCGTCGATCCTCGGCAGTGGATACTTGTTCTTTATCGTGATTTTGTTCAACTCCTGGTAATCGATACATGGTCGCATACTGCCATCCTTTTTTTTCACGAACAGAATCGGTGCTCTCCAGGGCGATACGCTAGGCCGTTTAAATTTCTTCTCAATCAAGACAAAGTCTTGAAGGAAAAAAAGGTAGCTCTTAAGGATAGTTGATCGGAAAGAGAAGGCATTGAGGAAGAGATCCATACCCATGGTGAAGGTACAATGGAAGCATCATTTGGAAGATGAAGCAACATGGGAAACGGAGGAAGATATGAGAAGGAGATACCCCCATCTTTTTGACTAGTTCTGAAGTTTCGAGGACGAAACTTATGATAAGGGGGGGGAGGATGTTGTACCCCAACGATCATGTACATGAAAACTATGAATATGAGACGGAATGAAAGCGACAATTTCTTCTAGCGCGTGTTACTTAAGTCAACTTAACCCTCTTTACTTAATTATATTTGAGGTGATACCAAGCCAAATTAAATAAGGGAAACTTCAAGAAAGTAGTACATGAAACTAGAGTTATATGAACCATACCCACCACTATTTATGTATGTGCGTGTGTATGATATATGTGTACGAAATGTATAAATACCTACATGCGTATACATAGGAAGATATATATATATATATATATATATAGTACACATGGCGTGTATATATATGTATACATACACATACTAATCTTGGAATACGATAAAATAAAGAAAGACAATATAGTGCATAAATTAAAATTACAAGAAATATCAAGTTGCCCAAGAAGACTAAAATTTCGGCCTATACAGGGAGAGGTTCTAGAATTCTCTAGCCAATTTTTATTAGTTAAAATGATAAGACAAGAAGTTAGTATGCAAAGAGAAAATAGAAAACAAAATAGACATGCATTTAAGGAACAAGTAAGACAACTCATTAAAGAAAGAAGTAGTATGGTTGAGGTCATAAAGACCCCAACCAAAATTCGGCCCCTACATGATTAACAATGGAGGATTTTTAAATCCTACCATGGTTACTTTTTCTCTTAAACCAAGGTTAAGATAACCATGATTTGATAAAGTAACTTGGGTTAGCCCAAAAGTAACCATAGTTGGAATAAAGTAACCAAGGTTATATTAACTTAACCTTGATTAGCACTCAAGAAAGCCCTAAACCTCACAATTCTCCCTCCAAAATCGGCCAAGCCCTCCCCATCAGCTAGATTTTTAAATCTTGAAAGACTACACCCTACATTCATCTAGAAAATTCTTCCCAAGCAAGCCAAGCAACACTTAGCAAAATTCCCTCCTACCTCACCAATATTTCGGCCCCCTTCATCTTGAAGGATAAAAGTTCAACTTCACTTCAAGACTTAAGAAGACATCTAGGTAAGTCTTGTTCCAAGCTTCCTTAAGTGAATCCTTATTTGGTGAAGGATGAAGCTCACCTAAACTCTTTCTTCCCATGCCCAAAACCGTGGGTTTTATGGTGTAAATCGGTGAAAGCCATCAACTTTCTTAGGTGGAGACACATTGTGGTACTTGAATCTCCATTCCAAGCTTCATTTGGTAAGATGCTCTAGCCCTCAAACCTATCCTATTTCTTCTATTGAATAAAGACTAATCTTTTCCTTTCATTTCCATTAAAACCGTATGCTTAAGGTGAAGAAGGTGAAGGATTCCAACACATCTCACACCATAACCAAGCAAAGACAAGAGCTTTAGCTTGACGAGGCAAGTATACAATGATCTCTCATGATTTATTTAAAGAGTTTGTAACTTGAATGCTTAGAAGTTCTTAAGATATGATCTTTAGTTGAATATCTTAAGTTGAGACTATATCTTAGTGATTCCCTAAGAACAATGCCTTGCATGTGATTTATTCCTTTAAAGATGAAGTCTTTTCCTATATACTATATGAAATAAGGCTGACCTAGAGTGAAATAAGGTTCACCTAAGTAGGTCTAGACAAGATTGACTTGTGAATGTAACACAAAAGGGTCCTAAGGAAAGAATACATGTGTAAGCTAGGAGCTTTATGAGGTTGTTGGTAAGTTTAGATTAAGATGA
>AP025075.1:15115669-15146532 GCA_036186865.1 Eustoma russellianum | reverse complement strand
TTTGGTAAGATGCTCTAGCCCTCAAACCTATCCTATTTCTTCTATTGAATAAAGACTAATCTTTTCCTTTCATTTCCATTAAAACCGTATGCTTAAGGTGAAGAAGGTGAAGGATTCCAACACATCTCACACCATAACCAAGCAAAGACAAGAGCTTTAGCTTGACGAGGCAAGTATACAATGATCTCTCATGATTTATTTAAAGAGTTTGTGACTTGAATGCTTAGAAGTTCTTAAGATATGATCTTTAGTTGAATATCTTAAGTTGAGACTATATCTTAGTGATTCCCTAAGAACAATGCCTTGCATGTGATTTATTCCTTTAAAGATGAAGTCTTTTCCTATATACTATATGAAATAAGGCTGACCTAGAGTGAAATAAGGTTCACCTAAGTAGGTCTAGACAAGATTGACTTGTGAATGTAACACAAAAGGGTCCTAAGGAAAGAATACATGTGTAAGCTAGGAGCTTTATGAGGTTGTTGGTAAGTTTAGATTAAGATGAATCTTGAATATGAATGCATGCTTGAATATGTATTGTAAAATGTGGTTAAGGCAACACAAGTTTCGGCCCAAAGTATTGAGTGAAGAAATGGACATTTGACTTGGATAGATGACAAAATAGCAAACCACTGGAAGTGGACAGAATAAAGTGACGTTTTAGATGGTTTAAAAACTGACCTTACAGGCCTTCAATGAAGCTAATTTTTGGTACAGAGCTAGCCTCGTGAGTTTAGTGCAAGAGAGAGTTGGAATTTTGTTAAAACCAGTTACAGATTATTTTTAAGAAATTATACGGTAAAACTGCTCCAGTAGAAAATTCTGGAGTTGGACAGAATTGATCACTGGTTTCAACGAATTAAAAGAGGACCTTGTGGACCTTCAATAAATCTGATTTTTGGCACAGAGCTAGTCCCATGAGTGTAGCAGAGATGAGAGTTGGAATTTTGGTACAATAAGGTATGGTTAATTTTTAATAAAATAATTAGTGAGACTGCTCAGGCTGTAAATTCTGGAACATGACAGAATGATATAACGTTTTGAACGGCTGCAAAAGAGACCTTGTAGAGGACCATAAAGCTAATTTTTGGCATGATAATACTACTATGAGTTTAGTGAACACGCCAGCTAGAACTTTGGTAAAACAAGCTCTGGATTATTTTATATGAATTAATTGGTCAAACTGCTCAACTGAAATCACTGGAACCCACCTGAAGTTTAGTAACGACTTTATGAACTCAGAAAGGGGACTAGAGATATGAAAATGGTCTAAATTTCGGTAGGATACTAGTTCCACATGTTTACGACTTGTGCAAGTTTGAATTTCTGAAAAACGAATCTCGGATTTGCCGCAATTGAATTTTTAGTGGAATATGTCAGTTCAGTTTCAGCACTTAATCAGTCTCGGAAGTTAATTAAATAAGCCTTTTATGGTTATTGAAATAATCTGAAATTTTTACAACATGTATCTACGATTCCACCGAACGTACTTGTGACAAAATATCATGGAAATGGGCCTATTTGGTTAGCTTAACCGCCCCATGATTATAAAGTAAAAGTCTAGAAGTATTTAGCTTCCTAATTCATGCATGTTGACATGTTATAAGGAATGCATACGATTATCCATGTCATGACTTGCATTGCATATCACTACATGTATCATGCATGATCATGAAACTGATTTTCATGGATTTTATGATGCAAGCAAGTTTTACAAGCAACTATGTTTTCGATATGCATGAAAAGTTTTTACGGTCCCATATTTTTAAAGAAAGCTTCATGATTCCTTTGCCGGCCAAGCATGCGACTAACCCGACTCCAGACCCGGGGTTAATTGGTCTGATGACATGATATGTTCTGGACCCGTTCAGATCCGGGGTCAATTGATCTGATATCTGTTCTGGACCCGTTCAGATCTGGGGTCAATTGATCTGATATCTGTTCTGGACCCGCTCAGATCCGGGGTTAATTGATCTGACACTCTGTTTTTACGACATGATACTTTATGGGACCAAAATGATGTTTTGACATGACATGACATCATGCATTGCATCTTGCATAATTCACGATCATGAGGACATGTTGCATGTTACAGATTAATGGTTATAAGTTATTATTGGTATAGCATTACCTAAAAACATGTTTAAACCGAACGCCAAGTAAGTTCAGGATCTAAGACCAGGTATGGTATAGCATTCTCTAAGTATATGTCTAAGCCAAACGTCAAGCAAGCTCAGGACTTAAGATCAGGTATGAATTATGATTCTTTGAGGTTTTTGGGGTAATACATTCATGTTATGATTCTTTACGTATTTCATGATTGTTTATTGTATTCTTGCTGGGTGATTTTTATCACTCACACTTTATTTTTTCCCCCAGAGCCAGATAATGCCAAGATAGAATGGATCGAGGATGAGCCGAGGGTACCTTATCCATAGTCGAGAAGATATGAAGGGAGCTAAGCTAAGGACTTTTGTGCTGCCAAGACGTTTTGTATCATGACTATGTTTGAACTCTCTGGATTTCAGTTATGTTATTTTGTGGGACTACTACCTTTGGGAACTTAGTAAATTGGTGATGCATGTTTAATTTGAAAAGTTCTAATTCTGCCTAAATTTTACTACCATGTTGAATGTTAGCATGGGAGTCCACGACTTATGTTATGGATGTTCGCATGTTATGCATGACGCCTTGTACTCTCCTCAGTGAAGTACGGCGGGTGCACCGTATCCGGACGAGGCCCGGGTGCGGGGGCGCTACAGGTGGTATCAGAGCCCAGGCTCTAGATTTCGGGCAGAACGTAGGACTAAGTTATGATCTTAGCAATCTAAGTTTGATCTTAGACCTAAGTCATGATCTTAGATGAGTGATGGCCTTAGGCTAGGACCACGTAGACCGGGTTTAGGATGTAACTTAAAAAAGTATCCTGAACTATGAAAGCTAGGTCTATGACGTAAGACGTGCCCTTTCCTTCCATATTTTGGAAATTTTGAATTATGGTCCTTAGTCAAATAAATTGATGATTAATCCGATATTCTAAATAGACGATAAACCATAAGTGCAGATGGTTAGGCCACGTGGCAGACCTCCGAGAGCACGACTAGCTGCTCAGGAGCCCATCCCTCCACCACCAGAACAGGTCCCGCCGCCACCTCAGCCGGATTAGGATCCTCCAGCACAGAATAATCCACCACCGGCTCCACAGGCACCTGTTCCTCCAGTCGTCCCGGATATGAATGCATTTCAGACCTTTTGTCAAGTCGTTACGCAAATAGGACAAAGCCTAATTTATCAGAATGCTCCACCTCAGCCACATCAGCCAGTAAGGGATGCCCAGTACTATTTTGAGAAGCTCAAGAGAGCTAATGTACCACCGTTTGAGGGAAAACCTGACCTAGATACTGCGGAGAAGTGGCTAGATGAAGTTGAAAATTGTTTTGAGCTAATTCAAGCCCCAGAGGAGATGAAGGCTCAGGCTATCAGACCTTTCTTAATCAGTGAAGCTAATCAATGGTGGAAGACGAACCTGCAAATGTGTTGTTCGACAGTGGCGCTAGACACTCATTTATCTCAAGGAAGTTTGCTAAGAATATCGATCATAATCCAGTCCGATTAGATTCACCTTATAGAGTACAGGCAGCTGGCGACCAAGTGCTTGTTTCCCATCACATATTCAGGAATTCTGCACTTGAGTTTAATGACCAGTTGTTTGAGGCCAATTTGATCCCCATATCTATGAGTGATTTTGACGTGATTCTCGGAATGGATTGGCTCTCAAAGAATCATGCTCACATTGACTGCCGAAGCAGGCAAGTTATCATTAAGAACCCAGCTCGAGATGAGATGTCATTCCAAGGAGGAACTAAGTTAAAGAAACCATCCAAGAAAGTCTTCATTAACGCAGCTCGTGCCAGACAAGCATTAAAGAAAGGTCATGAAGGATTCTTGGTGTATGTTCTAAGTGCTGAACAAGAAAGCCCTACCCTTGCACAAGTCCCAGTTGTTAATGAATACCCTGATGTATTTCCTGATGATCTGCCTGGACTACCTCCTGATCGCGAGATTTCTTTTGAAATAAACCTTGTTCCAGGAGCTGAACCCATATCGAAAGCCCCTTTATCGCATGGCAGCTGCAGAACTAAAGGAGCTAAAGGAACAGTTACATGAGCTGTTAGAAAGGAAACTCATTCGCCCCAGTGTTTCACCTTGGGGTGCTCCGGTACTATTTGTGAAAAAGAAAGATGGAAGTATGCGCTTATGCATCGATTACCGGGAGCTCAACAAAATCACTATAAAGAACAAGTACCCATTGCCCCGGATTGACGACTTATTCGACCAGCTTAGGGTAAGTAACTCTTAAGTTTTAACTTGACTAAGATTTTAAATCCTTTGGAACCCTATCTAAAGCATTTTAATGCAGGGATCTCGAATTTTGAGTAAGATTGATCTACGATCTGGATACTTTCAATTGAAGATTAAGGCGGAAGATGTCCCTAAGACTGCTTTCAGAACCCGATATGGATACTATGAGTTCTTAGTCATGCCTTTTGGTTTGACCAATGCCCCTGCCGCCTTTATGGATCTCATGAATCGAATTTTTCAAGAGCAGTTGGACAAGTTCGTAGTGGTCTTCATAGACGACAGCTTGATTTATTCACCCGATGAAGAGACTCACGCAGCCCATTTGAGGACAGTCTTGAATATTCTAAGAGCAAGACAGTTGTACGCTAAGTTTAGCAAATGCGAGTTTTGGCTGCGAAGTGTATCATTTCCTGGTCCCAAGAAAATTGAAGCTATCACGGAACGGCCCAGGCCCACAAGTGTTACTGAAGTGAGAAGTTTTCTCGGACTAGCTGGATATTACAGGAAGTTTGTGGAAGGATTTTCGAGGATAGCTGTTCCCCTCACTAGATTGACCCAAAAGAAGACCAAGTTTGAGTGGAGTGCCGATTGTGAAAAGAGTTTCTTGGAGCTAAAAGCCAAGTTGACATCCGCTCCTATCCTAGCTCAGCCCACTCCTGGTGAGAAATACGTAGTGTACAGCGATGCTTCAAAGAATGGTCTCGGATGCGTCCTTATGCAAAATGATAAAGTGATAGCTTATGCATCCCGACAGTTGAAACCATTTGAGCAAAATTATCCTATCCATGATCTTGAACTTGCCGCAGTGGTATTGGCCTTAAAGATATGGAGGCACTATTTATATGGCAAAAAGCGTGAGATCTATACAGACCACAAGAGTCTAAAATACCTCTTTATCCAGAAAGAGCTTAACATGCGGCAACGTAGATGGTTGGAACTGATTAAAGATTATGATCTCTCCATTCAGTACCATCCAGGAAAAGCTAACAAAGTCGCTGATGCCCTAAGTCGAAAAACAAGCCACCCACGGCAACCACCTCTTCAGCGAGATATGGAAGAATTTGGCCTAGAAGAAGTTGACTCAATCGATGAGGTTCTTGCCAAGTTAGTTCTTGTTCCATCATTAATTGATAAGATCAAGGAGACTCAAGGACTTGATGAAAACTTAAGAAAAGTCAAAGAAAGGATGGAAGATAAGCCGCGAGATGACTTTAAGATTCGCAGTGATGGCAGCTTATGGTATCAAGGACGGTTATGTGTCCCCGAAAACAAAGAAATTAAGGATGAATTTTTGATGGAAGCTCATAACTCTCGATTATCTATACATCCTGGAGCTAATAAGATGTATCAAGATCTCAAGCAAAAGTTTTGGTGGCCTGGTATGAAGAAACAAATAGCAGAATTTGTTGAGCGATGTTTGATCTGCCAAAGATTAAAAGCTGAACACCAAAGACCCGCTGGATTGTTACAACCCTTGGAAGTGCCAGAATGGAAGTGGGACCATATTACCATGGATTTCGTGACCGACCTACCCAAGACTAAGTATGGGAATGATGCTATATGGGTCATTGTGGACCGTTTGACCAAGTCTGCTCACTTTTTGGCTATGACGATTAAAGCATCTATGGAGAAGTTAGCCTCTATGTATATTAATCAGATTGTTTGTTTACATGGAGTGCCCATCAGTATTGTATGTGACCGCGACCCCCGATTTACTTCGAGATTTTGGACTGCCTTTCAAAAGGCAATGGGCACAGAGATAAGAATGAGTTCCGCATTTCATCCCCAAACAGATGGACAATCAGAAAGAACAATCCAAACCCTTGAGGACATGCTCCGCGCTTACATTCTTGATTTTGGAGGAAGTTGGGATAAAAGTCTTAAGCTCGTTGAGTTTTCTTACAATAATATCTTCCACAGATCCATCGGAATGGCACCTTATGAAGCATTGTATGGACGAAAATGTCGGTCCCCACTCTATTGGGACGAGATTGGAGATAAGATCCATACGGGACCCGACATTATTGAGCAAACACGAGAAAAGATAAAGTTAGTCCAGCAAAGACTAAGAGCATGCAAGATAGAACGAAGATATGGGCAGATGAAAGAAGGAGACCATTAGAATTTCAAGGAGAGAAAGTTTTACTGAAAGTTTCTCCGACCAAAGGAGTTAAGAGATTCGGCATCAAAGGAAAACTAAGCCTAAGATTTGTTTGACCTTATGAAGTGCTTGAGAAAGTAGGTGAAGTTGCGTACCGCTTGGCGTTGCCACCATCCCTTTCTCAGTTACATGATGTATTCCATGTTTCTCAACTCCGTCGATATGTATATGACCCAAGCCACATCCTTGAAGATCTACAGTTGAAGGTTGAAAAAGATGTAACTTATGAAGAGGAACACTTAAGGATAGTTGATCGGAAAGAGAAGGCATTGTGGAAGAGATCCATACCCATGGTGAAGGTACAATGGAAGCATCATTTGGAAGATGAAGCAACATGGGAAACGGAGGAAGATATGAGAAGGAGATACCCCCATCTTTTTTACTAGTTCTGAAGTTTCGAGAACGAAACTTATGATAAGGGGGGAGGATGTTGTACCCCAACGATCATGTACATGAAAACTATGAATATGAGACGGAATGAAAGCGACAATTTCTTCTAGCGCGTGTTACTTAAGTCAACTTAACCCTCTTTACTTAATTATATTTGAGGTGATACCAAGCCAAATTAAATAAGGGAAACTTCAAGAAAGTAGTACATGAAACTAGAGTTATATGAACCATACCCACCACTATGTATGTATGTGCGTGTGTATGATATATGTGTACGAAATGTATAAATACCTACATGCGTATACATAGGAAGATATATATATATATATATATATAGTACACATGGCGTGTATATATATGTATACATACACATACTAATCTTGGAATACGATAAAATAAAGAAAGACAATATAGTGCATAAATTAAAATTACAAGAAATATCAAGTTGCCCAAGAAGACTAAAATTTCGGCCTATACAGGGAGAGGTTCTAGAATTCTCTAGCCAATTTTTATTAGTTAAAATGATAAGACAAGAAGTTATTATGCAAAGAGAAAATAGAAAACAAAATAGACATGCATTTAAGGAACAAGTAAGACAACTCATTAAAGAAAGAAGTAGTATGGTTGAGGTCATAAAGACCCCAACCAAAATTCGGCCCATACATGATTAACAATGGAGGATTTTTAAATCCTACCATGGTTACTTTTTCTCTTAAACCAAGGTTAAGATAACCATGATTTGATAAAGTAACTTGGGTTAGCCCAAAAGTAACCATAGTTGGAATAAAGTAACCAAGGTTATATTAACTTAACCTTGATTAGCACTCAAGAAAGCCCTAAACCTCACAATTCTCCCTCCAAAATCGGCCAAGCCCTCCCCATCACCTAGATTTTTAAATCTTGAAAGACTACACCCTACATTCATCTAGAAAAATCTTCCCAAGCAAGCCAAGTAACACTTAGCAAAATTCCCTCCTACCTCACCAATATTTCGGCCCCCTTCATCTTGAAGGATAGAAGTTCAACTTCACTTCAAGACTCAAGAAGACATCTAGGTAAGTCTTGTTCCAAGCTTCCTTAAGTGAATCCTTATTTGGTGAAGGATGAAGCTCACCTAAACTCTTTCTTCCCATGCCCAAAACCGTGGGTTTTATGGTGTAAATAGGTGAAAGCCATCAACTTTCTTAGGTGGAGACACATTGTGGTACTTGAATCTCCATTCCAAGCTTCTTTTGGTAAGATGCTCTAGCCCTCAAACCTATCCTATTTCTTCTATTGAATAAAGACTAATCTTTTCCTTTCATTTCCATTAAAACCGTATGCTTAAGGTGAAGAAGGTGAAGGATTCCAACACATCTCACACCATAACCAAGCAAAGACAAGAGCTTTAGCTTGAAGAGGCAAGTATACAATGATCTCTCATGATTTATTTAAAGAGTTTGTGACTTGAATGCTTAGAAGTTCTTAAGATATGATCTTTAGTTGAATATCTTAAGTTGAGACTATATCTTAGTGATTCCCTAAGAACAATGCCTTGCATGTGATTTATTCCTTTAAAGATGAAGTCTTTTCCTATATACTATATGAAATAAGGCTGACCTAGAGTGAAATAAGGTTCACCTAAGTAGGTCTAGACAAGATTGACTTGTGAATGTAACACAAAAGGGTCCTAAGGAAAGAATACATGTGTAAGCTAGGAGCTTTATGAGGTTGTTGGTAAGTTTAGATTAAGATGAATCTTGAATATGAATGCATGCTTGAATATGTATTGTAAAATGTGGTTAAGGCAACACACAAGTTTCGGCCCAAAGTATTGAGTGAAGAAATGGACATTTGACTTGGATAGATGACAAAATAGCAAACCACTGGAAGTGGACAGAATAAAGTGACTTTTTGGATGGTTTAAAAACTGACCTTACAGGCCTTCAATCAAGCTAATTTTTGGTACAGAGCAAGCCTCGTGAGTTTAGTGCAAGTGAGAGTTGGAATTTTGTTAAAACCAGTTACGGATTAGTTTTAAGAAATTATACGGTAAAACTGCTCCAGTAGAAAATTCTGGAGTTGGACAGAATTGATCACTGGTTTCAACGAATTAAAAGAGGACCTTGTGGACCTTCAATAAATCTGATTTTTGGCACAGAGCTAGTCCCATGAGTGTAGCAGAGATGAGAGTTGGAATTTCGGTACAATAAGTTATGGTTAATTTTTAATAAAATAATTAGTGAGACTGCTCAGGCTGTAAATTCTGGAACATGACAGAATGATATAACGTTTTGAACGGCTGGAAAAGAGACCTTGTAGAGGAGCAATAAAGCTGATTTTTGGCATGATAATACTACTATGAGTGTAGTGAACACGCCAGCTGGAAATTTGGTAAAACAAGCTCTGGATTATTTTATATGAATTAATTGGTCAAACTGCTCAACTGAAATCACTGGAACCCACCTGAAGTTTAGTAACGACTTTATGAACTCAGAAAGGGGACTTAGAGATATGAAAATGGGCTAAATTTTGGTAGGATACTAGTTCCACGTGTTTACGACTTGTGCAAGTTGGAATTTCTGAAAAACGAATCTCGGATTTGCCGCAACTGAATTTTTAGTGGAATATGTCAGTTCAGTTTCAGCACTTAATCAGTCTTGGAAGTTAATTAAATAAGCCTTTTATGGTTATTGAAATAATCTGAAATTTTTACAACATGTATCTAAGATTCCACCGAACGTACTTGTGACAAAATATCATGGAAATGGATCTATTTGGTTAGCTTAACCACCCCATGATTATAAAGTAAAAGTCTAGAAGTATTTAGCTTCTTAATTCATGCATGTTGACATGTTATAAGGAATGCATACGATTATCCATGTCATGACTTGCATTGCATATCACCACATGTATCATGCATGATCATGAAACTGATTTTCATGGATTTTATGATGCAAGCAAGTTTTACAAGCAACTATGTTTTCGATATGCATGAAAAGTTTTTACGGTCCCATGTTTTTAAAGAAAGCTTCATGATTCCTTCGCCGGCCAAGCATGCGACTAACCCGACTCCAGACCCGGGGTTAATTGGTCTGATGACATGATATGTTCTGGACCCGTTCAGATCCGAGGTTAATTGATCTGATATCTGTTCTGGACCCGTTCAGGCCCGGGGTTAATTGGTCTGATTATATGTTCTGGACCCGCTCAGATCCGGGGTTAATTGATCTGACACTCTGTTTTTACGACATGATACTTTATGGGACCAAAATGATGTTTTGACATGACATGACATCATGCATTGCATCTTGCATAATTCACGATCATGAGGACATGTTGCATGTTACAGATTAATGGTTATAAGTTATTATTGGTATAGCATTACCTAAAAACATGTTTAAGCCAAACGCCAAGTAAGTTCAGGATCTAAGACCAGGTATGGTATAGCATTCTCTAAGTATATGTCTAAGCCGAACGTCAAGCAAGCTCAGGACTTAAGATCAGGTATGAATTATGATTCTTTGAGGTTTTTGGGGGAATACATTCATGTTATGATTCTTTACGTATTTCATGGTCGTTTATTGTATTCTTGCTGGGTGATTTTTATCACTCACACTTTATTTTTTTTCCCCAGAGCTAGATAATGCCAAGATAGAATGGATCGAGGATGAGCCGAGGGTACCTTATCCATAGTCGAGAAGATATGAAGGGAGCTAAGCTAAGGACTTTTGTGCTGCCAAGACGTTTTGTATCATGACTATGTTTGAACTCTCTGGATTTCAGTTATGTTATTTTGTGGGACTACTACCTTTGGGAACTTAGTAAATTGGTGATGCATGTTTAATTTGAAAAGTTTTAATTCTGCCTAAATTTTACTACCATGTTGAATGTTAGCATGGGAGTCCACGACTTATGTTGTGGATGTTCGCATGTTATGCATGACACCTTGTACTCTCCTCAGTGAAGTATGGCGAGTGCACCGTATCCGGACGAGGCCCGGGTGCGGGGGCGCTACAGTTATGATCATTCCTATTTGGCCTATGGCCGAATCCATCATTGTAAACATAATATGGTTTTTGGATTTGATATGCATTTCTGTTTGTATACATGGTGCGTGATCTAGATGCATTGGTATGGTATGAATGTTGCATATACATCAAAGGTTTTCTTTCGTATCTATATGGTACATAATTATACTTTGCATGTGACGAAAAAAGGAGTGCGATGAGATATCATAGGTGGTGTGCTAGACTTCTTATACTGTACACTTGTCTTAAATACATGCGATTACTTAGATGAAGATAGATCAAAATTTGTAGACTTGTTTTGTATCTTATTATCTTCAATATATCATAATCCGGTTTTGTCGTTTTCATAATTTTGAGAAGAAATAAGACGATATAACATGCAAGTACCTGTATCGAATTATTTTACTGTCTTTTCTAGGTTTGCGTATCTTTGTTTCAAATTTGAAATCTCGGCTTTCATTACATTGTTCTCGGATGTCAAGGATGAAATTTCAGACTTTAATGAATTAATCATGCAAGACGACTCTTCTTTCGAATCGTTTAATTGAGATACAAGATTTATGTTAGAAGATTCTAATAATTTATTGTCTTCAATTAAGCGTTTCTTTTCTTTTGCAAGAGTCTTAGTGAATTTATGCAACTCAAGATATTGACTTAAAAGATCATCATAAGAAGGTTCAGAATCAAAATCAGAGTCAGAATGTACCTCACTAGATGCTTTGGATGCAAAGCATAATTGAGCCGTTTCCTCTTCGGTTTCTTCATTCTCAGAATCGGATGAGTCACTCTATGTGGAGCCTTTTAGAGCTCTTCTTGTATTCCTTTGCTTAGGTTCTGAGACGGGTCTAGTTTTTGTCCAATCCTTGTCACGGTTTTTGTTCATTGGTTTGACCTTGTTCGGACAGTCATAGGATATATGTCCAAGTCTTCCACAACCATAATATTTGATATCTTTATCGTTTTTATTTTTAGTTTTCTTAGTTGAAGTAACCTTAGGATTGTTTTTAAATGACTTTCTCATAAACTTTCTTAAGCCTTTAGCCAGTAATATTACATCTTCGTTATCCGAATCTGTGTCACTATCATCTACGTGATCAGAAGCAGTAGATATGTATTCATTTCATTTAAATGCTATAGTCTTACCTTGTTTTGAAGGTTATTCCGATTTCATTAGAGTGAGTTTGTTTTCATATACCTTTGGTGATCTGATCAATTCCTCCATTTTTATTGACTTTTTTTCCTTACTTTCTTCAATTGCGGTGACTTTAGGATCCCATTCGGATGGGAGGCTTCTCAATAATTTTTGTACTTTTTCTTGTGAAGAAAATACCTTGCTAAGAGACTCAAGAGAATTGTAGATGTTAGTCAATCTTAAATCTATATCTACAATAGATTTATTTGGTAATAATTTGAAGGATTCAAGAGTAGACATAAGCATATTTATCTTGGACTCTTTAACTTGACTAGTACTTTCATGTTTCATTTCTAGACACTTCCATATCTCTTGAGCACTAGAACAATTTGATACAGAACTCGATTCACTTTTGCTTAAATCATTTAAGAGAAGTTGCATGGCCTTCGCATTTATACTCACTCTTTTTATCTTCTATAGTATATTCATGCTTAGGTTTTACAACTTCTAAACTGACACCATCAATGTAGATATCTTAGACGAAACAAAAGGACCATCTTCTGTGATGGACCATAAATCTATATCGATAGACGTAAGAAAAACTTTCATGCAAAGTTTCCATTGAATAAATGACTCACCATCGAAAAGGAGAGGCCTTTGGCTTGACATTCCTTCTTGCTCGGTTTTGTGACTAGTGTATGCCTTCTCACAAAGATTGTTATATCTTCTTGTCGTGAGTGTACCTTGCTCTAATACCACTTGTCGGACCTGTATAGCACCACTAGAAGGGGGGTTGAATAATGAGTCCAGTTTTTATTTTTAAAACTTTTTGTTACCAATTACTCACTTCTGAAAGCAGATTCTGTTTTCCGATCCTGTTTTTGATTAACTGAATGATTAGGTTATAGACCTCCGAAATTTGTAACATTTGGTGACAATGTGCTCTCAGATGTTATGTATGTGTCATAAAAATTTCATGTTAAACTTCAAAGTGTAAGGCCTTGAAAAAATGCTTTTACTCAGACTCTGTCAATCTGCCAGAAACTGTTCCTTAAAATGAAAATTTAATTCCTATTTAATGAGAACTCTAAATGATCTGAAAATTTTATAGAATGAACCTTGAGATGTATACTTTAAAGGGTTGGAATAGATTTCCAAATTCCTCTGGCAAGTATATCAATCACGTTGATGTTCTCAACCTTTGCAGATCTAAATATCAGATTGCACTAGTCTTAGATCTATGAACGTTTGGATGACTTATACTTATCTAAATTCAATGAAAATTGTCTTAAATGAAACCTAAGACCTTTGTATATGTTTCTGTAAAGTGTGATAATTTTTGAAAAATGTTTGCTATTTTTAGCGTGGCTATGAAAACGATACAAGAACAAGAACTGGAAGTAAAAATGCTGAAAAGTAAGAACACCAAGATTTTTATACTGGTTCGGTCAAATTGACCTACTCCAGTCTTCGAGGACACCTTCCTCAGCATTCACTAAACCCCAAAAACACCTTAAGACAAGGGTGGCTGATGTTATACACCAACTCCTTGAATATCCACCCTTCTTACAAAGAACAACACAAACAACCAACAAAAATACCACCATCGCACTAATCAAGGTTTGATCACACCTTGATCAATCTTGTACAAGAATGGGATGTATATGGATGGTAAAAAAAACCTATACAGAATATAGAATGTAAGTATAATAGGCTTGAGGCTATGTGCAAGAGAAGAAGATAGGAGAATAAGAGAAGTCTTGCTTTGCACTTGCTTGAATATGAGAATGAGACTTGCTTTGCTTTGATCATCTTGCGCCCTTTTTATAGGTGTATGGCACGCCCCTCTTGGCTGGTTTCTCCCTTAAATATTGTATTGAATACCCTTGGAAGATGCCTTGTATATCTGTGTGACACACCTTTGCTTACTTGGTGAAATGTGATTGGACAAACAATGTGTCTTCGCCTTGTAGTCACTCTATGATAGGGTCTTAATTTTCCACCTTGGAACAAATAATATGACCTGGAATTTAATTATAAAAATCTGAAAACATGTCAAAATTCAAATGTGTTAATTTCAATCAATCACAATGTGATTGCCCCTCAGTTTTGGAAGGACTTTGAAGACAAATCAAGTGGAAAAATCGGCCACTACAAACATGTGCTAAAAACTTCAGCACATGTTTGAATTTGAATCATTTCCTTGTGTGTCTTGGTCTTCTTCAGTGTCACCAATCATTTGTAGATCATCCTCCACCAATCAAAATGCCAAACAAGCTCCATCATGGCTCCATATAGGCTAAAATAAACGTCCATAAGCTCAGCTCCATGTGCTGAAATTATTTTTGAAATTTTGACAATATCTTCACATATACGGTAAATTTCAATCATCACTTAAATTGTTTTTCTAGAATACTGCAATATGTCTTAGGTATGTCAAATGTGTCTAGATACATGTCACAAAAAGATAAGAAAAAAACGTCTTCTAGAAAAGTGAACAAAACCAAATTTTCGACTTCCGTCGATTACGCGATTTTTCTTCAATTAGTTTCAAACCTCTTAGACATGTAAAATGTGTTATGTAACATATAGTATACATAATATGAAGTGTACTTTCAGCTCCAACAGCTGAAGACAAACTCGGCCATGTGTTGATAAAATTTGAATTTGAATTTCCAACAAATCAAGGCAAATTGTAGGTAATTGATATGAGTAAACATGGTATGACTTTGGGGCTGAAATTGACATGTGGTGCACGAAATGTATGAGCATTTGGAGTGTATGTAGGCTGTCCATCTTTGTATGGTAAGTATGGGACATGTCGGTGACGGTTCGGTAGTCATTCGATGTGGCAATTTTTGGTTTATGGACTTGTGACATGTCGGTATAATTTTGGTAACTAGATGAAGAGTAATGTATGATATGGAACTTGTATATACTCAACAGATGTGTATATGGTAGCGTGATGTCGACGTATGTTCATGATATGTCAGTGAAATGTCGAGATAGAAATATATAGTTCGTTGTTATAGAAAATATGCATATACATAGTGTGTGTATATATGGTCGTGTGTGTGATTGTGGAGAGGAACTTTCCATTCCAAATTTGTTGCCATGTAGGTATCTTCAAATATATCTCCTTAAGTACTTCACTGAATGAACTAGTTTACTTCGTCTCCTTAAGTACTTCATTAAATGAACTAGTTACATGGCACCTGAAAATAGTATAAACACAACAAATGTTTGCCATATGATGTAAGCCTTACCGCTTCATGGCACGTTAGTACGAAAATAATATATATAAACATATAAAGCATATCTATCACGTACGGGTGTCATGTAACACTTAATCATGCATTTCGAAAACACGTAACATTTAAATCATGCATTTTCAAAATACTCAAACCTCGGTTTCTCAACAATGTCATCATCTATATGCTTCTTAAACCTTCTCATATCATTATATTCTAAAACTTCAAATATATATACATAACTGATGCCTTAAATCATGAAAATACACACTCTTTTTCTCCGCCCAAGACCTCGGCCAATTGCCCCCAAAACAGCCCATTATTCCTCATTTTTTCCTATCAATATTTTCCCAAATTACACCTCTTAAACTTAGCTATAATGGTCCAAAAACCCTATTTTCATATTCCGTTTTATATAGTTACATATTTCACATGAATATACATAAAGTAATCAATTCTACTATACATTATTTCATATCTATTTATCTCCATAAACTTGTCTGAAGCTATTTATTTCACACTTATTTTATATATATATATATATATATGAAAGAAAGCTTTTATTGAAAGCCTCACTTATGGCGGAGGAAAATCATATTACAAACATCAGAGTACGAAAATAAATGAAACAAATCGCTAGTGATGACGCGTCTCCAGTCATATATGATTTGCCGCATTAAAACCTTGCCAAGTAAAACCACCCTTGTGGATAAAACCTTGCCAAAGGAAAAAGCGTATATATTTATATGACTGGTAATAACGTCTAGCCTATATGCGAATGAATACATGTATAAGTTCCTGCTGGAAGATACATCTCTACTGAGCCAGTAATCATCCCTTGAGCCTGAAGCTGATGAGTCACCGTGGCTGAGTGGTGCTGTTCCAGATGTACCATGTACCTAATGATGGAGGAAAAATACAGTTAGGAGTAACACAATGAAAGTATAAGTGAATGAAGTTAATGAAACCCAGACCATACCGAAGTCGTCTTGGCTCAAGCCGAACCAAGATGACGAAATCTGTTGATTGCCACTGGGTGAGAATGTAGTCCCGAACTGTATTGCAGATGTGATCCTCATGGTAGCCCCCGTAAATATCCACCATGGCCAAGCAAACGCAATCGCAAATGGCAAACAAAGATAAGTATAGCAAAGATTGGCACAAAAACTATCGCGCATAGTAAACAATGGTAGGAAAAGTAAACGCACCAATGTTGTCTGTGTTCTAGAACACATACAACTATATAGAAATTTGGCCGTCAAGTGTTACTCTCTGAATACCGACAGGTGAAGGTCCGTGAATAACGCACCGCGTACTTCACACGGTAATTCTTGAGTTGAACTGTAGAATGTCATGTCGGATGAGTGGTATCCGTATCTTGCCAGCCTATGTGCTGCTGAATTTGTTTCCCTTGGACAAAATTGAATTGTTGAGTGATTAAGACTGAGGAACTGCTTTGCTCGTGTGATATCCGATGCCAAAGAACCTGTGATATGTCTATTTTCGGCCAGCAGAGTGATCATGGATTGACAATCCGTCTCCACCACTAAGCTGTCATATTGCTGCGCGTAATACATTAGCGCCACTGTCATTGCGTGGATTTCCGCCCGCAGCGTCCGTAATGAAGGTAACGGGAAACAGATAGCCGAATGAAATAAGCCTTGATCTATTCTATGTAATGCTCCGCCTGCCGACATTCGTTGTCCTTTAGTGGCGTCAACATTAAGTTTCAGCTTGCCTGAAGGCGGAAATTGCCATCGAACTATTGTTAGCCTCTTCATGCGTAGGGGCGGGGTGAAACGCTGATCAACAAGATATGGGATTGTCTGTGCAAACTTTTTCCCATTGATTAAGTAGCACCATGTATGTATCGACTCTTTTATCCGTGTATACAACCTATCACAGGCGAAATGCTCCTCTCCAAATCTACAAGCGGCATACATTTTCCATATTTCCCAAGCTACAAGGGATGGAACGATAGATTTGAGCTGGCCGGACATTGTCGTTTGTGAGGATGTACGCCACCATCGGAGTAAATGAGCTTTTATGGTGCAAGAGAGGGGCATTGGCCCAGAGAATGTAATTGACATGTCTACCCAAGGCGGCCAAATGGCTGAGCAATGCAGAAATACATGATCTTGGTGGTCGTGAGTTTGTCGATAAAAAACACACTGCGATGGGTAGGCCGTCATCCAGCAACGAAGATTATCTACCATTGGGAGAGAGCGTGTCCAGAGCCTCCAAAGAAAAATTTTCTGACCAGGATATGAGATTTTCCACCAAATATATCGTGCCTCAACCCTAGTTTGTTCATGAGGAGCTATTAGCGAATAAGCTGTGTGAATTGAAAGTTGGCCGTTTTCCTCTAGAGCCCAATGTAACATATTGTGAGAGGTGTAGGTATGCGTCTCCATATACGCATTTATTCTACAAATTCTTTTCCATGTTGATGAATCATATATATGAGAATAAATAGAAGGGCGACGGCCGTATTTTGCTCTACAAAATTCTGCCCATAATGTATTCGAGTGAAAGTACTTCCACCATATTTGACAATCATATGCTTGTTGGACATGCGAAAGATGTCGGGTGCCTAGTCCACCAACTTCAACTGACCGACACACTGAAGGCCAGGACTACCAATGATGTCGTCCTTTCCAAAGAAAAGAAGCCATTTTCCGATTTAAAATGTGAATTACCCCTTTTGGCAATCTAGAGCTAGCTATTAGATGTGTAGGTAACATGTTGAGTACATGCTTGATGAGAATAATTCTCCCCGCCATAGATAAGAAAGCAGTCGACCATGATGACAATTTAGCGTCAAAGTAATTGAGAAGAGCATAACAGTACCTGGCTTTATTTATCCCCTTATGCAAATATGACCCCAGATACTTGATAGGTAACGATGTTGACCTCAGGCCTAAGGCTGCCATTGACGCAGGAATCGATACTACGTGACCCGTGACAAATTGACTTTTGTGGTAATTTACCAGCTGTCCCGAGGACTGCTGATATGTGTCTAAGAATTTTCGAAATTTTGCTAAGTTGCGTGCCGAACCATTGAGGAAAACTAACAAGTCATCTGCAAATCCCAGGTGTGAGACACAAGGCGCACGACCTGCCTTGAATCCCACTATGTTTCCCGCACGTATATGCTGATTTAACCCTCTTGTAAACCCTTCAGATGATAGGATGAATAATAGTGGAGATAGAGGGTCTCCCTGTTTGACTCCTCTACCAATCGAGAATGACTCTGTTAGACAACCGTTGAGAAGAATAGAACATCTTGTGTCGCTCAAATTGTTGATAATTATGCGTACTAGACGCTCATCCATACCCATGCGCTAAAGCAATAGTTGGAGATACCTCCAACTAACCTGGTCAAATGCCTTGGCCATGTCCAGTTTGATAATAGTCTGCCCTCCTCTTGTTCGTTTGTCTAAGACATGTACCATCTCTTGCGCTAATAGTACTTGTTCAGTAATGTCTCTTCCTTTCATGAAACCTACTTGTTCTGGAGAAATGAGCTTTGGCAATATTTTGCCCAGCCTCGTTGCTAACAATCGTGTGATAATCTTGGAAATGATATTTGTAAGACATATAGGACGGTAATCCGCGAATGTTTGAGGATTACTTAACTTTGGTATAAGGATAATGGATGTTGCTTCTACTGCCCTTTGCATTCGGATACCCAAATAGAATTCTTGAACTGCCTTATGCACATCATGATGTATCAAGTGCCAAAAATGCCTGTAGAATGACCCCGGGTAGCCATCCGGACCAGCGGCGCTTGTGGGACTAAGATCTCAAACTGCTGCTTTAACTTCTGATAATAATGGGATCGCCTTCAGCGCGCTATTGTCATCTGCTGTGATCAGAGATGGTATGTGCTGGAGTATTAAGTCGCAATTTGTAACTGGCTCATCAGTGAAGAGATTAGAGAAAAATCGAATAGCTTCAGCTTTAATATCAGAAAGCTGGTCGAGCTCAGAACCATCCGGTCTCTGAATTCTGCGAATAAGCTGGCGACATCTCTTATGCTTAACTGTTTGATGGAAAAAGGAGTTGTTAGCATCACCTTCTTTCAACCATTTGATGTTGGCCTTCTGCTTCCAGTAAAGAAAGGCACATTTCTGAGCAATATGCAATTCTGCTATTCGTTTATGGTACTTTGCACGGGAGGAATCTGTAGGGTTATCATCAAAAAGTTGTTCTGCAGATTTTGCTTCGGCTTCTGCATGAGAAACTGCATCGAAGATGTTTCCAAATGTATCTCTATTCCATTGTCTCAAGTCTTTTCAAAGAAGAGATAATTTGCGATTGAAAACCCACATTCCACCGACTGTTGAACATGATTGCCATCTGTGAGTGACAAAGTCATCAAAATCCACATGTGTTGCCCACACGTCTAAATAGCGAAAGCGTGATGGGTCTCGTGGACCTTCGGAGTCACATATCAAAAGTAAGGGCGCATGATCCGAAGTTGCTCGGGACAGATGTTGAACTTGTGTGAAAGAGAATATATCTGAAAATGAAGATGAGCTCAGAAAACGGTCAAGACGACGCCATACACGTCCTAAACCTCGTCCATCAGACCAAGTGAAACATGAACCTTGAAATGAAATTTCCTGTAACTGACAATGCTGAACGAAATCATTGAAATCTTGCAATGTGCGCAATGATGGATGTGACTTGCCACGGTGCTCGTCTAACGTTCTAAATGTGTTAAAATCTCCACCGATGAGCTATGGAAGTGTGTTTGTCATATGAAATTGTCTCAATTCATCCCACAAGATACGTCGATGTAGAACAGAATGACGTCCATATACTCCCGTCAACCAAAAATAGTCTCCCGTGGCCAGCCAACAAAACTTCATGGAATGATGTTGATGTCCAGATTGTTCGTCTTCAAGTTTGAGAAGTGTGTCCTTCCAAAAAAACCATATTTGATCATTACAAACAGATATAGCATTAGAAAAACCAAGCTGTAATTGGTATGATTGCAAGGCGGTGGGTCTTAGCTTTGGTTCAATAACAATGATAAGATATACCTTGTGTTTGCGAACTAGTGAAAGAAATCTATTAAATGAATTACGTATTCCACGTACATTCCACAACAAGATCTTCATTGGGATAAAACATCAAAAGAAATAGAGATGTGTGTTGCACGTAACCTGGTTAGATAGGGAGACGTGGGTGGATTTCGTCTTAATACGCGTGGTCCCTGGCTAGGATTGTGAGTAGCAGGATCATCGTCTGCATGCTCAGTAGTAACGTTTGCATGGTCAGTAGAATGTGTGTATCAACGTATGTGGCTTCTATTAGGCTTGCGATATCGTTACATTCTCTCGCATCTTGTTCATCCAATAAATTGTCTGCTAATGTGGGTTTATGCTCATTATCTGAATGCGAGACCAACATGGCTGTCCCAGGAAGATCTCCTAAGAGACAATCATCAACTACTTTTAATCTGGAGAGGTCCTGTACGGCTGAAACTTCATGTGTGATGACCATTTCCGGTGATACTGGATTTCTCATGTCTCCCTCAGGTGTGACAGGCTGTTGCTCAGTTGATGAGGGGCCGAATTTTTTGGGTGTCCAACGTTGTTTTTTGGTCTTGTCAGAAAGATTTACTTTAGGGATTTCTAGTATTGCGAGGTGGTGGTGTTTGTGTGAATTGTATTCATCATACAAGGTTTGTAAAGGGTTAGAGTTGGTGTGTAACTCCATCAACCCAGTGGTAAGGTGTACTTTGTGTGTGTGATTAGTGTGAACCGAGGAAGGTGTCCTCGAAGACTGAGTAGATTGTTTATAACCGAACCAGCATAAAATTCTTGGTGTCATTTACTTTCAGCACTGATTTTCTGTTTCAGCATTGTTTACTGTTTTTAATTACGTTCTTAAAAATAGTAAACGAATTTCAAAAATTACAAAACTTTCAGGAACCATAGCCACACGTCTTAGGGTTCTTTTGGCTCAAGTTTCAACCGTTTTGGATAAGTATAAGTCACCCAAACGTCCAAAGTTCTGAGACTAGTGCAGTCTAATTTTCAGGCTTGCAAAGGTTGAGACTTTGATCGTATTTGACTAACTTGCCAAAAGATTTTTTCAAAACTGTTTCAACCCATTTAAATACAACTTATAAGGGGTTAGTCTTTAAATTTTCAGAGCATTTGGAGTTACGTACAAATAGGAATTAATTTTTGAAATCAGTCTACCGTTTCTGCAGATTTGCGCAATTTGACCACCAACAAATTTTCAAGAGGTTAGAGGCTGAATTTAAATCTGTAATTTTTAGGAGACATTCATAACATCTGAGGCTAAGCTTTCTCTAAATTTCAGATTTTTTGAAGACCTGCAACCTAGTTTTCAAAACGTTTTAAAACTGGTCCTGAAAACAGAAACTGTTTTCAGAAGTTGGGTTTTTTGTTTAAAACTATTTTAAAAACCACATTTTCCGCACCAACTATTCAACCCCCCTTCTAGTGGTGCCTTGCAGATGCTACAAGTGGTATCAGAGCGCAGGAACACTCACATCAAAAGGATCCAACGATCTAAGTGAGATGGCATCCACTAGCCATGAAACCGAGGAAAAAGATATGTCAAGCCAAATGCCTCCACTATTTGAAAATGAGGTAAATTCTGATTCTGACTCAGATTCTGAACTATCTTATGATGATTTATATGTTGAATATCTTGAATTACATAAGTTTGCTAGAACTCTTGCAAAACAAAAGAAACGGTTAATTGAAGACAAGAAATTGTTAGAATCTTCTAACACAAATCTTGAATCTCAATTAAACAATTCAAAAGAAGAGTCGTCTTGCATCATAAATTCATTAAAGTCTGAAATTTCATCATTGACATCCGAGAACAATGAACTGAAAGCCGAGATTTCAAAGTTGAAATTAAGAAACGAAGATCTAGAAAAGACTATAAACAATTCGAAACGGCTACTTGTATTCTAGATCATCTTATCTCTTCTCAGAAGGATGGAAATGATAAAATCGGACTAGGATCCGTTGAGAAAAGTAAGTCACTAAACAAACAAACAAAATTCATTCCATCAAAGAAAATGGATGCATCTAAGAATATATGGCATCTTAGAAGACACCTAGATCTTCCCCGATGACATCTCATCGTGCTTCATCTTCATATCATAAAAAGAATAATCATGTGCCATATAGAAAGCCACTGATGCATGTGCGACATTCATATCATAAAAATGCATCTAGATCACTCCCTGTGCATGCAAACCAAAAACGAAAACCATACTATATTCATGATGGGATTCTTGGCCAAAGGCCAAACGCATTTTCACCTAACGTATATTATGTTGCGTTTTCATCACCTTTCTTACCTTTTGGAAGACCTAGAAAGGTCACCCAAATTTGGGTACCAAAAGGAACATTTTCAAAGGGTTGAATAAATAACCCTTACGAACGCGCATTTGATACTATTTAAAATGCATGATTTTTTTCATCTTTACATGCACTTTTGATTGTCTTTCCAAAATAAAGGGGGAGAGAATGCATGATTTAAGGGGGAGAGAGAAAGATAAATTGCACAAATCAAGGGGGAGAGAAATCAAAATTCAAATTTGAATTTGTGCACAATTGGAGGGGGAGCGACAAGTTAAATCATGTATGTAGGTTATTTTGTAAATCATCAAAAGGGGAAGATTGTTGAGAAAAAGGAGTTTGAGTGATTTCAAAATGCATGATTTAAATAACGTGAACTAAAGAAATGCATGACTTGATTTATGACAAGGCACGTTTTTGCATGAAAGTTGCCTTATATAGTTCATATATAATGCTGTCATACTAACAAGCCATGAAGCTTTAAAGCTTACATCAAATGGCAAACATTTGTTGTGTTTGAACTATTTTCATGTGCCACAATTAATGAACTAAACTAGGTCATTAAGTGAAGTACTTAGTTAATTAAACTAAGTAGTTCATTAAAGGAAGCAATACTTGGAAAAGGCACAAAGGCAACAAGGTGAAGAAAGGAAAGTCTTCCACTCTCCTCCCCAAACATAAATACACACCTATTTATATATATTTTCAGATTTTTTTGAAAAAAGCACATACACATTTATTCCAACGTACTACCGACCCATTTTATATTTTACGTACGTACGTTAACGTCACACCACCATACTTAACTCATATTGATGAGTATATTCAGGTCTTATATCATATAATATAAGTCATGGTGATGACAAATTAAATACGACAAATTAAAAGGTTCTAAACCGAAAATTGTCGTATCGGACGAATACCGAAACTTCGCCAACGTGTCACGTACTTGCCATAAATAGATGGCCAGCCCCTACACTTCAAAAATACTCATTATTTTCGTGGCCTACATGTTATTTCCAGCCATAAAATCATTCCATGTTGGCACACACAAATCACCCCACATTAAGGCCAAATTGTGGAGATTCCAATTTCACTTTTGTTAGGCGCCACTTTAATCAGCCTTATAAGCTGAATATTAAAGTTTAATTTATGTATATTATGTGTAACATAATATATATAACATGTGCAAAAAGTTGGAATTTAATTAGAGAAAAATCGGGTAATCGATAAACGTCGAAAATTTGGTTTTCTACGTACAAAACACATGGAACGTTTTTGGCACATCATACAACATATATCTAGACACTTTTTACATATTTCATACATCTTAAAGTGTTCTAGAAAATTCAATTAAGGGCTGATTGGAATATACCATGTGTGTATTATTAAATGTGCACTATTTTACAAAGTTTGCAAAAATAAAATTCAGCACATGTATCTACACATTCCAACGCCTAGATCAGCTGAGTTGGAGTATATGTGGAGCTTTGTTGGCATCTTAATTGGCCAAGAATGAAGCATACAATGTTGGTGACAAAAAGAAAGGAACTATACAAGGTAACATTTCAAACTTTGTCACATTTGTGACACATGCTGAAAATTCAGCATGTGTAGTGATATGATGGCCGAAATTTTCAATGTATTGAGGCATATATTGCTTCTTGAATTAAGTGGATTAATTGGAAGACAATTTAGAAGTATTTTGAATAAGTTATGGAATTAAAATTGTGATATTTTGAATATCACACATGCTGAAAATTTCAGCATGTGTGGGAATGTATATGGCCGAATTTTTGGCCTTGTTAATGTCTAAGTTTTATTCCAAAATTGAGGAAGATGTCTTGTACTAAATGGAGATGGATTTCTTGAATTAAAACAATGCAAAATAGGAAATATTTTGAACAAAAAGTGTATGTAACACATGCTGAAATTTCAGCATGTACAAAATCAATAATGGCCGATTTTTTAATTCTTTTTGGAAGAAAATTGTCTTGCTTAATTTATGTGATGATCTTGGAAGTTATGGTAACTATTTTATGATGATTTTGGCACATGTTTTAAGTGGTATTCTCAGATTTTCCTAGTCATCAAGTGATGACAACATTCAACCAATCAATGAGTGCCAAGTAAGCAAGAGCTTAATGATCATCCAATGAGAACATGCCAAGTAAGCAAAGACATGTCACAATGATACAATACACTCTTCCAAGGACTTAGAAGATAATTTTCAAGAGAAGAAAAGCATCATAAGGGGCGGCCAAAAATGATTAAAAGGAGAGAAGAAGAGCAAACAAAAGCAAGACAAGTCTCACAAGTTCAAAAGTGCAAAAAGAGTCTTCCATTCCCTTCTTCTTCTACATCTTTCTTTCTTCTCTCTAAAAGCCTATTGTACTTACATTCATATACTTGAATAGGCTTCTTATAGACCACCACATATTATTTACATTGTTGTAAAAGATTGATCAAGGTGTAATCAATTTTGGACTTGCGAGGTGGTGATGTTCGTGTGAATTGTATTCATCATACAAGGTTTGTAAAGGGTTGGAGTTGGTGTGTAACTCCATCAACCCAGTGGTAAGGTGTACTTTGTGTGTGTGATTAGTGTGAACCAAAGAAGGAGTCCTCGAAGACTGGAGTAGGTTGTTTATAACCGAACCAGTATAAAATTCTTGGTGTCATTTACTTTCAGCACTGATTTTCTGTTTCAGCACTATTTACTGTTTTTAATTACGTTCTTAAAAATAGTAAACGAATTTCAAAAATTACAAAACTTTTAGGAAACATAGCCACACGTCTTAGGGTTTGTTTGGCGCAAGTTTCAACCCTTTTGGATAAGTATAAGTCACCCAAACATCCAAAGTTATGAGACTAGTGCAGTCTAATTTTCAGGCTTGCAAAGGTTGAGACTTTGATCGTATTTGACTAACTTCCCAAAAGAATTTTTGAAAACTGTTTCAACATATTTAAATAAAACTTATAAGCGGTTAGTCTTTAAATTTTCAGAGCATTTGGAGTTACGTACAAATAGAATTAATTTTTGAAATCAGTCTACCGTTTCTGGCAGATTTGCGCAATCTGACCACCAACGAATTTTCAAGAGGTTAGAGGTTGAATTTAAATCGGAAATTTTTAGGAGACATTCATAACATCTGAGGCTAAGTTTTCTCTAAATTTCAGAATTTTTGAAGACCTGCAACCTAGTTTTCAAAACGTTTTAAAACTGGTCCTGAAAACAGAAACTGTTTTCAGAAGTTGGGTTTTTGGTTTAAAACTATTTTAAAAACCACATTTTCCGCACCCACTATTCAACCCCCCTTTAGTGGTGCCTTGCAGATCCTACAATACTTTCCTCTTGAATTGAGGAGAATGGTATCATACACTAGAAAAGTGCTCTGTACACACCCCAACAAAACAGTTTGGCTGAAAGGAAGAATAGAAGTTTAGTTGACATGCTAAATGCAATGTTAATAAACTCTGGTTTGCCAAAGAATTTGTGGGGAGAAGCCTTGTTAACGGCTTGTCACATTCATAATAGAATTTCTTCTAAAAAGTTTAAGGTTTCTCCATACGAATTATGGAAGAAACGAAGACCAAATCTAAGTTATCTTAGAGTTTGGAGTTGTCTAGCCTATTATAGAGTTCCGGATCCGAAGAGGACTAAGTTGGGGCCAAGAGCTCTTAAAAGTGTCTTTATTGGATATGCCGAAAACTCTAAAGCATATGTGATTCTAGATTTAGAATCCAATGTGGTTGTTGAATCTAGAGATGTTGGATTTCTTGAGAATAAATTCTTGAGAACAGATTCAAATCAAAGTTCAACAAGTGAAAATTTGAATGAACCAATTGTTGGAGATTTTTCCAATGATCCTTCTAGTGTTGATGAACAAAATCAAGATTCTCCAACTGAGGTTAGGAGAAGTGAACGTGCTAGAATGGAAAAGTATTTACATCCGGACTTCATTTCTTCGCAATCCATTACTTTCTTAGTTGAAGGTAATGGGACAAAGATATTTAATCAAATACCTATTGTACTAAGTGTGGAAGATGATCCAAAATCCTATGAGGCGATGCAATCGAGAGATGCATCGTTTTGGAAGGAAGCAATTGATAATGAGATGAACTCGTTACTGTCTAACAATACGTGCGTTCTCACTGATTTGCCTCCAAGTTCCAAAGCAATTGCATGTAAATTGGTATTTAGAAGAAAATACAATTCGGATGGTTCACTTCAAACTTTCAAAGCTAGATTAGTAGCAAAAGGCTTTAGATAACGAGAATGGATAGACTATTTTGACACATATGCTCCAGTTGCGAGAATAACATCCATTAGAGTATTGATAGCATTAGCATCCATAAATTACTTGGTTATTCATCAAATGGATGTTAAGACTGCATTTCTTAATGGTGATTAGACGAAGAGGTCTATATGGAACAACCGGAAAGTTTTGTACTTCCGGGGAATGAGCACAAAGTATGCAAATTGATAAGGTCATTTTATGGACTGAAACAAGCACCGAAACAATGACATGAAAAGTTTGACACTACCATTTTAAAGAATAGTTTCCGGCATTATAGTGCAGATAAGTGTGTATATTCCAAGTTTACAGACAAATATGATGTCATTATTTGTTTGTACGTGGATGACATGCTAATTATCAGCACTAATATGGAAGGAGTAAATGAAACTAAGATGTATTTAACTTCACAATTCCAAATGAAAGATTTGGATGAGGTAGATACTATCTTAGGGATAAAGGTGTCCAAACATAGTGGGGGTTTTTCTCTTTGTCAATCTCATTAAATAAACAAAATGTTGAATAAGTTCAAACACTTGGAGATCAAAGAAGCAAACACACCGTTCGATGCCTCATACAAATTGACTGAACATACCAGTAGAGCGGCATCACAATTAGAATATGCTAGTGTGATTGGTAGTTTAATATATGCTATGCATTACACTAGACCGGATATTGCCTTTCTGGTGTGTAAACTATCAAGGTATACTAGTAATCCTAGTATAGACCATTGGAAGGCAATTGGACGAGTACTTGGGTACTTGAAGAGGACTATGAGTTACGGATTGTTCTATAATAATTTTCCAGCCGTGTTAGAAGGTTATAGTGATGCTAGTTGGATAACTAGCATTGGTGATAACAAATCTACTACGGGTTGGATATTTACTTTGGGTGGTGGTGCTGTTTCTGGGCTTCAAAGAAACAGACATGCATAACTCATTCTACAGTGGAATCCGAATTCATAGCATTGAGATCTGCAGGATCTGCAGGTAAGAAAGCGGAATGGCTGAGAAATTTATTATTGGATATAGAGTTGTGGCCACAACCGATGTCAGCCATTTCCTTACACTGTGATAGCCAAGCAACGATGTCTAGAGCTTATAGTAAAATATATAACGGAAAATCTAGACATGTCAGCCTTAGGCATGATTATGTAAGGCAATTAATAACTGATGGTGTAATAGCCATTGCATACGTCAAATCCTGCATTAACCTGGCGGATCCGTTGCAAAAGATTCTTCAAAAGACTTGGTACAAAGTACATCTTTAGGGATGGGATTAAGACATATGAGATAAGTTCACTTGTGATAGAAACCCAACCTTGTCTAGCATACCACTAGCCAAAGGTTCAATGGGCAACAACAAGACACAAACTGAGGTATTGAAGCACTACGATTGATCTTTAAAGAATCAAACCGCACGACATTGATCTTTAAAGAATTGGAATGTTAGTGTTAAAGGAGGGTGAGTGTCCATAGAACTCTTAATGAAGGATTAAGAGGAAGTATCTTAATCTTCACCTATATGAACATAGGAAGTGGTGCCGCTTCAACAAGCAATAATCTTGAAATGTTCATGAATACTAGGGGTAGCACAAGGCCATAAAGTGCTGTTTAAAATGGACTTCTAAAGAGAGTGTGGTTTCATGTGTATAATGTTTCCGGTTTTAACACATAGAAATCTAATTCAAGGATTTTTAGCTATCATGATTTCGTTAGAACTTTGAATTGTTATACTAATAAGAGGTTCAAATCGAAAGATACTTCTTAAATGCATGAAATTTCATAAATTGCTTTACAAACTAAGTGGAGGATTGTTATAATAGTTTGTAAAGGCAATGAGATGAAGAATGTGGGTGAAATAGTGTTGAAATAAACAAGAATAACTTGACTCATGACTTGGATCGATCCATGTATCAAATGGATAGATCCATGTGGCTTGATAATGAAGTTGAGTATTCTGCCGGACATAGATCGATCACATCGATCGATCAATGTCACATAGATCAATCACATCGATCGATCAATGTATCCTGAGTGCAGAGTTGAAACTTTCAGTCCAACAAAGATCAATCACATAGATCGATTGAAGTGACTTCGAACGATCGATGTGACAGATCGAAGTGGTGCTGGAGCTTACTGTGAGACATCGATCGATGACATCGATCGATCGATGTCCCAATAGAAATGACTTTTTATGAAAAATCATAACTTATGCACCAAGAGACATACCCAATCACCATGCAACTGCAAGAAACGTCTGAATGGAGTTTGAGAGCCTATAAATAAGCTATTATAACCCATTTTTCAAGATATCTTGCAATCTATTTCATACAAGCATTCTATATTTTTCTTCCTACTCAAATTCGCTCTTGTTCTTGAAAGTTCATTGAATCTCTATTCTTTTGCTGAGAATAAGAGATTGTTGGTTGTTGTATCCTAGGAGTAAATTTGCTTACAATCCTGCAGCAACTAGTGGGGGCAAATATTCCTTTTGGAAAGTGATTCTCACGCCTCAAGCCAAGCTTCTTCTTGATCTTCTTCTTTTGTTATTTGTCTTGTTTCCTTACTTTAATAACACATGCTGATGGTATTCCCATTATACTTACCTTCAAAGAAAACAAAATTCATGGTCATCAGCAATCCTATCTCTTGAAGACAAGCGGATGCATAGAACCCCTGAGATCTTCCCACCATTTTGGAGTTCAATTCCGGGCCTAGCGTTAATGGGTTGTCGAACATCTGAATAAAGCCGAATCCGGTTGCGGAGTCGTTCCTGGCGGCCGAACTACGTTGACTGAGGTGGGGGAGTTGCCGCTGGCGATATCGTGCCAGTGGAATCTGAAATGGCTGAGCTTTTCTTTTTGAAGCTTGATAGATTTGAGATCCATAGATTTCATGAACCCGTGGGGTGGATCTTCTGTGGCATTGATTTTGTGAAGGGAAAGAGAGAGGAAGATGATGAAGATGAGGAAAGGCGAAGATTTTGAAAGGGTTAGTGTCGCCATTGATTATGGGAGATCAGTGTGTTATGTGAAGAAGGCTCACATATAGTATCTGTATATTCACACACGATAAATTTTAAAATATTCACACGATAATGCATATAACTCTCTTTATCTATCTATATTTTTTGGGGATACAGTCGAATCGAGCTTCTAACGAACTCTTTTAGTTTAATTAGTTAATGGCTTCAGTCGAATTAATCGAATTCGAATTTGAATCATAATTTAGTTCGAAATGTTTTATGAATCGAATTCAAACTTAATGTTATTCAACTCGAATGTTCGACAAAACCTCGACAAAATAAGCTTCTCAAAGACTCGATTCATAGCCCATAATTTATATGAAAAAATCGATTTTGAGTCGACGAATCGAACTTAAGCTCTCGAGCCAATCTGAATTTGCAAATCGAATAATGATCACGAATCGTAATCAAGCATTCGAGCTGAACCAAACTTTCTCTAAAACTTATCGAATTCGATTACAAGCTTAATTTTAGGTTCGTCACGAGTTTGAACTCGCGTTCGAACCTCATTAAACATGTTCGAATCGAACCTGATTTTTAAATTATTCATTAAAATTTGGTTCCTTTGCACCCCTAATTCTTTTATTCTATTATATTATAATAATCCTACCTTTTTCTTTTCTTTTTCCTCTAACTTTTTTTCTCATTTTTCCTTGTTCTTTCTCTCCATTTACAACTACCACCACTATCTCCTTATTTTGAGTGTATTTATAGCTTAGCAGCCTACCTTATCACAATCTAATTTCTTGGAGCAATTTTTCCGTCCTCCCATGTATCATTATTAATTTTTAAGTAAAAAAAAAACAAATTTAATCTTCCTGCATATGTCCAATTAGTAGCTTCTGTAAACTTTTGGGTGAGGCAATTGTTA
>AP025075.1:15083962-15115659 GCA_036186865.1 Eustoma russellianum | reverse complement strand
ACACTATGGCGTAAGTAAGAATTACAAAGAACTTTTGGATGAGGCAATTGTTGACACTTTTTCTTACATTTTTATCACTTTTGCACTATGGGGTAAGTAAAAACTACAAAGCAACAGTGATGGAAATGTAAAAAATAGTGGTGGCAATTTCCCTTTCACATACTTTTCATCTTCCTTATTTTTTTTTTACTTTCTATTATAACTTTTAATGGTTATTTCAGATTTCTCTCTTCCTTTTCTGTATTTTTAAATCAATTAAAAGTTGATATGTTTTTTTTTTCTATTTTTAGTACAAAGTTATGTAAATTATGTAAAATTTCTACTTACATCTTTTCGTGAGCTCTCCAAGAAAATTTAAAACAATACGAAGAACATATGATTTCTTGACAAAAAAGACAAATGTAAAACTTAATGATGAAAGAACTAAGTAATTCTTTTGAATTTGATGTTATTTATGAAACTGTATATACATTTAATTAGTTGTAATATGGGGCATTGGTTAAATAAATACATCTTTTACGTTAGAGATTTTAGAATGCTCTTTGATTGCATCAAAATTATTTTTTGATGAAAGAAGTTCATAAACTAAACTTGAGCTCATCCTAAATAACATTTGCAAAAAGTAATAGTTCAAATAAATGACGTTTGTTACTTATAGTTAACCGGTCTATGTTTCAAGTTTTTAATATGTGTTTTGAACTAGTGTAATAATGAAAAAAAGATTAGTTTGTAATTACTTTGACTTGTATTCTATAAATAAATTAAATTAATGTATGTATTACACTGTCTTTAATAAATAATCCGCTATGCATTTAATCCTAGATTAATAAACCATGATATTTTCCTTTTTATTTTTATTTTAAACTCCTTTCTTCCATTTTCTCTATTCTTAAATTAATTATGAAGTAACATAGTAGTTTTATTAGTATTTAGTACAAAATTTCAGTAGTATATGTAGAGTTTCTATTTACATATTTTTCATCAACCCCCAGTAAACTTTTGGGTCATTTACAAAAATCTCCATAAACTAAATGAAATTTCCAAACACGACCATAAACTATTTATGTAGACGTTTTTCCCCCCACCCCACCCCACCTCCTCACCCCCCAATATCCATAATAGTCAACACGGAGGAAAATGCCTTAAAAATTGAAGAGGGTATTTTACAAGTGCAAATTTTATATTCGACTTAGAAATCATATTTAATTTCCCCAAAACTTTGAATAAAATTTTGATTTGAAAAACATGTAAGTTTAATTTTTCCTTTTCTTAGAGATGCCAGTTATCTCTTTGAACATTTTCATCATATTATTTCTAAGTTGTACAAAAGTAAATCGAGGTATAACTCATGCTAGAAAGCATAAAATAGATGCTTAAATCATGCAAGTCGAAAATTTAATGATTCTTTGGTTGAAATCTAATTAATTCTTGTCATATATGATTTATATTAAATGGTGACAAAAAGACCAGTTTAGGTTGAACTATCATATATTTAAATGGTGACAAAAAGGTCAGTTTAGGTTGAACAGGTTTCGAAAGACAAATTCGTGTCTGACCAACCAGATTGAAACATGTTTGGGTTTGGCAAGTCAGGTTGATGGGTTTTGTTGGGGCCTGTGAGGTTGTGTTTGGGTTTGAAGTGTCAGGTTCATGTCGAGTTTAACGTATTGAAGGTTGTGGGTTTATTAGGATGGATTGGATGGGTTTGATGATTTGTTTTTGGGTTTAACGGTCCAGACAAGTTAACCCACAGGTTAGACATGTTTGATCTGATTCTTAGCCGAACATGAAATGACCAAACCTAAATCCACAAAAAACGTATTTGGATTGTTGTCAGATTGTCGTGTTGTTTTATAGCTTTCTTACTATTAATAACTATGTTTCAAAAGTTCAAGTCAATGAGTATATGTAAACTTATAACGCATACCATAAAAATATTCAGTTATTAAATGGTTTACTTTAGGGTATTAAATTTGTTGTATCGAATTTGTAAGGTCACATTGTTTAAATAAAATAAATCCTAACATAATTATAACAAAAAATAAGAACATTAGTTATATATTGATTGATTGCAAACAGTAGCATTTTCGCTCTTTAATTTGATTTGGCCTTATTGAGTGTTTTATTTTAATCATAAACTTTTGAGAAGGCACAAAAGAATTCAGTAATAAATAAAATATGAATAAAAACATCTTTCTTTAATTTTTATACATCTAAAACAGTGTTAATTCAACCCGTGCATCTTCATCCTTTTTTAGGAATGTTAGTGAACATAATCTTCGGTGTGTAATGTAACCTTATGGTAAATTTGCAGAAAAATAATAATAGAGTAGGCTAAAAAATAAGGACAAAATGATACATACATGATTGGATTTAAAAAAAAGGGTGAAACAACAGCAATAAGTTCATTGTTATAGCAGAAAAAAAGTACACTATATTATTAAGGAAAACAGTAGGTGCATAATATAGGAAAGAAAAGCAAGTAGTAAATAACATTACTTGTACTTCATAAAGTAGATTTACTAATTGAGTTTTGGGGTTAAAAGATCTTAGGAAACATTATCATATGGGCTGTATTAGTACGAATGGAGCTTTTGAACATAAGAAACGAGAGTTCTTTTCAACGTAAAAAAGCAGATTTGACTTTTGATTGTGTTATGCCAGCTTTGTTTAACTTTAGCTTCTTTTTGCCTACTTTTTGCCTACTTTTTGCCTTTTTAAGTTTCTACATTTATAATGTCATGAATGCGAGCTGATGAATGCATCAGATATTTGAATTATTTTTGTTATATAATGATGGCAAGAATTTTCAAGAGACAATTATATCCCATTATCCTTTGCATTTCGCTTTATAATTTATGGAGTTATTAACGTAATGAATATAAGCACATGAAAATTAATATAAGCACATGAATATTTGATCGTCAGTTATTTTTGCCATCCAAACACTTGCCAGAACACGATAAAACAAATACTACAACAACAACAATAGTCATATCCAGTATATCCTAACGACATCAAAAGTTATCGCTAGGGTCTGAGGAGGGTAAGAGACAGGCAAACAATACCTCCATCCCAAGGGATAGAGAGTTTGCTTCCACTGAGAGCTCCGACTCTATATGTACATGCATAGATAGTATAATAATAGAACTGAATGGATTTTATGAAATATAAATCAAAACCTTACGATATTAAAATAGTCAACAATGTATATGCACAAATAATTAAAATGCAAAGACCAAAACAAAACAATCAAACAAAAAAGTGCAAATCAACATAAAGTATAGAGACTATCTAATTCTCTAATTATGCTCTAAGGTGCCCCTATATCCTGTCTATCCCTCCTTAATCTTAATCCTCTGCCTCCATGAACTCCTATCCTAGACCATGTCCTTAGAGAGGTGCAACTCTAGTAAGTCATGCCTAATATGCTCATCCCACGTCAGTTTGGGCCTACTTTTACTCCTCTTCCCTTCTACAGTGAGGCTTTCAATTGCTCTGACAGACGCCGTTGTCTGTCTCCTCTTGACATGCCCAAGCCATCTCAGTCTTTCCTCTCTTATCTTATCTACTATACTAGTCATGTAGAAATAAGAGGGTTTGAGTGATTTTAAAATAAGAAATTTGAATGCATATATATACATATATATAAACGTGCATAAATGTGTACATGTATGCATGATAACTTGCCATTACTTGCCTTATTTATCTTATATATTATGTTGCCATACTAACGAGCCATGAAGCATTAAAGCTTACATCATATGGCAAACATTTGTTGTGTTTATACTATTTTCACGTGCCACCATTAATGAACTAAATTAGTTCATTAAGTGAAGTACTTAGTTTAATAAACTAAGTAGTTCATTAAAGGAAGATTAATTTGGAAAAGGCACAAAGGCAACAAGGCTAAGGGAGGAAAGTTTTCTCCTCCTCTCCTATTTAATGATACACACGCCATATATATATATACACCATATATTTTCAAATTTTTAAAGGCACATACACATGTATTCCAACGTACTACCGACACGTTATATATCTTACGTATGTACGTTAACGTCACACCACTATACTTAACTCATATTTATGAGTATATTCAGGTCTTATATTATATGATATAAGATATGGTGATGACAAATTAAATACGACACGATAAAAGGTTCTAAACCGAAATTTGTCGTATCGGGCGAATACCAAAACTTCGCCAACGTGTCACGTACTTGCCATAAATAAATAGCCAGCCCATATACATCAAAATATGATGATATTTTCGTGTCATACATGATATAATCAGCCAAAAATACTTTCCATGTTGGCACACACAAATTACTCCACATTAAGGCCAAAATGTGAAGATTCCAAATTTAATTTTGTCACATGTTAATGGTACCACTTTAAACCAGCCAAGTGCTGAGATTTAAAGTATATATTATATATATTATGTATAACATAATATATATAACATGTGCAAAAGTTGGAATTTAAATAAGAGAAAAATCGAGTAATCGATAAATATCGAAAATTCGGTTTTCTACGAACATAACATGGAACGTTTTTCTTGTACATCATGTGACACGTATCTAGACACTTTTTACATATGATATACATCTTAAAGTGTTCTAGAAAATTAAATTAAGGGCTGATTGGAAAATTACATGTGTGTATTATTAAATGTGCACTATTTTACAAAGTTAACAAAAATAAATTTCAGCACATGTATATACATCTTCCAACGCACAAACAGCTGAGATGGAGCACATGTGGAGCCTTTTTGGCATATTGATTGGTCAAGGATCAATCATACATGGTTGGTGAATTAAAGAGAAAAGCCACAAATGGTAAGAATTCAAATATGTCTCACTTATGTCACATGCTGAAAATTTCAGCATGTTGAACCAAGGTGGCCGAATTTTATGTGTTTAATGTGACATATTTTGTCATCTTTTATTAGGTGATAAATTGGAAGAAGATATGGTAATGTTTTGAATATAATAAATAAAAAAGGGGATATTCTACATATCACATGCTGAAAATTTTTTCAGCATGTGTACAAGGGGGATGGACGAATTTTAAGCCTCTTTTGTGTCCAAGTTCATTTCTCAATTGATAGCAAGACTTACCATGTATTGTTGATTCATTTTTATGATGAAAAATCAAAGAATAATTGGTATTATTTTGAAAGAAATGGAAGGTTGCACATGCTGAAAAATTCAGCATGGCAAGGAGTGTAAGTGGCCGAAATTTAGCATGACAAAATGGGAGATTTTTTGTCTTGCAATTTATGATGAAATTTTTGATTTATGGTATGAATTTATGGTTGATTTTTGGCACATTTTTGAGTGTTTATTTCAGATTATTTCCATGTCATCTTGATAACAACATTGAGCCAATAAAGAGGTGCCAAGTAAGCGAAGACTAAATGATGATCCAATAGAATGATGCCAAGTAAGCAAGGCATTGTCACCATGATGTCTTACACTCTCTCAAGCACTTAAAAGGAAATTTTCAAGAGGGGAGAAGACCTATAGGGGGACGGCTGCAAGGTTAAAAGAAAGTAGATGAGAGCAAACAAAAACAATAACAAGCATTGCATTTCAAAGAGATCAAATTGCCAAGCTCTTCTTCTCCTACATCTTCTTTCTTTCTCTTTTCTTGTAAAGCTTATTGTTCTTCATATCTTTCATTCTTGAATAGGCTTAAGATAAACCACCATTCATACATCTTTGTAAAAGATTGATCAAGGTGTGATCAATCTTGATTCTAGCAAGGTGGTGGTGTTCGTGTGAATTGTACTCGTCATACAAGGTTTGTAAAGGGTTGGAGTTAGGTGTAACTCTATCAACCCTGCGGTAAGGTGTACTGCGTGTGTGTGATTAGTGTGAACCAAGGAAGGTGTTCCTTGAAGACTGGAGTAGGTTGTTTATAACCGAACCAGTATAAAATTCTTGGTGCCATTTACTTTCTGCATTTACTTTTCAGTTACTGCACTGTTTATCCTTCTTGTTCGCATCCGTAGAAATAGTAAACGATTTTCAAAAATTACGAAAATTTTCAGAAACATACTTACACGTTCTAGGGTTAATTTGGCACAAGTTTCAACCCTTTTGGACAAGTATAAGTCAACTAAACATCAAAAGTTCTGAGACTAGTGCAGTCTGATTTTCAGACTTGCAAACGTTGAGACTTTGATTGTATTTGACCTACTTCCCAAAAGAATTTTCCAAAACTGTTTCAACCCATTTAAATATAATATATAAGGAGTTATTGGTCAAATTTTCAGAGCATTTGGACGTTCACACAAATAGGAATTAATTTTTCAAAACCATCTACCGTTTCTGGCAGATTAGCACAATCTGAGTACTAACGGTTTGTGAAGGGGTTAAAGGTTGAGTTTTTATTTGAAATTTTTAGGGGACCCTCATAACATCTGAGGCTAAGTTATCTCAAAATTTCATAATTTTTGGAGACCTCTAACCTGGTTTTAAAAACGTTTTAAAACAGGTCCTGAAAACAGAATCTGTTTTCAGAACTTGAATTGTTCAAGTTTAAAGAAATTTTAAAAAGGACACTTTCCGCACCATCTATTCAACCCCCCCTTCTAGTGGTGCCTTGCAGATCCTACAAGTGGTATCAGAGCGCAGGAACACTCACTTCAAGGAATCCAACGATTCAGTGAGATGGCATCCACAAATCTCAAAACCGAACAAGAAGGTATGTCGAGCCAAAGGCCTCCATTTTTTGACGGTGAGTCGTTTATTCAGTGGAAACTTAGGATGAAGCTTTTTCTTATGGCTATAGATATAGACCTTTGGTCAATCATTGAAGATGGTCCTTATGTCCCATCTAATGTATCCATTGTAGACGGAGTTACTTTAGAAGTTATTAAAACTAGACAAGAATATACGAGTGATGATAAAAAGAAACTTAGTATGAATGCTAGGGCTATGCAATTGCTTTTAAACGGATTAAGTAAAAGTGAGTCTAGTTATGTGTCAAACTGTTCGAGTGCACAAGAAATATGGAGGATACTAGAAATGAAACACGAAGGCACGAGTCAAGTAACAGAGTCAAAAATTAATATGCTTATGTCCACTCTCGAGTCCTTTAAATTGTTGCCTAATGAGTCTATTGTAGATATGGATCTTCGTTTGACTAACATCTACAACTCTCTTGAGTCTCTTGGTAAGGCTTTTACTACGCAGGAAAAGGTACAGAAAGTCCTACGAAGCCTTCCTTCTGAATGGGATCCTAAAGTGACTGCGATAGAGGAAAGCAAGGAGACTAAATCAATAAAGATGGAAGAACTAATCGGTTCACTTAAAGTTTATGAAAATAAACTCACCATTCGGAAATCGGAATCATCTAAACAAGGTAAATCCATTGCTTTTAAATCAAATGAATACGTCTCCCCTCCCTCCGATCACATAGATGATAGTGATTCCGAATCGGATAATGATGACCTAATTTTATTGGCTAAAGGACTAAGAAAATTTATGAGAAGGTCATTTAGCAATAAAAACAAGGGCACTACATCTAAGAGAAATAAGAACAAGTCAAACGATAAAGACGTTAAATGTTATGAATGTGGCAAACTCGGACACTTATCATATGACTGCCCAAATAAAGAAAAGCAAACTACTAAGTACCCTGACAAGGAGCGGAACAGACATAGACTCGTCTCAGAACCCAAACAAAGGAAACGTGCTCTAAAGGCCTCCACCTGGAGTGATTCATCAGATTCTGAGACTGAGACCGAAGAGGAGACCGCTCAAGTTTGCTTTGCCTCCAAAGCATCTAATGAGGTATCATCTGATTCTGACTCTGACTCTGAACCTTCTTATGATGATCTTTTTAGTCAGTATCTAGAATTGCACAAATTTACTAAGACTCTCGCTAAAGAAAAGAAACGATTAATTGAAGACAAGAAACTGTTAGAATCTTCTAACGAGAATCTTGTCGCTCAATTAAGCGATTCAAAGAAAGAGTCTTCATGTGTCATCACTGCATTGAAAACCGAGATTTCATCATTAACCTCTCAAAATAATGAAATGAAATCCGAGATTTCAAATTTGAAATCAAGAAATACCAATTTAGAGAAAATGATGAAACAGTTTGATACAGGATCAAACATGCTGCATCGCATCATATTATCACAAAAGCATGACAGTGACAAAACTGGATTGGGATACGTTGATACTAACGAAGTATCAACCAAACCAACCAAGTTTGTTGTGTCTAAGAAAGTGGACACTCCTAAGCCGCAAGTGGCGTCTAAGATGACGCAAAAAGTGCCCCCTTCCTCACGCCCCAATCCATCATATCATGTGAAATATAACGTTGTACCATATAGATATGAAAAGAGAAGAACAATGCATACACGAAATACATATCATCCACGCACTATGCACACACACACAAGGACATATCAAAAGCGTCCTTCATTCAATGAGTATAGAGGAGTCCTTGGGCAAAGACCCAAAGTACATGCACCACATGTATATTATATTGCACCTTCATCTACATTCTTGCCATTTGATAGACCGAGAAGGATCACCCAAGTATGGGTACCGAAAGGTACCTTTACCAAAAGGTGATTAACTAACTCGAAAGGACCCAAAATTAAAAGGGTACCTAAATCACTTTTCCACATTGCAGGGAGACCACACATCGAAAGATACATCAATAAAGTGGTTCCTTGACAGTGGTTGCTCGAGGCACATGACGGGTGAACCGAGCCTGTTCTCCAAATTAAAGAAGGTCACAAAAGGCGGATCCGTGACCTTTGGATCATTGGAAAAGGTACGATTGGCAATCCGAACACACTCCAAATCTCCAACGTATTTTTGGTAAGCAACTTATCTTACAATCTTCTTAGTATTTCTCAATTTGTTGACAATGGTTTCAATGTGTGCTTTACTCATCCTTATTGCAACATAATAGATAAAAATGGAGAAACCGTTTTAAAAGGAAAACGAGAAGGCAATATTTTTACGCTATCTATGGATGATGTAGTAGACGCTAAAGTTAAGTGTTTTATGTCAAATGAACTCAATGTGAATTTATGGCATAGACGTTTAGGACACATAGGTATTTCCACACTTAAAAACTTGCAACGAAAGAACCTAGTATGTTGAGAAAAAGGAGTTTGAGTGATTTTCAAATACATGATTTAAATGTGCAAAAAAACGAACATAAGATAAAACGTGCATGATATATATATAAACGTGTACATGTATGCATGATATCTTGCCATTACTTAGCTTATATATTATGTTGCCGTACTAACGAGCCATGAAGCGTTAAAGCTTACGTCATATGGCAAACATTTGTTGTGTTTATGCTATTTTCAGGTGCCACCATAAATGAACTAAACTAGTTCATTAAGTGAAGTACTTAGTTTAATAAACTAAGTAGTTCATTAAAGGAAGCCACATTTGGAAAAGGCACAAAGGCAACAAGGCTAAGGAAGGAAAGTTTTCTCCTCCTCTCCTCATTAATATATACACACGCCACATATATATAATATATATATATTTTCAGATTTTTTTAAAAAAGGCACATACACATGTATTCCAACGTACTACCGACACGTTATATATTTTACGTACGTACGTTAACGTCACACCACTATACTTAACTCATAATTATAAGTATATTCAGGTCTTATATCATATGATATAAGATATGGTGATGACAAAGTAAATACGACACGATAAAAGGTTCTAAACCGAAATTTGTCGTATCGGGCGAATACCGAAACTTCGCAAACGTGTCACGTACTTGCCATAAATAAATGGCCAGCCCATATACATCAAAAATTGATGTAAATTTCGTGCACATCACTGAAAAATCAGGCAAAAATATTTTCCATGTTGGCACACACAAATCACCCCACATTTAGGCCAAAATGTGAAGATTCCAATTTTAATTTTGTCACATGTTTATGGTACCACTTTAAATCAGCCAAGTGCTGAGATTTAAAGTATATATTATATATATTATGTATAACATAATATATATATCATGTGCAAAAGTTGGAATTTAAATTAGAGAAAAATCGGGTAATCGATAAATATCGAAAATTCGGTTTTCTACGCACATAACATGGAACGTTTTTCTTGAACATCATGTGACACGTATCTAGACACTTTTTACATATAATATACATCTTAAAGTGTTCTAGAAAATTAAATTAAGGGCTGATTGGAATATTACATGTGTGTATTATTAAATGTGCACTATTTTACAAAGTTAGCAAAAATGAAATTCAGCACATGCATATACATGTATACACGCCCTTACAGCTGATTTGAAGCATATGTGGAGCCTTGTTGGCATATTGATTGGTCAAGGATCAATCATACAATGTTGAGAAATCAAAGAGAGAAGCTACAAAAGGTAAGTATTCACCATATACCTCTCTTATGTCACATGGTGAAAATTTCAGCATACTACACATATCTTGGCCGATTTCTTCATGATTAAGGTAACATATTTTGTCAATTTTTATTAAAGGATTAATTGAAGATGTTATGGAAATGATTTGAATATTATGTAAGGTAATTAAGTGTGATATTTTACATATCACACATGCTGAAATTTTTCAGCATGTGTGAAGGTTGTGGTGGCCGAATTTTACACGCTTATTGTGTCCAAGTTCATTCTTCAATTGTTAGCAAGACTTACCATATATGATTGATTCATTTTTATGATAAAAATTCAAAGGAAAATGGTAAATAATCTGATTTTACTCCATAATGCACATGCTGAAAAATTCAGCATGGCAAGACACTTATTGGCCGATTTTTTGAGCTTGAAAAGGAGAGATTTCTTGTCTTGCAATTTATGATGAAATGTTTGACTTATGGTATGATTTTATGATTGATATTGGCACATGTTTTAAGTGATTATTTCAGATTTTCCAAGTCATCAAATGATGACAACATTGAGCCAATAAAGAGGTGCCAAGTAAGCAAAGACTAAATGATAATCCAATAGAATGATGCCAAGTAAGCAAAGCATTGTCACCATGATGTCTTACACTCTCTCAAGGACTTAAAAGAAAATTTCAAGAGGGAAAAACCCTAGGAGGGGACGGCTGCAATTAAAAAGAGAAGAGGAGAGCAAACAAAACAAGGCCAAGCATTGCAAAATCAAAGTGATCAAAAGCCTAGTTCTTCTTCTTCTACATTCTCTCTTTCTTTCTTTCTTCTTGTAAGCCTATTGTATTCATATTATTTAAATCTTGAATAGGCTTCATATAAACCACCATTCATATATCTTTGTAAAAGATTGATCAAGGTGTGATCAATCTTCACTCTTGCGAGGTGGTGGTGTTCGTGCAAATTGTATTCACTATACAAGGTTTGTAAAGGGTTGGAGTTAGGTGTAACTCTATCAACCCTGTGGTAAGGTGTTTTTGAGTTGTGTGATTAGTGTGAACCAAGGAAGGTGTTCCTTGAAGACTGGAGTAGGTTGTTGATAACCGAACCAGTATAAAATTCTTGGTGTCATTTACTTTCAGCACTGATTTTCTGTTTCAGCACTGTTTACTTTTTTTAATCACGTTCGTAAAACTAGTAAACGAATTTCAAAAATCACGAAACTTTCAGAAAATATAACCATACGTTCTAGGGTTCTTTTGGCGTAAGTTTCAACCCTTTTGGACAAGTATAAGTCATTCAAACGTCAAAAGTTCTGAGACTAGTGCAGTCTGATTTTCAGGCTTGAAAAGGTTGAGACTTTGATCGTATTTGACTAACTTCCCAAAAGCATTTTTCAAAACTGTTTCAACCCATTTAAATATAACATATAAGGGGTTAGTGGTTAAATTTTCAGATCATTTGGAGTTGTGCACAAATAGGAATTAATTTGTCAAATCAGTGTATCATTTCTGGCAGATTTGCACAATCTGACCACCAACGATTTTTCAAGGGGTTAGAGGTTGAATTTTAATCTGAAATTTTTAGGAGACACGCATAACATCTGAGTCTAAGTTCTCTCCAAATTTCAGAATTTTTGAAGACCTGAAACCTAGTTTTCAAAACGTTTTAAAACTAGTCCTGAAAACAGAAACTGTTTTCACAAGTTGGGTTTTTGGTTTAAAAAAATTTTAAAAACCACATTTTCCGCACCCACTATTCAACCCCCCCCCCTTCTAGTGGTGCCTTGCAGATCCTACAATTGGTATCAGAGCGCAGAAACACTCACATCAAAAGGATCCAACGATCTTAGTGAGATGGCAACCACTAGCCATGAAACCGAGTAAAAAGATATGTCAAGCCAAATGCCTCCACTATTCGAAAATGAGGTAAATTCTGATTCTGACTCGGATTCTGAACTATCTTATGATGATTTATATGTTGAATATCTTGAATTACATAAGTTTGCTAAAACTCTTGCAAAACAAAAGAAACGGTTAATTGAAGATAAGAAATTGTTAGAATCTTCTAACAAAGATCTTATGTCTCAATTAAACGATTCAAAAGAAGAGTCGTCGTGCATTATAAATTCATTAAAGTCTGAGATTTCATCATTGACATCCGAGAACACTGAATTGAAATCCGAGATTTCAAACTTGAAATCAAGGAATGCAGATGTAGAGAAAAAGGTGAAACAATTTGACACGAGAACAAACATACTAGATCACATCATTTCTTCTCAAAAGCATGATAGTGACAAAACCGGACTAGGATACGTTGAGAAAAGTAAGCCACAAAATAAACCAACCAAATTTATCCCATCTAAGAAAATAGATCCATCAAAGACATATGTGGCATCTAAGAAAACACACAGGCATTTTCTTATGACATCTCAACGTGCTTCTTCTTCACATCATGCAAAATATAATTATGTGCCATATAGATATGAGAAGAAACAAGTGATGTATGTGCGACATTCATATCATACAAATGCGTCTAGATCACGCCCCGTGCATGTAAACCGAAATACATATCAAAAACGAAAACCACATTATACGCATGATGGGATTCTTGGCAAACGGCCAAACGCATTTGTCCCCAACGGATACTATGTTGCATTTTCATCATCGTTTTTACCTTTTGGAAGACCTAGAAAGGTCACCCAAATGTGGGTACCAAAAGGGACATTTTCAAAGGGTTGAATAAATAACCCTTACCAACAAACGTATATGAATTGCATGATTTTTTTTCATATTTACAGGCATCTTTTGATTTACTTTTCAAAATAAAGGGGGAGAGAAAGCATGATTTAAGGGGGAGAGAGAGATACTAATTGCATATATTAAGGGGGAGAGCGACTCGGAATTTAAAACTCATGTTTTGATTTTATGCATGATTGAAGGGGGAGCGATAGGATTTAAATCATGTGCATAAGTTATTTTGAAAATCATCAAAAGGGGGAGATTGTTGAGAAAAAGGGGTTTGAGTGATTTTCAAATACATGATTTAAATGTGCACAAAAACGAACATAAGATAAAACGTGCATGATATATATATAAACGTGTACATGTATGCATGATATCTTGCCATTACTTAGCTTATATATTATGTTGCCGTACTAACGAGCCATGAAGCGTTAAAACTTACGTCATATGGCAAACATTTGTTGTGTTTATGCTATTTTCAGGTGCCACCATAAATGAACTAAACTAGTTCATTAAGTGAAGTACTTAGTTTAATAAACTAAGTAGTTCATTAAAGGAAGCCACATTTGGAAAAGGCACAAAGGCAACAAGGCTAAGGAAGGAAAGTTTTCTCCTCCTCTCCTCATTAATATATACACACGCCACATATATATAATATATATATATTTTCAGATTTTTTTAAAAAAGGCACATACACATGTATTCCAACGTACTACCGACACGTTATATATTTTACGTACGTACGTTAACGTCACACCACTATACTTAACTCATAATTATAAGTATATTCAGGTCTTATATCATATGATATAAGATATGGTGATGACAAAGTAAATACGACACGATAAAAGGTTCTAAACCGAAATTTGTCGTATCGGGCGAATACCGAAACTTCGCCAACGTGTCACGTACTTGCCATAAATAAATGGCCAGCCCATATACATCAAAAATTGATGTAAATTTCGTGCACATCACTGAAAAATCAGGCAAAAATACTTTCCATGTTGGCACACACAAATCACCCCACATTTAGGCCAAAATGTGAAGATTCCAATTTTAATTTTGTCACATGTTTATGGTACCACTTTAAATCAGCCAAGTGCTGAGATTTAAAGTATATATTATATATATTATGTATAACATAATATATATATCATGTGCAAAAGTTGGAATTTAAATTAGAGAAAAATCGGGTAATCGATAAATATCGAAAATTCGGTTTTCTACGCACATAACATGGAACGTTTTTCTTGAACATCATGTGACACGTATCTAGACACTTTTTACATATAATATACATCTTAAAGTGTTCTAGAAAATTAAATTAACGGCTGATTGGAATATTACATGTGTGTATTATTAAATGTGCACTATTTTACAAAGTTAGCAAAAATGAAATTCAGCACATGCATATACATGTATACACGCCCCTACAGCTGATTTGAAGCATATGTGGAGCCTTGTTGGCATATTGATTGGTCAAGGATCAATCATACAATGTTGAGAAATCAAAGAGAGAAGCTACAAAAGGTAAGTATTCACCATATACCTCTCTTATGTCACATGCTGAAAATTTCAGCATACTACACATATCTTGGCCGATTTCTTCATGATTAAGGTAACATATTTTGTCAATTTTTATTAAAGGATTAATTGAAGATGTTATGGAAATGATTTGAATATTATGTAAGGTAATTAAGTGTGATATTTTACATATCACACATGCTGAAATTTTTCAGCATGTGTGAAGGTTGTGGTGGCCGAATTTTACACTCTTATTGTGTCCAAGTTCATTCTTCAATTGTTAGCAAGACTTACCATATATGATTGATTCATTTTTATGATAAAAATTCAAAGGAAAATGGTAAATAATCTGATTTTACTCCATAATGCACATGCTGAAAAATTCAGCATGGCAAGACACTTATTGGCCGATTTTTTGAGCTTGAAAAGGAGAGATTTCTTGTCTTGCAATTTATGATGAAATGTTTGACTTATGGTATGATTTTATGATTGATATTGGCACATGTTTTAAGTGATTATTTCAGATTTTCCAAGTGATCAAATGATGACAACATTGAGCCAATAAAGAGGTGCCAAGTAAGCAAAGACTAAATGATAATCCAATAGAATGATGCCAAGTAAGCAAAGCATTGTCACCATGATGTCTTACACTCTCTCAAGGACTTAAAAGACAATTTCAAGAGGGAAAAACCCTAGGAGGGGACGGCTGCAATTAAAAAGAGAAGAGGAGAGCAAACAAAACAAGGCCAAGCATTGCAAAATCAAAGTGATCAAAAGCCTAGTTCTTCTTCTTCTACATTCTCTCTTTCTTTCTTTCTTCTTGTAAGCCTATTGTATTCATATTATTTCAATCTTGAATAGGCTTCATATAAACCACCATTCATATATCTTTGTAAAAGATTGATCAAGGTGTGATCAATCTTCACTCTTGCGAGGTGGTGGTGTTCGTGCAAATTGTATTCACTATACAAGGTTTGTAAAGGGTTGGAGTTAGGTGTAACTCTATCAACCCTGTGGTAAGGTGTTTTTGAGTTGTGTGATTAGTGTGAACCAAGGAAGGTGTTCCTTGAAGACTGTAGTAGGTTGTTGATAACCGAACCAGTATAAAATTCTTGGTGTCATTTACTTTCAGCACTGATTTTCTGTTTCAGCACTGTTTACTGTTTTTAATCACGTTCGTAAAAATAGTAAACGAATTTCAAAAATCACGAAACTTTCAGAAAATATAACCATACGTTCTAGGGTTCTTTTGGCGCAAGTTTCAACCCTTTTGGACAAGTATAAGTCATTCAAACGTCAAAAGTTCTGAGACTAGTGCAGTCTGATTTTCAGGCTTGCAAAGGTTGAGACTTTGATCGTATTTGACTAACTTCCCAAAAGCATTTTTCAAAACTGTTTCAACCCATTTAAATATAACATATAAGGGGTTAGTGGTTAAATTTTCAGATCATTTGGAGTTGTGCACAAATAGGAATTAATTTTTCAAATCAGTGTATCATTTCTGGCAGATTTGCACAATCTGACCACCAACGATTTTTCAAGGGGTTAGAGGTTGAATTTTAATCTGAAATTTTTAGGAGACACTCATAACATCGGAGTCTAAGTTCTCTCCAAATTTCAGAATTTTTGAAGACCTAAAACCTAGTTTTCAAAACGTTTTAAAACTAGTCCTGAAAACAGAAACTGTTTTCACAAGTTGGGTTTTTGGTTTAAAAAAATTTTAAAAACCACATTTTCCGCACCCACTATTCAACCCCTCCCCCCCTTCTAGTGGTGCCTTGCAGATCCTACAATTTGTATCAGAGCGCAGGAACACTCACATCAAAAGGATCCAACGATCTTAGTGAGATGGCAACCACTAGCCATGAAACCGAGTAAAAAGATATGTCAAGCCAAATGCCTCCACTATTCGAAAATGAGGTAAATTCTGATTCTGACTCGGATTCTGAACTATCTTATGATGATTTATATGTTGAATATCTTGAATTACATAAGTTTGCTAGAACTCTTGCAAAACAAAAGAAACGGTTAATTGAAGATAAGAAATTGTTAGAATCTTCTAACAAAGATCTTATGTCTCAATTAAACGATTCAAAAGAAGAGTCGTCGTGCATTATAAATTCATTAAAGTCTGAGATTTCATCATTGACATCCGAGAACACTGAATTGAAATCCGAGATTTCAAACTTGAAATCAAGGAATGCAGATGTAGAGAAAAAGGTGAAACAATTTGACACGAGAACAAACATACTAGATCACATCATTTCTTCTCAAAAGCATGATAGTGACAAAACCGGACTAGGATACGTTGAGAAAAGTAAGCCACAAAATAAACCAACCAAATTTATCCCATCTAAGAAAATAGATCCATCAAAGACATATGTGGCATCTAAGAAAACGCACAGGCCTTTTCTTATGACATCTCAACGTGCTTCTTCTTCACATCATGCAAAATATAATTATGTGCCATATAGATATGAGAAGAAACAAGTGATGTATGTGCGACATTCATATCATACAAATGCGTCTAGATCACGCCCCGTGCATGTAAACCGAAATACATATCAAAAACGAAAACCACATTATGCGCATGATGGGATTCTTGGCAAACGGCCAAACGCATTTGCCCCCAACGGATACTATGTTGCATTTTCATCATCGTTTTCACCTTTTGGAAGACCTAGAAAGGTCACCCAAATGTGGGTACCAAAAGGGACATTTTCAAAGGGTTGAATAAATAACCCTTACCAACGAACGTATATGAATTGCATGATTTTTTTTTCATATTTACAGGCATCTTTTGATTTACTTTTCAAAATAAAGGGGGAGAGAAAGCATGATTTAAGGGGGAGAGAGAGATACTAATTGCATATATTAAGGGGGAGAGCGACTCGGAATTTAAAACTCATGTTTTGATTTTATGCATGATTGAAGGGGGAGCGATAGGATTTAAATCATGTGCATAAGTTATTTTGAAAATCATCAAAAGGGGGAGATTGTTGAGAAAAAGGGGTTTGAGTGATTTTCAAATACATGATTTAAATGTGCACAAAAACGAACATAAGATAAAACGTGCATGATATATATAAACATGTACATGTATGCATGATATCTTGCCATTACTTAGCTTATATATTATGTTGCCGTACTAACGAGCCATGAAGCGATAAAGCTTACGTCATATGGCAAACATTTGTTGTGTTTATGCTATTTTCAGGTGCCACCATAAATGAACTAAACTAGTTCATTAAGTGAAGTACTTAGTTTAATAAACTAAGTAGTTCATTAAAGGAAGCCACATTTGGAAAAGGCACAAAGGCAACAAGGCTAAGGAAGGAAAGTTTTCTCCTCCTCTCCTCATTAATATATACACACGCCATATATATATATAATATATATATATTTTCAGATTTTTTTAAAAAAGGCACATACACATGTATTCCAACGTACTACCGACATGTTATATATTTTACGTACGTACGTTAACGTCACACCACTATACTTAACTCATAATTATAAGTATATTCAGGTCTTATATCATATGATATAAGATATGGTGATGACAAAGTAAATACGACACGATAAAAGGTTCTAAACCGAAATTTGTCGTATCGGGCGAATACCGAAACTTCGCCAACGTGTCACGTACTTGCCATAAATAAATGGCCAGCCCATATACATCAAAAATTGATGTAAATTTCGTGCACATCACTGAAAAATCAGGCAAAAATACTTTCCATGTTGGCACACACAAATCACCCCACATTTAGGCCAAAATGTGAAGATTCCAATTTTAATTTTGTCACATGTTTATGGTACCACTTTAAATCAGCCAAGTGCTGAGATTTAAAGTATATATTATATATATTATGTATAACATAATATATATATCATGTGCAAAAGTTGGAATTTAAATTAGAGAAAAATCGGGTAATCGATAAATATCGAAAATTCGGTTTTCTACGCACATAACATGGAACGTTTTTCTTGAACATCATGTGACACGTATCTAGACACTTTTTACATATAATATACATCTTAAAGTGTTCTAGAAAATTAAATTAAGGACTGATTGGAATATTACATGTGTGTATTATTAAATGTGCACTATTTTACAAAGTTAGCAAAAATGAAATTCAGCACATGCATATACATGTATACACGCCCTTACAGCTGATTTGAAGCATATGTGGAGCCTTGTTGGCATATTGATTGGTCAAGGATCAATCATACAATGTTGAGAAATCAAAGAGAGAAGCTACAAAAGGTAAGTATTCACCATATACCTCTCTTATGTCACATGCTGAAAATTTCAGCATACTACACATATCTTGGCCGATTTCTTCATGATTAAGGTAACATATTTTGTCAATTTTTATTAAAGGATTAATTGAAGATGTTATGGAAATGATTTGAATATTATGTAAGGTAATTAAGTGTGATATTTTACATATCACACATGCTGAAATTTTTCAGCATGTGTGAAGGTTGTGGTGGCCGAATTTTACACTCTTATTGTGTCCAAGTTCATTCTTCAATTGTTAGCAAGACTTACCATATATGATTGATTCATTTTTATGATAAAAATTCAAAGGAAAATGGTAAATAATCTGATTTTACTCCATAATGCACATGCTGAAAAATTCAGCATGGCAAGACACTTATTGGCCGATTTTTTGAGCTTGAAAAGGAGAGATTTCTTGTCTTGCAATTTATGATGAAATGTTTGACTTATGGTATGATTTTATGATTGATATTGGCACATGTTTTAAGTGATTATTTCAGATTTTCCAAGTCATCAAATGATGACAACATTGAGCCAATAAAGAGGTGCCAAGTAAGCAAAGACTAAATGATGATCCAATAGAATGATGCCAAGTAAGCAAAGCATTGTTACCATGATGTCTTACACTCTCTCAAGGACTTAAAAGAAAATTTCAAGAGGGAAAAACCCTAGGAGGGGACGGCTGCAATTAAAAAGAGAAGAGGAGAGCAAACAAAACAAGGCCAAGCATTGCAAAATCAAAGTGATCAAAAGCCTAGTTCTTCTTCTTCTACATTCTCTCTTTCTTTCTTTCTTCTTGTAAGCCTATTGTATTCATATTATTTCAATCTTGAATAGGCTTCATATAAACCACCATTCATATATCTTTGTAAAAGATTGATCAAGGTGTGATCAATCTTCACTCTTGCGAGGTGGTGGTGTTCGTGCAAATTGTATTCACTATACAAGGTTTGTAAAGAGTTGGAGTTAGGTGTAACTCTATCAACCCTATGGTAAGGTGTTTTTGAGTTGTGTGATTAGTGTGAACCAAGGAAGGTGTTCCTTGAAGACTGGAGTAGGTTGTTGATAACCGAACCAGTATAAAATTCTTGGTGTCATTTACTTTCAGCACTGATTTTCTGTTTCAGCACTGTTTACTGTTTTTAATCACGTTCGTAAAAATAGTAAACGAATTTCAAAAATCACAAAACTTTCAGAAAATATAACCACACGTTCTAGGGTTCTTTTGGCGCAAGTTTCAACCCTTTTGGACAAGTATAAGTCATTCAAACGTCAAAAGTTCTGAGACTAGTGCAGTCTGATTTTCAGGCTTGCAAAGGTTGAGACTTTGATCGTATTTGACTAACTTCCCAAAAGAATTTTTCAAAACTGTTTCAACCCATTTAAATATAACATATAAGGGGTTAGTGGTTAAATTTTCAGATCATTTGGAGTTGTGCACAAATAGGAATTAATTTTTCAAATCAGTGTATCATTTCTGGCAGATTTGCACAATCTGACCACCAACGATTTTTCAAGGGGTTAGAGGTTGAATTTTAATCTGAAAATTTTAGGAGACACTCATAACATCTGAGTCTAAGTTCTCTCCAAATTTCAGAATTTTTGAAGACCTGAAACTTAGTTTTCAAAACGTTTTAAAACTAGTTCTGAAAACAGAAATTGTTTTCAGAAGTTGGGTTTTTGGTTTAAAGAAATTTTAAAAACCACATTTTCCGCACCCACTATTCAACCCCCCCCTTCTAGTGGTGCCTTGCAGATCCTACATAGTACGGGGATTGCCTACGCTTGATTTAGACAACTTTCAGTTGTGAGAATCTTGCATAAAAGGCAAACAAACACGTGAGTCACTTAAGACGAAAAATGAAAGAAGCACGACTAGAATACTAGAACTATTGCATATCGATTTGTTTGGTCCTAGTCGCACTACAAGCCTTGGTGGGCGTCACTATGCATGCGTGATTGTTGATGACTTTTCTCGTTATACTTGGACTTTATTTCTTGCACATAAGGATGATAGCGCCGTAGAGATTGCTAAATTAATTAAACAACTCGAAAATCAATACGGTGTAAATGTGAAAAGAATAAGAAGCGATAGAGGCGGTGAGTTTAAAAATAAAGAGATGATTTCGTTTTGTGAAGAAAAAGAAATTAAACATGAGTTTTCGCCACCTAGAACTCCACAATTAAATGGAGTAGTAGAAAGAAAGAATCGCACACTACAAGAAATCGCTAGAACCATGCTTTGCGAAAATAAATTGCCTAGATTTCTGTGGGTGGAAGCCGTAAATTGTGCATGCTATATTGTAAATCGCCTATCTACAAGAAAGAAAATAAACAAGACGCCTTACGAAATTTTGAATGATCGCATGCCTAAGATTGATTATTTTCGTGTGTTTGGATGCAAATGCTTTGTCTTGAATACAAAAGATAATTTAGATAAATTTGAATCCAAATCAATTGAGTGCATTTTTGTTGGGTATTCCATAAATTCAAAAGCATATAGATGTTATGATCCTCTCACTAGACAAATCATAGAATCTATTCATGTTAAATTCAATGAATTTGGTGAGATTGATAAAGATAAGGAATATGACGATGATTTTGAGTTGAAACCCGTTTTGAATGAAGATAATGATTCTTTTGATATGCATGATATGAATGAGACACTAGAAATGCATGATCATATAGAAATGCATGATAACTTAGAGAATAATCAACCAAGATGGCATAGAGATCACCCACATGATCTCATCATAGGCGACATCACTCACGGTGTGCGACCACGTAGAAGAATCACTTCGGATGAAATAAATGAATTTCATGCTATGATTTCTAAAATTGAGCCTAAAAATGTGCATGATGCTTTGAGTGATTCATCTTGGATTGATGCTATGCATGACGAACTTAATCAATTTATTAGAAATGATGTATGGGATTTAGTGCCACGACCATAAGATAAGACTATAATAGGCACAAAGTGGGTATTTAGGAATAAAATGAATGAAGAAGGAAAGGTCGTTAGAAATAAAGCAAGACTCGTAGCTCAAGGATGTAATCAAGAAGAAGGAATAGACTACGATGAAACATTTGCACCCGTAGCACGTTTAGAAGCTATACGACTCTTACTTGCTATTGCTTGCATGAAAGATTTTAAATTGTATCAAATGGGCGTCAAAAGTGCTTTTCTAAACGGATTCATACAAGAAGAAGTATACGTGAAGCAACCACCCAGTTTTGAAGATTTAAAACATCCAGATCACGTGTACAAACTAAAGAAGGCACTATATGGCCTAAAGCAAGCGCCAAGAGCATGGTATGATCATTTTGCTACTTTTCTTTTAGAAAATAATTTTAAACGCGGTACTATAGATAGTACACTATTTTTGAAACAAGAAAAATCAGATTTACTTATTATTCAAATCTACGTAGATGACATTATTTTCGGTTCTACCTCACATAGACTCGTTAAAGATTTTGAAAATTGTATGAAAGCTGAATTTGAAATGTCTATGGTTGGTGAACTCAATTATTTTCTTGGCTTGCAAATTAAGCAAACGAGTAAAGGAATTCATATAAGCCAAGCTAAGTATGTAAATGACATGTTCAAAAAGTTTAATTTTGAAAATTTGAAACCCTCCCCCACGCCTATGAGTGTCACTACTAAATTAGACAAAGACAAACATGGTAAAGACGTTGATAATGGATTATATCGATCTATGATAGGTTCTTTACTATATTTAACTGCTAGTAGGCCTGACATCATGTTTAGCGTATGCATGTGTGCTCGTTTTCAAAGTCAACCTAAGGTGTCACACTTAAATGCGGTAAAAAGAATATTCCGTTATATTAAGCACACGCCCACCTTAGTTATTTGGTATGATAAGGATTCTACATTTGACTTACATGCTTACACTGATGCAGATTATGGTGGCTGCAAAATAGATAGAAAAAGCACGAGCGGAACTTGCCAATTTATAGGAAATTCTCTTATTTCATGGTTTTCCAAAAAGCAAGCAAGTGTTGCTTTGTCCACTACGGAGGCTGAGTACATGGCACTTAGCCTTTGTTGCACACAGTTGTTGTGGATAAAACAACAACTTTCGGACTTTGGAATTACTGTAAATAAGATTCCTATATATTGTGATAGTATGAGTGCAATAAATTTGTCTAAGAATCCCGTGTTACACTCTAAGGCTAAGCATATAGAAGTTCGCTATCACTTTCTTCGTGATCACGTTAACAATGGTAATATTGTCATAGATCACGTACGCACAGAATCACAAGTAGCGGATATATTTACAAAGGCCTTAAATCAAGCCACATATGAATCTCATCGTTCTAAATTAGGCATGATTCCCGTTGATATGATTTGATGTGATATTATTTGATTTACTCTCCTTTTTGACAGGAATCTTTTGATTAACTTTCCAAAATAAAGGGGGAGAGAAAAGCATGATTTAAGGGGGAGAGAAACACTGACTGATCTTAATTGATCTTAATTGCACACATCAAGGGGGAGCCGGATTTGAAATTCGAAATTCAAATTTCAAATCTGTGCATAGTTCAAGGGGGAGAGATAGCATTTAAATCATGTACACAAGTTATTTTGAAAATCATCAAAAGGGGGAGATTGTAGAAATAAGAGGGTTTGAGTGATTTTAAAATAAGAAATTTGAATGCATATATATACATATATATAAACGTGCATAAATGTGTACATGTATGCATGATAACTTGCCATTACTTGCCTTATTTAGCTTATATATTATGTTGCCATACTAACGAGCCATGAAGCATTAAAGCTTACATCATATGGCAAACATTTGTTGTGTTTATACTATTTTCAGGTGCCACCATTAATGAACTAAATTAGTTCATTAAGTGAAGTACTTAGTTTAATAAACTAAGTAGTTCATTAAAGAAAGATTAATTTGGAAAAGGCACAAAGGCAACAAGGCTAAGGAAGGAAAGTTTTCTCCTCCTCTCCTCTTTAATGATACACACGCCATATATATATATACACCATATATTTTCAAATTTTTAAAGGCACATACACATGTATTCCAACGTACTACCGACACGTTATATATCTTACGTACGTACGTTAACGTCACACCACCATACTTAACTCATATTTATGAGTATATTCAGGTCTTATATCATATGATATAAGATATGGTGATGACAAATTAAATACGACACGATAAAAGGTTCTAAACCGAAATTTGTCGTATCGGACGAATACCGAAACTTCACCAACGTGTCACGTACTTGCCATAAATAAATGGCCAGCCTATATACATCAAAATATAATGATATTTTCGTGCCATACATGATATAATCAGCCAAAAATACTTTTCATGTTGGCACACACAAATTACTCCACATTAAGGCCAAAATGTGAAGATTCCAAATTTAATTTTGTCACATGTTAATGGTACCACTTTAAACCAGCCAAGTGCTGAGATTTAAAGTATATATTATATATATTATGTATAACATAATATATATAACATGTGCAAAAGTTGGAATTTAAATTAGAGAAAAATCGGGTAATCGATAAATATCGAAAATTCGGTTTTCTACGAACATAACATGGAACGTTTTTCTTGTACATCATGTGACACGTATCTAGACACTTTTTACATATGATATACATCTTAAAGTGTTCTAGAAAATTAAATTAAGGGCTGATTGGAAAATTACATGTGTGTATTATTAAATGTGCACTATTTTACAAAGTTAACAAAAATAAATTTCAGCACATGTATATACATCTTCCAACGCACATACAGCTGAGATGGAGCACATCTGGAGCCTTGTTGGCATATTGATTGGTCAAGGATCAATCATACATGGTTTGTGAATTAAAGAGAAAAGCCACAAATGGTAAGAATTCAAATATGTCTCACTTATGTCACATGCTGAAAATTTCAGCATGTTGAACCAAGGTGGCCGAATTTTATGTGTTTAATGTGACATATTTTGTCATCTATTATTAGGTGATAAATTGGAAGAAGATATGGTAATGTTTTGAATATAATAAATAAAAAAAGGGGATATTCTACATATCACATGTTGAAAATTTTTTCAGCATGTGTACAAGGGGGATGGACGAATTTTAAGCCTCTTTTGTGTCCAAGTTCATTTCTCAATTGATAGCAAGACTTACCATGTATTGTTGATTCATTTTTATGATGAAAAATCAAAGAATAATTGGTATTATTTTGAAAGAAATGGAAGGTTGCACATGTTAAAAAATTCAGCATGGCAAGGAGTGTAAGTGGCCGAAATTTAGCATGACAAAATGGGAGATTTTTTGTCTTGCAATTTATGATAAAATTTTTGATTTATGGTATGAATTTATGGTTGATTTTTGGCACATTTTTGAGTGTTTATTTCAGATTATTTCCATGTCATCTTGATGACAACATTGAGCCAATAAAGAGGTGTCAAGTAAGCGAAGACTAAATGATTATCCAATAGAATGATGCCAAGTAAGCAAGGCATTGTCACCATGATGTCTTACACTCTCTCAAGCACTTAAAAGGAAATTTTCAAGAGGGGAGAAGGCCTATAGGGGGACGGCTGCAAGGTTAAAAGAAAGTAGAGGAGAGCAAACAAAAACAATAACAAGCATTGCATTTCAAAGAGATCAAATTGCCAAGCTCTTCTTCTCCTACATCTTCTTTCTTTCTCTTTTCTTGTAAAGCTTATTGTTCTTCATATCTTTCATTCTTGAATAGGCTTAAGATAAACCACCATTCATACATTTTTGTAAAAGATTGATCAAGGTGTGATCAATCTTCATTCTAGCAAGGTGGTGGTGTTCGTGTGAATTGTACTCGTCATACAAGGTTTGTAAAGGGTTGGAGTTAAGTGTAACTCTATCAACCCTGCGGTAAGGTGTACTGCGTGTGTATGATTAGTGTGAACCAAGGAAGGTGTTCCTTGAAGACTGGAGTAGGTTGTTTATAACCGAACCAGTATAAAATTCTTGGTGCCATTTACTTTCTGCATTTACTTTTCAGTTACTGCACTGTTTATCCTTTTTGTTCGCATCCGTAAAAATAGTAAACGATTTTCAAAAATTACGAAAATTTTCAGAAACATACTTACACGTTCTAGGGTTAATTTGGCACAAGTTTCAACCCTTTTGGACAAGTATAAGTCAACTAAACATCAAAAGTTCTGAGACTAGTGCAGTCTGATTTTCAGACTTGCAAAGGTTGAGACTTTGATTGTATTTGACCTACTTCCCAAAAGAATTTTTCAAAACTGTTTCAACCCATTTAAATATAATATATAAGGAGTTATTGGTCAAATTTTCAGAGCATTTGGACGTTCACACAAATAGGAATTAATTTTTCAAAACCATCTACCGTTTCTGGCAGATTTGCACAATCTGAGTACCAACGGTTTTTGAAGGGGTTAAAGGTTGAGTTTTTATTTGAAATTTTTAGGGGACCCTCATAACATCTGAGGCTAAGTTCTCTCAAAATTGCATAATTTTTGGAGACCTCTAACCTGGTTTTAAAAACGTTTTAAAACAGGTCCTGAAAACAGAATTTGTTTTCAGAACTTGAATTGTTCAAGTTTAAAGAAATTTTAAAAAGCACACTTTCCGCACCATCTATTCAACCCCCCCTTCTAGTGGTGCCTTGCAGATCCTACAAGTCACCCCTAACCTTTTTCTGTATACCTCATTTCTTATTCTATCTAGCCTTGTGTGCGCACACATCTACTTTGACATCCCCATCTCTGCCACTTCCATCTTCTGCAGCTTGATGGCCTAGCAGTCTGTTCCATATAACATTGCCGGCCGCACTGCTACCCTAAAAAATTTTTCTTTTAATTTAGTTGAAAAATTCTTGTCACACAGCACCCCTGAGACGCCCTCCACCTACACCAATCTACCTGAACTCTGTGTGATACATCACTCTCTATGTCTCCATCTTGTTGTACAAATGATCCTAGGCACTTGAACTTACTTACCTTTGGGATCACTTGACCCTCGATGGTGAGTTGGCTAGTTTAATCGTCGGCTGCGGCACTGATATCGCAATGCATATACTCAGTCTTAGAACGACTAATCCTTAAGTCTTTTCTCTCTAAAGCACCTCGCCACTCTTCTAGTCTTATACTCAGGTTATGTTTACTTTCTGCGATTAATACAATATCGTCGGCAAAAAGCATACACCATAGGACTGTCTCTTCGATCGGCTCTGACAACTCATTCAAGATATGTGCAAAAAGAAATGGGCTCAAAGCGGACCCCAGATGTGTTGAGAAATATGTTTGGATAATTTTCAAAGTCATGATTTTAAGTGATGAATACTTAAAAATGTCACATATAGTGTTATAAATGAAAGAGTTGAATAAGTGAAGAAAAATGACACGATGTCTAGGGTGGTTAGAAATATTTTTCTAAAATGTGATAAAATAGTTGTTTTTATTTTTACATGATATGTTTATCATGTTGTGATTATGTGATTTTTATGATGATAATATCTTGTGACTAATATGCCCTCGAAGTTTCTACAACTTACCAAAAAGGGCAAAAGTGGTATTTTGAGTTTTGTAGGTACTCGATATGGTGAATATGATTCAAAGAAGATATTATCATCTTATTTATTATCAAGAAGGTGTTATTATATTTAATTCTGACCATCGGGGTCATTTCTGGAGTTTTATCTCACTAGGGGCATTTTGGTCATTTTACCCCCGAAGACAGTCTCGGTATTTTTACTCAAGGAATCTCTTGAGTATCTTATTATATTCATTCTGGAGTTCATTTAATATATTCTTGAAGATTATTTGGTGGTTTTCTATTTTATTCTCTCATTTGATGATTTTATCGACGGTGGCGGGATATGTGACGGTATTCGATGTCACGTTCTATTTTCTCTTGAAGACTCTTATATATATGTTATTGGAGGTTCTTAATCATCATCTTTAAGAGATTACAAGGTGTCCTTGGTGCAAGATTCATCACAATATGTCAAGGAAAAATGAGAATTTTGATATTATATGTTGACATAACCTTGTCAACTATTATTTGTTGATTTCTCCTCAAAAATCTGAGTTGGTATACATATACACAGCCTCCAAAACGTGATTATACAGGTGGAGATGATGTTTTTCTCATTTTATGAGTTGGAGACAAGAAGACAAACCAAAAGCAAGCTAATTGGCAAAAGTTGTCAACTTGAAATTTCAAATTTGAAGTTAATGGAGACAAGGTTGTTGGAGATAATTATGGAGGTGTTTTAATTCAAAATTCTCAGCCATCACATGGTCTAAAAGTTGGAGGGAATATGTCATCAATTCACTCTATAAATAGAAGGCAAGGTGAAGAAGAGAAGACACACACTTGAAAGCAAAAATTGAAGATTGTTGTCTTGCTATTCTCTTCTCATATTTTCGTTCATACTTTGTGTAGCTAAGGTGTTCCATTTCTAGTTGTTGTCCAGCTACACTATACACACCTTCTTGTGTTTTATTTGTAAGATTGATTAGCCAAATCTATAAGGCTACATCAATAGGTGATAGAGGTGTTGCAACCAAGAGTTGCATAAAGGTGTTCATCCAAGTCTTGAATAGGGTTGGTGTTTAACCCAAGGATCAAGCTTGGTTCTTGCTGTAATTTGGTTCATACCATAGTGAAATCCAAGGAAAGGTGTTCCTTGGGACTGGAGTAGGTCACATTGACCGAACCAGGATAAATTCTTGGTGTTCTTCTCTTGTTTTTTTATTTCTGTTTTCTGCCCGTTTTTGACTGCAGTTTTCACACAACTTCTCACAATTTGAAAAAATAGCTAAACATTTTCAAAATTCGTGATTTTTGGTGGAGTTATACTTCAGACTGTTAGCTTTCATTTGCAACAAGAATCACTTGATTTGAGCAAGGGAAAGTTAGTCTTTCAGTCTTTGCAAGATAACTGCTCCAATCTGGCTGCAATCTGACCAGTTTTGAGAAAACTTAAATTCTGTATTTTTCAAGAGTTGGTTAAGGTCAGGGCCTTTTTGAAACTTTATCTACACATCCTAAGGAGTGTTTTAATATAAAGATCAACCTTTTTGGTTGAGTATTCAGAGAGAAACACGTTTTGCAAAATCAGCAACATTCTGTCCAGATTGACCATCTGAATCTTTTTATTTATTTGAAGGGTCAAACGATCTTATTTTTGTCTGATTTTTGGATAGAGTCTTGTTAACTCATTGAAGTTACATTCTGAAAAGTTGCATAATTTTTGGAGTTGTGTACAATTATTTGTGAATTTTTGAAAAACGGGTTCTGAATCTGAGGTGGTTTCAGATTCTGTTTTCAAAGGGGATTTTAACAAAGGGTTGTAGTGAAATTTCCGCTAACCACTATTCACCCCCCCTCTAGTGGTGTTTATTGCAGGTGCACGGTCCAACATTTGGTATCAGAGCCAGACCAACACCACTCAAAAGAAGCAAGATTCAACACCGTACAAACAAGACAAGGCTAAGAAGCAAGAAATCATAGTTGCCTGCTAATTCCAAATCAAGAAGGTTTGGAGCATTTGAACACTTCGAGAAGGTTTGGAGCATTTGTATTCACTTGATTAAAGATTCAAGGTATTCATCTAAAATCATACATCATGTCATCTATCTCTCATAAAGGAGCGTTCTCAAAGTCTACGAAAGAGGTAACATCTACTCCTGATTTTGATTCTGATAATGAGATGACTTTCGATGAAATGTATGATGAATTCATGAAAATGCATGCTCATTGTAAAAGGTTGTCAAAAGAGAAAAAGAAACTAATTGAAGAAAATGACAAGTTGAAGACAACAAACTTGGAACTTTCTAATCAATTAGAGTCTTTCAAACAAGAGTCATCAAATGCTCTTGATTCATTATTGACTAAAATTGAGTCATCTAGAAATAATGAACAAACCTTAAGAACCGAAAATAGTGCGTTGAAAACCAAGATGCATGATTATGAAAATGAAGTGTCTACACTTAAATCATGCAAACTAGGATTAGAGAAAATCTTAGAACAATTTAAATCCGGTACAAACATGTTAGACACACTCATCTTATCACAAAAGTATGGTAATGATAAAACCGGCTTAGGCTATAAAGAAGAAAATGAAAAAGTAAATAAAAAGACTAAGTTTGTTTCATCTAGTACAAAGTTGCCATATAATACAATAAAATCAACTTTGCCTGCTACATCTTCTTCTACACCTTCTTCTACTAATATCAAGGCAAAAATACAACATACACCCATAAAAGCACACATGCATAAACATACATCTAGGCCAAACTTTGCATCTAGACAACCTAGAAATTATGCCTATATGTATACAAATGCAACGAGACATAATAAAATGCATTCAACATATTATAAACCTAAGTATAGGCAACACTCTTATAAGTCTTATAGAAATGCCTATGAACACACTTATACTGCGCCATTCAAGAAACAAAATCGAATGCCTTATGCACATTATAAAATTCGGCCATCCTATAATGATTATCAACCATGGCACAACATATATAACAATGCATCTTCACTTATGTGGAATAATCATGTATATGCTAATTCTTCTTATTTTCAAAATTATAACAATGCTAAAAATGTGTCTAGAAGGTATATTCAAGTTTGGGTACCTAAGGGATATCTAAACAAGAATAGCGCTCCTAACATTCAAGGACCCAAATAAAGGGTACCTAAAACTTTGTCTCCATTGTAGGATAAACGCAAGGAATGCAAGGAGACAAAGTCAAAGAATCTAAAAACCAAATGGTTTTTAGATAGCGGGTGTTCAAGGCACATGACGGGCAACCCCAAACTATTCACCGAACTGGAACAAATCGATAATGGAGGAAAGGTGACATTCGGTGACAACAACCAAGGCAAGGTTATTGGAAAAGGAACAATTGAGGACCCTAACACATTTCAAATACGAAATGTGTTGTTAGTAAGCAATCTTTCTTACAATTTATTAAGTATTTCGCAACTTATAGATTCTGGTTATCATGTCTCTTTTCTTCCTAATTGTTGTGATATAATAAATGAAAAGGGAGAAATTGTACTAAAAGGAAATAGGGATGGTAACATTTACACACTATCACTAAATAACATATTAAATGCTAGGATTAAGTGTTTAGTATCACATGACTTAGATGTGAACTTATGGCATAGACGACTAGGCCATATAGGAGTTTCAACCATAGAAAGATTATCTAAGAAGAATCTAATTAGAGGAATGCCTAAGTTAGACTTACATAATTTTCAATTATGTGAAACATGTATTAAAGGAAAACATATAAAAGAGACAATGAAATCAAAACATGAAGTGAGTACTAGTCATGTACTAGAACTGCTTCACTTAGACTTATTTGGTCCAAGTAGGACAAGAAGTCTAGGTGGACACTACTATGTGTGTGTCATAGTAGATGATTACTCACGATACACATGGACATTGTTCTTAACACACAAAGACGATGCTCCATTGGTAATCGAAAATCTTATTAAGCAACTTGAAAATCTTTATGAAGAAAATGTTAAAAGAATTAGAAGTGATAGAGGTGGAGAATTTAAAAACAAAGATATAATTAAGTTTTGTGAATTACATGGAATAAAACATGAATTCTCACCACCAAGAACACCACAACTTAATGGAGTTGTTGAACGTAAAAATAGAACACTACAAGAAATAGCTAGAACTATGTTGTGTGAAAACAAAGTACCTAGATATTTGTGGGCTGAAGCTGTTAGCA